>OX030950.1:15870569-17070569 GCA_943735915.1 Pherbina coryleti | reverse complement strand
AGACTTTAGACTTGACGTAGCCCCACAAAAAATAGTCTAAAGGCGTCAAATCGCATGATCTTGGTGGCCAACTTACCGGTCCATTTCTTGAGATTAATTGTTCTCCGAAGTTTTCCCTCAAAATGGCCATAGAATCGCGAGATGTGTGGCATGTAGCGCCATCTTGTTGGAACCACATGTCAACCAAGTTCAGTTCTTCCATTTTTGGCAACAAAAAGTTTGTTAGCATCGAACGATAGCGATCACCATTCACCGTAACGTTGCGTCCAACAGCATCTTTGAAAAAATACGGTCCAATGATTCCACCAGCGTACAAACCACACCAAACAGTGCATTTTTCGGGATGCATGGCCAGTTCTTGAACGGCTTCTGGTTGCTCTTCACTCCAAATGCGGCAATTTTGCTTATTTACGTAGCCATTCAACCAGAAATGAGCCTCATCGCTGAACAAAATTTGTCGATAAAAAAGCGGATTTTCTGCCAACTTTTCTAGGGCCCATTCACTGAAAATTCGACGTTGTGGCAGATCGTTCGGCTTCAGTTCTTGCACGAGCTGTATTTTATACGGTTTTACACCAAGATCTTTGCGTAAAACCTTCCATGTGGTCGAATAACACAAACCCAATTGCTGCGAACGGCGACGAATCGACATTTCACGGTCTTCAGCAACACTCTCAGAAACAGACGCAATATTCTCTTCTGTACGCACTGTACGCATTCGTGTGGTTGGTTTAATGTCCAATAAAGTAAACTGAGTGCGAAACTTGGTCACAATCGCATTAATTGTTTGCTCACTTGGTCGATTATGTAGACCATAAATCGGACGTAAAGCGCGAAACACATTTCGAACCGAACACTGATTTTGGTAATAAAATTCAATGATTTGCAAGCGTTGCTCGTTAGTAAGTCTATTCATGATGAAATGTCAAAGCATACTGAGCATCTTTCTCTTTGACACCATGTCTGAAATCCCACGTGATCTGTCAAATACTAATGCATGAAAATCATAACCTCAAAAAAATCACCCTTTATAATGAAAAGCACCAATATCGTGATGCTGGATCCACCATGTTAAATGGTTTAATGATTTTTGTTGTAAATTTTCGGTTATATTCGGCGTTTGGTGGTCGTCTGACCACCTATTAGCGTGACCCCTTGTCACCATTAAGCACGATCTTCGATTCATCTGACCACAAAATATTCCTCCATTTTTCTGCAGGCCAATTCAAGTGTTCCTTTGCAAATTTCAATCTCTTTGTCACATGATTTTTTGTTAGTAGGGGTAGGGGCACTTTTCTTGGACTACAAGCTGCCAGGTTATGTTCTCGCAAGCCCCTGTGGACTGCTTCGATGCTTGCCTCTAAATTGAGCTCCTCTTTTATTTCAGTAGCATCTCCAAATGGTTGCTTCTTCGAATATCTCACTACTCGTTCAAGTATTTTCGGTGTCATTGTAGGATGCCTTCCACGACTTTCTGGTTGTAGTTGATATTTTAAGGCATTACATATCATCATCGGAGAGCAACCAATACGATTTTGAACTTCTGCATACGTTTTTCCCTCCGAATAAATTTTTTAATAAGATCACGCTGATAAGCCGTACAGTGCTTACCTCGTACCATTGCTGAACAAAATAAAAATTAATTTTATGAAAAAGTTAACGAAATGAAAAGAAAAATGTAATACTTACTCGTTTGCAAACTTTTATTGCTATTAATTTATGTAACTTGAGTTTTTTCACGTGATCTCTGCAAACACCTATTTTTTTGACTGACTAAGTAATGAAAACATTTGAAAAATGTTAAATTATGATATCAACAACAAACTCATATGAACATACGGGATCAATTTGCACATGCTGTCTCTATGTAACGGGATCTAATACTATGTTAAGACTGAGTTTTAAATGCGCATTTAGAAGTTCGAAAATTCTTGCAAATGTCAAGTGTTCAAACAACGTAGAAGCCCTTAATTCGCATTTAAATTGACAGATTTATTAAAATTATTTTTATGTTGTGAAAATTCTCCGACATTTTAACAAAAATATGATTGCAGGAACGAACCAGAAAGTTTTGGATAAATTTTAAACAATTATTTTTTTTTCAATTATTTTTTTAATAAACAACTTTGTTAATATTAATAATTGAACAAAATGCATCATTGACAGATTAAATAAAATTTAAAATGAATCTAAACGACTCTTTTTATATGATGCGCAATTAGCTTGAGTATGCGAGCCTGCGCTGGTGTCAATACTTTTCCTTCTTCGCACACGGTGTGCATACCCTTTGCAATTTAAAAGGCATACCAAGTGAAAACAAATGTGGCTCCAGTAAGTGTGCAAAATCTTCGAGTGGACCTTCTTTTAATACCACTGTTTCTGTGGCTACAAAACCACTGTGAGCATATTCTAACGCTCAGTAATATTTGGTCCAGTCAAGAACCTCTTGCTGAGGCGTTTCAGTGGCAGACCATCCGTCGCGCAAGTCTGTTGGAAAGCTTGCGTAAATCTGTTTCAACTTCTTCAGCTTTTTTGTGTCCCAAAACTATTTGCATGATATGATTTTTACCAAAGAGAAATCTTGAGTTTGCTTTCCATTCCTGTCGTAGATCTTTCAGCAGATTATTGCTCATATTTTGCACATGATAGACAAAGATGTGAAGATATTTTCCCACGCAGCGGCTCACAATAATTTGTTGCTTTCAGGCCAGTCCTTTGCGATCGGTTTTAATCAACGAAATCTTTTTATCTATTTTTGAACAAGACATTTTTTGTGTATTCAATTAAAAAAAAATAAAACGAAAAACAAAAAATTGTTCAAGTTTATCAATCGAATGGCGAACAGCTGATTGAATTTAATAGCGAGTACTGTCAAAACAAACGAGTAAAATGTGTTTGAACTTCGAAAGAGTGTCGCAAACTGCTAAATGCTCATTTGAAGTAGAATTTATGTGAATTTACTTGACAGAATTTTATATGGGTAAATTCGCATTTAGAGAAGCATTAAGGAAATCAATGCGAATTAAGCTCTAAATGCGCATTTAGCTCCCAGTCTGAACATAGTATAATAGAGAAGACTTAAAAAAGAAATGAAATGAACAAAGTACGGCGGTTCATACTCATCAAATAATATCACTACTATTATTTTGACCGCAACTGTATGTGTGGAACGGTACAGAATAATAATGTTTGAGTTCATTTTTTATTCGATGGTAGTGCAGAGCATGTGTTTGCACTCGCTAACACAAACATCTTTGCTTTGTAATGATGGGCCATGTCATCTACTGTACTCCTTAACCCTTTTATACAAAAACTCTATAGTCCACGTAATGGCTAATGTTTCATTAGTTCTTTAGATTTGAATAATAACTGTAAGTTTTGATTAAGAAAGAATCAATAAAAGCCGAATAGTAAAAAAAAAAATTGTTCTAAAGGTTTGAAAACTATAAGCTCCGATAACACTGTGGAACAAACTTTTTGTTTTCAAAAGTCTATCTTGGATCTGACGCTGCGGGGTGAAAATATAGGCCGAAACAAGAAACCATTTGGCTCAGTTTGTTGAAGTTGGTTCATATTTTCGAAAAAATGGACATTTGAATTTTGCATTTTGAGACTGTTTTTCAGAACATCAATTTATGTGGTTTTTTCGATATATCTCGAGAGCAAACTGAGTTTTATTGCATCTGGTGGTGAGGTTTCGTTCGGCTCGTCAATATATACAACTTTCACAAACAAATCAGCCCTTTTTCATTCTAACTTGCATTTTCGGCAATTTAGAGCACAAAACTGCCAAAAAAGAGACATTTTTCGCCTTTAATGACATTTAGCTCAATAGAAATCACCCGACAGTACCGAGTACTGAGACATTCAGCTCAGTAGAAATCACCGGATTTATGTAAAGTTTTTGACTTGTATCGTATAGCCGAGATTTTGATTTTATTTTAGTCTATATTTTCACCCCGCAGCGTCAGATCCGAGTAGACTATTGAACACAATTTTGTTTCACAGTGTAATTATAGTTAAAAAAATCTCCAAACAGATTAACTTCTAAAGCAGTGGGGCCCAAGTAATTTTAAGCGCGGGCCAATGCTTAGAAAACAAAAAACAAAAACACAAAATGTTGCTCATCGTTGCTTTTGGCAAAAAAATAAAAAAAACAATGCAATAAAATCACATGTTATGAAAAATTACTCAACACTCAAGTAACGGGACAATCATCTTCAGCAACGATATCATCGTGTGTGCGTTTTTTCATTTTTGTGCTTTGCATGCATTTGTTTTTGTAAAGTTTGCTGGAAAATGTGCTGAACACTGAATGAGTGGTTGTGTTGTTGTTTTTTTCAGGCGTTCTTTGATTTTGGCTCATCGCAAAGACAAAACAAAGATACAAAAAAATTTGTATGAAGGGTCACGCGGGCCATACGGGCCACTACGTGGGCATGTTTGTTCTAAAGGCTGAATCATTTTATCTCTATTCGCTGTAGAAACGTCACACATTAGTTTAAATGATCGTTTTTCTTTTTGTCAGTTAACAGCTACTGAGAATGAATTTTTGGATGTTATGACCAAAAATGTGTTGGATGTCTAAATTTTATTTAGTAAAACATAAAAAAACGCTATAATTCTTGGCTGCAAATGCAGAAGTTGTAGCAGCCAAATCGTTAGAGTTTGCACCCATTTTTGCTTCTGCTGCGTGTCAATAACTCTACACGTAATGACAGCTTAATAATACAGTAGCAACAACAACAATAACAACAACAACAACAACAATAACAACAACAACGACAACGACAACGACAACAACAACAACAACAACAACAACAACAGTAGTAATTACTTAACTTAAAAACCCAACTTCAAGTACAACAAACTCATTAAGTGCAGTTGAACACAACAACAGTTTAAGTGTGTATCTTGCTTTACTCAAGTAGCGCTCTCTCTCTCTCTCTCTCTCTCACTTAATCTCTCGCGCATAAGCTCGTCAAAAAGTTGATTAATGACAACTTTTTTTGCTGCTTCAACAACAAATGAACAACAACATAACAACTGTGTGTGTTTTTTTTTCTAAAGTTGTGCTGCTTAGTTTTTAAAATAATAACAACAACAACTAACATAACAACTCAAACCAACGGAATTCGTAGAAACGTGTACCTTAAAAAGAAAATAAAAACAGTTGTTGTAAAAACCGCGATTCGTTTCGTAAAAATGCGCGTGTGAAAAATTATCCAACCCACTGTGGAGTAAATAACTGAATAATTTAATGAAAGCAACAATTTTATTTCTTACAGTGAAATATTTTAAAATGAATTAATTTTAACAAAATAACAAAATTATAGCAGTTTAAGAAAAATACTGCTAATTCTGAGAATTACTTTTAAGCGCCAATTGCCACCAGCTCAAGCACGCCTGCCGTCTTAATGCATGCCTTCTTTTTACGCGTTAAGGCCCACCTCAACATCCTTAGCCAACACAACGGCAGTCCATCGGGTTCAGCCTGCACCACCCCCGGCAGCTGCAACAGTCCCATCCACGAATATCCGCCCAGCAGCAGCTACAAGCTCCACAACAGCAGCAGCAAACCGATGGAATTGCAACGCTCCAAGTCATTGAAATCGATTCGCGTGCGCAAGGTTTCCAAAGGTTCCCTCAAATCGTTGCGTCGTGGTTCCGTTTGTGTGACGGTGAGCACCCACGCTTCGTCGGTGTTCTTCAGCAGCGAGGTAAAAAAAAAAACAACAACAATAGAACAACGATGGTAAATCCAATAGGCACAACAATACACACTCAAACCCCCGCACATAACATTGATTTTGGTGTCTGATAATTGCTGAAGGCTTAGTGTGAACCGCTTACATGGCCATCTGACCACCTCTTAATATTTATTCTTATTTTGACCAACTCTTTGTTGTGTGTTACATACATACATGTTTGTTTGTTTGTTCGTTTTTTGCCTAACTTGACCATGAAAAGTAATTCAATTAGTTTTGATGTCTTCGATATTTTTTTTTTTTTTTTGCTATTTTGTGTCTTCGACTGGCTGTGTTTGCATGAGTATTATTCAAAGTGTTTGTAAGTGTGTGTGTAGTTTTTTTTAATGCCGCCAATTACACGCCAATATTTAGCTGGTGCCCGAAAAATGTAGCGTTATCATCAAGAAGTTGAATAATTGAATTGAATGCTTTTTGTAGATAGCCACCCAATTGAAGAAAAAATAAACTTCATATTGTTTTGCGATTTCTCTGCTTTTTTATGGGTCTTCCCGGATTCTACGAGTTCACCCAACAAAATTTACCAAAACATCAAAAAGTACACTGTACAACAATTGATCACTATTTCAAAATTTCATCGGGTTTTTTTGGTTGGTAATTTCAAATATCAACTCCGTTATCTGGGGTTGGATCAGGTTAAAATCCTTGTTTTAATACATGTTCAAGTTCTTGTCCTATTTCTTGTCCGCATCCATTTAATAATGATTGATCCACTTCTTGTCGCGATCCTTGACCCCATACTTTCCTAATTCTTGTTCTAAGCGTTATCTAAACTCTTGCCCCAATCTTTGTATGAATCGTGATCTTATCTAATTTCTAATTAGATTCTTATTCTAACATTAATCCTATTTTTATTTTATTTTTAATTTTAATTTTAATTTTAATTTTAATTTTAATTTTAATTTTAATTTTAATTTTAATTTTAATTTTAATTTTAATTTTAATTTTAATTTTAATTTTAATTTTAATTTTAATTTTAATTTTAATTTTAATTTTAATTTTAATTTTAATTTTAATTTTAATTTTAATTTTAATTTTAATTTTAATTTTAATTTTAATTTTAATTTTAATTTTAATTTTAATTTTAATTTTAATTTTAATTTTAATTTTAATTTTAATTTTAATTTTAATTTTAATTTTAATTTTAATTTTAATTTTAATTTTAATTTTAATTTTAATTTTAATTTTAATTTTTATTTTAATTTTAATTTTAATTTTAATTTTAATTTTAATTTTAATTTTAATTTTTGATTTTAATTTCAATTTCAATTTCAATTTTAATTTTAGTTTTAAGTTTAATTTTAATTTTAATTCTAACTTAATTTTTTAGTGTTGTCGCTAAATAAAATTGACCGTAGCACTTTAACTAAGCGAGTAATAATTCTATGCAACAATATTGCATTTTTGTTTCCTAAACTGTTTTTCCACTACCTGACGATGTCAAGATGTATTTTTTATTTTTTTCGTAAAGCCGAGCATAAATCCTTAATTTTTTCTTTTTTATAACTTTTAACGTGATGCATCTTCTCCCGAAGTAATAATGCCATGCAACGCCGTTGTTTTATTGTTGCGTCGAACTTTGAGTGGCTCTCACCACGACCTCATAACGTCATAAACTTTTTGTCTATTTTTGTGGTGAGGGGTAAAAACAACCCTTTCAAAAACCCCTTTTTTAGAATATTTTTTGCTTATTGAACCTATACATAGCGAGTAATAATTCCACGTAACAGAAATTTATGATATTTCTGATCTGCATAACATTTCTCTTGGTACCTATATTAAGCTAATAGCAGTACCATGCAATGCCGATGCATTTTGAAAAATGCGTTTTCATCAAATGGCCTGAAAATTATGTACAAAATTTCTCAGAATCTTCTCCAAACCTGAGAAGTAAAAAAAAAAATAATAAAAAAAGTGGCGTCCGTGAAAGTAAGTACCTGAGAAGTAATCATTGTAAATTCAGAAAATTCTACAAAAGGTTTTTTAATTTAAGGAGTATAAACAATGTAATGTTACTAACAATAAACAATGTTAATACTATTCTATTCTCAGAAATGTTTGTATTTTATAAGTATTATATCATTATTTTGCACTTTCATGCCAGACAAAGTGTCTTCTTTCTTTTTTTTTCAGTGTATTTAGGGCTTGAAAATTGTTCATGTAGCGAGCAGTTATCGTAAATTGCTTACAACAGATTTATTTTATCTCTCCCGCGCCAGCTATTAAAGCCCACACATGCTACCATTTATTAAGTCGTTTCCGGTCTTTACAAGTGTTGCTCAAATCCAAATGTAACACATTAGTTTCCGGATAACACTTTTAAGCCCGTCAAATTGGCGTGTCAAACTACCATTTATTGCTGTCATATCAGTTTATATTTTAAAAGAGAAAAGTTGAACTTAAATACTCCCAATAGACATGTTTCTCTAGTGAACAACGCAGCACAATAAATAACAATTAATTAAAACAAAAAAAAATATTCAGTGTCTTTTTTTTATCTTTACAGGGCGACTATATTAAACATCCTGTACTCTATGAGCTCAGTCATAAATACGGCTTCACAGACAACCTGCCCGAGAGTGCATTGCCAAATCGTCTCGAAGAGATCAAAGAAGCGATACGACGTGAAATACGCAAAGAGCTGAAAATTAAAGAGGGCGCAGAAAAACTGCGCGAAGTTGCCAAAGATCGTCGTTCGTTGAACGATGTCGCCTCGATCGTCAAGAAGAGCAACAGCAAATTGGCTGAGCTCAAGTCTGAGCTGCAGGAGCTCGAGAGTCAAATACTGCTGACGCAGGGCAACTCGGTGACGAGTAATGGCAGAGGTGAGCTTTTGCTAAAATGACAATAAAAAAATAAACTAGTAAGAAATGATCTTCGACTGGGCCGAAGTTAAAATACCCGCACGTCCGAACCAAAGTATATTCAAAGTTTTAAGCCGTCAATAAAATGTTTATTTGTATAAAACATTTTTGTTATACCTACATATGTAGTTTTGACAGAAAATATTCGCTTTCATTTTTTACAAAATCACTTTGTATGGGGGGTGGGTGTGGTTTTCACTCGATTTGGTTGAATTTTATACACAAAGTGCATGTTATATATCAAAGTTAATAAGCAAAATTTCAAGTCCATACATTAATTTTTGTGGATTTTAGAGAAATTTTACCTTTTTGATAAAGTCACTTTGTATGGGAGGTAGGCGTGGTTTTCATCCGATTTGGTTGAATTTCATACTTAGAGTGTATTTTGAACATCAAAACTTATATGCAAAATTGCAAGTTCATATATTCATTTTTGTGGAATTCTAAGAGATTTTACCGTTTTGATAAAGTCACTTTGTATGGGAGGTAGGCGTGGTTTTTATCCGATTTGGTTGAATTTCATACTTAGAGTGCACTTTAAATATCGGAGCTCATATGCAAGATTTCAAGTCCATATATTAATTTTTGTGGAATTCTAAGAGATTTTACCGTTTTGATAAAGGCACTTTGTATGGGAGGTAGGCGTGGTTTTCATCCGATTTGGCTCATTTTCGAACTTGACCTTAGTTTTTTAGATAAAAGCTTAAATATTGAATTTCGTGATGATAGCTTGAAAATTACGGCTGTAATCGTGACGACAGACGGACAGACGGACAGACGGACAGACAGACGGACATGGCTAAATCAACTCGGGTGGTGATGCTGATCAATAATATATATACTTTTCTATAACTACCACGCCTCCTTATGGGCGTTACAAACAGAGTGACAAAATTAATATACCCCCATTTACGTTTTTTAAACGTGGGGGTATAAAAATAACGCATTAAAAAAATATACATGTATCTAAAGTGCGTTTGATTGCAAATCTACTTGATGCCTCTTTAACTAAGTTTGTTACTAAATAAAAATTGTTAGCCTACTTTAAAAATAAAATTATTTTTCTCCCTATGCCTGGCTAGAATTCTGACAAATTGAATTTATTTTTAAAAGGCTTTTGTAGCACAGCTCAATTTGTGCCGCTTATGACACAGACACATACACACATTTTTTTCACGCATGTTTGCCGTGAAGCGTAACAAATTTATAATCAATTTTCTATATTTATTCATGTCATTATGCATGTCTGAAAAAAAAAAATGTAGTGCTTTAAACATCAACTAGTTAACATGATTCACTGTAAGTGACAAGGATTAACATTTTTTTTTCAGGAGTTTAGTAAAATTTCATAACACGCAGCTAACCAATGAGTTAGCGAGTCTAGAAGGCTACAAAAAATATACTTAACAACTTTTATTCATGTGTATTAGATAGAAAAACAGTCTTTGAAACATGAAAACAAGAACCAGACTAGAGATATACTGTGGGAAGAAATACCGAGAAATTTTAATTTAAATTTTTTGGGGATTCCAATAGGGATAGATTTGTTTAAAGTTGACCTACTGTCACTGACATCTGTGCCAAATTACACGTCATAATCTTCATTAGTGTTTGAGTTACGCGTCCTTTTGTAAATAACTAGAAGTGATTTTCGTTTTTTTTAAAAGTCTGAAAGTATTCAACAACGCAATCCATTACATTTTGTGTGCGGAATCTGCTGCCGAAACGTTGAAAATGTCGCGTTGAAAACCATTTTGAGGAAAAAAAACAAGTCAAAGCAAGTCAAAAATGAAGGTCATGTCGACAGTTTTCTTCAATTATCGTGGTGTGGTATATAATGCAAAGACTATAGATTGTAAAGACTTTGCATCTGAAAGCCACTTTCAATATTGAACAAATCGTAGGATGTAATTATCGGCACGGCGAAAAACATTGGCACGGGCAGCGAAAAAGCAGCGCTGACGGCAAATTTGTGTTGCTAGCATTTGTTGATAGACTCTTAAACGTCAAAATCTTATCAACAAAGTTGTCGGTAAGCCATGTTGATTTTATTAATTTCATTGGAATTCTTTGCGGACGGACTAGCTTGTTTGTTTACATTTTTTTTGCATGGTTTTTGTTATTGCTCTTCCTTCTTCCTTTGTCTGCAGGTTTTTGTTTCGCTAGGATTTTTAGCTTAATATTTGGCGATCGTCAGAAAATTTATATTTTTGCGATTTTGTCTATCTCGATGAAGCTATAGTAAAATCGCCGTAACTTTTTTAATTCAATTTGAATTGAAATGCACCCATACTAAATTTTAGAAAATTTGATCACCTTTAAAATGACATCAAAAATTATTTTTTCACTAAATTTATTTCTTTTTAACTTAACTTAATATTATATCTATCTATCTAAATCCAATAATTCTGAACCTATATAATAAATATAATTTAATTCATAATAAATATATTGGTCTAGCTGCCACTCAGGAGAATCGCAAGCTAGAATAATAAGTCTTGTTGCTGCTGTATTTGCCTTGTTGTCACTAAAATAAGCAATAAAAATATTTAAATAAATTAAATATACCTTGTTTTTTATTGTAAATAAACTATAAATCAATTACACTATAACGAACAAGAAAAAAAAATATTTTTAATTACACTATAACTTAATTTTTAAATGATGGCCTTAAAGTTTTATATATTTCCGGTCTTAATTTTATATAAATATTTTAAAATTAAATAAAAAACTTATTTTAAATATTTCAAATACAAAATTACTTGTAAAAAAATTAAAGTTAAAGTTTGAAAAATTTAAAATTTAACAAAATTAAATAAAATTAAAAATAAATAGAATTAAAAATAAGAGTGAAATTAAAAAACTAAAAGCAATTTATAAAACAAACAACTTTAAAAATAAATTTTAAATAAAACTCAAAAACTAAAAACTTGTTAAAAAATATAAATAAAAAAAAAATAAATAAATAACTGGCCATTTCAGCCCTTGACCAAAGACTTTGACCTAGCTTCTTATGATCGATTGTGTTGTGCGTGTTATTAAGTTTGTACACAATTGACCGAGAAATGGACCTACAGGCTTAACGCCGACTCCGAACGGCGATGAACGTAATGTTCTTATTCTCAAGAAGCTTTACATGGCATTTTTATTACTCTCTGAGGTTTGCCATTGTCTGCAGAGAGGTGGCGGCCGTACAGAAAAATTATTTTAATTCAAATAATTTTCTGTCGCTGCTGGGGTTCGAACCTGGGTTTCCAAAGTTCGTTGTCATAGCGGTCACGCACTTTAACCAACTACGCCACGGACGCCATATTAATATTAAAACAATTTTAAAAATCTTAAAGTTTGAAACAAAATTAAATGAAAATCAAATAATAACAAGTTGACAAAAATTGTAAAATTAATAAATAAAAATTGAAATGTGAAAATCAGTATTATATATAAAAATTAAATAAAATTCTTTATATATTTTATTTTATTCTTTAAGTGTAAGAATAAAATAAAAAAGTATAGTTTTAGCAGCATATAAACGCATCAATAAAAAATAAGTAATCAATAAATCAAATGAAATAAAATTAAATAAATCCATTTATTAATTTTCAGTTTTATATATAATTTTAACTTATATTTATTTATATATATTTTTCTTGTATAGAATTTCTATTTTTTATTTTGACTTTTGACACTTTTTAATTTTTATATTTTATTTTTATTGGTTTATTTAAATTTAAGCACTTTCTTTTTATATAATTTTCTCACAATTTTTATTAAATGGCATTTTTTAAATTATTAGTTTTGCTTTATTTAAACTGTTATATTTTTGAACAAGTTTTTAGTTTTTGAGTTTTATTTAAAATTTATTTTTAAAGTTGTTTGTTTTATAAATTGCTTTAAGTTTTTTAATTTCACTCTTATTTTTAATTCCATTTATTTTTAATTTTATTTAATTTTGTTAAATTTTAAATTTTTCAAACTTTAACTTTAATTTTTTTACAAGTAATTTTGTATTTGAAATATTTAAAATAAGTTTTTTATTTAATTTTAAAATATTTATATAAAATTAAGACCGGAAATATATAAAACTTTAAGGCCATCATTTAAAAATTAAGTTATAGTGTAATTAAAAATATTTTTTTTTCTTGTTCGTTATAGTGTAATTGATTTATAGTTTATTTACAATAAAAAACAAGGTATATTTAATTTATTTAAATATTTTTATTGCTTATTTTAGTGACAACAAGGCAAATACAGCAGCAACAAGACTTATTATTCTAGCTTGCGATTCTCCTGAGTGGCAGCTAGACCAATATATTTATTATGAATTAAATTATATTTATTATATAGGTTCAGAATTATTGGATTTAGATAGATAGATATAATATTAAGTTAAGTTAAAAAGAAATAAATTTAGTGAAAAAATAATTTTTGATGTCATTTTAAAGGTGATCAAATTTTCTAAAATTTAGTATGGGTGCATTTCAATTCAAATTGAATTAAAAAAGTTACGGCGATTTTACTATAGCTTCATCGAGATAGACAAAATCGCAAAAATATAAATTTTCTGACGATCGCCAAATATTAAGCTAAAAATCCTAGCGAAACAAAAACCTGCAGACAAAGGAAGAAGGAAGAGCAATAACAAAAACCATGCAAAAAAAATGTAAACAAACAAGCTAGTCCGTCCGCAAAGAATTCCAATGAAATTAATAAAATCAACATGGCTTACCGACAACTTTGTTGATAAGATTTTGACGTTTAAGAGTCTATCAACAAATGCTAGCAAGACAAATTTGCCGTCAGCGCTGCTTTTTCGCTGCCCGTGCCAATGTTTTTCGCCGTGCCGATAATTACATCCTACGATTTGTTCAATATTGAAAGTGGCTTTCAGATGCAAAATCTTTACAATCTATAGTCTTTGTATAATGAATTACTTCCAACCGGCCAAACTGTCAACAAAGAATACTACTTGGGTGTTATGCGCCGTTTGCGAAATACTGTGCGTCAAAATAGGCCGTATTTGTGGAGAGACAATTCCTGGTTTTTACATCACGATAATGTACCATCTTACACTGCACTCGTAATTCCTGATAATATCGCCAAAAACTCGACCCATATCGTTCCGTAACCCCCGTATTCGCCTGACTTAGCACCATGTGACTTCCGGCTATTCGCTAAACTCAAGTGTTTGCTCCGTGGGCACCATTTTGAATCGATAGAAAAGAAAGAAACTGAAGAAGGAATTGAAGGCTATACCGGAAGAGGACTTTGCAGCATGATTTGAAAATTGGAAAAAACGTTGGCTCAAGTGTATTGCATCCGGGGGGGAGGACTACTTTGAGTGGGATTAAATGAATTCAGAAGAATAAATAAAGATTTTTTGATTTATAAATAAATTCCCTAGTGTATGTCGAATTGGGTTTTTTATGAACACGAAGATAAAGGACTACTTTAAAAGGATAATAGGTATAATGAAAGAAATTGCACGGAAATGTGTCCCGAACGTTGATGAAGTGGAATTTCGAAAAAAATCTTTGGGTATTTAATATCATTATGGGCGGTGACGCATCGAACAAAGCTGGAGCCCGGAGCAAAAAACTTTTTTGGCGCCCCAATGAAACAATGAAAAAAGTTTATGTACAGGGTGGGTCATCTAGTGGATTCTTTTTTAATCATAAGTAATTTTCTAATCTTCTAATCTTGACAAATGTTAAGTCAGTATCATACCTCTGCGGAAAGAAATGAGACGCTTTACGCTTGTACAACGTTGGGAAAAATTTTCAAAGTGAGTGCTGTGTAGCACCAACAGTGCGTTATTTAAAAATAAGTTTTGGCCGAAATGAAGCACCCACCGCGCCTGCTGTACGCAAGATTGTGCAAAAAGATCGTAAGACTGGTATGCTAGTGGACAGCACTCACGTCGTACGGTGCGCACAGACGAGAATGTGGCTGCTGTAGCCGAGAGTGTGAGACTCAATTCACAAACATCACCTCGCCGTCGATCTCAACAGCTCAACATTTCACGCACTACCCTGAGGAGAATTATGCACAAAGATCTCGGAGTATTAGCTTGCAAGGTTTATTTGACTCAGTAATTGAAGGCGCACAACCACCCGCTTCGATATCGATTCGCAATTTGGGCCATAAAACAGCTTGAACTGGATAACAATTTTGGGCGAAAACCATATTTTCTGACAAGGCGCATTTTTATCTCGGGGGCTATGTTAACAAACAAAATGGCCGTATCTGGGGCTCCGAAAACCCGTTATTGTCGAGAAGCCGATGCACCCATAGAGAGTGATAGTTTGGTGCGAATTGTGGAGTGGTGGCCACATTGGACTAACTTTTTTTTTTACTGAAATTGGAGACATGAATTTGGATGACCCCTGGTTCATGCAGGATGGCGCGTCATGCCATAACAGCCCATGCCACAATCGATTTTTTGCGCACAAAATTCCCAAATCGTGTTATCTATCAGCCGTCTTGGTTATGTCAATTGGCCGCCTCGGATCTGCGATTTGACGCCTTTGGACTTTTTTTTTTTTGTGGGGAAACGTGAATAAACGATGATATCCGCGATCTACAGCCCGAAACCATTAACAAGGTTTTGGAAAATTGGAGAACTAACGCTTTCGCCAAGTGTTTCCTTCAATAAATCGATTGCTTGACGCGGTGTGTTGCATGTGGCGCCGAGCTGTTTGAAAAACCTATTTTCAACAAATATCGTATTCAATGAGGGTACGAAGTAATCGATAATCATGACCAATCATCTATAGCCCTCACCGTTAGCTGCAACGCTCTCGTCGGTCTCATTTGTAATGAAGTAAGGATAAATGATTCCACGGGCCTATAAAGTGCACCAAACAGTGATTTATTTTCAATAAAACATGCCTTGAGAATCTTTTCTAGATTTTCTGCATTCCAAATGCGGCAAGTCTGCTAAGGAAATTTTATGAGTCGTTGACTTTTTGAATAAAAGGTATTTTTTTCGACAAAAAAAGCGTTTTATTTCTCAACATAGTCTTTTCATTCCTTCCAAATGATAGGTTTTATCAAGTTCCTTAAAATAGGTGTTTGTTTCAGTGATGACCTCTTAATACGTCCTAAATCTCTTACCGCGGAGCAATTTTTTAGGTTCGGATATAAGAAATAGTCACAAGGGGCTAAATCTGGAGAATATGGTGGATGGGGTAGCATTTCGTAGCCCAATTTATAGGGTTGGAAATAGTTTAAAGTAGCAAGCGACTAAATCTGGAGAATATGGTCTGGAGAAACTCCAATTTATAGAGTTTACTTTTTTGTTTCCAAATGCGGTCGTTTTTGCTTCAAATCAATGTAAAATCTGTCCAATAGCTTTGAATAATAGTGATCGGTGATCGTTTAATTCTTAATCCTTGACATTTTAGAGAGACCCACCTTGGCCTTCTTTGGTACACCTTCACTGGGAGAAGTCCACAGCTTTGACTATTGCTTGGTCTCTGGTGTGTTGTGATGTATATCCATGTTTCGTTTGCGGTTACGAAGTGGCGCGAAAACTTCTTCGGATTGCGATTGAACATCACAAATCACTCCTTTGAAATGGTTGCACGTGTGCGCTTATAATTGAGTGTGAGCAATCGCCGACATCCATCGAGCTTTTTCATGTCCAAATATTCATGTAAAATGTTATGTACCCGCTCAGTTGAGATGCCTCAGCCTTCTCACGTGCTTTCATTCTGGAATTGTCCAATATCATTCCATGGACTTTATTGATGATTCCTGGCGTGACGACTTTTGGGCGATCTGAACTTGTGCTAGTACGATATTGAACTCAGTGAATTTTTAAACATGCAATAAATTAGTCATCGTTATGTCATACAATACTCTCATTTGAAAAGCTTCGCCGACATCCATCGAGCTTTTTCATGTCCAAATATTCATGTAAAATGTTATGTACCCGCTCAGTTGAGATGCCTACAGCCTCAGCCACCTCACGTACTTTCATTCTGGAATTGTCCAATATGGCTCTCCGCAAAATCGCCCAAAAAAAAATCGCCCAAAAAAAAAAAAGAAAAAACACCTAAATGAAAAATGACCCAAAAATTTATGAAAAATCGCCCAAAACGAAAAAACGAAATTTTACGCAAGAAAACGAAAAAAAGCCCAAAAATTTTTAGAAAAATTACCCAAAAACAAAAGCGAAAATTCACCCAAAAAAAATGAAAAATCGCCCATTATTTTACATTGTGTTCCCACACGAGATACGAAATTCCCTTGTACGAAATGAGCATTTTCAAGGCCAGTATTTTTTTTTTAAAAGTCTATTTTAATTCAATCATTTGATGAGATAAATACTATTTATTTATTTTTTATTAATATAGTAATTTATTAGCCACTGTTATTAAAACATGAAATAATAAAACGAAAACTATTATTAGAACTATTATTGCAACGATAAAAGGTACTGGGTAAGCTACTATACGTTACTAATCAATCTTAGTTGTGTAGGAAGTGCGTTAAATTTAAAAATTTAATTCATTTTAATTTTATATAATCTCATACTTAAAAATCTATAAAAACATTTCGTACAAGGGAAAAATACTGATTCTTTTTCAAAACAACAAGTTTCTTTGGTTATCAAAAAATTTTAAAAAGAAAAAATGACGGCGGAGGTGGTGGGGGGAGCAGGGCGGGGCGACGGGTGGCGCGTGCGATCCGTCGCACTACGCGTAATCCGCCGCCCCGTGATCCGCCGCGTCGCGATGCGCGGGCGCGGTACTAAATATTTCCTTTGACTTGACCAAGCAAACTCAAGCAAAGGATGCAAATACAAAAGAAAAACAAAAGAAGAACCGCTGCTTTTACTTTAAATACCGTTATCTTTAAGAACTGATTGAGGTTTCTTATTTAATATTGAAAACGAAAGATCACCCAAAAAAAACGAAAAATCACCCAAAAACGCAAAGTGAAATTTCGCCCAAAAGCAAAAAACGAAATTTTACCCAACAAAAATGCAAAATCGCCCAATTTTTTTGGGTGTTTTTTCATATGAAAAATCACCCAAATTCGTATGGAAAAAAATTGGGTGATTTTTCATTATTTTTTTTGGGCGATTTTTCTTTGGGCGATTTTGCGGAGAGCCGTCCAATATCATTCCATGGACTTTATTGATGATTCCTGGCGTGACGACTTTTGGGCGATCTGAACTTGTGCTAGTACGACCACAACCGAATTCAGTAAACCATTGAAATATATGATGCAGAATCCTCATAGTATTTATCAGGCTCCCGGAATTTAAGCCCAATGAATTTGCACGCGAAAAAATGATAAAAAATATCCCGATTTTCCATAGCATCGAATTTTGGAAAAAACGCCCGAATTTGACATGGCAATTGAGCCCGAAAGAAGGAAATTTCGCCCGAATGGTTTCCAAATAAAGCTTCGGGACTAAATTCCAAGCTTATTTTTCGGGTCTTTATTCCTTTCAAATATTTGGACCGACATTTTTTGGCACAAACACCCGAAAAAAATTACATAATCGCCCGAAATTTCGGGCACTTTTCCCTAGGAATGATATGGTAAAAATTTTGTTATTGTGGCTTTCTATTATATTAAGAAATTAATATTAAGAAAGTTGAACTGGTGTAAAGCATATACTTTTTCAAAATTTTTTTTTTTAAATATTTAAAATTTTTTTTTTTTTAATAGTTTTTTAATTTTTTTTTTATTTTTATTTTTTCGCTCATTATAAATAGTTCAATTCTTAAACAAAACTTACAAAATTCCAATTCCAAATTTGTTTGAGTTATCCTAGTTTTATGACGGTCAGTTTTTATGTGTGTTTTTTCTTAAAGGTGCGAAATTACTTTGCGCAAATTAAATTGTTGTTTAAATTTTTAAAATGATTTCAACATTTCAGCATGTTGTGCCATAAAATTGTATTCTCAGTATGGAATTGTTTCGTCTAAAACAAACAACAACTTAGCTTGTTTGTATCTTGACGCTTTTATGGCTTGTAATCGATAATGACATTTTTGGAAGTTCCACTTGGTTGTTATATTTATGAGCTTGTCATAAAATATACGAAAATTGACTGATAGTATTTTGTTTTTTTACTATAAATTTTTTAAAAATGTTGAAGAACAACTTATTGTTAAATCGTAACCACTTAAACGTGACACAAAAAAAAAATTATAAATATCTTAAAGGATTTCAATAGATTTTCGCGCACAGAATTTTTTAATTTTTTTTACGGTCAAAGTTATTATTAGTGTTATTTATTTGTTTTCCTTTAAATCTTTTCTTTTTCACTCTTATTATCTCTAGGGTTTCAAATACCACCCTCAGATGAATAATATATCTTAGCTCCGAGATTGTTGTACGAGGGTAGTCCCAGAAGAAAATTACCTCTGACGTATAGATGGTGGTTGTTTTGAAAGAGCGACCATGAAATAAAGAACCGATTTAATAAAGCTTAAGTTTGAAGTTTGACGACTATACGTTGTTCAGTATTTGTTTGGCAGCCATCGATATTGAACTCAGTGAATTTTTTAATATGCAATAAATTAGTCATCGTTATGTCATACAATACTCTCATTTGAAAAGCTTCAGTCAAACCAATATCAAAGCGGAGCTAGATTCTGCTCTGAGGAAGTCTATTCCTTAGTTTACAACTGTAAAATAAAGATAAAGATGATATGAAGATGAATATAAAGTTGATATGAAGATGAATAAAGATGAATAAAAAGATTCTATGGAGATGAAGGTAAAGATGCTATGAAGATGAAAATAAATATGCTATGAAGATGAAGATAGAGATGATATGAAGATGAATATAAAGATGCTATGAAAATGAAGATAAAGATGCTATGAAGATGAAGATTAAGATGATATGAAGATGAATATAAAGATGATATGAATTTGAAGATAAAGATGCTATGAAGATGAAGATAAAGATGATATGAATATGAAGATGAAGATGGTATGAAGATGAATATAAAGATGCCATGAAGATGAAGATAAGGATTCTATAAAGATGAAGATCCTATGAAGATAAATTAAATTATAATAAGTAAATAAGATAATAAGATAATATAAAGATACAGATAAAGATAAAGATAAAGATAAAGATAAAGATAAAGATAAAGATAAAGATAAAGATAAAGATAAAGATAAAGATAAAGATAAAGATAAAGATAAAGATAAAGATAAAGATAAAGATAAAGATAAAGATAAAGATAAAGATAAAGATAAAGATAAAGATAAAGATAAAGATAAAGATAAAGATAAAGATAAAGATAAAGATAAAGATAAAGATAAAGATAAAGATAAAGATAAAGATAAAGATAAAGATAAAGATAAAGATAAAGATAAAGATAAAGATAAAGATAAAGATAAAGATAAAGATAAAGATAAAGATAAAGATAAAGATAAAGATAAAGATAAAGATAAAGATAAAGATAAAGATAAAGATAAAGATAAAGATAAAGATAAAGATAAAGATAAAGATAAAGATAAAGATAAAGATAAAGATAAAGATAAAGATAAAGATAAAGATAAAGATAAAGATAAAGATAAAGATAAAGATAAAGATAAAGATAAAGATAAAGATAAAGATAAAGATAAAGATAAAGATAAAGATAAAGATAAAGATAAAGATAAAGATAAAGATAAAGA
Source organism: Pherbina coryleti (assembly GCA_943735915.1). NCBI lineage: Eukaryota > Metazoa > Arthropoda > Insecta > Diptera > Sciomyzidae > Pherbina > Pherbina coryleti. Next base: position 17,050,285 of record OX030950.1, on the reverse strand, counting down.
TAAAGATAAAGATAAAGATAAAGATAAAGATAAAGATAAAGATAAAGATAAAGATAAAGATAAAGATAAAGATAAAGATAAAGGTAAAGATAAAGATAAAGATAAAGATAAAGATAAAGATAAAGATAAAGATAAAGATAAAGATAAAGATAAAGATAAAGATAAAGATAAAGATAAAGATAAAGATAAAGATAAAGATAAAGATAAAGATAAAGATAAAGATAAAGATAAAGATAAAGATAAAGATAAAGATAAAGATAAAGATAAAGATAAAGATAAAGATAAAGATAAAGATAAAGATAAAGATAAAGATAAAGATAAAGATAAAGATAAAGATAAAGATAAAGATAAAGATAAAGATAAAGATAAAGATAAAGATAAAGATAAAGATAAAGATAAAGATAAAGATAAAGATAAAGATAAAGATAAAGATAAAGATAAAGATAAAGATAAAGATAAAGATAAAGATAAAGATAAAGATAAAGATAAAGATAAAGATAAAGATAAAGATAAAGATAAAGATAAAGATAAAGATAAAGATAAAGATAAAGATAAAGATAAAGATAAAGATAAAGATAAAGATAAAGATAAAGATAAAGATAAAGATAAAGATAAAGATAAAGATAAAGATAAAGATAAAGATAAAGATAAAGATAAAGATAAAGATAAAGATAAAGATAAAGATAAAGATAAAGATAAAGATAAAGATAAAGATAAAGATAAAGATAAAGATAAAGATAAAGATAAAGATAAAGATAAAGATAAAGATAAAGATAAAGATAAAGATAAAGATAAAGATAAAGATAAAGATAAAGATAAAGATAAAGATAAAGATAAAGATAAAGATAAAGATAAAGATAAAGATAAAGATAAAGATAAAGATAAAGATAAAGATAAAGATAAAGATAAAGATAAAGATAAAGATAAAGATAAAGATAAAGATAAAGATAAAGATAAAGATAAAGATAAAGATAAAGATAAAGATAAAGATAAAGATAAAGATAAAGATAAAGATAAAGATAAAGATAAAGATAAAGATAAAGATAAAGATAAAGATAAAGATAAAGATAAAGATAAAGATAAAGATAAAGATAAAGATAAAGATAAAGATAAAGATAAAGATAAAGATAAAGATAAAGATAAAGATAAAGATAAAGATAAAGATAAAGATAAAGATAAAGATAAAGATAAAGATAAAGATAAAGATAAAGATAAAGATAAAGATAAAGATAAAGATAAAGATAAAGATAAAGATAAAGATAAAGATAAAGATAAAGATAAAGATAAAGATAAAGATAAAGATAAAGATAAAGATAAAGATAAAGATAAAGATAAAGATAAAGATAAAGATAAAGATAAAGATAAAGATAAAGATAAAGATGAATATAAAGATGAATATAAAGATAAAGATAAAGATAAAGATAAAGATAAAGATAAAGATAAAGATAAAGATAAAGATAAAGATAAAGATAAAGATAAAGATGTAGATGTAGATGTAGATGTAGATGTAGATGTAGATGTAGATGTAGTTGTAGATGGAGATGTAGATGTAGATGTAGATGTAGATGTAGATGTAGATGTAGATAGAGATAGAGATAGACATAGAGATAGAGATAGAGATAGAGATAGAGATAGAGATAGAGATAGAGATAGAGATAGACATAGAGATAGAGATAGAGATAGGGATAGAGATAGAGATAGACATAGAGATAGAGATAGAGATAGAGATAGAGATAGAGATAGAGATAGAGATAGAGATAGAGATAGAGATAGAGATAGAGATAGACATAGAGATAGAGATAGAGATAGAGATAGGGATAGAGATAGAGATAGAGATAGAGATAGAGATAGAGATAGAGATAGAGATAGAGATAGAGATAGAGATAGAGATAGAGATAGAGATAGAGATAGAGATAGAGATAGGGATAGAGATAGAGATAGAGATAGAGATAGAGATAGAGACTCAGGCTAGCACTGAGAGGCTAGCAAGACTCAGTGTTGCCTGTTAACCCACAAGCGAATGAATTGCCCCTTAGCTCCCCTCAATATGAACGGTGTGGATCTTGCAGAGTCAGATGCTCTTGACGTTCTGGGCATATCGATCAAATCTGATCTTCGTTGGAATGATCATATTTTCGATGTGTTGAAATAAGCGGCCAAGTGCCTAGGTTTTTTAAAACGGTGTAAGAAATATTTCACTCCAACTGATCTACGCGAGATCTACACCTCATATATAAGGCCGAAAATGGAGTACAATTCGCACATTTGGGCAGGGGCTTCAAGATCTTATTTGGAGCTTCTGGACCGAATTCAACGACGTGCGATACATGCGATAGGGGATGAAAACATTTCATCTTCTCTCAACTCTCTTGGGCATCGACGCAATGTTGGTTGCCTAAGCCTTATGTACAGATACTACCATGGGAAGTGTACAAGGGAGATACATGACCGGACGCCATCAGCTCTTGTGTTTCCCAGGTCCACTCGGGCAGCTCATCAAGCTCATCCCTATACCATTGCTTTGACGTCCAATAGAACCTCGCATTACCGGGATAATTCGTTCTTTAGTCGTACTGCAAAATTGTGGAACAATCTTCCTGCGAGCGTGTTTTCCGGCAGTTTTGAGCTATGTAAACTTAAAACAAATCTTCACCGACACTACTATATTTTTCCACCCTCCAACTAACTATCACCCGTCTTCCGAATCAACACAATGCTTTCGCATTCATAGGGGGCTTTTTGTTTCCCTTAGTAGCGTTTAATGGTAAATTTTTCGCGTTTATAATTTACAACTGCCAAGCATCCAGTTCTTAAATAATATGCCCTTGCAGCCCTACACCTCTCGTTGAAACACCCTTTATGAGCTAACCCAGAAGTACTCCTTCGTATGTATGTTCTATGAGACAATATCCACTGAAAACAAAATAGATAGTTGCGGTTGCTTTCAACAATCCCCATTATTGTCGCACAGTGTAATTATACAAAAATGTTTGAGGAATTTCAACCAAAATAAAATTAAATGTTATAAAAAAAATTTTAATTTTAACATTTTAAGCTTAAAAAATACTTTCAGTTACAGCTAAAATATTTAATTTCTTGCTACAATAATTGCACAATTTTTTGTTGTTACTGTTGCAGACTGACACTGTTGTTGCCATGGCTGCAATCTTATGTTACTGTTGGGTATTATTTAATTATTAAATATTTAGTTTATATATATTTTTTCCGCACCAAATGTGCTGTTTTATTATGACGCAGCTTATGTAGTTGTTGCTTTTGTTGTCGTTACAACTTAAACTGCAACAATGTTGCTGGTGCTGTTCGTCTTGCATTGTTTCGCACTTTATCGTCGTTGCAATAATTTCATCATCATTTACTTAATTAATGCATATTAATTACAATTTTAATACCATTGCTTGCTTGTTTTTCTTTTTTTTTTTTTGTTTAATATGCAGGGCTATATAAAAATTTACGGCTGAACAATGTTTTTTTTTTAAATATAGGTACTCATATGTATTTGATTTATAGACATTTTTATTGAATTCCATGTTTTTTTTTTTTAAGTTAATAAATTTATATAAAATTTCTTATATCATTTCGTAAGATTTTGATTTGATATATATTTGAATTATTTTTTTAATTATAAAAAAAAATGTATCTCCTGCTTCTGTTTGACCCAGTTGTATGCGTGTGTGTGTCTAATTAATTAACCACCACTGTGGTCTTTGTTTCGCTCCTCATAATTTATGCTTGAAATATGAGCTTTTTATTGGCAACGAAAGCTGCCTGGTCTTTATAAATAATATCATTAAAAACATTTAAACCAGCCACTGCCAGGAGGAACAGAGCAAAAATCACTCAAAGAACCTCCAGCTAGACAAGCGCCGACAGATGAACAGACAGCAGTGTCGTGCTTGGCGACCAGCTCGATATTGAGTTTGATTATTTATTTATTTATTTTTTTTTTTTTTTTTATTGTTTTTAAGTTATCAAGATTCAGCCATCCACGTATTCTTGTCTCGACATCAACAACGACGTCTGTGATGACGGCGTCTGCCTTGAAGTCTGGTTAATAATCTCAGCTCAGCTTAATATTTTAATTCATTTAGCTTAGCTCCAATTTTTTTGTTTTTGCTAAATCCTCAAACAATGTATTTTTAACCAAATCAGTTAACAAGAACTTTATTTGTTTATTTTAATTGTTGTTGTTCTGATGGTTACACAGTCCAACACGTTAAAAAAAATCTCCGACTTCGATCAAAGAATTCTGATATAAAGGTCAAAACAAGAAATATCCATGCCATGAAATATTAACCCTATGGTGCCCTTAGTTATGGGTTTTTCTTCACGCTTTTCAAAAAAACCAGTGAGAAATATCCGCAGAACAAGGTTTGTAGAGGAGTGAAATATTTTTATAAAACCTTCCAAAATGTATGCAATGAACATGTCTTCAGATAATGGATATTTTACAATAAATTTCTAAACTCTTACTATTTTGTCTCTACAAAAGAGAGCTCTAGTTAAGTCTTGTTCAATGTAATTTATTGTGGAATTTAAGAAGGATCATTTTCATAAAACACATGCATACATGAATTTGTTACTTCAGTTTTTGAAAGCACCAAGCTTTTTATGATCAACTGTGTTGCATGTGTTAAAGTTAAATAAATGTTTGTACACAAATGATTGCGGATTAAACCTAGAAGGTTTATGCCAACTTCGAACGGCTAATGTGCCTGTTCTCAAAAGGCTTTACATTGTAATTTTTACTCTCTGTTCTTATCATTGTCAGCAGAGAGTTGCCGGCCGTTCAGAAAATTTAATTTCAATTAAAAAATTCTCTGTGTCTGATGGGATTCGAACCACGGCCCTTGTAGTTTGTAAAATTGGTAAAGAACAGTTCGCGCAGGCTATCGCGTTCGGCAGTGGCCGATATTTAACACATTTCATACAATATATCAAGCCTCTACGACTACTATAAAAGCTATTTTTGTTACATTGTTTTGTTAAGGGTAAAAATACCCATAAGAGACTCTTAAAGGTTAAAATTTTTAAATAAAAAATTCTAACGAAATAATCACTTCTTCTGTGATTACTACTTCTGAGTCTTTGAGCTCAACACCATGTCAGAGGCAGATATTTAGACGTTTTCTTACTCCTTATTTTAGTGAGTGGCTTAATTTTGTGTAAATTTGAATCCAATGTTAGACGGATACTTTTAAAACGCCGATACATGTGTATTCTATTTTTGTCTCTTCTACAAGAATCAGTCTACAAGTTTGTAAAAGAATAAATTTGGCCGCATAGTGTATTATGTGGAAATCTATACCATCTGTATCATGAATAATCGGAAGAATAAAAGTATCAGCACGATTTCCAGCTGGCTCTCATTTTCACCATATCGTTGCTTCATCGTTCTTCATATGGTCATTGATAAAGTATTTTTAATCCCCACGACTTCCTGAATGAAATCTTAAGCCCAATAAAGCGTTCTTCACATCGAGATTTATGATAAAAAATAAAATTTATAGCAATATTTTATAAATTCTTTTACAAACATGATTGTGTCGCTGTTTTTCTTCCACTCCACCTTTCTTCTTTTTCACCGTAAACTCCAGTTATTTGAATTTGAACACATTTAAAATTTAATGCTTGAAACAACTCCTTATAGTTGACAATTTAGTCAGAGCCATTTTTCAATATTCAATTAAATTTTTGATCATTTAAACAAGAACTTCCAAAAAATTGGTTGATTGATGAAAAAAAAGCTATATTAAGGAATACATCGTTCAAAGAAACTGTTACTGTAGCTAGATAGATACCAACAATAAGAGTAGTTGTGAGTAATCGCGTCCAGTTGCCCATAAACTTTGAAGACCTGATGAAGTTTGAAAAGAAAGTGTCAGTTCCGTCGCGCGACTGGAGTTTATTCCTTTTGTCTTGATTGAAAGATGACTGAAATGATATAGTCTTGTTTAAAATGAAAGAAAGCATTGCCTTGTGTCTTGACATATAAAGGTACAATAGGCAAAGTTGGTACATAAACACATCTCTTACGAGGATTGCCTTTTAAGTCTTGCGCCTAACAATGTAACGCCAGTGGACGAGCGTTTTGCAGTACCTCCGTGTGGTGCCTCATCACCAAAAATCGAACTAAGTTAATCGATGCATTATTTTCTTGTCAATGCATGTCAAAAAACCTTAAAATCAACACACAGAAATGTTCACGTATTTACCACGTTTTTTCAAAACCACTGTAAAAAACATAAAACCAGGTACGTATACTGAAAAGTGCATATATAGCTCTATCGGAAGGCTTTTCACTGCATTTGAGGCACATTTACCCATTATTTATACTTGTTAAAGAACATTTACGCTAGACTTTGTTCCGCCAATAGTTTTGGTACAAGCCATACCACTCTTAATAAAACTACACTGGATAAATTCGAGTATCTTGAAACCAAAGAGGTTTGAGCTCAAAAGTAATTCAAGTAAATCATTCATGTTTGTTAAATATGTCCTTAACCCATGAATTCCTCATTAACTTTTATAATTTTTAAACCCCAGTTTAATCTTTGCTGATATTGTAGTATACTCACTGTACCTACTGTATAATACGCCTTGAGCCTTGCGTGTTTAGCTAAATCAATGGCAGTAGGTAGAACCTTTAACTATCAACGGTAGCGTTATGCCTACGTGGGAGTAACAATGATCCGAAAATACAATTTCTTAGCACGGGGATAGTCTTTGCCCTGGCAGAAACACGAACACAAATACGTTGGTATAATAGCATGTCTTTTGGTGCATAAATCGATGTTTTGGAAATGGGTGGCAGTAATATCTGCAATACTGTGGGATTGCTCGAAGGCAGTACATGGTGAGCCACCAGAGCCAGATGAGTCTGACAGCCTAGTTTGGTGATGCAATGTTTTGAAATGGCGTAAGCTTTTAAATTCGGAGCGTATTTTTGGAGAAGCAATTTTTTGAAATAGCGCAAGCTATTAGAGAAAATTCGGAGCTTATAATGCGAAGACAGCAGAAAGTGTATGCTTTATGCTTGATGAGGAACGAAGAGATTCATCTTAGTCTCTATCTAAGCTGGTCTCGGAGTGTTCAGGCAGTAAAATGGGTGCGAAGAGATTCAATTTAGTCCCTACCCTAAAATGGTCTCAGAGTGTTCAGGGAGTAAAATGGGCGCGAAGAGAATTACTTTAGTGTTCTATCCTAAAGTATTCTCGGAGTGTTCAGGAAGGTATTGGAAGGCAAATTGGTGATGCTGGACAGGCTGTTGGATGTTGTTTGTGGGCTCAAGGTTGATCTCGGTAAGTAGTAAGTGGCGAATATAATTCCAGTTGGAAAAACCATCCTTTTATCATACATTATACCCTACTTATGTCACTTTTCATCTGAGGAGCTTTTGCATCCCTTACGAATCTCCATTATTTTTACAAAGGCTTGGTCGCCTCTAGTAAGCTTCCTTTTGTAAAGTGTGAAAAGCATCATGCGTACTTACGTATTCCTTAACAAAATTAAAATGCAGGGAATGTACTCCCGACGATCGGAATCGTCCGAGTTGCCATGCTAATACACTTTAATTAATAAGCTGGATGTATGAAGGAAAACGTAAGGTACACGTAAGGTGCATTGTAAATAACGAGAACACGAGAAAATTTAAGCACTGCTTAAAATAAAAAAAAAAAATAAATAACTGGCCATTTCAGCCCTTGAAAGGACTTTGACCTAGCTTCTTATGATCAATTGTGTTGTGCGTGCTATTAAGTTTGTACACAATTGACCGAGAACCGGACCTACATGCTTAACGCCGACTCCGAACGGCGATGAACGGAATGTTCTTGTTCTCAAGAAGCTTTACATGGCAATTTGGTTACTCTCTGACGTTTGCCATTGTCTGCAGAGAGGTGGCGGCCGTACAGAAAAATTATTTTAATTCAAATAATTTGCTGCCGCTGCTGGGGTTCGAACCTGGGTCTCCAAAGTTCTTTGACATAGCGGCCACGCACTTTAACCAACTACGCCACGGACGCCACTGCTTACGTGTTCACTTTCTTTTATTCGTTTTTTTCTCTTTTCTTTTCTTTTCATTTTCATTTGAAACAGTCGTTAAAACCTGTTATGTCTTCATGCTGTTGCATGTCTCGTACTTTACAAAATAAAGTACATATAGAAATGATCATACGAAGAGATGTTCGACTCAAACGCAAATTCTTTTTGTATTTGAAATCATAAGTGAAGATGTAAGGTGCGCCAAATCTAACAAACAACATAAATATTTTCGCATAGTTCTATTTCCACATTCATTAGCTAAAGGAAAACATGAATTATTTAGTAAGCACCTCACGATTTTTCCCACTGCGATTTGCCATAGTCATGTGTTATATGCTATGTGTCAGTGTGTGTGAGTGCTATGCCCAGTAAAAAAGTGGATCATTCTATGATGGATCCGGGAGTGCTCCCTGAGGAGCAGTGGATTACTCCCTATTGATCCAAGCTATGTGTATTTTGTGCTCTTTTTTTTAACATTGCATGTCCTAGGAAGGCGAGCGCTCCCTATAACATTCCAGGCGAGAGGATAAGGAGCGATCAATATATGATCGAAATGGATCAGTAAACAAGCTTTTAAAATATATTTTTTTACAAAAATAGTGAGAGCATTTTTCTCACGCGAGAGCAATTCACGTCCCTAACTTAGTTTTCTTATTTTTACATTCATTGCTCGCATATTGCTCCAATAAAAAAGTGAGGGAGCTCTAGTGCAAAGTGATCGCTCTTTGCTCTCATAAAACAACAAGAGAGCGCTTACTTGTTGCTAATCATGGCAGCGATCCTATATTTTTTTAATTGGTGTCGGTGCAAAACCTTTACCCAGTAGAATGGCTCGCAGGGATGGCTCTTCGTGCTGGCTGTGGTAGCTCAATGTCGTGGTGATGTGGTGATCGGCGCGTGGAGTTGCGTTTGTTTACAACCGGGTGGCACTACCCAAATATTGTCAGAGATTTTAGGTCGGTCTCGATTTCCACCAATAAATGTGGATGGTGATAACACTAGCCATCCATGATTAATTCTATGCTTCCAATCAGAGAACGCATAAAAACGAAACTATATCCGAACCGATCTCTCAGAGTGTGATACAAAAACGTTGTTTTTCATTCGTTTCGTTCGTGAGAGCTAACAAAACACGAAACTTTTCAGTGGAAGAGAGAACTAACGTAATTTTTATAATTTTTGCTAAAGTGTCAGTATAGAAAACGAAACCAAAGCAAACGTTTCATTAATGATCACTGATCACTGAATGATGCTTGCCTCTTCTATCGCGTTGATTTTGAATTTTGCTTTTGACCTGTCGGTCATACATATTAACCCTCTCCGGCCCTTCCTTAAATGCAATCTGTTCAGGGGTATGGAAAAATGTACAAAAATCATAAAATTTGTATGGGAGCCCCCCTAAGAAGTGGTCGGAGAGAATAGGTGTCAAAGGCAAAAATGTTCCTTTTGCAAAAGTAATGGGGGTCGGTCAGACATATTAACCCTCTTCGGCCATTCCTTAAAGCTCCCCTGTTCAGGTGTAGGAAATAAAAACACAACAATAAAAAATCGTTTAACGAATCGTTGTTTCGGTTTCATTTGTGTCCCTTCGTCGCTCAATTATTTTGTTTTGTTTATGGTTTCGCTAGTAACAGAAAACGAAAAACAAAACAGACGCCCAATCGTTCCTTTGTTGTTTGAATCGTTTTTTGTTTCGTTCGTTTGAAAGATCGGAACGTAACAAAATAGAACGAATCGTTTTTGTTTATTTGCGTTCTATGCTTCCAATATCGGTATGTAGTCCATACAGCATTTTTATTAAATTAAATATGTAACTCATGTGTGATGATGTGACCGGTATTGAAACTGTAAATATAGGGCATTGGTCACGTCTGGAGTCAAGGAAGTGAAGTGGATCGGATGGACGTTAGTTAATGGAACGTAGCTGGTATTAGCGTCCGGAAGATCATGTGTTGGATAGACGTTAATCATCGTACGTTGCTAGATTATCGATCCTGTAGATCTATCTGCTGGGCGTCAATTCCTTGAACATCGAAGGAATTTTTGAAAATGTCTTTTAAATGTCTAGCGATTGAGGCGGGGTCAAAATGGGTTTACTTTTTTGCCATACAATGTGATACGGTCTAGTGTACACTAAGAAAAAGAAAATATTAAATTTATCCACCAAAATATTATGGCACCAAATGTCAAAAATAGTATAAAACTATAGAACGAAAAATTAGAAAAAATAAAAAAGCAAAATATGCGGGCAAATGACAATCGGTGCGACACATTCGTGGGAAAATGTCGAGTTGTCACTCCACCCTACATAATTGGATTATTTGAGTACACAATCGTACACAATACGTACGGCCAATTATCCCTGCTATATTACCCTTGCAACAAAAACGAAATGAGAACTATAAGAAACCTGCAACTGCAAGAAATAAATTGCAGGAACAGAGTGCGATGCTTTTGCTGCTTGTCGGCTATTTCAACTGTATGGAATATGTGCGTAGGTGTGTGGTATAAATAAAATTTAAATACTGGAAAAAAACGAGTTGTAAGGAAAATATTTGATTTATCCACGTAAATATTTAAATTAAATTGATACTCAGGCGTGGATAATTTGAATATGCATTATTTCCCTTAGTGGAAAAATGTAAGAAAGATAATTTTATTGGAATGGGATCGATTTGAGTATATAAGGCAAATGCTTTCACCAAATAAAAAGAATTAATGTTTTAAATCTAAACTGCGAAGGAGTTCTATACTTCAGGACTAGTCAGCTGTATAAAATAAGCCTACGAAATGTAAGATCGGCTCCTTAGCCAACACAACAAATCTTTGTCAGCTTTTACAAATGGACTTATTCATGTTTTTTACACTTCATACACTTCATGGCGATCCTGCAAAACGGGAGGATATGCAATTTTAGGATATAAAATTTTTTAATATATGTCTGTATATACTATGAACTTAAAATTTCCAGGAGATAGCTAGTTATATTAAATTATTTTTTTACAATCTTCAAGCCCTTTTCTTTTCACTCTATTCTTTTCTCATAACTCTGTGAATGAGTTCAAATTGGAAGTTTTTTATGTCATAGTAAGATACATACCTATAACGAATCTTACTACTATTTAAAAAAAAGAGTTGGCTGTGCCGTGGACACACCCGCAGGTTTTGACGTGACGAAGTTTCTTGCTGTTGTTGTTAATGTTGATGTTGATGTTGATGTTGATGTTGATGTTGATGTTGATGTTGATGTTGATGTTGATGTTGATGTTGATGTTGATGTTGATGTTGATGTTGATGTTGATGTTGATGTTGATGTTGATGTTGATGTTGATGTTGATGTTGATGTTGATGTTGATGTTGATGTTGATGTTGATGTTGATGATGTTGATGTTGATGTTGATGTTGATGTTGATGATGATGTTGATGTTGATGTTGATGTTGATGTTGATGTTAATGGTTATGTTGATGTTGATATTGATGTTGATGTTAATGGTTATGTTGATGTTGATATTGATGTTGATGTTGATGTTGATGTTGATGTTGATGTTGATGTTGTCACATGCCCGAAGACCTCACCTTTGTTTTCGTTTATTAAAATTTACCGTTGCACCAACAGTCACAGAGTTAAAAATCCATGCAACGTTTTTTCATGGTTGTAGCATTTTTACTGCTTTATGTGATTGCATCCCTGAAATCATGACAACAAGATTTTTTTGGGTATTTAATTGTGAAGCGTAATAACACATCCCTGCTGCCGTAAAACAAAATTTACTGTAGCACTCCTCCTGAGTGTGTAATAATTCCATGCAACGATATTACATTTTTGTTACATAAGCTACTATATTCACGACCTGACGACGCCGGAATTTTTTTTTTATTTTTGTCGTAAAGACATGTATAAAAACTTTATTTTCCTTTTTAAACTTTTATCGTTGGTTATATACTTATTGAGTAAAAATTCAATGCAACGCCGCTGCATGAATGTTGCGTTATCGACCTTTAGCGACTCACTTAGCGTCCCCATGGCGACAGAAATTTTTTGTCTAATTTTGTTGTGAGGGCTTCCAGTAGGCCTTTATTGGCTTATCGTATTTTTAATCCTAGCACTAATACTCAGCGAGTAATAATTCCATGTAACAAATTTTCAGTTGCGTTGCTTACGCAGCTCCCACTACGTCCCTATGCCGTATTAAATTTTGTTTTTGTTTTTTTTTAATATAGTCAAAGAATTAGCCTTTATGGTCATACTATTTTTTTAATCATAGCTCTTATACCCAGCGAGTAACAATTCAATGAAACGCAGATGAATTTTTAAAAAATTAATTTTTCAACTTTTTTGGAAACTAGAGCAGTACAACGTAACTTCGTCACGTCAAAAACAAAAATTATAGTTCATATTTTTTAATCAGACATAACCTAAAAATAATTAACTATGGTGATGTGTGTGAATCTGTCAAACTTATTAGAACCACAAAGATATGAAAACTATTCCAGCTCAACAACGACAAGTTTTAAAAAACAATGAATGAATTTTAACAAAGAAGGAAAAACACGAATACTTTACCAACTATCTGACAAACACACATGACATGCAACCGCCCACTTTGTTCACAAACTGCTGCACAAATAGAGTAGTTTTGGTTTCGCCAACAAAAGTTTTACATATCCTTGCGAGTATTTGAGAAATTTTCTATGTTATTTTTGTAATACAACAAGTATTTTTAGTTATTGTTGCTATTGTTGGTCTGTTGCCAACAACTGACAGCAGCATCCATTCAAGAAATAACAAGAATTTCCCAATAGACTATATTTTCATTGTTTTGACGTCTTGTGATGGCAACACAAGTTATCTCATCATTATCAGCCACATCATTGAGTGTGTCGTAGTGTTGTCAACAAAAGCTCTGGTATTTCCTATGGTTTTTTCTATCTTTTTTGTTGCTATGATTTTATGAATGAAGGCGTTGTAAGTCAGACTGGCAAAAAAAAAAAAACAAAAACCTAGGCAACAACAATACAATCAGCTGAACAACATGCTCAAAAAAGCTTTCATAATATTTGCGTTACAACAAAAACCTCTACAACAATAGAAAAAAAAAATGGCATGTGAAAATAAACTAGATAAGTAGATAAGATGTCGAAAGTGAAATAATGCTCAACTGTAGTTTGAGCTGTTTTGAGACATATATTTTGTCATAATTGTAAAGCAATCTGAAGTCTTTATTATAACTAAAAATAAATTTCAGTGACTCCTTTCGTAAATCTTCATTTATGTCAACAAAAGCTATTTAGGCGAAAAAAAACATCTTAAATATAATCCACCTATTTGAATAAAATACTAACACAAATGCTTATAAAAAAAAATAGGCAACATCAAGTCACTTTTTATACGATACTAAGAAGAAGAAATTGCTTAAAATAGCTTTTAGGGCAACGAGTCTGGCCTTTGTTTCCCCAACTCATTATTGACCATATCAATGTCTAGGCCGTTACTTTAACGCATTGTTATCGTATTGTTGTTAATCACTTTTAAACAAAAGTAATATTGTTGCGCCCAAGTTCATAACAATGCCAGCCTATTGGTCGGTAGACAATGCATTAAAATGTGTGCAAGTGTCTTGCCAAAATTCATTGGAATTGAGGGGTAAAAAAACAACAATTTGGCACGCACGCGCATTTCAATTTGGCGGCTATTCGAAAAAGTTGCTCGTTAAGTTGCACACACATGCTCAACATTATTGTGATTGTTTTTGCGCTTTTTCAATAACCTGGCCACGACGTAATTTATTGTTAACATTGGTTAACTCTAAATAGTGCCAAAGTTAAGTATTAACCGCAACCTGAAGGTAAAATTAAAAAGAAAAATATTCGCATAACATCGTCGAAAAACATTTCCGATCTTTATGTACCAATAAGGCAATGAAATATACCCGTCGAAGCTAGAATCTGATGTTGCATTTACTCGTAAGGTGTGGTTTAAATATGGGATATGGTAGCGAATGTTAGCCTATAAACCCCATCAGAGACGGATAGAAGGATAATATCTTGAATGTTCGCTTTCGTACTCAATTTTCACCTAAAACTTCCACCTAAGTATTTCGATTCCGGCCATATTTTCAATAAGTTCCCCGATATTGTTTCTTGGAAGTCGGGGTGTTATGCGAGATATCACACTCCATGATCCAATTCAATTCATTTTGCCCGATGATTACTTTTGGTAATACAAACGGTTTCATTGGTGCGACCACATTGCAAATGTTAAAAAAGTGTTTTGGCAACGATACTCTGAAGAAAACAGTCGTTTATCAGTGGCACGAACGTTTCAGAAGTGGCCATGACTCCGTGAACGATGATGAACGCAGTGGCAGGCCATCGACATCGAAAGCCGATGAAAACATAAACAGAATCAAAGAATGGATGACCGAAGACCTCAAATTGACCATTAGAGAGATGGCAGATGAGTTGGACATTGCTTTTGCATCCGTTCGTGACATTTTGGTTAATGATTTGGGCCTCAGCAAACGTGTCGCAGCAAAGCTGGTGCCGAAAGACCGGAATTTCATGCAAAAAAGAGATCGCGTTGACGTCGCAAAAGACAAGATTTTCAGGGCCGAATCCGACCCAACATTCATCAAACGGATTTTTACTGGATTTTTACCATTACTGGAGACGAGACGTGGATATATGAGTATGACACGCCAGACATCAAGCGAGTGAATGGTGTGCACCGAATGAGTCGCGACCTACGTCATTTTCATTCGAAAAAGAAGGCAATGTTCAGAGATTTCATGGATTATAAGGGTGTTGTGTATCATGGATTCCTTCCACACGGCCAAACAGTCAACAAGGAGTATTATTTGGCCGTTATGAGATTGTGCGTGAAGCAATTCGCCAAAAAGATCGGATTTGTGGGCAAATAACTCTTGGATCTTGCACCACGATAACGCACCGTGGCACAATGCCATCGTTATCCGTGAACATTTGGCTAAAAACGAAACGAATACCATTCAACAACCACCGAATTCACCTGATTTGGCTCTCTGCGACTTTTTCCTATTCGGTGAACTCAAGAAACCGCTCCGCGGAAAGCGTTTCAGCACCCAAGAATATAAGCAACCGAATATAAAAAATGTTTCGAGGATTGGATCAAGCGCTGGCAGGGGATAATATCGATTCTGATGTATAATCTTGCATTTTTAATTTCCTGAATAAATTCCGGAAACTTTTTGATCAAGGTTGTAGATTGGGAAAAGAACTATGACAAGAATAAGACCGGCATTAAGGCAAAGATTGATACACACCCAAAAAAAATATTTAGGACAAAATTGAGAAAAGAATAAGGAAAGACTTAGACACACTAATGACTAGAAATGACTATAAAAAAGATTGGAAAAGAATTGGGACAAATATTAGGGAGGGGATTCGAACAAGAATAATTTTGGAATTTGAACATGGATTAAAACAAGAAGTAGGACAATTGCAAGAACAAATGTAAGAATGGGGATAATGATGAAAACAAGTTTGGGAACAAACGCAATAATAGATAAAGAATAAGATCAAGGATAAACAATTTATACTAAGGCCGTTGTTAAACAGACGCTCACGGGCTCATCACGGGCACGCATTGTTGTTGTTTCAATGTAAAAGGGAAATGTGAGAGAGTGAGCGAGGGGTTATTTATCGAGCGAGTTATTTTGCCCAGACTGGTCACCAAATGATTCCAAAATGATATGGAATCACGAGATCAAAACAGTGTTGCGCTGTGCAATTATTCACAACATTTGTGTTTTTGCATGAAAATAGTACACTTTTAGTACGAAATGTATCAAAGCAGTAATGAAACCATACTCATACTCGTCATACTTTTTTGCATAAAGTATTAAAAGTAGCAAAAAGTGTACCAGTGTTCAGGAATCAAATGAGCGTCTGTATAACATACTTTCATCACAGACCTCATCAAACGAAAAAAGAGCTTAAAAAAGGACGTGATCCGGGATCATATGAGCGTCTATATAACAACGGCCTAAGGGCAGATGTATGGAAGTTTTCTTTAGCTATAATTTCCTTGTTAACGAATTAAAAAAAATATATATTTTCTTCAAAAACTTTCCCTTATTTTTCATGAAAACAATTGAAAAAAAAAATCAAAATTACATTATTTTCTCCCACGACAACAAGTCTCCTTGTGTCTTACCAGACACACCTTAGCGCAGATTTGACACACAATGTATTCTACGTTTCAAAATATGAAACGAGTTGTACTGGTGCCAACTGGGCAGCGAATGGTATTTAAAATGGTTTACTGCAGTGACTTAAGCGCCATTGGGGCTATTTTACATGTTAATGAGTCTGGATAAAACTGTTGTTACCAGATTCATGATTCATTTTCATCACCTTAAAAATATTGACAGCGTAATAAATGAAAAAAGAAACTTGTTTTTCTCTAGAGGAATATCAATTGCTATCATATCTATACTGTTATATAAAATGAAAGTGAAAATTTTTTGTGTCCGCAAAACTACAGAAGTACTGGTCCGATTTTTTTGAAATAAGTTTTAAAATATCACATTTGTGCTACAAAAGGTACATTAGTTATTTTCTTTACGACATTTCAATAATAAGTATCTCTAATTAAAGTGTTAAGTTTTTTAAAAAATCATCCACAATGCCATGCATTGCTTGATCGTTAGCTTTTCATGCGTTTGTGCTGCGAGAGCCTCAATAAACTGCATGTTGCTCTCTACTATACTCTTCTTGTTCTCAGCAAGCATAAAACAACAAAACAAACAAACAAATACATATACATACATACTAAACATCTGCATGAATGCAAAAAAAGCTACCCATGAGACATTCAACAAAATTGACAACATTCAACTCATTCAATTCTGTCGCGATGAGAAGCAAAGAATAAATGAAAAAGAAACATGAATTCCTTAGAGAATGAGAGCAGCAAGTTAGTTGATCTCGCAGAATTCGCACAATCCACGAACAACATTATGCACAACTCGGTAAAAGTTGTGCGGGCCTGTGTGGTTTGAATCATTATTGTACTGAGAAACGATGGAACGAATGAGACATGTTCGTGTCCGAGTTTCAGCAAGGTCTAGTTTTGTTGATAGTTTACAATGAGTTATAAAGACACATTCGAATGACTCGAGTTGTTTGATGGAAATTTGTTAAGCAGAGACTATGTAATTTGTTGAACTGATTGAAATTGTTTTAATGATTTTTTCGAACAAAAATGATATATATACACATTAATAATTATGGTAAACTAGGAGATTTATAAAATAAATTTTATATTAAGTTCATTCATAACGCTAAATAAATTATTATAAATAAAATAAATGAATTTGACTTGCCATTTGTGTCAGACACAAATGATTTGAGGGTATAAAGAGACAAAGTTTAAAGATAATTATAACATAAAGAGAAATTATACATTATAAATATTCACAAATGCTTTGTATATAAGAAAAATTTGTTAGGATGTGTTATTTGAATTTTGTGTATTGTTAATCTGTTTTATACATTTAAGAAACTAAATATCTTTAGTGTTGTATTGAGTCCTGGGTATTGATATCGTATATGATCCAAAATTTTGAATCTGCAAAATGTATTTCAATCAATAAAACAATTACATATCTTAAGTGAAATTATTATGAGCAAACCTTTAAATTTATATCAACCCAATTTAGTATTTAGTTTAAAAATATTTTACTTCATGTTTGAATGTAAAAACATAATTTTTTTCACCGAAACAGGATTGGAACCAATAATTAATAGCATTTTTTATAAAACAAGTAAATACGTGCAAGTGTGATTTTGCTAAAAAACTATTTTAAAAACAAATAAGGAAACTCTAAAGTCGGTCTAGCCCGATATTGTTATACCGAAGTTTCCGGCGCGCGTTGCTGCACCCTGCAACTATATGGGAACATAATAGGTGTATTCAAAACTTTTCTTAAACTCATAGTTTGACACCACTGTTATTTTTCATTGACCGATACAGTTTCCCAGAAGCAGGAGATCACCAAATAGTAACTCCATTTTGGGTTTGTATGTAAGTACTGCTACTTTTACTTTTAAAGCTATTCGATAATACAAATTTTAACTGTATGGGCGGAGCCACATCCCCTTATATAATGCCCATCCCAGTTTTCTAGTAGATGGACATTGCCCAGTTTTAGTACAGTTGCCGACAGTGAGCATACAAACTAAATTACCAAAATGTAGCCAAATCGACGAAAACCGTAGGAAATATAGCATTTTTATTGATTTATAGGCGGTAAAAGGGGGTGTGACAGAAATTTAAGTTATCTCGTACTTGAAAAAAATGTACAGCTCTATCGGCTATCAGCCATCACGCAGACAGCGATTTGCTTTTTGTATATATATTTTTGATAAAGATTATTGGCTATAACTTTTGATAATTTCTAATTCTAAAGATAATTATTTTTAAAAAATTTATTTTTTTAGCTTGTATATTTTTTAAAAATATAAAAACACAATATTGAAAATAAAAATTCAGAAAAATCAGAAAAATGGTTTTTAAATTTTGCGTAAAATTGAAACAATTTTTGCCTATAAATGTTATAGCTATTAAATAGAGTTGAAAATTATCGAATTTGAATTTAAATTATTTTTACAACAAAAACAATTTTTGAGCCTTTTTTTGAGGAAAACTCCAGTACTTTGGGAAGCTTTAAGACAAAAACAAATTTAACGAAATGTATAAAAAAGCAGCGGAGATTTTTGAATCGAAAGTCACAAAATTAAATTTATAATTGTTTTTTTTTTCTCATTTTTGAGCAACGATGTTGCATTATATATATGGTTGTAGACCATTTTTCATAATTTTCAAGCTATGTTCATGTTTTTGATATCAAAATAACAGAAATTTTTTTAATTGTACTTAATTTAAGAAGTATTTTGTATTTTGTAAATATTATATGTAACCTAAGAAAACCACTAAAAATGTGCGATTTTGTAAAAATTTGTACTATAGCACCATCTGGTGTCCAAGGTGGATCAAAGAAGATAGTGCTGAAAAACTCATCGTGCCTGAAAACCCGTATGTATCAATTTTCATTCTAATCGCATGAGCGGTTTGAGAGTTTTAGGTGGTTTTGCAAAAAATTTGTACTACAGCGTGCTCTGTTGTTCAAGTTGGGTCAAAAAAGATAGCAGAAAAACACTCAACGTACATGAAAACTACTATATAACAATTATCATCCCAATCACATGAGCGGTTTGTGAGTTTTAGGCAGTTTTGTAAAAAAAAGCCCACAAACACATACCGTACCAAAAACTTCTATACACAAATTTTCATGCCAATCGGATGAATAGTTAAGGAGTCTATTGCATAGTTACACACAAAAACTTATTTTTTATATATACAGATATCAAAAAAGTGGGCGTAAATGTGGGCGTAGTCCATTTTTCTTCAGTAAAAACTTAAAATGGATTACTACGAACATTTAAAAAATAAATTAGCCAAATCGGTGTAGCCGTTTTCTGATTTTAGATAAATCAAAAAAGTGGGCGTATAAGTGGGCGTGGTCAATTTTTATTTCCGTAAAAAGCTAAGTTGGACTATTACGAACATTAAAAAAAAAATTATCCAAATCGGTCCAGTCGTTCTCAACTGATATAATTCTCAACTGATATAATTACCAACGAACGACATTTGATTTTTATTTATATAGATTTATATTTCCTTAAAATTTAAAGCTTCACAACATCGTCTCACTCCCCAAATTGTGTATCTCTAAATATTATAAAAAATTTCCAAATCCAAACAAATGCCTATGTGTTCTAAAGATAAACTTTAAATATGAGCAGATCTGATCTTTATATATTTTTTTTTATGACAATTTATATTTTTCAATAAAATAAATAAAATCATTAAATAATAACAAAAGAAGTCCTAAAGTATCATGCTTAATATATAAAATGTTAACATATTGCAATATATAAATATTTCTGCTTTTCCCTATGTAAATTTGTTTCGATCAACTCGGGTTACTCGAATTATTTGAAAAATTCGAATGCATTATTAACATTCTTGCTTACAAAATTTCTGCTTGAATAAGAGAACAAACAATTGAATGCTCATCGTAATTCACTGCGACTGCTGCTTGGTGGCTCTTGCTCTCGCTGCTCTCAGCGTGGGTGTATAAAGTGAGGCAATGCGACCTCGTTGCATGAGACGAATTAATGCAGTCTTTCGGCAAACGAGGCACAACACAAACTCAAACAACTTTTGTGACTGTGTTCAAGAACATTCACTCAATGGCGATGGGTTGGCACAGTAGTAAGTAATACTCATGAATTCGGTTGTGCATTCATTGATTGAATGAATTCATGCAGATGTTTAATACATACTTTGCTGCGCTTAAAGCCAATTGGATCGAAGTACATTCTAATATGTTTAAAGTAGTTTTGATGTGGAGAATTAATCTAACACAGTTTTGTTAAAAGGGGATTCACTGACCACCTTTAGCATGTTGAGGATTTTTTTGATGAGAATGAGATTCAATCCGACTTGATGTGTGTATGTATGTACATATGTTTATTTGTTTCGCTGCATGCAACTTTTCTACACATGTTTTGACGGTGGTTTTCCTGTAATTTTTTAATGAACAAAAGGAACAAACGTGTGATTCAATAAGTTTTTTATAAATAAACAAGAGAACTGGGACGGGCATAGGAAAAGGGGTTATGGAACTAAACTTCGCATGACAATAAAACTCAGTATGGAGTTGCTAATTGCCAAAGTCCTTCTACTGGAAAACCTGTTTGTGCATTGGAAAAGGGGGTGTGGCCCGATTCTCTATACAGAATAGCTATGGAAGCTTAAATCACAGGACATTGAAACTCATAATGGAATTGTCACCTGGGAGTGATGTTCTGCTACTGGGAAACTGTAACGGGCAGTGGAACATGAGCGTGGTGTCAGACTAAGGGATTAATAAATGTTTTGAATTTACTTATCATTTCCAATATACTTGCTGGGTGCAGCAACGCGCGCCGGGTATCGCTAGTATAACTATAATTACTTTGGTTTTTGCTTCATTTTCCCTACCAAAGGAATGCATGACCTTTATATTGTTAAATATTTTTTGTATATATTGACATTACTCCAATATTCACTTTACATTTTCTTTAAACTCTTTACTATGCCATTTTCAATGTTCGATTTTTTTCACCCTTTCAGAAATTCTCTCCTCCGCCCTCTCCATGCCCAACTCAATACTCGGCAGCAATTCAGGTACTTTGCACATTACTGGCTCTGAACAGATCTCGGCCAATGACAAGATGATGATGTCACTGGAAAAACAGCTCAATATCGAGATGAAGGTGAAAAACGGTGCCGAAAATATGATTCAGTCGTTGGCCAACGGACATCATGGACGCGACAAGAAGCTACTAGCCGAGGCTCAACAAATGTTGGCCGACTCAAAGGCGAAAATCGAATTTCTGCGCCTGCGTATACTCAAGGTTAAGCAGAATAAGGAACAAGCTCACAAGTGGTCGGCGCAACAAGCAGCAGCTGCTGTCGATGAAAATGGTGTCCCGATTATGACTGGACCACCACAACGGCTGGAAACTTCGTTGGAAGAGCGCATCGAGGAGTTGCGGCATCGGCTGCGCATCGAGGTGGCTGTTGTGGATGGAGCTAAAAATGTGATACGTACCTTACAGAACAACAAAGTGCCCGATAAGAAGGCGTTGCAAGAGGTAAGTGGTCCGAAATTCCATAAATTTTTTAATCCCTTCGTTAAGTGAATGTTCTTGGATTTATTTAGGAATATTTTTAACGTTTTTAACAACCCATTTCTAACAATTAAGATTATTTTTACAATTTATCTTAGCGATGCGCATATCTTTGTTCCAATTGGAAGCGTTTCAAAACTTTTAATTAAATATTTTTTATTACCTTAATTTAAGTTTTTTTTTTTTTTAATAAACGTTTGCGTAATTGTGCATTTGTGCGTGTGTGCCCCGTTTTCGTCGGATTCCGTGTGCAGCTAGCCAGGTGCACACATTTTTATTGACTGTTTTAATTAAGATAAAATGTATTTTTATCCATTGTTTGTTCATTATATTCACCTTTGTGATACTGCTTCTATGGAACAGAAAGAAATTTTCTTTACAAAATTGTTATCTTATTTTTACTTGTACATAACAGACTTTTATGGTTTATAAGTTCGTTTGTATGTACGCGTTAAACTTAAAAATTACTTATCCCTTCGGTATCATAGTCGCTTCAAAACATTGTCTATGTTACGAGTAAATTGCGGCATCATATGAAGTGAATAAATATTGAAGTGAAATGAGTGTGAAATTAAATCGATCGTAAGTGAACCTTTTATGATTTCTCCACCAATGGTACGGAAGAATAATGAAAATTAAAAAAAAAAAAATACATCCAACAAGAACTAGAAAGAAAGTTGTTCAACATCCAAAGAAAACTACGAATAAGGATACCAGGAGCCAGTTAATATTTATAAAAATCTTGGTTCGTGAAAAAGAAAGGCACGTTTCTTTGTGAACAACAACTTTGTGAACCATGGAGATAAAAATTTAACTCTTACTTTCGTATAGTTAAAAAAAGCAGAGTGGTTCAACCGTTAAAAAAAATATTTCAGTATAGAAATTTCAAATAAAATACTGCTTAAATACTGCAGGAATAAGTATATATGTGTTATTCTAAAGTCAGTACCAACCATATGTACATACAAATATATATATATGGGGCGTTCTTTATCAAATCGGCCACCCCCCCCCCAACGTCTGAATTTTTGAGATAAAATGTTCCACGGCGGCTTAAAATTTTCCTTGAAATCTCTATTTTTTTCCGTTGGCCACATTTTTAGACATAGATGACTACGCAAAAAAGAAAACATTAAACAAATTGGCTCAGGCTAATTTTTTTTCTATTTAATGATAGAATCTTGTTCCTTACCTAAAAATATTTTGTAAAGTGTACATTTTTCTAAAAAGTTAACCCTTATCAGCAAAAGGGGGTCCAAAAAATATTTAATGTTCAAACTTAAACGATTTGTTATTCAAAACTAAGGCACTTTAGGGAAACATTTTATAAAGCAAAAAGTGCTTAGATAGAAAATACAAGTACCTACAACTTAATACAAAAAAAAAAAACGTTTCTGATATTTTTGAATTTTGCAAAATATGGCCAATCTCAAAAATCTATTAATGTCAAAATGTTTTTTTTTTAAAGTTGGTACCGAAACCAGGATTTTGAAGGTTGTGATGGAGGATGATCTGGGTACGGTGGTTAGTTTTTCTCAATACTCCGATGCACTATGGGGTAATTTATGCCAAAAGTGCAGATTAATTAAAAAAAAAATGTTCAAGATACATAGTGATGTTAGGTACCCGATGAAAGAAGATAAAACTCTGCATCACTAGGTGAAAGAATAGTTGAAAAATATTCTACCGTTTACCCACAATGCAGTTTGAAAGTCATCATTTTTTTTTTTCTCTTTGAGTGTGCACAGTGACAAACGAGTTTATTCGAAATTTTTCAAGTTTTTTTTTGTGTATTATTTTTAAAAAACTACAAAAAAGGACGATGGAACCTTCTTGTTCAGGTATTTAAGCAATACAAAATTAAATTTTTTGATGAAATAGTGTTTATATATAGTATATTAATTTATTTATTTTAATTTAACCTTAAAAAGTTGGATTTTTCAATATGTTAATAGAGATTGAGTTGTGTGTTGAGTGTAATTAAGGAAAACTGTTTTGATTATCGTAAGCTATGAACATTCAAGCTATATTCTATGAAAAAAAAAGTTGCGTCAATGCTGCGCACTTTCTCGGTATTTCAATTTTTTTAACTTTAACTTACATGTCACGAATTTACGATTTTATTTCGAAAAATTAAAACAAATGAAAATAAAGAACAAAATAAATCTAAATACTAAACTAAACAGATTTTGCTGTTTTTTGTTTTTTTTTTGTTTTTTTTTTGTTTTTTTTTTTTTTGTTTACGAGTTGTCTTCACTTTTTTTTTTTTGATATCCGCTATTTTTTACCCTATATTATGGAAAGCGGCATATTCAGTGCACCTTTCCACAATTAAGGTAGATAGTTGATGTTTCTTTCCGGCTTTTTATATATTAAAAGAAGCAGATGAATGTGTTGAGTTATTAAATTAAATTATATTTGTTCGATTTTAACACTTATTTCCTGATTTTGATATTAGGAAGACATAAATTGTTTGCCCTGTAGTTTGCAGGGTACATGTGAAATCAACATCATTGTTTATGTTTATTAACTATTGTTATTGCAATCCTTTGTTTTTCTATGTGTCTAAGTGTCGTTCAAAGCTTGTTTTGTGCAATTTGTAGTAATAACGAAAGTGATGTTCTATATACTATGTAATTCGGTAAAGGGTACATAGCTAATGATTACATTTTGAAGCCGCCATTTAGAATTTCAAATTTTTGACTTTGGATTCGTGATCAGCGACCCCACAAACCCCTGTATACAAAATTTTACCTCCATGAAACGTTTTTTGCAGAACAAAGCTTGTTCATGGCCGCCATTTTGAATTTCAAATTTTTGACTTCAGATTCGTAATCGGCGGCCCCACAAACCACTGTATACAAAATTTTACCTCCATTAAACGTTTTTTGTAGAAGTTAGCTTGTTCATGGCCGCCATTTTGAAGCCGCCATTTTGAATTTGAAATTTTTAACTTCAGATTCGTGATCAGCGACCCCACAAACCCCTGTATATAAAATTTTACCTGCATTAAACGTTTTTTGTAGAAGTTAGCTTGTTCATGGCCGCCATTTTGAATTTCAGATTTTTGCCTTCAGATTCGTGATCAGCGACCCAAAAACCCTTAAATTACCATTTTTGTCTCGATAAGTGGCCCCTGTCAATTGATCTCCAAATTTGGCTTTATTACCCCACTGTGCGATGGTTGGTTGCTTTTTCTCAATTCTCCGACTCCGAAGGCTTCCAACAAACAAATGGTTGTGTACTATTTGGCTTTAACCGTTCTCCGTTGCTCAAGTGATACAGTAACGGCATGACCGGGCTTTTCTGAAAAAACTGACAATCATTTGCTTATATGCGTTCCGTCCGCGGACAAGTTTTGTCGGGTTTTTCTCACTTTGAACCCCAACAGTGGATTGTTGCTTTGTTTCTAGCTAATAAGCTTAGATCGATGATTCGTCATCTTTGGTGATGTCATAAGCGTGTTTTGAACCACCCCCGGTGTATTTTTTGAGCATTTTCTTGCACAAACCCAGCCTTTTTTGAGCAACCGTTAAAATATGGGGTATCCAACGGGAACAAATCTTTCTGACGTCTAAATGCTCATGTGAAAGTGAATGTATGCCTGTCCCGTTAATGCCCAATAATGACTCCATCTCACTGTATGTCATATGCTGGTCTGTTTCCAACAATTCATGCACAGCATCGATTCTTTCTGCCACAACAGCCGTTCTTGGAGGACCTTCACGAAACTCGTTTTGGAGAGAACAACGGCCACGCTCGAACTCATTGAACCAGTCTTTTACAGTCGCTAGATGTAGTGCTTCATCACCAAAAATCAAACTAAGTTGATCGATACATTTTTTCTTGTCAACTCACTTCGAAAATTGTACAAAATCATAACCCGAAAGTGTACGCCTTAATTCCCTTTTTTTGCGAAAATATAGTATTTAATTTCAAAATATCCAAAATATTTCCTTGTATCCAAAAAACAAAAAAATTCAAATCCTTCTCCCAATTCTTGTCTTAGCCCTTATTCAAATTCTTGTCCTAGTCTTTTTTAAAATTCTTGCCCGAGTTCTTGTCCAAATAGCTGCCCTAACCTAGTCCTTGTCCAAGAACTATTCCAAATCCATGTCTAAAATCTTGTCCTTATCTTTGTCAAAATCGTTGTTCAAATCCTCGCCTTTAAATCTTCCTTCTATGGTAGTAAACATGGGTTCGAAGGGTGGTACGTATGAACTTTGTTTTTTTATATGCCCAATAACTGCTTTATTTCAACAAAAACGGTTTTATTTGTTGCTACTGATTTGATTTAAATGTCAATCGATATTATTTCAATCAATAATATTTTATTTCTGTTTGAAAAAATATGGATCATCGATTCATTTCTATTTCTGATCGAAATAATAACGATCACAAAGTAATTTTTATTTCCGATCGAAGAAAATATCGATAAAAACAACTTTTATTTCTGATTGAAAAAATAACGATCACAAAATGATTTTTATAACCGATCGAAAAAAAGTAACGATCAAAAATAACTTTTATTTCTGATTGAAAAAAGAACGATCACAAAATGATTTTTATTTCTGATCGAAAAATTACCGTCAAAA
Organism: Pherbina coryleti; assembly: GCA_943735915.1. NCBI lineage: Eukaryota > Metazoa > Arthropoda > Insecta > Diptera > Sciomyzidae > Pherbina > Pherbina coryleti. The sequence goes on along the minus strand of OX030950.1, from coordinate 17,023,847 downwards.
ATAATTGTTATATATGATCGAAAAAAGAATCGATCACAAATAATTGGTTTAAGTTAATTCCTATCTTAAAAATCCTGTCAAAAACGGAATATCTAACTCACTACCTTCATATGAAAACATTTAAAATTATTTTCCAACATCTCTTTAACTATGATCTTTTAATCTGAAAATTCAAAAATAATAACTCTTTTCATCCCTGCTTGATATTATCGGTCACCGTCAAAATTGGGCCTTTTCCACAGCTACAGTCCCCACATGATGTCAACTCTTGGCACTGTTTCCGCATAGTGAACATAATCACTCTCAGTTTCTTTTCGCTAAAATTATATGCGCTACATTGTTTCCGATCATTCATTAAACATGTTTCTCATTTTTTGTCTGATTCGGCTTTCGACGGTCTCGACGTCGCACAGTGATGCGATTGGTATAAGTTAGACGGAAAAAATTCTTTAGTGGATTTTTTTTTTAGTTTTCGATGTTTAAGGTATAGGAAAGTATAAAAAAAAAATATTTCAGAAATTTGGCACAAGTGGGCGTGGCAGCTCCCATACAACTTAAATACATTTTGCGCTATATCTGAGAAATGAGATAAGCTACGATAACAAAACCAAGCGTAGACATCTAGTATGTGATATCCAAAAAGTATAAAAAAATTTCGTCGCGATTAGATAAATAGGCGTGGCAGCTGTCATACACCTTAAATAAATTTTGCGTTATATCTAAGAAATAAGATGAAGTACAATAACAAAATCAAACGTTGACATCAAGCATGTGATATTCAAAAAATTTAAAAAAATGTCGGCGCAATTGGACAGGTGGGCGTGGATTCTACCATATAACTTAAATACATTTTGCGCTGTAATTTAACGTATGTTAACAGCAACGCTAATAGAACTATCGGTAGATAATTGATATGTGATCTTTAAAATTCTTGCAAAATTTCGGTGAGATTGGACAAGTAGGCGTAGCACTCCCATATATGTGAAATAGATTTAGGCCCATAACTAAGAAATGAGAAAAGCTGCGGTAACGAAATTTTAAGTTAAAAATTTTTAACTTTAAGAAATTTTTTCATATTTTAACAATATGTATATATCTTTTAATCGGATAATCTTATTTTTCGTCTGTCTGGCTGTCTATCCGTCTGTCTGTCTGTGTTTCATGACGAAATATCATCGATATTTAAGCTTGTATCTATAAAATAAAGATGAAGTTCGAAAATGAGCCAAATCGGATCTAAACCACGCCTACCGGCCATACAAAATGACTTTATCAAAAGGGTAAAATCTCTCAGAACTCCAAAGAATTCAATATATGGACTCGGAACTCTGCACATGAGCTTTGATATTTAATATACACTCTGAGTATGACATTCAACGATGAAAACCACGCCTACCTCCCATACAAACCTGAAATTCCACAAAAATGTATGTAGTTACTTAAATAACGGGCAATGTTAACACGCTTATTAGATCTCACAGACCTCAAATTATCTCAGTGTCAATTTCTCAATATCACAATTATTAAAAACAGTTCAAATCGAGTTTTAAAATAAAAGTAAATAGCATTTTTATGACCATCAAGGAGGCTAAAAACCAAGGCAACCGAAAATTTGCGCACCTGGCACTCTTAGAGCCCAATAATAGTGAAATAAAAAATTTTTTTTTGCTTATATGGTGGCCCTTTTTTATTTTCCAAAATATTTGACCAAATTTTCCATTTTAACGCATTTATATCCTTAAATATCGTTTTATAGCGCCAACATTTTAAAACTTACGTTATAGAATTTATTTTATTTCAAAAGATCATATCTTAGTCATAAAGTATGCCAATTTTTAACTCTTTTGGATATTGGGAAATACTTCAAAAATATAATCAAGTACAGGGTTGCCCATATTCGACGGACCCATGTTTTTGTTAAAAAAATCAAAGAAAAAAATAAAAATTCGGCGGTTGGCAATCTTAATCATTTAATTTGTTCCAAGTAGATTTGTTTACATCAATTTTTGAATATGATATCTCTCAAATGGCCGCCTCTGGCGTTGATGGCGTATTGTGCTCTTTTTGCAGCATTTTCCATCGTTTTCGCCAACATTTCGGCCGGAATAGCGGCTATTTCTTCACGAATGTTGTCCTTGAGCTCTTCTACGGTCCTTGGCTTGTTAACGTAAACCTTTGACTTCAAATATCCCCACAAGAAGAAGTCAGGCGGCGTCAAATCGGGCGAACGCGGTGGCCAGTCCAAATCACCACTTTTCGACATCAAACGGCCCGGAAACAAATTCTTCAGAAAATCGATTGTTATGCGACTTGTGTGCGGTGGAGCGCCGTCTTGTTGAAACCAGAACTGCCTCATACGCTTTCGACGAATAATTGGCATCACAAAATTGGTCATCATGTCGCGATAACGCTCCTGGTTGATGGTAACAGCATGGCCATTTTCATTTTGAAAGAAAAACGGCCCAATGACCGTTTTCGCACTAACGCCGCACCAAACTGTGACTTTTTCGTCATGAAGAGGCACTTCTTGAATCTCCTGAGGATTTTCAGTGGCGTAAATACGGCAATTTTGCTTATTTACGGTCCCATTCAATGTGAAATGGGCTTCATCGGACATGATAATTTTGTTTCAAAATTGCTCGTCATCTTCGGCCATTTCGATGACTCTTTGGGCCCATTCCAATCGACGAGGCTTGTCCGCAGGCAACAATCTTTGCGTCAATTGAATTTTGTACGGGAACAAATGCAAATCAACGCGAATAATCCGTTGTAAAGTGGACCGAGCCATGCCCAACTGCTGAGAACGGCGTTTTTGGGATGTTTTTGGGGACCTCTCAACACTGGCTCGTACGGCAGCGATATTCTCGGCCGATCGCCTTGGTCGACTTTTATTTGGCCTCTTCGGATTAGAAAGAGCCTCACCAGTCGAAAATTTTTCGTATAAACGCTTAATGGTGTTCTTAGAAGGCGCACTTCTCACATTTTTTAAGTTTTTAAAAGCACGTTGAGTTTTCACAATTGACTTCTTCTGTTGAATGTAAATTTCAACTATTTCAGAGCGCTCGCGTGGCGTGTATTGTTCCATGGTAAAAATCTGCTTGGACTGACGCTTTAAACGCGGTATGTCATTAAGCGATCTGACATCTCTGTCAAAAGTTATGGCGTTGCCAGATGGGTCCGTCGAATATGGGCAACCCTGTATAACAACAAAATTCTTGAAAAAAAAAAAATCAAAAATATGACTTTTTACGTAAATTTTCAAAAAGTTTTGTATTTTTTATAGAAAGTGGGGGTAAAATCAGTGGATATTTTTGAACTATTCTAAATATTCAGAATGTAAAAATTCGATTTCGAATTTTTTTCCGGCTAGCATACCCCTTCGCATCACTGTGCGTCGTTCGATTCATGGAAGTGTGTAAGACGTTTATTAGCCTCATTCCTTGAGCTTTTTGTTTTTTTTTTTATTTTTTATTTTTTATTTCTTTTACATCAATTTAAATTTGGCTGATCTAGTTCTTAATTTTAAAAATTTATTTTTGAAATTAAAATTGAAATAATTCGGCGGGATCCTAAAAATAAAACTGCGTTACTTTCGAGCATTTTTTTATAGAGAGGCGAGCATTTTATTTTTCTCCTTGCAAAATACACATTTTAAAATTTTTAAAATTCCGTTTTTTATTTTTTATATTTTTTAATTTATTTTTTTTTTAATATTTTTTTTTTTTGTCTTGTAATTTTCGGTTTTGCTTATTTATTTTTTTTTATTTCTAAACATTGTTTTGTGGTTCCACTTAAAGAATGCATCACTTTAATGACAACTATTTATGTTGCTTTTTAGTTAAAATTGTTTGTCTGTTGTTGTTCCTAGCTTTATGATTTTACGCCGCATTCAACTTTATTGCATTATTTAAAAAATTTTCGCCCCTCAAAGGTTTATTGTTGTGATTTTTTTTTAATTTTTTATGATGATGTTTTTATTTTTGCCTTAACTCGTACAGCATGACCCATTTATTTTTTTGCTTCTTGCAGTAGTTGTTGCTGTTGTTGCTGCTGCTGTTTTTGTTGTTGTTGTGGATTATTTTAAATATTAAAACTGTTGCCGTTGCCACCTCTTTGTTGTTGTTGGTAGTGTTCCCGTTGTATGGCTTTCAACTATGTAAATTGTCAGCTGCTGCTGTTTTTTGGTTGCTGTTGTTGTTTTTGTTTTAAGCATAAAACAATGCAACTGCAATAAACATTGTTGCTCTTTTTGCGCCCATCTCTTGTAATTCCCTCTGGGCTCCTGTGGCATTTAATGTACTTTGACTTGTTTGATGTTAGAATTGTGGGCGGCACAGAGGGGAAAAGGGCGTTATGGTAAAGCATACAAAACAAAATTCAACAAAGCATAGCTATACATTTAAGTGGTGTATAAATTTTTTATCTCTTTTAAAGTGCTGGCGGTTTTAACAACTTTAAAATACAACCAAAACGCTGACCCATTTTTTTTTTTCAAATGAGCTTTGAAAAAAATGTATATTTTAACCAACTTAAGTGGAATTTCTACACATGTTTTACAAAATTATTTTCTGCTTTTATCCCTATGATAAAAATTTCTATTTGAAAACGATTCTTGATAAATTACGAAATTGATTTATAGACCAGATCGAGATTGTATGAACAAGTGAGTCATCTTTTGGATTCCATTCACCATGGGGGCGGCCATGCTTTTTTTTAACAAAGTTACAGACTAATAATAAAAAATAGCGATTATTTTTTTCACGCCGACCAGCCCAACATGTAAAAGCTTGTTTGTGTGACCCCGACTGTTTCCTGCTAAATTGATGTGTTTTATTTTTACAAGTAAAAAAGAAAAAAACAAAATGTATCAAAATGTTCTAAAACAACACATGCCAAATGGTGGTTCTCATAAAAAAACAAAAACTACTCGATCTACTCTGCATCGCTCTCATTTTGTATTTGTGCTCTTTTTCGAACTTTGAAAATTATTTCGAAAATATATTTTTCGACCATGCCCATATGTTTGCTTTCAGTACTCTTTGCTCTCAAGACTACTTATTCAAAGTTCTCTTTGAAGTTTTCTAAAATTTTACAATTTCCCTGAATTTTCCTCAACTTTTGTTTTTCTTTAATTTCCGCTAGATTTGATCGTGCTCAGTTGTATTCGTGTCGCTGTGTTGTTCAAAACGTTTTTATGTTGTCCGCATGAGTTGTGCGTAAAAATTTATGGTTTTAAAAATTTCAAATGAAATATTCACAAAATCAAACGTTCGATTTGTAGAGAGCTTTTAAGTTGTGCCCAAAGAGTGCCATAGTTGGAAAAATAAAAAAAGTGTAAAAGTGTGATTTCAAAAAAATTGAATTCAAACAAACTGGAATAAATTTCAAAAGAATTGCATAACCTTGGCTTAGTTTAAGTGTTCAATTAAGCTTTATTGAAGAAGCTTTTGAAAAACTAAAGCTTTTGTATAAAAAAAATTCTGTGAATGAAAGTAAAAATAGCGCAATGACCTTAGAAACAACTAAAAATAGAAATTCGAAAACATATCGTCTCTGATGGTTTTAAATGATTTAATAAAATTAATTAATTGTTAAAAAATCCATGAACATTTTATTCTTCTTAATAAAAAAGCTCATTTTATTGCCCTAGTTAGTTGACCTCAAATAACTGAGTAACGCGCGCATCTCTCATCTATAAAGTTACATATGTATCTACGCATCTTTTAAAATACATATTTTTTGTGTGTTGTAAATGCTGTTTTTGTTGTTGTTGTTTCTATTTAAAGCTCTTTTTTTTAATTAAAAACGGAACTCTTCACTTTTTAATGTGATTTCGTACGTGTTGCTCTCAATTCTACCCCCCTGCCGATGCAAAAAACCAACAACCACAACAAGTGCAACAACAACCAACCAACCAACCAACAAACAACGTTAGAGCACAGGAGAAGCACCTTGAGGTCGTTCTATAAATGTGCGAAATAATCTTTTATAAATTTAGATTTTAAAGATACAACCAGAGCGTAGCTAGATGTTGGTATTCTTGAGTATAAACAACAAGTGTGTAGGATACATATATATATATATATATATATATATATATAGTTATGTGTGTGCGTTTTTGTACATGTGCGGGTTGTGTGAAAATAAATAAAAATGAAAAAAATAAAATAAATTAATTAAAAAAAAAAAAAAAAAATTATAAAAAAACAAAATGAAATAAAACAATGAACAACTTTATTAAAGCTCATCGAATGTTTTTAAAATTGTCTCAGTCTGTGAATTTGTGTGCCTTGTGAAAACTTGTGACAAAAGACTAAAATTAATAAAGCCGAAAATTGGTTCTTTAACGAAAATTACCAAAAAAAAAAAAAAAATAACTTAAGGACTGGGGGGTGATCTGTTCGATGGAATTCTCTTAACAAGTCCAGAAAGAAATTCGTACAAGAACATGTTAATCCTATAAAATAATCTAAACATGGTGTTTAAAGTTTCTAAAGTGATCTGTGAGATAATAAAGCTCACAACAAATAAAAGCTTTTATTAAAATGGCTCAAAATATTATCTATGTTTTAAATTTAAGAAATCTCCAAAAATTAGAAACTTTTATAAAGAACTGCAAAATATTTCATATTGTTGAAGATACTTTAATTTTTTAGTTGACGAAGCAAAATTGCAGTTTAAAGAATAAAAAAATTTTTCCTTGGAAACATTGAAATTTACTTGCTATTGAATAGAAATGAGTTAACTCAAAAGTAAAGAACTTAAAAGTGCAAAATGGCTTCAAAATATACAAAAAAGAAAAAAAAACAGTGTCTTTAACTTTGAAAGGTGTCCCATCTGATTCTCTACCGTTGTGTACACGAGCGCAAACACAAACGGTTCAATTTTAAATGTGCCGGAACATTTTTCTCATTTGTGATAAATATAGGCGTAAACATAGGTTTCAATTTGATTTTGACAGATTTCAAACTAAAAGTATTTGATATCAAAGTTTATTTACAAGATTTCGGGTGTTATCATTTTTTTTCACAAGTTATTCATTTTTGTGGAATTTTAAGAAATTTTACCATATTAATGACGTCACTTCGTGAAGGAGATAGACTTGATTTCCATCTGATTTTGACAGATTTCAAACGTAGAGTACGTATTTGGAATTAAACCTTATACGGCAAATTTAAATGTTTTCGATTAAAATTTGTGTACTTTTAAAGGGTTTTTAATATTTTGATGACGTCACTTTGTGCAGTATGTTGGCGTGGTTTTCATCCGATTTGGCTCATTTTCGAACTGGATCTTTTTTTTTTAAAAAGCTTTTTATATTTGATTTAATTAGAATTGCTTCGAAATTGCGGTGACGACGGACGAACAGACTGATATGGCTAAATAAACTCTTATGTTGATCAAGAATATAAATACTTTTCTATACCTGCCATGTCTTCAATGCGCATTACAAGGAGTGACGAAGTTAATATACATAAAAATTTCCAAAAAATATCAAAAAAAGAAACAATAAAAAAATAATACATAAAATAATAAAATATAAAAAATAACAGAATTCAAAAATAATAAATTATGTGAAATAAACAAATAAGTATTATATTTTATTATTAAAATAAACACATAAAAAAATATAAAACACGAAATATGAAAAAAATAAAACCAAAAATAGTAAAATTTTAAAATAAAAAAAAATATAAAAAAAGAAACAAATTAAACAATAAAATATAAAGTATAAAATGAAAATACATGGTCAAATCGAAACTAAAAAAAATTATTATTAAAATTATAATAAAATAAAAACTTCATTTACTATATATGAAAAAACAAAATAAAGCACCCAAATGAAAAATAATAAATCAAGTAAAGATTATACGAGAAAAAAAATTATAAAAGTAAAAAATGTATATAACAATAATTTCATATAAACAAAAGTCAAACAAAACCAAAATTAAAAGTTAAAAAAGCAGAATTTAAAACCATAAAAAAAACAACGAAGCGGCCAAAACCCTTAAAAGGACTTTAAGCAGCAAGACTGCAGAGTGTTGATGGCCGATTAGAAAATTACTTTTAATTAAAAGAATGTATGTGTCAGTTGGAATTCGAACCCCGTAAAATTACAAAATTTCAAATTACAATCGCTTAAACGCGCTCGGCCAAAACTGGTTTTGAAAACTAGAATAAATAAAATAATAAAATTCTAAGATTAAGGTATAATATACGTGTAACAACCAAAAACACGAGCTGTTTTCAAAAAATTTTTTTAGGTATAAGTTATTTTTTTTTTAATACAAAGGTTATTGTGCATAAAAAGTACTTTATAAAAATATATTTTTTTTTTAAATACAGTTCTGGCTTTTATATAAAGGGCGCTGAAAGTTTTAAAGTTTTAAGCGTTTAAAGTTTTTTATCTACGTTGTATGGATCTTAGACATAGGTTAACGAAAACCGTTATAACTTCTGTTTTTTTAAATATCGATTTAAAAATGTGTATGTATATTCTTAAAAATATAAAGAACACATCAAACAAAAAAAAAATTATATTATATATTAAATAAATAACTAACAAATAAAATTTAAAAATGTAATTAAAAAACTTATATAAAAAAAATAAAAAAAAATAAAAACAAAATAAAAAAATAAAATAAAAAAATAAAATAAAAAAATAAAAAAAATAAAATAAAAAAATAAAAAAAAAATAATCAAGAGTTAAAAAAAATCTGCAACTGGTTTTAAAAATCGGAACTTATAACAATGAAATTCTAAGATTACAAAAAATAATTAAAAAATAATGAAATAGAAATAAGTAAATAAAATTAAAAAATTTAACTAAAAAATTAAATAAAAAAAAATAAAATAAAAAACTAAACAAAAAATTAGATAAAAAATAAAACATAAAAATAATATAAGAATAAATTAATTAGGAAAAAGTAAAAAAGTAAAAATTTAGTATAAATAAATAATTAATAAAAAATAAATATCTAAAGATCAAGAGTTAAAAAAACAAAAAAAAAGTAATAATTAAAAACAAAACAAATTAAGAAAGTAAGAAATTTAAATGTTACAATTTGAAAGTCGTAAAATAACAAACAATAAAATTAAAATAAATAATAAAACAAAGAATAATAAAGGAAAGAATACTATAAACAAAACAAAAAACATAGATAAACAATAACACGGTGTTACAAAATGAAAACAAATCAAAAAACTTGCCTCGAGACATAGGAGAGGTAGTAGTCCTGGTTGAACATAAGATAACTGCATACTTGGTTTTTTGAATATACCCTCAAAATCGGGATTTGTGGTCACAAAACCGATTTTAGGTAGGTGCATGTATAGTTTGTTATGTAACTCCGTTATATCTAGCTCAATTTTAAAAATTTAAACATTGATAAAAAGAAGAAAAATATACCCTTAATATAATACATAGACCGTTTTTTTACAAAAAGAATTGACAAAGTTACAGGTAAAATCATTTGAAAATTTCTCATTTTTTTTTAATTTTTTCAACTTCAACAACGTTTTGTTAACAAATTTTGTTATGTGGCACTATTAGTTTTAGCAGGATTCTGAAAGCCTGTTAAATTTTGCGTTCAACAAGCTATCATTTACTTCAATTGGCTGAAATACAAAAGCACTATCAAATTTTTAGTATTCGTAATAAAATACAAAAAAATTTTTTTTTTTCTAAAAATGTTTTTTTTTACCTTTTTCGTTTATATATATTATCATAAAGCTGGTGTATTGCCCGGATGTGACGGAACTGTTTGCAGTTTTCAACAACAAACACGCTCCGAATGAATGGCGTTTGTTTATTGAGGGATCTTGCAAGAGTATGATTTATTTAAAAACTTTTTGTGTGATTCTTGATATGTTAAATTCTGATATATGTATGTCGCCGACTTAAAGGCCCTAACAATACTGTTTAGAATGCAAGGTGGATATACCAAGTATCCTTGCATTATTTGCGAATGGGATAGTCGTGCGACTAATAAATATAAGCAAAAGGAGTAGCCACTGCGTGCTTCATTTCAAGTTGGCAACAAAATGTTTTGAATACTCCACTGGTGCGACCTGAAAATGTAATCCTACCGCGGCCTCGGTGGTCGAGTTGGTAGCGTGCTCGACTGCCACCCCAGAGGTCCTGGGTTCGATTCCTGGCCAGGCCATGGTCCTTCGCTTTTAACCTTTCTTAATTTTCTATCCTCATTTCTAATTAACTGAAATTAAAAATTCATCAATATTTACGACATGAAGTTGTAGTTGATGGTAGAGAAGTTTGTGGATGAGATTGACTTATAACTTGAATTGACTGAGGTAAAGGCATAACACTTGCGTCTGATTCAAATTTATATCTTTCTTTGGCTTTCCACCACGCTTAGAACATCCTACACGTGTTTCACTTGATTGCCCTTTCCTTCCTACTTATCTATCATCCCATTTTCGAACCAAGGCAGACTTGACTGAATAGGTATTCCACCTGAAATCCTTGGTTCAAAGCAAAAAAAAAAAAAAATCTGGTTGCAGCGTTTCCTAGATTAAGTGAGGCCAAAATCAAAGAAAGTATCCCGTACGTTGAAATCTTTTATAAAAGTTATTTATTCATTTCGGTTATTCTAAGGTTTATTTGTGGGCCCACAAATTCGGAAAATTTTCTTGGACACTGATTTCGTTTCTAAATTAAATCCAGTTGAAAAAAAGAGCTTGGAATAGTTATATTTCGTTATGCATTTATTTCCTCGGCAAGAAGAAGAGTCGAAATAACTTATATGTTGTAAATGAATTTTTAAGTGCCTACGAAAAAATGGGCTGCAATATGTCAACCAAAATACATTTTTTGCACTCCCATAAAAACTTTTTCCCGAATAGCCTTGGGCAGTTTAGTGATGAACAAGGAGAAAGGTTCCACCAGGAGATGGAAGCTATAGAAACCGGCTTTCAGGAAAAAAATTCCATAAACATGCTGGCAGACTACTGCTGGACCCTAAAACGTGAAATCGATTATAATATATATAAACGAAAAAGTTCAAATAAACATTTTTAGACAAAAAAAAATTGAAATATCTTGTATTTTATTACAAATACTAAAAATTCGATAGTGCATTTGTATTTCGACCAATTGAAGTAAATGATAGCTTATTGAACGCAAAATTTAACAGGCTTTCAGAATCCTGCTAAAACTTATAGTGGTAAAAAATAAAATTTGTTAACAAAACGTTGTTAAAGTTGAAAAAATTAAAAAGAAATGAGAAATTTTCAAATGATTTTACCTGTAACTTTGTTAATTCTTTTTGTAAAAAAACGGTCTATATATTATATTAAGGGTATATTTTTCTTCTTTTTATCAATGTTTAAATTTTTAAAATTGAACTAGATATAACGGAGTTACATAACAAACTATACTTGCACCTACCTAAAATCGGTTTTTTGACCACAAATCCCGATTTTGAGGGTATATTCAAAAAACTAAGTATGCAGTTATCTTATGTTCAACTAGACCTACAACCTCTACTATGTCTCGAGCCGAGTTTATTTTCACTGTTACACCGTGTAATTAAAATAAAATATATAAAACAATAAATAAAATATTAAATAATAGCATTAAAAAAATAATGAATTCAAAAATAAAAAATTATAAAATAGAAAATCAATTAGCTTTTTAGGCACTTGAAAGGACTTTGACCGAACTTCTTATGATACAATTGTGTTGTGTCTGTAACTAAATGTTTTGTACACAAATAACCGAAAAATGGACCTTCTAGTTTCATGTCGACTCCGAACGGTTAATGTGCAAGAAGTTTTACATGGCATTATTTACTTTTGAAAAATAACAAAATAAAAAGTAATACAATAAAAACAGAGGAAAAATGTAAATAAGAAAAAATTAATTATTAAATAAATTATTGTGATAAGTCATATAACTTATGAAATTATTGAGGTAAAATAAATTACACAAATTTAAGTAAAATTTGTTTAAAAAAAATACATATAATATGAAATAAAAAATTATATGTTAAAAATAAAATTAAAATAAATTGATAAAAAAATAAAAAACATTAAATAAAAAAAAAATAAAAAACATTAAATAAAAAAAAAAATAAAAAAACATTAAATAAAAAAAAAATAAAAAAACATGAAATAAAAACAAATAAAAAATAAATTTAAAAAATAAATTTAAAAAATAAACAATTAAATAGAAAATAAAATAAATAAAAACATAAAAACATAAAATAAAAGAAATTATTATATAAAAGAACAAATAAAAATAAAAATAAAATTAAAAAAATAAAATTAAAAATAAAATAAAAAAATAAAAAAAAAATCACACAAATAAAATAAAACAAATAAAATAAAAAACGAAATAAAAAAATAAAATAAAAAAAATAAAAAACAAAAATAAAAACACAATAAATAAAAAAAGGTAAAATAAAAAAAAAATAATAAAAATATGATATAAAAAAAGGTAAAATAAGAAATAAAATAAAAAAAAAAATAAAATAAAAAATAAAATAAAAAATAAAATAAAAAACGTGAAAAAAGGGCATTGGTTAATCTATACTATTATATAAAACTGAAGTGAACATTTTTTGTTGCCTCTAAACTCCAACAGTACTGGACCGATTTTTATGAAATAAGTTTTTAAATATCAAATTTGTGCTACAGAATAGGGGTATTTTTGTACAAAATTTTAAAAATTAGTATCTTTAATTAAAGTGGAAAGTTTTTTTAAAAAAATCATCCAACATTGTTTGATCGTTTGCTTTTCATGCGTTTATAAAACTCCATAAACTCCATGTTGCTCTCTACTCTATTCTCTCGTATTCTCAGCTAGCACAACACAACAAAATAAATACATATATTTCCAATTGAATCCAAGTATATTCTAATATGTTAAAATTAGTTTTCATGTGGTGAATTTATTCAACACAGTTTTGTCAAAAAGGGATTCACTGACAACCTGTTCCTGCATGTTCAGGAATTTTTTTTCATAGGGAATTTTTCCGCTCTATCTCTACTCTTTCATATGTATCATATGTATGTATGTATATTTGCTTCGAGACATGCAACTTTTCTACACATGTTTTGACCGTGGTTTTCCTGTAATTTATAAATGGCAAGAGGAACAGCCGGCTGACTTTTAAGATCTATAGGAGTGGCATTCTGTGATTCAATAAGTTTTTTTTATAAATTGATAAAGGTGAACTACTGATAAAGAAAAAACGTCCGTAGCGAAGCCACTGTGGCTTACTGGTAATAATATAAAACTAAAAAAAATTAAACGAAGATTAAAAAAAAAGGAAAATAACTAATTATTTTTCATGCCACATGGCATCGGAATAATTCGGTGGTTGAAAAAGTCGAAGAGAGGCAATTTATTCTGCATCGTGACAATTCGAGTTCTCACACATTTGCTCAAACATTGCCCATAAAAAAAAAAAACATCCACCGCATATCCCTGATTGGCACCCAATGAATTTTTATTCCCAAAAATAAAAAATAAAAAAAAAAAAATTAAAAATTACGTTGTCAACTGTTTTCGACGCCCGAAGAAGCGTTTATTGCATTCAAAATGTTTCTTTTGGAGTTACCGCAATCGGAGTGAAAAAAGTTCTTCCAAAATTGATCCAAACGCATACAAAAATAACTGATCTACATGGAGAATATTTTGAAAAACAACAAAATCAATTTCGAACATAAATATTTTTTTTCCATTATTAGGCCAGAAATGTAAATAGCAACCCTCGCTGAAAAGACGATTAACCCTCTATGAAAGCTTAATTTATTAAAAATAAAGATTTGAGAAGAAGCTATTTAGCAATTAAAAGTGATTCATACCATCATAAGGATAAAAAACGGCACATTTTAAAATGAATGGAAGAAAAAGAAAAAAAAAATAATTTATAAACCTTCAAGATTTTTAAATCAAGAAATTTTAAGGAATAATCGTTCTGGAAAAAGAAATAAAATATAAACCATCCCGATATTTAGACAGCATACAAAATACTTCAAAGGCTTATGCTATTCAAAAGTATCTTCTGTCCACAAAAAGTATTAAATATATCTACACTATGCAAAATATTGTATAAATATTTTTATATTTTTCATTTCCCCCTCGTTGAAAATTTTGTTTACAACAATCAAAAAAGCAATTTAAAATTTCTGTAAAAATTTTCTAAAGTTTAACCTTAAAACCAACAATTTGAATAAATCTTCTTAAAATCAGTGAAAAACCATTATAATTTGTTTATTTTTGTTAAATTCGTTTTTTTTTTTAAATTTTGTTGTTTTTAAGATAAAAAAATTTTAAATATCAATTCATTTGTTTGAACTTTTCACTTTTGCCAAAAAATGAACGCATGATTTAAGTCGACACGGCATTTCAATTTTGAAAGCAACACACAAACAAGAAGATAAAAGTCAAGTCTTATGTATCTATGAAATACAACATGCTGTGCTTTGAATTTCTTCGACGATCTGCAAATGTTTTTCGCAGGTGTTTTGTTTAGACAGAATTTCAATATAAATTTCAAGATTTTTTGTGTTTTTAGAATTAAATGTACCATTATTCCCACTAGCTGCCAATCGCGTCATAGGCTTTATGCAGTGGGCGTGCTACATATGAATAGAAAGAAAAAGAAAAGAAAAAAAAAAAATTAAAAACACTTGCGTACTTGTTTTGACGCCTTCAAAATGTCATAACTAAATGCAATACTACGAACGAAATGAGTGATCGCAGCACTAATCCCAAAAATAAAAACAACAACAATAATGAAGGCTCCAACAACAACAACAACCCGAACAACAGTAACAATGAGAAACAAAGTGACGCGGCCCCTGGTGCTGAGCACGATTTTCGTCAAAATCACACGCATCCCCCATCCTCTAGTGCCAGTGCCAGTGCCACTGGGCCAACGCGTCCTTTACCTCCGCCACAACCGCACGAATTGACCGCCGAGTGGACGGTGCGCGCTCAACTCACCTTCGCACGTGCAGGTGAGCGTGTACAGCGCGAATTTAGCACCAATGACCCGGTTAATCCGGTGCGTGTCGTTTACAAATGGTCCACATTGGACTCTACCAGTGAAAATGTAAAAGATGGTGGCATCGTCATCTTGGATGATGACGTTGACGATGACGAGGAAGACACATCCTCGACCACTTTATTGAGCAATAAAAGAACTTCTTCAGGCAGATGTTCGGGTCAATCAACGCCGTTGAAGGTAAGCGGAAACAAAACATAAAAAAAACTAGTTTTAATCTCTAATTCTGCTTCTCACTTTAGCGCACCAGCACTAAACAATCACAACAACAGCAACAACAACATCACCAGCAACAACAGCAGCATCAACAGCAACGGCACGAAAGCTTTCGTTCAACGACCTCCTCAACCAATGCGGATTTAGGTGGCGGTGATTCAGCTTTCAGCAGTTCAAATACCTCGAAAAAACAAGCGCATAAAGAAAAATCCGAACAGGGCGGTAGTGGTGCTGGTGGTGGTAGTGCTACAAGCGCTGGCTTGTATGGTACACGTTGTCGCAGTACCTGCAACATAGCTATCTCTGCTGTTGCGGATTTCTTGCCCGCCGATGTTTCTGCTGCTGAGCCAAGCAATGACAATTTTATGACTGTTAATAGCAGCAAATCAACAAATCCAGCAACGACCACCAGTGATTTTGCACCAACAGAAGAACCGGACCCGTTTGTATACAATACCACAGCGTGCTATACAGTGTTGCCCGAAAAGGTAAAAAATTTCTCGGATACGAGCTAAAAGTGCGGCTAACTGTTATAAAACATAAATAGACATGCGTTCAACATTGCGTATGAGTGATGTTTTACTTAATGATGTGTCACTCATACGCCAACGAACGCTTTTCTAAGCATCCATCAACTTAACACGCTCGCTAGTCATTAGTTTTCACTGTTCAGAGCTTTCAAAAAGTCTCATTTCACATTCATTTAAACATTTTAGCAATTTTTAATAATGAATGTTACTCATACGCCATGGTGTCATTTACTTTGCAACCATTCCAGCGCCCCTTTTTAATTTTTTGTATTCTTCATTTCATCTTTTGAACAATTTTTAATAATTGCTCTTTTAAATTCCTTCACAGTTTTGCT
Organism: Pherbina coryleti; assembly: GCA_943735915.1. NCBI lineage: Eukaryota > Metazoa > Arthropoda > Insecta > Diptera > Sciomyzidae > Pherbina > Pherbina coryleti. Next base: position 17,007,728 of record OX030950.1, on the reverse strand, counting down.
GGAATTTCGCTTCATTAAAATTATTCTTCTGTAACTTTTGCATTTTTCTTTCTAGCTCGCCTCATTGACTTTTAGTTAAAAAATTTAGGTTAAAACAAGATGTTTTCCTCTCACCAATTTCAATTTTTTTTTTGTGTTGTTTTTTATTGTTTTTGTTTTTATGTTACTAGCCTCTACTGCCTAATTCTCAACCAATTTATCCTAATGCTTTCTGTGTTCTAATTAATCATTCGCACAACAGCTTTTAAAGCAAAGCTACATGATTTTGTTGTTGGTCTAAGTTTTTGTTTTATTGTCTTGTCACTTGTTTCTTTTTCTATACAATTAAATTATAGTTCATTAGCTTTTGGCACAAAAAAAAAAACAATTCGCTCTCATTGTTTGGCTGTGGTAATTGAAAGTGTAAAAAGTGAAAATCGTCTTAAAAGTGAAAATTCGTTTTACCTGCTTATTTTTTTTTTTTTTTTTTTTTTTTTTGTCACATTATGATCTTTTTGCTCTCATGTGAATTTCATGAGAATTTGTGTGACATGAAAATAATTAGTTTTTATTAAATTTGCTCAGGAAAAAAAAACAAATTATCTTTGCTTGTAATGATTTATTGGCCGCTTTCCCCGCCTGATCTTTTTGAATAGTGAAAAAATCAATTTAATTTTAAATTAATAATGGAGTATGTTTGAAGTTTTTTTCTTCCTAGGTCAACCGTTTCTTTTTCCACTCGGAGACCAGTTTTTATTTTAAAGCATTTCCTTTCTTTTTTTCGAAAAGATAATGAAAGTATATTGAATTTTTGATGATTTTTTTTTTTTTTTTTTTTTTAAAATTAAGTTAAATATGAGAAAAAATCATCACAAATACTTTATCCATCCTAGCTTTTGGTACTTTTAATACGTTTTTTTCCCAAATTTGCTCCCGGAAACTTTAGTTCAGAATCTCTGGTCCGAGTCAAGCCTTTAACATACGCCCACACATTTTTAATGAAGTATTTATCAGGACTTTGAGATAACTTCTTTAAATCGTATTCGCCAGCTGGGTCAAAAAATTTACTTTGAATTTACTCTTGAGACCCGGTGAATAGAGGTGTTGTCAAATCAATAACTAATAAATAAGTTTATCAACAGATGGAAGTGGACTACAAGAGAAAATGCAGCCCAAATACATTGCCGATCCGCTGCAATGGCAATTTGCAAGGCTAAAGTGTCTTTTTTACGTTTATCCCATGATATTCGACCAAATCCCGTTTAAAGTGATTCATGATACAGATGCGGGCTCTCGTCAGTTCACAAAATACTGCTCCGAAAACTTTTAATCTTGCATAAATAACACATGGTCCGTCCAATAAGTCCCGAGACAAAGAAATACAAAATTTTTTTTTGCAAATATTTTTCTTTATTCATCAACATAGGTTTCTTCAAGAGCAATACATTCATTCCACCGCTTTTCTAACTTTTCAATACCGATTTTGTAGAACGATTTGCGGTTCGCCTCAAAATACGCTTCAGTTTCAGCCATCAGCTCTTCATTGGAGCCAAATCTCTTGCCGGCAAGCATTTTTTTGTGGTCAGCAAAGAGCCTGTAGTCGCTGGGGGCCAAATCTACGGAATACGGTGGATGAGGAAGCAATTCGAAGACCAATTCGTGGATTTTCGCCATAATTTTCATCGATTTGTGCATTTGTGCATTTGTGCACAGTGCATTCTCTTGGTGAAAAAGGATTTTTTTCTTCTTCAAATGGGGCCGATTTTTCGCGATTTCGTCCTTCAAACGCTCGAACAACGCTATGTAATAATCGCTGTTGATAGTTTTTCCCTTTTCGCGATAGTCGATGAAAAAAATTCCAAGCGTATCCCAAAATACAGATGCCATAACCTTTCCAGTCGACTGTTGTGTTTTTGGTCGCTTTGGACTGCTTTCATCGGTTGCTCTCCACTCAGCTGACGACCGTTTTGATTCCGGTGTATAATGGTGGATCCATGTTTCATCCATTGTCACATACCGACGCAAAAATTCATGTTTATTCTTTGTAAACAGTGCCGAACAGCTCTTCGAATCATCGACACGTTGTTGTTTTTGGTCCGGTGTGTACATTTTACGGTCGACCAATACCATTTTGTGTACTTTTTTATGTTTTGTGGAACAACTGCCTCATTTGGGCGTCCTGAACGTTCAGCATTTTGTCATTTGTGTCTGTACGACCAAGTTTAAACTCAGGATACCATCGGCAAATGGTTGCTATTGACGGATCAGAGTCCGAATAACACTTTCGAAGCCATAGCTCAGCTTGGACGGTATTTTTTCGCATCAAAAAACAGTTATAAATCTACAAACGGAATTGCTTTGAATCCATTATTTTGAAAATATCAACAGTAGCGTCACTTAAATCACTGCAACTTCTGAACTAAACGTTAGATTGAATGAAATTTTTACACGTATTGTTTGAAGGTTGGAACTATCGAAATATTATGTCGATATTTCGTTAGAGGTACCTCCTAGTAGTTAGTCTCGGGACTTATTGGACCATGTGTTAATCTTTAACAAATTCGAACAGTTTGATTTTGCTGGATATGTACTGTAGTTATATACGTTATTTTCCCAACGAAATGTGTACAAATTTGAGATTTTTTAAACGACTTCGAATTGAGCGTTTACAAGTGGATTCTGAAAAAAAAAAACTTTTCATTTCTAGCAAATGGCTTTTTGGTTTTTTAACCAGTTAAAAAACTCGCGTTCTTTATGTTTTTCTATTACGTGTTTTGTCCAAACGGTCCAAAATTTTATATGAATTTGTTTTTTTTTTTGTTTCTGTTTTTTGAGTGTTTAATTGATAGTGGACTGTAGATTCCTTTGATCCAAATTATGCTTCTCTACGATTGCATGTCTCATTTCAACGTTTAATTCCGACTTATGTAAAGGAATAACTTAACCCTTTGACGACCGCTCCTGAACCGCTGGGAAATTTGCAAATCCGACAGCGGTTTCGTATTCATTGGGGCATATATGTTCTAATGGTCGTCAACAGTAAAAATGTATGCGACTATTTTGTCTCGTTGACAGTATGCGAACGAAAATTTTGAGATACAATTTTGATTTACGTCATGAGAACTCGTTTTTTATTCAATTTTGAAAACACGATTTTTTCAATGGTGGTAATTTGACCTCTCTACGACTGGTTCTAAGATTGGTTCAAAAGATATTCCCAAAATAGTTTTAAATTTGTTAAAAGAATCGCATTAAAATCTAATATTTGGCCTTCTTTATTTGCTACGGCGAAATTTTTGGCGCTCAATGTAAGGTTAAAAAAAAACCTTTTCAATAGTGGGACTTTGATCTCTTTACGATAGATATTCACAAAAAAAAAGTTAAATTTTCCAAAAAATCTGATCTTTCATTCGAAAGACCAAACATTATTCCGTAACAAGTAAAGAGGGCCATATATTTGACTTTTTTTGGATTTCTGAACGAAATTTTGACCTATTTTGGAAATATCTTCTGAACCAACAGTCGTAGAGAGGTCAAAGAACCAACCATTAAAAAGAAAATTAAACTGTTTTTCTTTTCGTTATTTCATTTCAGTCTTACTAAAAACACGATCGCAAATCAGAGACCAAATTCTACTTGCGTCTTTTCTGCGATCACTTTGATTTGAGTGTGCATAATGTATACATTGGTTACAACAAAAACTCTACGTCGAATACTGATTCATTTTCTATATCTACATTGGAAGTCCGCGCGCAACTGGCTACTCAAATGATCGATGCGTTCACCACCAATCGCAAGTTACCACCTCGCGAAGTTGTAAGACAGGGACCTAAGAGATTCTAACTTGCGGAAGTCACTAGTCAGTCCAATCATTATCTCTGCAAAATTGGAACGGGACTTAAGGATATATTTTCTGCTCCAAACAACTCAAATCCAAAGGCACCAATGCCATTTGTGTCTTTTGCAAAAAACCATTTTGCTTCGTCAATTTTCGAAATTGCTTCGAAATATTACATGAAAAAATTTCAATGTATTGATCAAAAATGCAAACAAATTCATTTTTATTTCAAATTAATTTACCTCAATGGTTCTCCTATACCTCAAGTAAATAGTGTAAAATACCTAGGGATTCATCTTGACAAAAGATTGACATGGAAAGAACATATAAAAGCAAAACGGCTACGCTTAAATATATTAACTAAAAGAATGTTCTGGTTACTGGGTCCAAAATCAGAACTAAGCGTAGAAAATAAAGTTTTACTGTATAAAACAATACTTAAACCTGTATGGACGTATGGAATTCAGTTATGGGGGACAGCTAGTAACTCAAATATTGAGATATTACAACGGTATCAATCCAAAACGCTAAGACAAATAGCCAATGCACCCTGGTTTGTATCGAACAACATCATCCATAATGATCTCAACATTCCAAGAGTTAAAGACGAAATAAACAAATTTAGTTCAAATTATCTTGGAAGACTCAGTAATCATATAAACCCATTAGCCATAGGCTTACTCGATGAAAGTGAAGAAATAAAACGACTGAAAAGACACCACATTCTTGACCTACCATTTAGAACATAAACCTTTTGCTTATTGTAATATCCTAAGATTTTTAATTTTAAATTTACACATGTAAATATATATATATATAGTATATGTATGTACATAGTATAATTGTGCTCAGTGGAGCTCAATTTAGAAGTCATTTTTCTTTTTATCAAATTCGCTTATTATTGTAAAATAGATTGCAAATATAATGATTAAAAAAAAAAAAAAAAAAAAAAAAAAAAAAAACAAAAAAAAAAATTAATTGACTCTTCATAGATTAGTCAATTCATAGGACCCCTTAGATTTGGTGGTCGATAGAGTTCTTTCGAAAGTCTCTCGAAACTATCTTTATTTGTTATTTTTTCGTTAGAAAGTGGAAGGTTCCCCGCAACTTATAAAAAATGTTGTACCTGTAGCTCCTCCAACCCCTAACATAATACAGCGAGAAAACGGGGGAGAAAAAGTAAAAATTTTTCGCCTTTGTGGCGGTCTGGTAGACAAAGAGATGAATCTACCCTTGAAAATTACAACTTTATGAAGGCCGCATTCATTCCCTCTTGAATACCTTGTAAAAAAAATCTATTTCATAATTTTACCAAGAAAAATTCGAAAGCAAATGGGTGACCGGTGTCCCAGTGGTCGTCAAAGGGTTAAACAAACAAACCATTTCAATTCGGTTGAATATTTATTAAATACTCCGATTTTATTTCCAAAACTTAACTTGGATATACGTTAAACCACTTTTGAAGCCAAGAAATTCTTTCATAACATTTAAAATCGTCGTTTTTCCGATTTTTGTTTCTACAAGTATTGATAAAATCAAAGGTGCGTTTCCTTATCAAGTCTGAATAATTAATCTATCTGTTCTAATGCACCAGTAATATCTATGCACGAGTATCATCTAATTCACTCTTTTTTATCTTCAGCTTAATAAAACCTTCGGCCTTTACACCAGTGATATCTCATTAGCTGCTTATTGCTTATCACATATAAAATTGTTCAAAGTTAACAATTAGCTTCTTAGTCAAAAGATTTGTTCAACGCCTTTGCCACATCTTAACCCAATTTTGAATCACTTCACTCATTACATCCTCATGTCAATCTCATTAAAACATTCATTAAATCACAAACTATTCAAATTGAAAATTTTTAACGTTATATCCTCTCTCTCTCTGATTGGTTCAGTCCTTTGATGATTGTGCCAGTTATACGTCAAAAAATTTTGCATCCTTTGGCAAAATATTGGCACTTCGTGATGCATTCTCTCAGACGAGCGATACCGAAACGAAATATTTCGAAGAAAAACGTCGTTGCTCTAATAGTCGAAGTCCGAGCGATAGACGTATGCACTGGGAGGACTTACAGAGAAGACATGTTTATCATCAGCAGCGAAAACCTTACGAGCATCGTCGTGCCACGACCGAAGCGCTATTGCACCCAAGTGCTGCCACTTCTGTAGACGAGGGAGACTCATTTATGGTATGGAATAAAGTAAAATATAAAGTTGTTAAATTAAATAATTTTTTTTTTCTCCCTATCTTTCAGCCTTCGTGTACACCATCACCCACTCAGACGTTTAAATCGGCATCGTTGCCGCGCATACCGCCATTGCCGGGCCAGCAGTATCCATCATCAATTCCGACCTATCAGAAACAACACCAACAACAAAAACTACAACCATCGAAATCCAACAACTCAGCGGAACCGCAAAAGAAGCCACGTACCGTGCACATCGATGTCTACTGCACTGGCTCCGATGACGAAGACGATGATCAAGCGGATGGAGAATCATCCTCATCTAGCTCGCGAGATGACGAAGCAGATGCTGGTAATCGTCAGGAACTCGAGTCCAATTCAACGCCACAAACCGTCTTAGACAACGAACAAATGTTTCTGCGTCATCAGCGCGTTACAGGTCCGACATTGCCGCGACGTATTGCCCAATATCAACCGTCCCAGAAACCATCAGTGCAGCAGAAATCATCCACGAATAACACAGGTCAGTCCGATTTGAATCTCGGACATGCCATAACTAAGTCAAGCACCGCCGAGGAGGTATCTGAATCGAAACAACTGCTTTTTCGCAAGCACATCGGCGATCAACGGGCTGCAAAACTGCAGAACCTGCGTCAGAAATATATGCGTCAACCTAGCGACGATGCGCTCAGCTCAAACTACCCGAACTCATCACGCTCCACGGTGCGCGATGCTACCTGCAGCAGCATCTCAAGCACTGTTCCATCAACACATACCGCCGACTTTGGTGACTCATCATGGAAAGAGACAGATGAACACGACGACCTAAATACGACCTGCACTTTAGCCAAGTCGGATAGTTTCGAATATGAGAATTCTGTAGATCGCTTGCGCATCAAGCAAATGGAACGCTTCTGGTCGAATCGTGGTGCCATTACACCAGATGAGTCGCTGCGAGGTCATATGCATCCCACAGCTCTGCAATCCATTGCCGAGGGAAACTCACGGCGCAACTCTCCATTTAAGGCTGCGTCATTTCAACGCAACGACACCTTGCCTTCTGAGTCGGAGAATTTCTCGGAAACCGATGTATTTTACACCTATCCAGGACCAGGCAGACATGTGCTACCTAACGCACCAGCCATGCATTTGTCGCCGACACCCAGTCAACAGGAGGCACAACTACAGCAAACACCGCATTTCATGCGCAATCGTCCGGGTTTCCTGCAGTTCTTTGGGCCTCCTACGCCATCACCAGAACCCATTCCTCCTCCCAATCCGCCTGCCTCAGCGCCCGTGATGTCATCACAGGCTCATTTGCTCTATCCCAACTATTCGCAACATCTGCAACGCTGGAAAAGCGAGACGCGTGATAATCTCTCAGACAAGACTGCTTCACCCAGCACCATTTCCAGCGTACGCAACTCGCCACAGCCAGAATATTTGTCCACATCCGTTACACCTCAGCGTTGTGGCAGTGAAGCTCCACCATCTACCACGCTATCCTCCGTGCTGCAGTCTCCGTTGGTGTCACGACGTTTCGAAATGAAACAAGAGAGTCCAGCTGTGAGTGAAGTCTCATCGGTGGTGCTTGGCTACACCAGCGAGTATTTGGAAAAGGCGCGAAAGTTCGGCAAAGTTGTGAGCACTACACGCAAGCCTGGTCACCACGTGGGACCAACGAAAAATCCGAACTGCTTGTGTGAGAGCTGTCAGCGTTGGATGGTCGAACGTTTTCAGCTGCGCAGTCGTGCCTTTTCGCTGGGTGAACGTCCAATACTCAAGAGGCCGACCTAATTGTTGGTGGCCTAAACAACAAAGCTATTTGAAAGCTTTTTCTTATGAAACCACAACAACGCAGCCTAATCAACAAAAATCTCTCTGCATTTACCATAAACGTAGTTAATTTAACCATAAACTGTGTGAATCTTAGATTAGCTGTTGTTAGATATAATCATCTATATTTATCCTTGAATGTTGTTTACTGTTTGCTTCGTTAGAACTTGCATTATATTAATACATTTTTACCACATTCAACTTAAATTAAACTAGGTACTCATCCTTTCTGTCGTTGCTATTAACAATAAACTAAGGATGTTTTTTGCTGACTTTATCAATTTAAGAGAAAGAGACTAATTTGTGTAAAATTTACCAATACTGTTGTTCCTCGATAATATACCATTCACCGAATTCAAATACAAAAAATAAATATTTTAGATATACCAAAGAAGTGTTTCTACTCCAAAGTATGCTAATTTTTTCAAGTGTTTGCATTGAGGAAAATAGGATTGCTAATAAGAATATTATAAATAAGATCACTGTTACCAGTATTGAGACTTTGTGCCAAATGTCCCTTAGGACAAAATGTTCAGTTACTTCCTAATTATTTTATACAATATCTCTTGTCTGTTCAGAATCCCATAACTATGCCTTACCACTGACGGGCAGTTGTTTGGGGACATCGTTGCCGGGATTAAACCCAACATGTCTCAGATATCCCTTTATCGAAATTGCTAGCAGTTACTCAAATTTTAGTACATGCAGCATATCGCGTCAAGTTTGGCCAACACTGAACTTAAGACGCTCAAAAGAACTAATATCCCTTAGAAGGGACCAACTGGTTCTACAGTGACCTAGACGAACTCTCAAAAACTTCGGTCTACCGAATACAAAGCTTCATAAATAGCTCCAACTGGTTCAAATAGGATGGAAATAATTAACCCCTGGTATCACAACGGGCCAAACTGGCCTAAGTGTGTCTCATAGGAGACAGCCACGTCAACCTAACCTAACCTAACCTACTCAAATTTTGAGTACACTACAATTCATAATCCTCAAAATAATGACGTCATCCGGTTTTGCAGGTATAAACCAATCCCTATGGAAGGTTATACTATTGGAGAAGTATGTAAATCATCACATTCTATTTTCAATCAGTTCGAGAAACGTTTCGCAAATTAAGTGAATTTTATCCGTGCCTAAGCTGTCTTAACCTTTCTGCGGACCCGTATAAAATCAAACTAATCCAGGAACTTAAGGTAAAAAACCATACACAACGTCGTATATTCGCTGTATGGGCTCTGAAGCAGTTCAACTGCTAGCAGTTCAACAACTTGTTTTATTTTTATTTAAAAATTGAGCGTCCTTGCTGAAAGACCCCTTATAAGCTAGTGATAGCCTCTTAGGTAAGGTATATCAGGAATAATCAGAGATCTCTCCAACTGTGTTGCACAGAGTCTAAGAACTCGTATAACTGCATTTTGTCAGTTTCCAAATACTACTGCTTGCCTCCATGTTTGTCTCCCGAGTTCCGGGCAAAAAAACGATCCATCAGGTATTGGTATTAAACATCTTATAGTGGAATCTGCAAGTTCATTACCTCGACGTCCAGGAATTCAATAAAGTGTGATCTGCACAAAGCAAGATTATGGTCTTCTCTGGTAAAATTTCGTCAGATATCCTATGCAGAACTGTAAACGAAATGTGTCACGAAATGTTTTGTGTTAACTCATTTTTTACCACGGGAAAAAAATTCGTTCCACGGCTTGTTTTAGAATAATGTCGTTTTAAGAGGATTCCCAACCAATTCCAAAACATCGGATTCATGCACTTTCGCCGAAGTTTTGACTCCTTTTCACAAAAATGCAGCTTGGTGAACCATTACAGAAGCTGGGTGGTGACCTCTCTGGGTGGTGGAACGAGTTCTGCTGCATGTCGTGATGAGAGAGCATACACTCTATCATTCTGTTTATTGAACGATTCCTCTACGGTGAAAATCTTTTCGTCAGTAAACAGAATTCGTCTGTGGGCATTATCCGCGTGCTTGAGAAGTAACGCTTTCGATTTTAGCTTACGTTGTTCCTTTAACGCTACCGTGAGAAGATACCCGGTGTGTGTCTTCTGTATGCTCTGAGCCCCAAGTAATATTTAAGAATGCGAGAGATCGATTGCGTCGAGATATTCATCTCCCGCGACAAGGTTTTTTGCTTTCGCAGCGGTTTTCGCTTGATTCGAGACTTCTCCGCCTGGATGGCTCGTGGTATCCTTAAACAACTTCACAGTGCGATACACAAAACAACGAGTGACTCCGAGTGGTCGCAAGGTCCGAAAGATATCGCCTCTTTCCATGCCATATTTTTTTAGACCAAATACAAAAACACGGTTTTTTAAGCGAGCCCCATTCCATGATTATAAACAACTTCCGCCGAAAAAATTTTTCGCGAAAAAGAAGTACAAATGCGAAATGTCAAATAGACGTCAAAACGAAGCGAGTGCGTACAGTAGTTCACTCACAATGAGCACGCTCAGTCTTGTACCAAAACATGAGTGTACTAAGTATAAAGTGACTTGAAAATTCTATTTTTACAAAAAAATGGAATTAACACGTGAACATTTTTTGGTGATGATTTTTTGACGATTTTTGACATGGATTGACGAGAAAAGAATGCATCCATAAACTTAGTTCGCCTTTTTATAATGAAGCACCACACCTACCGCTTGTAAAACGCTGGTTCAATGAGTTCGAGCGTGGTCGTCGTTTTCTCCAAGAAGAATTTTTTGAAGGCCGCCTACACGCAAAGAAATAAAATGTTTATCGCCAGTTTGCTACAAACAACCTTCGTTTGTCGTGCTTGAAATCGTTATTTGCAAACGTTTCAACAGTTGTCATAATAAGTGTCAGTTGCGAGAAACGCTTCATTTAGTTTCAAGAAATTAATTTCGTTCGTCATAAACGCAAGTGATTTTTAAATTGCAGTAATTGAAAAATTTGTTTTTCCCAACTGAAAACTTCGTTTGTTTTTCCCTTCGTTGCATAAACAGAACGCTTATAGTTCAGAGTAACTTTTTGGATAAATTGATACTATATAAGCAAATTGGTAATTTGCTTAATACGTGGACGGAGAAAGCAACAGAGGTGCAATGAGTGCAATTCATAAGAAGATGGACGGACATAGGGATAAATATAATAAACATAATAAATAATAATGATCGAAATAGCTTGCGGTTTATTTATAAAAGATACCTATATATTTTTAAGTTGATAGCAACTGAATATTCGTTTGCGGCAAATAGAACTCGCAAACGAAATGTAGTTGGTGAATTTTTCAGTTGCGGTAAACGAAAAATTTCTTTGGGTGTAAAAACGGCTGTTGTGACAGAAAACATCGATACTGTGAGTGAACTGTTGGAAGCAGACCTGCATGTGACATACCGTGAGTTGAAGTTATCCTTGATCATTAGTGGGACTTGCATACATTTGCATACATACCATAATTTAAAGTTGAAAAAAGACTCGTGTCGATTGGTGCAAGAAAATGCTAAAACAATACAGTTCGACACGTCTACGACATAACCACAGGTGAAAAATCATGGATTGAAGTTTATGAGCCCGAAACAAAGCAGCAATCCACTGTTTGGATCTTTCAAAGTGAGCAAAACTCGACAAAAGTTGTCCGCGAAAGAAGCACAATCCAGCGAATGGTTGCCAATTTTTTTTAGAAAAACCGCCAATGTCGCAACTGTGCGACTTGAGCAACGGAGAACTGTTAAAGCTGAATGGTACACGACCATTTGTTTTCCAGAAGTCTTCGGAGAATTGAGAAAAATCAACCACCGAAGGAGGATCATCCTCCATGACGACAATGCGAGTTCCAGTAAATCAGTTCAAACAAAATAGTTATTGAGTACTCAAAACGTGAAATTGATGGGCCATTCGCCTCATAGTCCTGAGTTGTCACCCAATGAATTCTTGTTCCCTCACTTTAATAAAAAAATGCGTGGTGATTTTAAATAGAGTCTATGTTATCGCTTCAGGGACGGGTCATCCTTTGTTGTAACTTTGAGGGTTAGTCGTTAATGTATCCTATCGCTTTGTAGCGCATCACAACAAGCTTTGCGCAAAGATTATAATTAACAGAAGACAACAAAAGTAGCGAGGAAGAATATGTCGTCAAGATCCAGAGAAATCATAAGGTTTGTGATAGAGTCAACAGTTAATATAAGCTTTAAAATAGCTTTAAGCCTATCCAAGAACATTCACTTTATTTATTACTTCCTTTTGTATCTCCCATCTGCATAATTTGAGCATATATATTAATTTTTCTTTTCTCTCTCTCTTTATCTGTTAGGCTCAAGGTCGTCTCTCTGAATCCTCTCGCAAACTTGATCTCCTGCGTCACTCGCTCGATTTGCGTCGCCTGGAATTGCCAACGGACTCGCCTGCTGCCCAACAACTCAAGACGGAGCTGCACGCCGTGCATCTAGCCTCCTCGCCAATACCCGTCACCTACACCTCGTTGCAACCCTTCCAAGGTGGCCTTCTGGGTGGCAAACCCTATCATCAGGTATCTTCGTTAGGACGCTGCGCTAGCGTAACTGGCAAGCTTGAGGTGCGCCTAATGGGCTGTCAAGATCTACTCGAAGATGTGCCCGGACGCTCACGTCGTGATAGAGACAACAACTCCAGTCCAGGTGATCTGCGTAGCTTTGTTAAGGGTGTTACATCGCGCAGCAGCTCCAAGAGCTACTCGGTCAAGGATGAAACCTCATTCGAGATTATGGCTGTCATTAAGCTGGACAACATAACCGTTGCGCAGACCTCGTGGAAACTGTGCTCGCAACAGGCCTGGGATCAGCGTTTCTCCATCGATCTAGATCGCTCGCGTGAGCTTGAAATCGGCGTCTATTGGCGTGACTGGCGCTCGTTGTGTGCTGTCAAATTCCTGCGTCTCGAGGAGTTTATCGATGATGTGCGACACGGCATGGCATTGCAGCTGGAGCCGCAGGGGCTACTTTTTGCCGAAATAAAATTCCTCAATCCGATGATCTCGCAAAAGCCAAAACTGCAGCGTCAACGCATGATCTTCAACAAGCAGCAGGTGAAAAATATACCGCGTGCCAAGCAGATGAACATCAATGTGGCCACCTGGGGACGACTGCTCAAGCGCAATGCACCTGACAATACGTCAATGTCAACATCGCAGATGCGCGATAGCGAGTCACCTATCTCGCGTACTCCTTCAAGTGGCACCATTGAAAACGATCCCTACTCGCCTGGCCAACAGGCCCAAAATATGGAATACGATCCAACAGCCGGTGAAACTGAACATGTGGAGACCCCCGGCGAGTGTCCAGACCCCATGGTCAGTGGGCTGAGCGGCTTGCGTCCGCTGTCGATGCATGGCATTGCAGAGCTACCACCAGAGGTGTCGTCACCAATATCACCGCTGCCAACGACGAAGCAGCAGACAATCAATAATAGCAATAACAACAACAATGCAGCAGCTGCAGCTGCTGGCTTGCATTTGCAAATTGCAGGCAAGAGTGGAGCGAAGACTGCAGCGAAGCAGCCGATGCCAGCAACTTCACCAGTTGGCTTAGTTGCAGCACCCAAATTGGATCCCGAGGTAAGTGCGACAGTTTTTGATAGCTTAAAGCTTTTGGGTGCTTTATGCAATTTTGCTGTTTAAGTTAATTTTAGTGAATTTTTTAAAATTTCGTAAAATTTTGTAAATTTTGTAAATTTTGTACTTATTCGGTGGCAGTATTTTTGTGTATTTGCAATATTTATATAATTTTCAAATTTAAAATCATAAAATAATTAGATTCAACTTAAAGCTTCATCTCGTAAATGAAATTAATTGGAAGTAATTGTTAAAGTATTTTTATAAATTTATTTCATGTGGTTTTGCGTCCGCTTGCTTTAGTTATAAGTGCTTTTGTCGTATTTATTGTCCTTCAATAATAAACTAATCAATGCCAGCTACTAACTTAATGCAAAAGCTTTTACTCTTCACGAAATTATTTCGAATTTTTCTCATACTCTCTCATATGGCCTTCGATCATTCACATAAATCACTCAATTTAGCTAATTTTGCTAAATGAAATAAAAAGCTTTTTACGTTTAGTAATTGTTGATTGTAAAAAAAAATGGTCAAGTCTTCGTTAAGATTTGCCTAAATGAGGCCTTATTTTGCTAAAAACAAAGCAAATTTTAAAAGCTTTTACGATTAAGAGCATTTCTGTCTAAACATCTTTATAAGCTTAAACCCTAAAGCTGGTAGCTTTTCAAAAATAATTCTGAATTTATTTTGAACCTAATAGCTTCAGAAGCTTTTATAATAAGAAAACTTTCCTACACAAATAAAGCTATACCTGATAAGCTTTTGTCATAAAACTGTAATATTTCTTGACAAAAAAGCTTTATTTTCAATATTCATTCAAATAAAGCTCTAGTTCAGAAAAACAATCTTAGATTGAGTCTTACAGACTCAATAATAATAAATTCTTATTTTTATTTTAAACTTAGTTAATTTAAAAGCTTTTACAATTATAAACCCTTTTTTCCCCTCAACATTTCAATAAGCTTTGACCATATACGAGTAGCTTTTGTTTTTTTTTTTTTTTTTTGTTAAAATGTTCGCCTTCTCTAAATTAAGACCTTGTAACTTTTACAGATATAAAGATATTCATCATAAACCTCTTAATAAGCTTTGATCATAAAGCTTTTACTCTTCTTGATTAAAAATACGTCTGATTTAATTTAAACAAATAAAGCTTCTTACCTTACCAAATAAAGTAACCCTTCTTGATTAAAAATGTGCCTTATTTATGATAAAACTTCGTAAGCTTTAAAAGCTTTGACCATAAATTTGTAAAATTTTTTTGTTAAGAAACACCTTAAACTAACCATTTTAAAAGTTTTTCTTCATAAATTTTCTGAAGAGCTTTGATTATTAATCTGTTACCTTTCATAATAAACAAAAGCTGTTTGTATGTAAAATCCAAAAGCTCTAAAAGTTTTTTGAATAAATAGCTGTTATTAAATAAAGTTGTGACAAGCTTTGACCATAAGTGTTGCCTTTCGTATGTGAGTAGTGAAATAAGCTTTTTCACTATTCTTCTAGCGTTTTTTTTTTAATTTTTTCAATAAAAGCTCTTCAAATTCTTTTAGGTTTCTAAAAATATGGCAACACTTTTTAAACATTCAAATTACATCAAGAACGTCCCTGCTTAAAGACTTGACAAAACTTTTTTCTCATCAAGCTCTTTTACTTAAAATTGTGCCTTACTTATTGAAGCACATTTAAGCTTTTAAGTGCATGTTTTGCCTACATACTTCATCCATCTCTTTTCATGCTTATTTACTCTCTCACTCATTCATTCTATTATTCCTTCACTATTTCTGATCTCTGCTCTCCTCATAAAATTCACTCTCCTCATTTCTTGTTTTTGTTTTGTTTTGTCTTTTCGTGTTCTACTTCTACTTCGTCTACCTTTGCGATTCTGTGTGTGTGTGTGTTTTTGTTAATCGCCACCAGTTACAGAGCGCCCTGCGAGAATTCGATTTCCTCAATCAAATGGATTCGCAGCCTAATACGCTGCAGCGACCGCCACATAAACCAGCACAACAACGACAACAGGTGCATCCAACAATTTCACCGCCACCACCACCATCATCAACAACACAGCAATACCACTCACCACTGCCGCAGATACAACAACCTCTGCCGCATTATCAATACGCTCCAAGTACAGGCTCAGTGACACCTGACTCGCTGGCAACACCGATAACAACGCCGAATTTTGTTGCAACCAACAATGCCAACAACATTAACAACAACAGCAATATAAATAATTTGCACATGCCACGCAACAGCAGCCAAAATAGTCTGAGGCAACAGCAAAGCTTAAAAAATAGCTACAATAGTCAACAACAACATGTTGCCACAGCACCTCAACAGCAGCTTCTAACTCCACCTCCTGCCGGTGGCGTAGCGAGCTTATATCATCGACCAGTGCTAGTGATGCCACCTGTTGTTTTAATGGGCGGTGATGTTGCTCCCAGTCCCATTATCGAGATGCCTCCATCGCCGGTTGTTGAGTATCCCGACGATGATGATTATATGAATGATCAGATGACAAGCTACAGCATTGGCGATAGATTTTGTGTTGAGGTTAGGATTTTTAGCAATAATTTATTATTTTTATTTTGAAATTATTTTTTCAAGCTATTTTTATTTATTTTTATTTTAATAAGATTTTCTTTTCTGCTTTTCTTTTTATCAAATTCAAAAAAGGTGTGGCAAAGTTGTTAGGCGAAAAGCTTGCGTTTTTTTTTTTTTAATTATTGAGAACAATCCAAAATAGCTTAACAACAGGAGCTTAAGTTGCTAGTTGAAGTTGCTTTTTTTTAAATAAAGTTTAGAACATGAGTAAAGCTTTTTGATAATTTAAGTAGCTTACATGAATTGGAATAAAATATAACGTAATTAACTTAATTTTGAGCAAGAGCAATTTCTAAATCTTTTTTAAAAAATAAATAATTTCCTCCTGGAGCATTCACTTGCGCTTGAAAAAAAAAACATAAATGTCTGTCAAAGGTTGGGTGGTATGAATAAAAATAAAGTTCCCAGTGTTAGCTCCGAAATATGTTGTAATCAAGCAATTGCTTGAATTCGTTGGCAAAAAAAAAAAAAAACATTAAACATAAACTTTATTTGAAACAAGCTTAATTTGAAAATTACTTTTACGTGACTTGATAGAAATAAAGGAAAAACTTGTTCCTAGAACTGTTCCTTAATTTCAGATCTGATATTTCGAATACTTCAAGCATTTACTTCATACGTTTTACACATACACCATCAAAGATTATCTGACTTTCTTATGATCAATTATGTTGAGCTTGTTATTAAATCCCAGCAGAAAAGTGGACCAAATTTGAAATAGTTCTAAACTAGTTCCAAAAAGGACCAGTACTAGTTCCACTACAATACCCTTTAACATCGAACGAACTGACGCATTTTGCGGGTTGATGTCATAGGAAAAGACAATTGTCCCCAGAAACACTCCTTTTTCCCTATATTTGAACTAGTTGCATTAGGAACATTTTTAAACTGGTTGCTTTCGCAGTAGCCTGAAAGTGGTTATTTTTTAACTAGTTTTAAAGTGAACATATCAAAAGTGTAAGAATTTAGTGCAATGGCAAGGTCCTAAAGATCTCATTTTTACCATATTTTCCATCCACAATCCAGAAAACATTTTGTCTATAAACATTTTATTTTTATTATTTTTTCTTGTGCGCAGCAAATTTTAAAAATTAGCCAGAACGCGTTTATTTTTGTCAGCAATACTTTTGAAAACAAAAGCAAAGATAACTGTTCTACACTGAACGCCTTTTGTACTTTTTCAGAGCTACTGCGAACTGCGCTAGAAATGAACTAGTTCACTTTTTCAATTGACTCCAAAATAACTGCTGGGATGTTTGTTCACATTTGATCGAGAACTTTACCTACAAGTTTAACAACGACTTCGAACTATTAATGTTCATAACCTCAAGAAGCTTTAAATGGGATCTTTTTCTCTCTGAGGTTTGCTTTTATCTGCAGAGAGGTAGCAATCGATCTGAAAAAATTATTTCTATTGCAAAAGTTTTTTGTGTCAGATTTTCACGGCATCATTTGACGGCAGATCATTTTTGCCATATTTAAACCCGGAATCTCTCGCAGTCCGTTAACATAGAACGGTGTGGTGTTGGAGTTTCAGATTTGTTGTGTATTTGTGGCGCACACGAATTTTTAAACAACCCGCAAGGCTTTGAGCATAAAAGCCATAAAGGCTACGTTTTATTTTAAGCCACAAAGACTCTTTTTTATTTTAAACCACAAATTCTTATTTACAAATAAAAATTATTTAGAGTATTTCTTGGCCTTTCGCCTATCAACATCAATCCCCGTTTAACATAAATTACCAGTATTCTTTAAATAATTCTGTCAGTATTTTCTAAACTCCTCCTTTATTTCAGTCTTATATTGATCGCCAATCAATTTCATTTTTGGTCGATCAGATATTTCAAGTTTTGATGTGGAAATGCAAAACACCAACAACAACGATAAGTGCATTTGTCGTGTTCCTTGACTTAAATATTTCATTGGCACTGGTGCAACATAATATTCTTTCTTGCTCAATACATTCATCATTCTATTCTTTTTGTTGTTGTTGTTTACACTTGTTCCAAGCATTAGGTATCAAAGAACAGCTTGAGTGCATTCAAATTGCGTTTCGAATGTCTCGTCAATATACGAGCTACGAATGTGCCTTCTGCATTTAAATTAATGCGCGAATGTATGTGCCAATCGCTGTGGTACGAATGCCATAGAGTACGAGCGCTCATCATTACGAATACCTACGACACACGAATGCCCGACGAAGCAAGACATTCACAACATTCGCAGAAAGCAATGAATAGGCATGCTTTTACGTCTATTCGCTCCAAGAATAAATTAAAAAAAAGAAATGGTAGATATTAAACCAAAAAGAAACAAACAACACAAAGCGCTGCTAGAGAACGGCAGAGAAGTATCAAAACAACAAAAATTCATCCAGCAAACACTCGAGTTTTAAACGAATCATCCGAACGTTTGCATTGTCTGGATGCTGCCTCTGTATCGATTCGTAATCGTGACAAACTGTGCTTAGCACCAATCGTTGTTTACGAACTCGAGCGGTATGCATGCATGAATTTTTGAGTGCGATTGTGCTTGACGATGAATGTTATTCGAGTGCCAAAAATTACGAATGGTCTCATGCAAATCTCTGTTAGACATACGTCTAACGTCACAAGCCAAGGGATTGAAAAGTAATAACATGAGTATAAGTAAGAAAATTTCCTATTAGAGTTTTGATTTTCAAGTGCAAGCTATTGAAATTATTTAGTTTATGGGTTTGCACATAAATTTGTTTTTATTTCATTTGAAAGTCAAAAAATAATATTTTCCAAAAAGTACCGTTAAAAAAAAAATTAGAATAAGAATAATGTTATTGCAAATTTTTGTAGTAAGGGTGTCCTTATTTATATGGACAAATTTCAAAATGATTTTTTTTAACGGATTCCCCCAAATTTTTTCGTTTTGATCTCAAAACTACTAAAGCGAAACTTGAACCTGATCGTACAACAATAAGTGGACCCGGTTTCCCATTGAAAATTGAAAAAACTATCTGCCCGGACTGTGTATTAAGAAGAAAAAAATTTAAACTTTTTGTACTAAAATTGGTAATTGCAGCAGTAATTGCATTTAAAATTATTACATTATGCTACAGTGGCGTATATTCGGGAAGAGTGCGTGGATCGGGACCTATTCCCCCATAAAACCACTGAATATGTTTGCACAAAAAATTAATTTTCAACATATACAACCTACTTCATTTGAAAAAAAAAATGTTTGGTACCATCCCCCAGAACCAAAAACTTTCTACGTTTCTGTTGTATTACCTATAAATTTTAAAAATTGTCCAAATTAACGCTTGAAAACAGTAACAGAGCATTGAAGAAATATCAAAACTCTCTCAACTCAACTCACTCAAAACAACAAGTTTGAGCAACTTTCTCACTCAAAGAGCAGCTGCGAGCTGTTCCGAAAATATTTCTAATTTGACCGCGTGTTAGTATTGATTTTTATTATCGTTAGTCACTTGCAATTTACATGTACCTACTGAGTGTCGTGAAGTGAGTTTGAGAAAAGTAAAAACATTAATTATTTTATAAAATTGAGTGATTTGCCATTTATGCCGGAATCGGTGTTAAAAAAAGCTACCGCACCGACAACAACGTGTCAATCGAACCCATCGCTAAATCGAATCGATTTAATCGAAAAACCTTTACCTTGGCGAGGGATGTGGCGCATTCTGGAAGCTTAATTTTCGACCGCTTTTTCAAAGCAGTTGCTGGTTTGTTGAAAATGATCCATAGTTTTTAGTTTGTTAAAATAAACCAATGACTTTACTCACAGCATCCCAGAAAAATAATCCAATGGCGTTAAATCGCACGATCTGGGTGGTCAATTGACTGGTCCATTTTGAGAAATAACCCGTTCGCCAGACTTTTCCTTTAGTAAGTCGATTGTTTGACGTGCTGTATGTCATGTAGTGCCGTCGTGTTTGAAAAACATGTCTTCAATATACAGTCCATTCAATTGGGTGATGAAATAATCGGCAATTGTTACTCTATAGCGTTCGCCGTTCACTGTAACATTCTCGTCGTCCCCATTTTTAAAGAAGTTAGGAACATTGATTCCACCAACCCGTAAGGAGCACAGTGCTTCTTTGTGAATATAACGGAGCCTCGAGAATCCCATGTGGATAAATACGTTTATTTTGCTTATTGACATGGCCATTGACCCAAAAATGTGCTTCGTGTCTAAACAGAATATCAGTGGGTTGACTTCCAGTTCATTTTTAGCCCAGTGACCAAACGTACAGCACAAATGATGGTCATTCCGGGGAAATTCTTGCATCAGTTGTACATTATATGGCCGTATGTCAAGATCCTTCCATAAAGTGTATGGATGCAGCTCCAATTATTGCTCGCAATAGCGAATCGACACTTTTGGGTCCACCTCAAAACTACGCTATACAGCAGCAATTGTTTGTTCGTTGCGCAGTATACGACTTCTTTGCGGATGCGAACATTAAGAGTTTGGGTTACATTCCTGAACTACGGTTTTTAAAATAAATTTGCACAATTTACAAGAGTTGTTCTGCCATAAGTATATTCATTATAAAATGCCAAACCTAACTGAGCACAAAAGACAAAAGAGTTGCTAGATCTGACTACCATATGACAGTTTAATCCTTATCGAAAAATGGAACCTCTTAAAAAACACCATTTATATCCCTTCTCGAAATTCTGTCGAAAAACGGTTTAAAGACAGTCTTTCTGGTATGTTAAGGGACATATTAATCTAAAACAAATAGATTTTCTTTTTTAGTTCTGTAATGCTATTGACCCCTTCATATAAAATAAATAAAAAAATGTTTATTTCTGAATTCCTTAAATTATGATCAAAAAATAGCTTTAATCACAACATATCTTGGTCATAGAGATAAAATCCGCTAACTACACTTTTTTAAAATCGAGTTTTTAGTGCCAAAAGGCCTTGAGTCTCGTTTAAGATTTTTAATCTCGGGCCCTCTATCTATTTAATTTTTTCAAATTTGAAAAAAAAAGGAATTCTCTTTTAATGCTGATCGAAAACAGCTTTCATTTGTATATTTTTGAATTTCCACTATTTCCATAGTGCGTGACCCATACGCCAATTCCATCAGACACAGAAAGTTTTTTTAATCGAATAAATTTTTCTGTTCGGCCGTCACCTCTCTGCAGACAATGGCAAAGCTCAGAGATTAAATAATGCCATGTAAAGCTTCTTGAGAACATGCACATTAGCCGTTCGGAGTCTGCATAAAACAAATAGGTCCAGTTCTCGATCAATTGTGTACAAACATTTAATAACACGCAAAATCCTTTCAAGGGCTGAAATGGCCTGTTTATTATTATTATTATTTCTACGAAAGGCTTGAATAGAACTGCGTGAAGTTAAATTCGTAAATTTGAACATAACTTAGCAAAGACTCAAACCAATATTTGTTCTCTGTACGAAGATAAATTCTTACATTTTTGCAAAGTATGAATTTAACTTTTGATATGAATTTAACTAAAGACACAAGGAAGTTAGAAGTTACTTTTTAACGAAGAAGTGACGACTTTAACTTTGGATACGATTTTTACTTTATTTGGAAGGAAATCACTAAATATTATAAAATTTAATCAAATGCAAATAAGTTATTTCATGTTAGGATTTTAGCCATTCGAAATTTTGGAAAAGTAGTAAATGTAAGGTTCATGATACGACTTTTTAATGACACTGTGTCTGTGCTAAGTTATCTTCGGATTTACAAATTTAACATCACGCAGTTCTTGAATATAACCATATATTGGTAATTTGAAAATAGTGAATTTAAATTATATTCAAAGTTTTCATTCTCAAGCAAATCGGGGAATTAATAAAACTTGAAATTTCCAAAAAAAAAACTTCCAACCTAAAACTTTGAATTTTATTCGAATAATTTAACACAAAATAGATTGCAAATAAATTATTAAAAAAAAAAAAAAAATTCTAATAAAATTATGAAATTGCTCGAATTTTTCAAAATAAGTTTTAAATGTTATAGATAAATAATATAGGATGTATCAGCAAGAGGTGCAGAATTTGTTTTTTGACTTAAACGAATAATAATTTGGATTTCTTTTAAATTTTTATTGGATTCTAAAGTGAATACATGCAGATTATGTATGTAATTCAATAGTTTTTAAAATTGTAAGTGATCAGCTGTTAAATAATACGCCTTTGCAACCCTATATCTCTTGTTGAAACACCCTATAATATGAGTTAAAGTTCTGTTCCGGAGTTTTTTTTTGCGTTTTTTATCCTATTTTTTAGTTTTTGAAACTATCAAAGAAATTTAACTATCCAATTTATCGAAATAAGTTCGAGTAACTTTATTTTATTGTGTATAACTATTCTTTTATTTAATTTTAATACTACTTTAAAAAAATTTCTCTAGAACTTTTAATTTTGTGTATAAAATTGCAGTTGAAAGAGTTGTAGCTTGTACCAAAACAGTTGACGAATGACAAACATGCACAATGAGCATATATCCCATAAAAAGATTTCTTAAAAGAGCTTTTTTTCTCTCACTTATATTTATTGACTTTTAATTGTTTACTTTGCGTTTAAATCATTCAGTGTAGGTGTTCTCTGATGCGATGAATAACTTTGTGGGGGAGCTTTCAAATTCCCCAGCAGTTATTTTGGAGTCAATTGAAAAAGTGAACTAGTTCATTTCTAGCGCAGTTCGCAGTAGCTCTGAAAAAGTACAAAAGGCGTTCAGTGTAGAACAGTTATCTTTGCTTTTGTTTTCAAAAGTATTGCTGACAAAAATAAACGTGTTCTGGTTACTTTTTAAAATGTGCTGCGCACAAGAAAAAATAATAAAAAAAAAAATGTTTATAGACAAAATGTTTTCTGGATTGTGGATGGAAAAGATGGTACAAATGAGATCTTTAGGACCTTTCCATTGCACTTAATCCTTACACTTTTGATATGTTCACTTTAAAACTAGTTAAAAAATAACCACTTTCAGGCTACTGCGAAAGTAACCAGTTTAAAAATGTTCCTAATGCAACTAGTTAAATTATAGGGAAAAAGGAGTGTTTTTGAGGACAATTGTCTTTTCCTATGACATCAACCCGCAAAAAGCGTCAGTTCGTTCAATGTGAAAGGGTATTGTAGTGGAACTAGTACTGGTCCTTTTTGGAACTAGTTCAGAACTATTTAAAATTTGGTTCACTTTTCTGTTGGGTCTATATTTTTCTGAGAAGTTTCAAGGAACGTGGGCATGGTTGAGCATGGACATTTGTTTCGTGCTTAACCTGGGCGGTAAATCCAACTATATTGATACAAGCTATAGTTCTCTTTTCTCCGAAGTGTTAAAAAATGTATAAAAACAGCTTTAAAAAGTTTACGACAGTTTTTAAAGAATCTTGAAAATATTTTTCTTTAAGAAAAATAAATAGCTCTTAAGAGATGAGCTTCGCTTTCAATAAGTTCACTGAAAGCTCTAAGAAAAAAAAATGTTTTTAAAGCCTATCAACTTTGCCACAATTCTTATTTGTAAGTTGTACAATTTTGCTTTTGTAAAACTCGCGTTGTTTTTTTTTCTCTAATTTATGTTTGAAAAATTGTTTTTGCTTTTGTTGGAGTTAAATGCCCCACCCATTCGCACTTACATCCTCACCCGCATGGAATGCTGTGTTTAAAAAAAGCTTTTCTATTATTGTTTTGTGTATTTACTTATTTGCATATGTAAATATATATGTTTGCACTTCAATTATATATATATATATATATATATGCGTGTGTTCATGTTTATCAAAGCATGATCTTTAAATTATAAATTCTAACAACACTTAAAATTTACTTTTCTTCACACCACAATTACTACTCACCTATAGGCGTACTACATACCTACATATTCATACATTGATGTGAAAACTTATACATTTAAAAAAAAGTTAACTGACATTATTTACAAATTTACACATTTAACAGCTTCTTAAACAGTTATTAACACCTTCTCAATAAATAATAAAAAATATTAATAACCTTAGTTTAGACGAAATTTTGAAATTGTCCGTTTCAAATAGGTTTAGAAGCATAGGCAGGAGCATTGGACGAATAAAGTTTAGTTTAAATAAAATTGTTAAATAAAATGTAAAAAAAAAACAGATTAATAAAATTAAAATTTTAAATTAACTCCTGAAATTGTCGAAAAATTGAGGAAAGATGGAGCAAACATTTAATTTTTATTTTTTATATTACAAATTGCAATTAGAAACATTAATTTTATGCAAAAGCTTTAAAATTTTTATGATTGCAAAAGCTCTAAAGCTTTTTTGTAAAAAGTATGTAACAGAAAAAGCTCGCATTCCAAGAGGCGCTTTAAAATAGTGTAGTCACAGTTTTACAGTTAGGTTTAAAACCTAAGCTTTCAGTGTTGCCTTCAGAAATTAACTCATATAACGAGTGTATCAACAAGAAGTGTAAGATTTGTTTTTTGAATACAACAAATAATTGTTTGGATATCTCTTAAATTTTGAATTAGATTATAAAGAGCACACATGGAGATTAGGTATGGAACACAAAATTTTTCAAATGGATGCCTGTGCAGACCGTAATCTTTTTTCGAAATTTTCTTTTACTCTTTCGCATAATTGGGGTTCTATTTCGAAGATAGCGACTTCAATGTTCGCTTTGAGAATTGGAATTGTATGCGAATGCTTAGCATAGAACTAATTCTCAACATAACCCCACCGAAGAAGTCTAACAGTGTTAAATCGCCAGATCTTGGTGGCCAATTGATGTCTCCGAATCGCGAATTTTTGAGACACCAATTTAGGAACTTTTGTAAAAAAACCCAGAAACCTTAGTGCACAATAACTCAATTGTTACGCAACTTATATGGCACGTAGCACCATCCTACTGAAAGTAAAAGTCGTATGTGTCCGTATTTAGTCCATCTTCGACGACTAAAAATTGTTTATCAAGTCCTTGTACACCGAGAAAAAAACTTCTGCAAAATTAACAAAAAACCTAGTATAATTTACAGATGTCTTCGGCAATTCGGTGCCTCCCAAGTTCTTCGTCAAAACATCTAAATTTTACATGATTAACTTACCGATATTCATTTGGATAAATTAACTAAGTATTTTGTAATTGTAAATTATGGCTTCGACAGTTTATATTAGCGTGCTTGGTTAATCTGACGAAAATAGTGTTCAAGTCCATTACCATTTTGATAAAGTGTCAAAGCTTTCGATGGGTTACATATACTATTGATTAATATGTTGTATACTTGGCTTGGGTAAATTAAACATTTTTTTTTTGGCAGGGTATCAAAGTATGTGCTTTCAAAGCAATGTATAAAACAATATATTACTTTGGTGAATAAGTATAAGTTTTTAATTTCCATACAACTTGGTGCCACCCAAGCTGGCTTAGGTGATTTTACTATTGTTTTTTTTCTCGGTGTAGCGCACTCCATTGACTGTTACGACTTTTCTGTTGTAATTTTTGAAAAAGTACGATCATTTTGGAAAATAACGCCTTCTGTATACAATCCGCACCAAATAGTCACTCTGTGTGAGTAAATTGGCATCCCTGGAATTTCTTGCGGGTTTTCGGATGCCCAAAACTGGCACTTTTGCCTATTAACGAATCCGACAATGTGAAAATGAGCTTGGTCAGAAAATACCTTTTTTTGCAAATAGCTCCTTCACCCCACTCATGTTTTCTAAGACTGAATCAGAGAATATTAGAAATATACGGCACTACTAGTGGCCCACCGACTGCAGTTCTTGAGTAAATTGTATCTTGCATGCATGTTAAGCCAAATCTTTCGTTAACATTGGCTGCAGTGTGGACGTGGAGAAGTCGAGTTCTTGAGTATGGTAACGAATTGAGATTGGGTCGTCATTAACACAATCCTTTACTGCGTCAAAATTTCGGTCAAACGTCTGGGGCCAAGTCGTTCCGTTGTCTTCACATATTGCTCCAAGCCAGTTTCATGGAATTTTTTGATTATGTTATGCCCTTCAAAGACACATCGTTACGAAAAAAAAATTTGCTTTCAACTTGTGCATCGTAAAAGTCTGAATTCAAAAACAATTTGTGTTTCAACAAAATTTTACAAAATGCATTAAATTTCAAAATTTAAATTCTACTAAACGAATAACAATACTTCTAGACATAGATATCTGGATCCATTAAAAAGAAGACTCGTTTTTCTATGAGTCAATCAAGCTCTAAGGATTCTCCCAACTGAAATTATTCTTATAGGCATAAAGAGCTTTCGGAAAAAGCGCATCTACAAACTCTGAGTTTCGCATTTTTAATTTTTCTTGGTTTGTTTTTATGAAATAATACTATATTTTGTCCAATATTTTTTTTATATGTCAATCATTACAAGCACTCTATCAAACACATTAAACTTACCCACTTCTCCAACCACACATCTCTTTACATTATGTTGCTCCACTTCTTGTCCACATTTGTCTAAACGTCACAGTGAATATCTTTTTTGTTCTATAAACATTTTCAAATATATGTATGTTCCCTTGTCTCTCTCTCTCTCTTTGTGGTGTCATATGCAATAAATTGAATAATAAATCTGTTTTTTATTTAATTCCTAATTCCTCTCGTTTCGTTTTTATCTGTGTAAAACAGTTCATTCAGTCAACATCTTGTTTATGAAGAGTCGTTTTCACAGAAATTCTCAGCGCTTCTATTTTAGTCTTAAGGTGAATCTACAGCGGACGTAGCCCACCTAAGAACATGGCACATACACGTGCTTTTTGTTTTTGTTGTTGCTATGCCAAAATAAATTCGCGTGGGCTTTTGCTCCTGCCGCCCACACATATGTATGTGACGGTTTTTATATTTATCTTGACAGTAATTTTACAGTCACCTTGAAAGAAAAGCTTTCAGTGACGAAGCAAAAAATATATAATCACGTTGAGTTCTTTGTAAAAGACATTTCAACTTTACCTTAAAAAGTAAAACTTTTAAGTTTTGTCTTCGGCTTCTGTTCCTCTTTAAACTCGTGGTTAAAAAAAGCCAAAGCTATACCAAAATGTTAAACTTAAAAGCTTTTTTTAGTTTACCACGTCGTTTACAAGGCGCTTTCATGACCACTGCGCTTTTTATCGTCAATCTGTTGTTTTTTGTTGTCTACTGCGTCAATTGCACATTTACCATAACCGTATTTATTTTTACACAAAAACAAAAAAAAAACAAAAAAAGAATAAACAAAAAAAATACAACAAACTTTGGTGTTTCCATTATTCACCACCTCAGTCAGTGTATACCATGCCATCTATTTATTTATGTAGAACACATTTAAAACGTAAATGACCAATACAATAAAAACAACAACAACAACAACAGCATCAAGCAAAGAATTTTCCTTTGACTTTGCTCTGTGGAAAATTTGCCGCATTTCATTTTCAGTTTCTTAATATTTGTCAAACAATTTAGACATTCTTTATAAATTTAATTTGACTTTTCAAAAACTTTTCAAAATTCTTCTTTAATTTAATAACAAAAACAAAAAAAAGAACTACAACAAAACAATATAAACAAATTCATTTTAACAATTGCGGAACTGTCATGTTCATTCTTTGGGCATGTTGCTGCCAACATTTCAATTGGTCTCCAACGCTTTACGTCAAATCTATGCATTTCAAGCAATACCACAATATCAACCAGAACAAAAACAAATAGATCAGCAACAGCAAGAGCAACAACAACAACGAAAACAGCGTCAACCAAATTCAAAACCAAAACAGTGCAAGAAGTTTGTGTTGCATCCGCTCTATAAAGAACTGACGAAAGCTCTTTTGTCTCCATCAACTTTTTCACCACAGCACCTACTTGTATGTATGTGTTCTTTGTGTGTCTTTTTTCGTTTTTTGTTGGCATTTCAGGAAAAACAAGCAAAAACAAAACAATTTCTGTTTTTTTTTATTGAAATTTTGATTTAACTTTCCATACAAGAAGTATCTGTGTTTCTTCTCAGTATATCTCTGTATCTACACCATTTTCAGGCGCATATCAATCTTGTACATATAACAATTGAACCCATAACATCTGATCAAGAAAGCGAAAGTGATAACGATAGTGCAAGTGAAAAACACGATAATGATCAACAGGTAAAATGACGGATTGAACGCTTTATTTTTACAGTTCATATATTTTTTTTTAACATAACTTGTTTAGTGGAGTAGGAAATCGTGAATGCTTTTTAGAATAATAAATAATTAGTAAAAAAAATACATAAATAGATGTGTTGAGAACTTCAAAAGTTTTTAGTTAAAGCTTTAAATGTTGAATACAGTTAGGAAGCAAATTCCTTGCTAATTTTGGAGGCTTACAGTTATGTTAAGAGGTTACACGTTACAACAAAATGCTCAAAATTTTTTTTATTAATAATAACAATGATAGTGAAGTTGGTCCAAACGAAAAAAGGTAGGGGTAGGAGCAAGGGGTGATAAAAAAATGGTGCCTCCATCTTGACACGATATCAACCTTTCTAGTCATCTGAAATTAAAAAAATGCATAGTTAGGGCCCACACCAAATTTTAAGTTGAACGGTCTATTAGAACTTGAGATATCATGTCAAACATGTTGGACAAAAGTAGTTTCGACAAAAAAGCTTTATCACCGTAAATAATTGAAATTTTAAACATTCCTTTGGAATATGTATTCTTAAAGGTTGAGTCTTCAATCTAAAATATGCTATTTCGATTATGGATTTTTTAAAATTCTCACTAGAATACCCACTTAAAGGACTCTGTATTCTGAAAGTAAATTTCTTATCCTCGTCTTTTAACATAAGAACCTTTCTTCGTCTAAGGGGAGAAATACTTGTAAATACTCGAAAATCAGTAATTTTTCGTGAATTATTTTGAGGGTAATAAAATAATTAAATCATTTTACACCTTGTACATAATTTAATGACATGTGTCTGTTAATAAAAACAATTTTTTTTTTTTAATACAAAATGGCGACGGTACAGTCCCTCCCCGGTAAATACATTCGTATTTTCGCCTATTTTTTCGACGGTTATTGCCCTCTTAAAATTGTTTATTTATGCAAAATGTGTAATATTTTAGACTTATTCTATGGGTAATTATGTTGACTAAAACCCCTCAAAATTTCAGCCCGATCGGTTAATTACTTTTTGAGCTGCAGTGGCAGCCGTTTTTGAAAACGTAGCTTCGAGAAAATCGCGTTTAAAGTTTTAGGACGATAAAACTATTAGTTTTTGCGACTTACCGATCAATCAGCAATTCTAGGCGCATTCAATAGCCCTTCAGCTTCCTCGAAAAGCGGATTATCTTACAGTTGTTGCTGTTTCCTGGCAGTACATTTTACAGTAGATTTTACATGTATTTCTTCCCTTAAATGATTGTGGTATCGGCTCCAGTTCTCGATCATTTGTGTACAAATATTCAATAACATCCAAAACACAATTTAATTGTAGAAGCTCGCTCAAAAACCTTTCAAATGCTGAAATGGCCAATTAGTTTTATTAACCCTTAAATGCATAGTGTGCCATATATGGCACAACCAAAGAATTCAGCCCCATGTCTGAACGAGAGTAATTTTGGGAAAAATAATAAACCTTTTGGGTCACACCGATTTAAAGCTTGCGTTCTCTTCAAACGGTTATGCTTACAGAATTCAGCTGACTGAATTATTTGGAGCAAAACTGAATAAATGTTGAATGCAAAAAAAAAAAGACCATGCATTTAAGGGTTAATTTTAAAAGCTTTTCGTTACTTTCTTAGCAGTGCTTGAGGTGAATTATTAAGACAGAACAAAAATGAAGTTACAGTAAGGGGAACTCATAACACCGTGTGCACTATGCATCAGCGTCTTCAGGACGTCAGTCGATATGAATTCATGACCTTAAAACTATTAGAAAAAGCCATATTTCGAAAAGGAAGCAAGGTAGGCAAAAAATAACGGTTTTCATAACATTCCTAAAAAGGCCCCAAATCCGAAACCCACAAGTACAGGGTGTTTTTTTTAGGGGTTTGTTTTTCGAATAGAGATAAAACACAAGAAAATCGTTTTAATGTCCATCAATTTGGCTTTATTGGAAGGATAATTTTATGCCATTAATGTTTAAATATGATTTCGGGCATGTGGCCGCCGCGGCTGGCTCGAATAAAGCCAATTCTACAGGTCCAATTTTCAACCACTTTTTCGAGCATATGGGGCCGTATGTCGGCAATAACGCCACGAATGTTGGCCTCCAAGTCCCCTAACGTTTCTGGTTTGTTGGCGTAGACGAGCGACTTCACATATCCCCAAAGGAAATAATCCAATGGTGTCAAATCACACGATCTTGGTGGCCAATTGACAGGTCCATTCCGCGAAATTATGCGCTCATCGAATGTTTCCTTCAATAAATCGATTGTGACGTGCGCTGTGTGGCATGTAGCGCCGTCTTGTTGGAACCACAACTCATCCACATTCATGCCATCCAATTCGGGAACAAAATAGTGGGTTATCATAGCTCTATACCGGTCTCCATTAACGGTAACTGACTCTCCAGCATTATTTCGGAAGAAGTATGGCCCAATGACTCCACCAGCCCATAGAGCACACCAAACAGTCAGTTTTTGTGGATGTAATGGCGTCTCAAGGATCTCATGTGGATTCTCTTCACTCCAAATGCTGCAATTTTGCTTGTTGACGTAGCCATTCAACCAAAAATGAGCCTCATCACTGAACAAAATTTTGCGATGAAAATCAGCATCGAGATCAATCTCATTTTCGGCCCATTTGCAAGCGTTGTTCTTTTGTCAACCTGTTCATGATGAAATGGCAAACCAAACTGAACATAAATGACATTAGAGTTGCCAGATTTGACCACAAAATGCCAGTTTTATCTCTATTCGAAAAACAAACCCCTAAAAAAAACACCCTTTAGAAGGGTCGTGCGATATAATAATAACTTAAACTTAAAAGCCATATCTCGAAAACGAGAAGATAGCCCAAAAATAACGATATCCTAAAGGAGAACCTAAACTCAAGATGTACAAGAAGAGAAGTCGGTCGATATGACTGTTATCGACCGACAGAGATAAAGATATAACTTAACTTTAAAAAATTATAAAAAACGCCACAGCTCGAAAATGAAGCAAGATAGGCCAAAAAAAAAGAAAAAGTTCGAAAACATCCGGGTACACAGTAGATCGTGTAGTGGACAAAAATCAAAAATGTTTTTGCCTCGAAACCCCTTCAATAGGGTACAAATATAAATAAAAACAAATAAAAACAAATATTTACAATCGGAAATGGCTTTATTGTTTTTCAAAATATTCTCCATGAAGAATGATACACTTTTGCATGTGCTTGAACCAATTTTCGAAGCACTTTTTCCACTCCGATTGAGTCAAAACATGAGATTTGAACGCATCAACCGCTTCTTCAGGCGTCGAAAAACGGTAACCTCGCAATTTAATTTTGATCTGCGGGAATAAGACGATATCATTGGATGCGAAGTCAGGACAGTACAGGGGATGATCTATCAATTCAATTTTTTGAATGCTCAAAAACTCCTTTGTTTGAGTTGATGTGTGAGAGCTTGCATTGTCATGGTGGAGAATGATTCGTCTTCCGAGATTGGTTTCCCTGATTTTTCCGAACACTTCTGGCAAACAAATGTTGGTGCACCATTCAGAATTGACCTTTCTACCTTGCTCTAATGATATGGTGGCGACATATCCATATACATATTCCGAAAAAACAGGCGACCAATTGGGACAAAATCTTAATTGGGTTTTGAAAATTTAGGAGCATATTTCTTATAACATCCTAGCATAACTCATTAACTTAACATAACTTTCAACACATCAATCAAATCGAAAGCGATAGGTTTAAATTAGATTGATTAGTTGGATAGTGTCCAGTTAAACTACACAGTAAAAAACTTTACTTTATAAAACTTATTTACTTATATAAAACTTTTCTTCAAATTACTGTGAAAAAATTCGAATTCGGATTGAGAATTTTATGAGCTTATTCCCTTTTACATAACTTTTAAGCTAACATAACTTACAACACAAATTTGCCCTCTTAACTACATTAAAAAAGGTAAATATAACCAGAAATAATCACAGAAAATCATATCAGTGAGTAAGGTCAATCTCCAATACAATTCCATATCATAAAACATGACATCAAACAAGAACTGCACCGGGTATATTCTAGTAAACAATAAAACTAACAAAAACGAGCTTGCTAGTGTGACAAATATTTTTAAAGACATACATATACTACATACATACTACAACAAAATCTTGTACAAAGTTTTTTAATTGAAAATTTTAATACCTAGTTGAAAATATATTTTTGAGTTGAAATTTGCTATTTAAATAGATATTAATTCATAATTCGTTTTTGATCCTAAATTTTCTCAATTAAAAATCAATAGCTACAACACACATTCGACAAAAATAACGTTCTTTAACTATTCTCATCTTACCCTTTCGCCGCCGCTAGGTTATTCCACAATTTGGCAATCTTTCTGTAAGCAACAACAATCAGCATCATCTACAACAACAACAACAGCAGTACGCGCCAATTTCGCCAATCGTACAGGAACCACCCACACCAGTCATCTATGGTGGAAGCAATCAACATGGCGGCGGAGCACCGCAGTTTCCACAAGCGGCGCAGCGTCAAAACTATCCACAACCGCCTTCGGCCTTTATGTCAGCAAGCAATCAGCAACAACAGCCAATCTATCAGAATCAATATGAAATCACAACCGGTGTTTCGGGTAAACCAGCGCCAATGGGTCCACCGCCACCGATACCTGGCTCAGCAGCAGCAGCAGCTGCAGCTGCTGCGGCCGCCAACGCTGCAACTGCAAGTCGCCGCAATGTCGCACGCGGTTTGCAGTATCGCGATTCAGCTATCGAATCACGAAGTCAATCGCAGACATCGTTGGCAGCCGCAGGAACTGTGCCACTGCTCTCACTTGATAACTTCCGCATGTTGAGCGTGCTGGGTCGCGGTCACTTTGGCAAAGTCATTCTCTCACAGCTGCGTTCAAACAATCAGTACTACGCCATTAAGGCGCTTAAGAAAGGCGATATAATTGCGCGCGATGAAGTAGAGTCGCTGCTCAGCGAGAAGCGAATCTTTGAGGTCGCGAATGCCATGCGGCATCCTTTCTTAGTCAACTTGTATGCCTGCTTCCAGACGGAGGTGAGTTGATTTGTGCCATAAATTTTAAAACATTATAATTTAACTTTATTTTCTTCTTTAGCAACATGTCTGCTTTGTGATGGAGTACGCTGCTGGTGGCGATCTGATGATGCACATACATACAGATGTATTCTCAGAGCCGCGCGCGGTATTCTATGCATCGTGCGTGGTGCTCGGTCTGCAGTATTTGCACGAAAACAAAATCATCTATCGTGATTTGAAATTGGACAATTTGCTCCTGGACACGGACGGTGAATTGGGCAGATTATAGCAATTTATGCTTCTTTCTCTTATATATTTACTTTTTAGGTTATGTCAAGATCGCTGATTTCGGTCTGTGCAAGGAAGGTATGGGCTTCGGTGATCGCACAGGTACCTTCTGTGGCACACCCGAGTTTCTGGCACCTGAAGTACTAACGGAGACCTCATATACGCGTGCCGTAGACTGGTGGGGCTTGGGTGTGTTGATTTTCGAAATGTTGGTGGGCGAGGTGAGTACAAAATTTTATTTTCTTACTTATTTTTGAGACAAATGTTTATATTTCCTCTGCTTTATCAATTCAGTCTCCTTTCCCGGGCGATGATGAGGAAGAAGTCTTCGATTCCATTGTAAATGACGAGGTGCGATATCCACGATTTTTATCATTGGAGGCTATTGCTATTATGAGAAGGGTAAGTTAAGCTTGTGCACTCTGGGATGGACCCATCACTTAAAAAAAAAATTAATTTTAAATAGCGAAAAAACAAAATCGGCTCAGTTGGTTCTACATTACAATGTGAACAAATTTTTGTTCATCTTTGTTATTTGCCTTGCAATCAATGTCTTACCAAAGCAGAGCATTTAAACGTTTTTAATTTTTCGTGTAACAATCCAATCGAACTTTCCTTGAATTGAACTTTCAACAACAGGCATTTTAATCTGTTAAAATTTGTATATTTTTCGTTTTCACTTCATATTTTCCCAAAATTTTTAAAACTTTTTTAATTAACAGTCATTTGGGTGAATCTTACTTTAAAACGTTTGAAGTTTCAGTCCATTCTCAAACCACATTTTAAAGTTGCGTTAAACTGTCTTAAGCCCCTTTGTTCAAGTCTATTCCACTAAAGATTATATTTTTACCTATACATATACAGTTTTCGATGTGAAAATACTATAAAAGATAGAAAGCAAAATATTGTGATGGAAATATTGTGATGCAACTATTGTGAACACACGCGAAACTTCAAACTCGACCCTTTGCCTATATGCATTAAGCATCAAGAATGGTGTGTGCCTTAAGCATCAAGAATTTATTGCCTTCAAATATTTACAATCCATGCACGATTTATCTGAAAATGTGCTTATGAGAGCATTTGATCATTTTTTTTATAAGAGAAGCGGTTGTGGCCGAACGAGCGACAGGGCATGAAATTCAAATGTCAATATTACGAACCGCGAAGTTCGTAAACTATGGTGCAGAACTGTAAACGAGATCTGCATTCAAAATTCCAAAGTACTAAGTTTTTTCGAGTCTCTTGATGGATAGATTCCTATGCTGTAATAATGTTGGGTTTTAATTCACGGACGATTTCATATTGCTTATTCTCAGCATAAATTTTACGTAGTATAAATCCCCAAACGTTTTCTATGGGATATAGGTCTGGGGAGCATGCTGGCCACTTCAAAACGTTGATGTTGTGGGACTCAAGCCATTGCTTCGTCTCTCTGCTGCTGTGCACAGTCGCATTATCGTGTTGAATTATCCATTCAACACCACAATTTTATTCAGAAATAAAAGCAATTTCATCTGCAATGTTTGTGTGTATTTGGCAGAGTTCATACTGATAAATGCTATTTCCAGCATGGCATCCAGGGGCGTAAATGCGCCCCAAACCATCAACGTTCCGTCACCAAAGTTGCTTTTGGAAAAATAAAGGTGTTCCTTCCGTATATCAAGTTAAACTTTTTCTCTTCAGAGAAAATCACCTTGATACAAAATTTTAGGTTATTTTTCCGTTTCCGTTTTCCGGAGAGCAGGGTCAGCTAGTTGTCAATATCAGCTGGTAATTTTGAGTTTTTCTAATTGTTGTTGCTTTTGTGGTTTGACTTTTGTAGCTCCTACAGCTTTATTGTTGCAAAATTTCACATTTGAGAGGCCATTTTAAAATGAGCTTACCTTGTAATTGTATCACGCGTTTAGGTGATGTTACTTAAAAAAGATACCTGTTTCCAATTTCGTCTCATGTATTGCCGGGTATATTCAAGGAGGGCTTGGAGGTAACGTGACGACAACTTGTGCGCAGATTTGAGTTTTTTCTTATAAGCTTGGGGAGCTTTTTAAAGCACGATTTATGGTCCAACGTGATAGTTTAAGCCACATTCTTTCGCGATTTGTGGCACTGATTTCAAGGAGTTGCTGGATTGCGAATTCGCCAGTTTTTCGCTCAGAAAGTTTTGGTTTAGGTCGAAGTCACCAATTTTTTCCATTCGCCAAAAAAATTTCAAACAACTCTCAGATCGATTTATTTTTATTGCAATTCGCAAAAACTAAGACTAACTTCTTTGAATGCAGACATTTTTGCTTTCTTTACATCAGATAACATAATACCGCATGTCATTTAAATGTTTTTAAAGTACAATTCTTTAGCGCAAAAAAAAACAACTTTCATCAAAGATAACCTCAAATAAACTTAATTTAAAATTCAAAAGGATTTGGTTATGAACCTATGCAAATTATGATTACTTAATCTTCTAACGGTTCTAGTGGTATTTTCCCTCAATTTTTTTTTTTTGTTTTTTTTTTATTTTTGTATTTTTTATTAGTCTTGCTAATTTGTTTTGTCTTGCCGTTTGGGACCATTAACACCCTGGATAACTAACCTATTGCTCAGCTGCGGCACAACTAACTCTGTGTATTTTTCACCCACATAATAAACTCTCAGCTATAAGGATATAATTGTTTAAACCTAAGAAAAAGTATGGGTTGTAAATAAATTCAAGATTATTTTTAAAAAATAAAAAATAAATAACTGGCCATTTCAGCCCTTGAAAGGACTTTGACCTAGCTTCTTATGATCAATTGAGTTGTGCGTGTTATTGAGTTTGTACACAATTGACTGAGAACTGGACCAACATGTTTAACGCCGACTCCGAACGGCGATGAACGGAATGTTCTCGTTCTCAAGAAGCTTTACATGGCATTTTGATTACTCTCTGAGGTTTGCCATTGTCTGCAGAGAGGTGGCGGCCGTACAGAATAATTATTTTAATTCAAATAATTTTCTGTCGCTGCTGGGGTTCGAACCTGGGTCTCCAGGTTCGTTGACATAGCGGCCACGCACTTTAACCAACTACGCCATGGACGCCACAAGACTATTTTTACCATT
The DNA here is from genome assembly GCA_943735915.1 of Pherbina coryleti. Taxonomy (NCBI): domain Eukaryota; kingdom Metazoa; phylum Arthropoda; class Insecta; order Diptera; family Sciomyzidae; genus Pherbina; species Pherbina coryleti. The sequence continues at coordinate 16,971,171 of OX030950.1, read as the reverse complement.
TTAAAATGTTTTTTATTAAAAGAATTGATTTGTTAAATGTAAAAAAAAAACATTAAGAATTAGTATTGCATTCGAAATCTTGCAAAGAAACAGAGACTGGGTGGATTCCACCCTAAGGTTAGTGGTGCAGGTTTAAAAAAATTATTTAGTTTAGAATTCTCTTACAAAAGGGCCCGGTTATAGTTTTGCACCAAAGATAAGGCTCTTCCCGTACTTTTTGAACTAAAAATGGTAAAATTGTCAAATACGTGAGAGTAAAAAAAAAAAAATATCTCAGAAATAGAGAAAACAAAAAAGAAACTAAAATTGTGGCAACTGTCAAAAAAAATCAATAATTCGTCAAATTTTATAAAAAATAAAAAAAAATGTACGAAGAAACCCTCTAGAAAAACTTGGAAGGCTTTCATATGAAAGTGATTTTGAAACATTCCTCATTTCTTTTGGAAACTTATGGGAAGTTTTAAATTGATATTGTTTCCAACCCCTTCTTAAGGAATGCATGTTGAAACTTTTGGTTGTTATGGGGCATTTTCAATTTCAATTTATTTGGAATAATAAAACAGCCTCGGTAGTCGAGTAGGTAGCGGGTTCGAATCCCGGCCAGGCTAACCATTTTTAGTTGTTTCTTATTTGTTGTTGTTTTGACATTAATGAAGACAGCGGAGGAATGTTTCCCTACAATGACATAGTAGGTATAAAAAGAAATGGAGTGTCTAACGAAAGGGAATGCTTCCTACATTCTATGGAATGTTTCCTGCTTATATCCGGGAATATTTCCATTTCCCAGAGGGAAAGAAGTTAGGTATTAAATGTTCTCTAGGGATTTATTTGCTATTTCTATTGCTTACCTCCAACGCTGGCTTAATGTGTCGCATCGACAGTGACAGACGACACGATAAAGATTTTTAATAATATTGAAATTATTTCTCAAATTGACATTTATATTTGGTTTTTACACAATTTACTATATATCTGGTTTAAAGTTACTGGTTTGGTTCTGGTTTGGTTCTGGTTTGTTTCTAGTTACTTTCCATATTTTGCTGTTTCTTAACTAAGTTGTAAACAGCTGATTTAAAACAATTTGACACTTTTACCAATTTTGCCAGAAGAAATTTCTCGAACTAAGATTTGAAAGTTTTGACGGAAGGGACATTTTTTACTATCTCGATTGTACTCTTTTTTATAATTTTTTCAGTACGGGAACGCTTATCGGACTATTATCTACAAAACTGGTAAACTGGACTAAATCTTTAGAATACGGGAACAGACCTAATAACATACACAGCACAATTCATCATAACAAGCTCGGTCAAAGGCCTTTCAAGGGCTGAAGTAGCCAATCCATTTTTCAATTTTGTTTTAGTAACGGAATCCAGTCCCGAGACCTTCATCTTCCGTTTCCAATTTGATAAAAGGCTCTATTTCAAAATTAAAAAACGCTGGTTAAATTAAAGTCCATTTTTTTTTCAATAATGGAGTCTAAAATTTGAGACTTCTATTTTGACTCTGATTTGGAATAATCATTGTTACAAACTTTAATTATATCAATTCAGTTGAAGTTAAATATTTATTTACATGACGGGGTCTCACCCCGGTTCAAATGTGAAACAATTTTAGAATTTTGGCATTTGACGCCGTAATTGAAATCAAAATCTCCGAAACATATCTTTTTACCAAAATTAATTTGAACGGAACACGATATTCTACGCAATGCACTGTGTTGGAGTTAAAATTTAATTTAATTTTACCACATTTCTCATCCACAGCTTTTACGCAAAAATCCAGAGCGGCGTTTGGGCTCTTCGGAGCGCGATGCCGAGGATGTTAAGAAGCAAGCTTTCTTCCGCTCCATTGCCTGGGATGATTTGCTGCTGCGCAAAGTTAAACCCCCGTTCGTGCCAACTATTGTAAGTATTTTTCATATTCAAAAAACTCGGCAAATCATTTAAAACTTTTTTTTTTGTTTCTAGAACCATCTTGAGGACGTGTCAAATTTCGATGAAGAATTTACATCAGAGAAGCCGCAGCTGACGCCACCCAAGGAACCAAGACATTTGAGCGAAGATGAGCAGCAGTTCTTCCACGATTTCACCTACACTGCGGAATGGTGTTGAACTTCTGTAATCAACCGTAGCCAACATTAAATGTATTTACATAATTTGAACAGTTATTTTTTTTTTTTTTTTGTAATTTAATTTAAGTAAAATTTTTGAAATTATTTAAAGGTCTAAACTACAAACATAAATTATTGTTTAAGACACGCACTTTTCCTTTATTAAACTGGCAATACACTAAATTATATAATAATTTTTGTTAATGGAAAAAAAGAAAAATAACAGTACATTTAAATATATTTAAAAAGCATGAGTTTAAAAAAATTGTAACCGCAAAAACGAAATAGTGAGAAACAAAATGTATTTAAAAGGAATGAAAAGGATAAAACGTAAATGTGGGAAAAGTATTTTTGCAAGAAAGTAAATTTTAAATAAAAACGTTAGTTGAGAAATTAAGATTGTAAAAATAAAATGAGTGAAAAAATATTGGAGAATATTCAAAATTCTCAAAGCATTTCTTTGTTGCTTTAAGTGACTCTATTATTAAACGTATTTATATTAAACTTAAAGATATGCATGCTTGAAAATATTGAAACATATATATATAACTATATATTTATAAAAATATAATGTTCTTAGCTATAACAACATATTGAGCATTAAAGAAAAGAAAAAAAAACATAATTTTGTATTGTGCTTAACAACATACACATACACATACTTAAATTTGCCCATTTGAAGTATGCCTTTTATGATGTACTCGTATGTATATTGATATATCTGCCCAATTTGCATGGTTTCATTTTTGAACGCATATAAAATAAGCTCTAAAAAAACTTTTTTCTAGTGCACCTTATTTAAATTTTGTAGCTTTTAAACATTATGATTAATTGTAACTAATTTAATTGCAACAACACACACATACACTTGTAGCTCCTTTATATATCACGATATATATACATATAAACATAAAAAAAAATTGTCTTAAACAACAACAGCAACACACCACCTACTATTAAGTTGTCTATACATTATTATATACAAGTAAATAGAATAAAACATAATTTGTCATGAGCCAAAGCTTTTAATAGCTTATTTTTGGAGAAATATTGCTCAATTTTAAAGAAGTTGAAACACAGAAGTTGATAGAAATTCTAAAAGTTTGAACATTTTTGCGCTCTTTGCTCTAAGCATTGAAATTTATTATTTTTTTAAGTCATTTTTTATTTTTATCAAAATATACATTATCTATTTTTATATTTATATTATGCATTAAACTTATTAATTATTCGCTTGATTTTGAACGATATAAAGTTTTTTATATAGTAAAAACTTTGTTCTTTTTAGTACTTTCTTTAGTGATTTAGTTTAATTAAAAAATTATTATTAATTATGTTTAAAATAATTATGCCTTAAATTTATAATAAAAATTATACAATGAAATAAAATAAAAATTATAAAAAAATTGATTTCTACGTGTTAAATATTTTTGCTAGCTCAATTGTATCAATGAGTTTTTCAGATACCTATGAAAATTACAAATAAACAATTTTAGTAAACATCCTTAATTTAATTAAATTTCAATGAAGGGTTTTATATAACACTTCTTAATCAGAAGGTCGTCCCAAAATTCGCTACAAAATTCGCTACAACCTTCACAGGCCTTAATGAACAGCTGCAACGCAGAGTGGTCCGAGAAAGTGGTTCGAATGGTGAGGACTTTCAAGCTTTTAATTTAATCTGTGAAATAAACATTTTATTGACTGCTTAAGACTTTAAATATACTTTGGTTCGGCTGTGGGGGTATTTTTACTTCGGCCCAATCGAAGATCATTTCTTACTAGTTTTTTTTTTAATTTAGTTGAGATCATGTTAAAATTAAAATAGTGTTTTCAAATTTTGAAAGGTTCATTTTTGAGGTATGAGCTTCGTGGCAAGTTCTGAACATAGTATTAAACCGTATAATGGGTAAAGTGCAAAGAATTAACTCGATGTGCATTTGGAAAGCCTTTGGGAATTCTTGCTTGATATACTCAGTGGCTTTCTTTACTTGGACGCCTTTTCAAGACTTTCCTAAGAAGTCATTTAAATTTATTAACGTAAAAATGTAACGTAAATGTAATTCTTATTTTTTAATTTCAAAAATAGTTTTTTTAAAGCTACTGTAGACGATTTCTGGGAGTTCCACTAAAAAGGCGTTTTGCTGTAAGCATGATGAATCAGTCCAGATTCATCTGAAATGAACAACCAAAACAGAATTCGTTAAAATATAATGTTATCTAGTATTTAATCGAAGAAATAAGCAAAACATTAATTTTTGACAAAATGGCGTCTTCTTTAAGAAAAAAAGAAAAAAGATTTTCAACACAAATTCAGGCATTAAATTGTTTATAATATAGAAAATATTTATCTGAACTAACCGAGTCTGATCGGTCTAACGGAGTCTTGCTCACCGACTTCAGAAATATAATTTGAAAAAATCGCGTTTAGAGTTTCAAAGACAATTACATATACATATTTACTAAAAAATACTATTTAAAATACTAATACTAATTAGTAAACAAAAAAACATAAAATTGTACACATAGTGGTTGGCCGTCAGGACTGTACGGTGGATGATCCATTAATTCGATGTTTCGAGTACTCAAAAACGGCGTAAGGGGAGTTATATACCCAGAACTTTTTTTAAATTTTTTGCATTTTCTTAAAGTTTCAAGTCCCAAAAATATGTGATCATAATTTCAAGTCAATATCACAAAAATCAACAAAGTTATAGCCTAGTGAATGAACCGCCTTCTAGAGCGCGCAGTGCTGGTCCTTATTTTCAAACGCGTTTTTCTCGAAAACATGTTTTCAAAGTCGGTGACCAAGATTTCTCAAAACTCAGTGAACCGATCGTTTCGATTTTTTTGCAGGCTTATATTGCTCATAATAATCTCGTACTTGTCATAGGATGTTTTTTCGTAGCTGCGTTCATTTTTTATAGGCAAAATAATGACAAATTTTTGGTCGAAAATCGTAAATTTACGTTCGGAAGTCCGCAATTTTGTGAAAAATCGATATTTTCAAAATCGGCTATGACAAGTACGAGTTTTAAGTATCTAGTTTAATAATATTTTTCATTTTTTTGTTTCAGATGAATTTTGGAGGAGCAATCTTGGTCACCGCATTTCACTTTTTTTCAGAGCGCTCTACAAAAAATGCTGTATCTACCTTAATATTAATTTTTTTTAATTAAAAAAAAAAAATAAACATACACTTGAATGTGTATATTTTTAGGTATAAAAACCCTCATTTAAAAATATCCCTCAGGTTTTCTTAAAAAAATTCACAAACATGACCTTTTTTCGGCCTCTGGAAGTTCGCCTTAAACTTGGCATTTTCTTGATGAAAATTATTTTTTCGGCGCTTGTTTGTTTTTCCTATTCCATGAAATATTTCTTATTTTTTTACGTGTCTCAAATGGTACCGTGAAAAAATTTAAAAGAAAAATTATCTTTTTTCTAAATATAAAAAAATGCAGTTATATTTATTCCCGATAGATATGTAGTAACCCTGGTATAACTAACATTTTAACATTTTATAACATTCTGAAGCATTGGTAAGAACAAAAAAAAAACATTTGTTGCAATAATATACAAATTGAATTTATACATGAAAAGCAATTTATGTGAAATAATATTAATGAAACATAAAATTTTTAATTTACTTAATTACTTAAATGTAATTCTATTAATCCATAATTGTAAGCAAAAGTAATTAAATAAATTCCAAAGTCCAAATGATAGACAATATTTCTTCTTCAAACTGTAGTAGTTAAATATTCTTAATTTTTACCACTCAGGTTTTATTTTGTATTGGTTTATTTTTAGGTCTTATGCTCCAAAACACCACCAGTTATTTGATAATAAAGAATGGTTGAGGTTGTGTCACAGATAGCTAGGGTGATGCTGCAATAAATGAGAATTATATAAATATGTATAATAAAATAAGTTAAATTGGACAACAAAATTTGGATGTATAACTTAAACAATAACAGCCTTATTCATAAACACATTTTAGAGGCAGCGTAACTTTAAACGGAAATATATGAAACTTGTTTAATTTTTGCTCTAGTAAGCCATTCTTATATTTAACAGATGATTTAAATAAGTTTTCGTTTGAAAATCTTAAAATTATGAAATTTAGATCAATCAAAATAAGTTAAAAACAGATGACCTTTGGTCACATATTCCACTCTATGGAATATGGTTATTATCACCTTTTTAATGCATCATCACTGCGAGCTAGTTTTTCTTGAATACTATCGATGTCCTGCAGGTTCAATTCCTGGCAGCTTAATATTGGCACAAAGTTCACCGCGATACCTTCTCGCTTCGCCCGTAAATACAACAAATTAAGCTGAGAGTCATAGATTTTTTCCAAATCTACTATTTTAGTGTCTTTAGCAATAAGAACTTATCAATATAAATGACATGAAAAAGTACATAAACAAGGATTGGATACCTTCGATCAAGTCCAGATAAACGCGACAGGCCAAAGCACATTTGGCTTGATCGGTGCAGCCCAACGTTTGAAATTCCTTTAGCTAAAATGGGAACAGTTTAAAAGTACACAATTGAAATATTTACAAAACAGTTTGAGACTCACCGTTTCAATAAAATTCATGACTACAGCCGCCCTGCAACTTCCGCTGCTGTCAAAATCAGCTGCTTGTTTTTTAATGCGGCTTTTAACAATGTAAACAAAACGAGCAATTCACAAATTTTTCATTGATTTCCATTAATTGTGGAACTATGATGATTATTAGTGATGTGACCCACTTTATGCTTAGTTTACTTAAAAATTTATTATTTTTTACAGGCTTCAAACAACAACACTATAAACAGAAAACAAATTCACGAAAATAAAACCTCCACATAAACTAAGTGATGCCAAGTCTTTGCTAGTATACGAAGTGTTGCCACCAAGTGCTTTTAGAAAAGAAAACTTAATTAATAGGGTGTATTCCTTTATTCACGGAACGGAACTAAATAAAATTTCGTTGGTTCACCATAATAGTACATTCGCACTGGCCCGGAATTGCTTAAATTTGTGAGATGATTTTGGTCGAAATTGTGAGTGTTCATACTGAATTGAAATAATTTTGTTTGACGTTTATTTGGTTACTTTTTCATTGTTTACAAAAACATTGTATCGTTTATTTGTTTACTTTTTAATTGTTTACAAAAACATTGTATCGTTTATTGATATCTTTGTAATATATCAACAAAAAACGGGACAAATGATGAAGCTGAATGAAATATGCACCAGAAAATACACGAAAGACAACGCCGGTCATTAAAAGAAAGAATAAAGAACCTGCAAATAAATATCTTCAACTCAAAAAGACTGCAGTTGATGCTTCTGGTCTTTGCAACCAGAGTTTTATCGCAATTACCTCATCCATTCTTGTGGACACCACGCAATTCATTCACGTTCCCATCCACACATTTAAAAGGAGCTTCTTGGCTCCAGGAGACCACAAATGCCTTTTTTAAAATTCGTCTTTCTTTTTTATAAATTATCAAAAATTCGAATAAGCAACAAATTCAAAATGACGGTAAATTATTAATATTTTGACGGATTATTTTGATTGACAATGTATTTATTGGCAGTGCTGCCAAATTTGGTATCAACATACCTGGATTGCCTTACAATTTAACTCAATTTCGTGGTCAATTTCAATGAAATTGAGATTGGTTCCTAATTTCATTTGAAAGAATTTGTATGGCTAAATTAAGCAATTTCAACTCAATTTCAGCCGAAATTGAGAATATGCTCGAAATTGCGCAGTTTCGGCCCAGTGCGAACGTACTATAAAACGCGGATATTTGGAATTTTTTTTAGAAATCTAAAAATGAAGTACACAGATCGATAGAGAACAAATTTCTGCATCTGATAGTTAATTTTGAAGTTCTTGAACTAAAATTTATGGCTCCTGGACATCATAAGACTTCGGAAAGACATTATTTCAAGCAACAAATCAAATACTAGAATAAAATTCAGAATTTCTTCTTTCTGATAAAAAAACAAAAACCTTGCGCAAATTTGCACAATTTTTAACGATTTTATGTAAATTTTACCTTTTTGTATATTGCGCACGTTCTTTGCATTGTAAAGCCTCGTTTCCATGCTATTTTCTATGATCTTCCCCTATTCCATATCAAAAACTTTTGCTATAATGAGCGAGATGGATATTTGTCACTCCAGCTATGAAAGTTTGATATTTGGAAATATTTGTAAACAAATCATAAATGCATTTGTTTTCCAAAAACTTAAAAGCCAAAACAAAAAGTTCCATCAGCCCCAACATCAGATGGAACAAAGCCTTATCAGGCCCAGAAAAGTGTCTGAAATAAAATAAAATTGTGAATCCACCACAGCAGTCCGAAGATGAGCCTCGCAAAGCGGTAGGTTTTTATTATTTTTTTTTTTCATACACGAAATAACTCTTCTTTCTCCCATGAAGTGCGATTGTCATGCCTGCAAGAACATTAAAAACAGCACCGACAATACATGATTTACAATAGCAATGTGTGGGCATGACCGCTGATGAGGCTGCACATCCGTAAAACGGGTTATACTGGAGGCACAGGAGCTGGCAGTGAAGCAACGTTATGTGAAGTACAAGACCAACTTGTGGACCGGTAAATTCTAAATTAAACATATAAATCAGAGCACCAAACACCGTAGAATCAATTCGAATGTGTATGCAATAAATGCGCAGCCGCAAGTCGTTCTGTTCGCGACAGTTAAATTTTGAATGTGTGAAAAAAAACACAATTGGCAAATAAAATCAATATATAATATTTATCCAGAGCACTCCTCCGATCGGCGATATATGCGCGCAGTGGAATCATATTTCCCACTCTATGCGTACGGCTGCCGAAGAGGTGATTGGCTATCACCGCCCTCGCCGAAACCAGTGGCACGACCAAGAGTGTCGCGACGGCACTGCAGAAAAAGACGCCGCCTACAAAGCCACCCTGCAGTCGGTTGTAACGCGTGCTGCTAAGGAGCGATACAAAGAGAAGAGGAGGGAAGAGAGACGCATTTTCAGGCGAAAGAAAAGGGAAGCGGAAATGCGTGAGTGCGAGAAAATTGAGATGCATGGTGACAGGAACGAGGTCCGAAAATTTTTCGAAAAAAATAAGACGCCTGGCCGATGGTTTCAAGACCGGGGCCTCTTAATGCAAGGATGAAAATGGGAATCTAGTGACAGATATCCAGAGTACACTGATGATGTGGAGGGAACACTTCTCTAGGCTTCTGAATGGCGACGACGACAACAATCCCGCCAATAGAGATGATATTCCGGAATCCTTAATTTTGGACGACAGCGTTGAAGTTCCGCTGCCCGACCATAGTGAAGTCTTGAAAGCTATAGCTCGGCTTAAAAACAACAAAGCCGCAGGAGCCGATGGCTTACCTGCTGAGCTCTTCAAGAATGGAGGCGAAGCTATATTTAAATGCATTCATGAGCTTCTATGCAGAATATGGTCGGAAGAATGCATTCCAAACGATTGGAACCTCAGTGTGCTCTGCCCAATCCACAAGAAAGGCGATCCCACAATTTGCGCCAACTACCGTGGGGTAAGCCTTCTGAATATCGCATATAAGGTCCTGTCGAGCGTACTATGTGAAAGACTGAAGCCCATCGTAAACCAGCTGATTGGACCTTATCAGTGTGGCTTCAGACCTGGAAAATCCACCATAGACCAGATATTTACGCTACGACAAATCTTGGAGAAGACCCTAGAAAAACAAATCGACACACACCATCTTTTTGTCGATTACAAAGCCGCCTTCGACAGTCCAATAAGGAATCATCTATATTCCACCATGTCTGAATTTGGTATTCCTGCAAAGCTCATCCGCCTTTGCAGAATGACACTGAGCAACACCAGCAGCACAGTTAAAATCGGGAAGAACCTTACTCCTCCATTCGATACCAAACGAGGTTTCAGACAAGGTGATTCCTTATCGTGCGACTTTTTCAACCTAATGATGGAGAAGATCATCCGAGCTGCTGATTTGAGACGCAGTGGCACGATATTCTACAAAAGTATTATGCTGCTGGCGTATGCTGATGATATCGATATCATTGGCCATAATACGCGCGAAGTCAGTGCAGCATTCTCCAGGTTAGCGAAAGAGTCGAGTCGAATGGGTCTTGTAGTGAACGCAGATAAAACGAAATACCTAGTGTCAACAAATAAACAGTCTCAGCGTCTTGGAAACCACGTCACTGTTGACAACATCTCCTTCGAGGTTGTTAAGGACTTCGTCTACCTGGGATCCAGCGTAAACTCTTTCAACGATGTCAGTATTGAGATAAAACGAAGGATAACTCTTGCCAACAGGTGTTACTTTGGGCTAAGCAGGCAATTGAGAAGCAGAGCCCTCTCTCGACGAACAAAACTCACGCTCTATAAGTCACTAATCATGCCCGTCCTATTATATTCAGCACAAACCTGGACGTTGAGCAGTTCTGATGAAAAGACTTTCGGAGCCTTCGAGAGAAAGATCCTTCGTAAGATCTTCGGTCCAATCTGCGTCAATGGCGAGTACCGAATTCGATGGAACCACGAGCTGTATGAGCTGTACGCTGACATCGACATAGTTAAGCGTATTAAAATCGAGCGGCTCCGCTGGCTAGGTCATGTTGAGCGAATGGAAAACGACGCTCTAGCGAAAAAAATATTCGATTCGGTGCCCAGTGGCGGTCAACGCAGAAGAGGACGCCCACATCTTCGTTGGAAGGATCAGGTGTTGGATAACCTGACTACACTTGGTGTTTCCAACTGGCGCCAGCAAGCGCAAAACAGAAATGGATGGCGCAATTTCTTATACGAGGCCAAAACCGACCTTCGGTTGTAAGTGTATTTTGTATTTAATATAGTATATTGTATTTAATATAAAAAGAAAATTATTTGTATAATATTGTAGAATAAATAACACAAAATATAAAATGTTTAAAAACTTCGTGCGTGATTTCAATACTAAGAAAATTTGTTTAACAAAAGGTTTATGGGTCGGCGGAATCTTTGGACCGTATTATCAATTGATGATGGCTGCAGTGTTAAGGTTAATAGAGCAAGGTACCGGTCGATTATTAAAAATTTTGTTTCAGAACAATTAGAATTGGACTTGATTGACACGTGGTTTCAACAGGACTATCTACACGCGATACCCTGCACTAACTGAGAGACGAATTTGGTGAACAATTAATCTCTTGTTTTGGCGCAGTCCATTGGCCACCAAGATCGTGCGATTTGACAACATTAGACTATTTTCTGTGGGGGTACGTCAAGTTTCTCGTCTACAAGCACAAGCCAATCACGATTGCTGCCTTGGAAGAAAACATTAAACCTGTCATTAGTGAGATACCGACCGAAATGTTTGGAAAAGTGTGCCAAATTTGGACTTTCAAAATGGACCATCTAAATCTTAGCCGCGGACAACATTTGCATTAAATAACCTTTAAGGTATAATATACGTGTAACAATCAAAAACAGGAGCTGTTTTAAAAAAATTTTTTTAGATATAAGAAGTTATTATTTTTTTTTTAAATTTATACAGGTTATTGTACATAAAAAATACTTTATAAAAATATTTTTTTTTTTTTTAAATACAGTTCTGGCTTTTATATATAGGGCGCTGAAAATGGCATTGAAAAAAGACATAAATGACATTTTAAAGCATAGACCATATATTAAGCATCCCCCCCTACGTAAGACTACCGGGGTTTTTTTTTAATTATGGCGGAAGTTGAAGCATAGTTGAATAAATAAGGTTGTCTCGTGGCTGATCGTACTCTCTTCTCAGTACCCATAATTGTCAAAATCAATGAAAAGCAACAACAACAACTTCAACGGCATTTTATGTTATTAATTTTTGTTTTCAGATTTTGTATTAGCTGTCAACTTCGATTTGATATTTATGGGAACTCGCTCTCACCCATGCGACAACCTTATTTATTCAACCATGAGTTGAAGTAAAAAGTTCAAAAAATAGATACATTTTCTTGCGCTTTTTTGTTTATTTAAAAAAAAAAAACAAAAAAAATCGATGCTTGAATTTAGGGGGGATGCTTAAAGGACAAAATAATGAACAAAATGCAAAACAAATCATTGGAATTGAAATTGAAATTGAATCAATAGATTTCGAGTTATCTATCGAACCGTTTTAAAAAACTAGTTTCGAGGAAATCGCGTTTAAAGTTTTTTATTTGTTGTATGGAGCTTAGACATAGGTTAACGAAAACCGTTATAACTTCTGTTTTTTTTTTTAAATATTGATTTAAAAATGTGTACGTATGTTCTTAAAACTATAAAGCACACATTAAACAAAAAATTTAGTGTTTTTTTTTCGAAAAATTTACATGTATTTAACTTAACACCTTTGAACATTTTCTGTTTTCTTTAATTTTCAAAAACCAAGCGCTTAAGAAAGCACCCTTTAGTTATTTTAGTTAGCATAACTGATCTTTTTAAAATCATAAAAATTCTTATATTTTCGAAAAAATTCATTGCAATGCATCCATTGCAACAAAAAATTGTCAAGGAAACTAAAGTTTTTATTTCATTTACTTTTATTTATATAAGCAGTTTGAAATTTCGTTTTTAACCCTTAAAGATGTGAGTAGTTTTCTATATAGTAACAAAAAAAAACGCTCAAGTAAGTAATGATTTCAAAAGTTAATTTTTATTTCGAATGTGGTAAACAGCGGTACATGTTTTTGAAATGTTTTCGAAAAATTATCGCTTAAGCCAAGCTTTTGTAGAGCTGTTGTTGATCGTAACCATGCACATAGTAAGGTGCTCCGTAGTATGAGGCCAGAGGGTAACCACTGGGATATGAAGCAGCAGCATAACTGTGTACCACTGGAGCACTATATGAGCGGACCAATGGAGCGTAGTGAGTGCGCACAGCTGGTGTTACGATTGGACGCACGACATTAGCACGGTTATGAACCACAGTGGAACTCTGATGTGATACGGCGGTAGGCACACTCTCGACATAATCACCTACCTTGGCGTAGGTTGGTTCCGAAATGGCGACATGGCCAAGAGGTTCCTGAATCAGGGATGTCTTTAAATATGGACTATAGGTGAAAATAGCAGGCGATGATGTCTTCTCATCGCCATGAGGTTGAGCTGCAACAATAGCAAGCAAAGCGGAGAGCACCATCTAGGTTTGGGATAGACAATTTTAATTATATAAATATATACATATGATCCAATTTAATGGAAGCAACTTCATTGCAACTTACCAACTTAAACATTTTTGCTTATTATTAACTCAAAAACTTGAACTGTTTAAAGGAAGATCTGTGCTTTCGTTAGCTGCCCAAAGGAGACTGATAACTTTGCTGTCTCCAGCTGGCGTTATTTATACAAATAGTTCTGAGCCTGTCTTTAAACGCAAGTACGTCTCTATAGTTAACATTTTTTTCTTTTTTATGTCCATTATAATCAAATAAAAGCTCCTTTTGAACTTGAATAAAATTTAATCCATTTCAATAACAAAAGCAAAAAGCAGAAGCAATCAACGCATTACAATCAAATTGTTTTCTGCAAGACTAAAAAGTGAATGTTGTCCACATCCAAGTCTTGGTTCTAGCCTAGCCCTGAGATTCTTGCAAACAGATAGGAATTGAATTCCTTGCCGCATCATCAGCGTCTTAATTCGACAATTCGACAACCGCAACCTGCTGCAACTGCTTTGAATTTAATTGGTTTTTTTACCTGTATTATTCGATTCGGTTTTTTATTGTTTTAAGGAACCATAAAAATTTATTAAAGTCGGCAACACAGTGTTGGTTGCATTGGTAAGAGACATTTTTATGCTGACGCGATAACTGAGTGCAACCATGTGTTAAGTTGGCTTAATTATGTTGTTTAAATGTTGTTGAAAAGTTGTTGAAAATTTGTTGTTGTTGTTGTTGTTGTTTTGTAATTATTCGTGTCTTGTTATTGCTGTCAACGCCATGCCACAAGTTCAAGTGCAATGTTGCTGTTGATACCTAATTAAATGTCTCTTCAATTTGATGTTAATCTGTTGTGAAGGTAATTAAGGGTCTCACCTACATCCTCGGGTGTAGCTGGAGTTTTTGGCGTTAATATTGGCAAATTCAGCAGCTATTAATTAAGAAAATTTAACCAGATATAATGAATATGAATCTAAATATTTCAAAACTTTTTTAAGGGCACCCTTTACCTTGGCGACCGAAAATCAAATTACACAAAAATTATAAGAGATATTGAAAAACGATTTTTTTTTGTTAAAAAGATAAAATATCAAACTTAATTAAAAAATTATTCATTCCTAACTTGAATTTTTTTTTATAGTTGGAACGAGCTGCGAAAAATCATGGTCACCGCATATTTCAGGTGCTTTATTAAACTATTAATTAATGCTGTATTAACTAAAAGTTACATAACTGTAATGCAAATAAAAAAAAAATACCTAAAATAAACAGTAACTTAATCCTTAAATGCCCAGTGTATCTTTTTAAATACAACCGAGAAAATAAGCTATTTATTTTAAAATATTGCAAAAACTAAAATGCTGGATATGTAGTTTCACTCAGAAAATTGCAAATATAAAACAAAAATTTAAAATATTGGCATAACTTTGCTGGTTTGGGAAATATTGACCGTCAAATTAAAAAAATAGTTTTTTTTTTTAATTTTTACGGAAAGTTCGATTTTTGACATGAAATATCTTTTAAATTATTAACAATTTTAGAGTATAATTTAACAAACAAATTTAGAGTTATCAAAAAAGGAATTGTTTTCCACGTTTTTGGCTTGAACTCCTACAACCAAGCTGATTGATGTTATACGTCGGAACGCCCCCTGTATCTTTTTGGATACAACCATGTTTTCTTTAATAACTCATAAACAAAAACTTTTTTCAAAAAAATAAAAACAGGGTCGTGTTCAGGGGACCATTTAGCACAACATATTTTTTTTTTAATGAAATTGGTGTTGCTGGGAATTTAAGGGTTAAAATAAATCGGAATAAAAATTATTATTCAAATAAATTAATTTTAAGGAATCATATTCACAAAAACACTGAACTTGGTGCTGTACGGGTGCAGCCTTTACGGGCACTCTCTCAAAGGCCAGGCGAATTTCTTTGCATAAGAAATGAGGATACACCTGAATAGGTCCACATGGAATCTGTTGAAGAATTTGAAGAGTCCCCAAAATTCCAGCTCTTTCAATTCCAGTGATTGAGAGCATCGACTTTTGGATCGAAGATAGAATAATTTTTATCGATTAAAATAATTGATTTTCAAATTTTTTTCTTAAACGTATCTAGTCATGGCATAAAAGAGATTAAAAAAAAAGAAAATAAGAAATTTTTAATCCTTTTGTTTTGTATTTCAGTTTTTAGTAATAATGGTCGAAGGTAACAGTAATATGAATGTACGGTGTAATTGTGCGTGACGAATGTAACATGTGCGTGACGGTGTTTAAAGTTGAAAAAATTGTTTTGTAATTTTTTTTTTCTCAAATAACTTAACTACTAATATAATCTAGGATAACCTCTTATTGCTGTAAAAAAATATGAAAATTCTACCTGAAGTCAATTCGCAGAAATTTTAGATAGAAGCTGACATCAAATTTTTAAAGGGAAAATTTTGTAGCACGTGCGTACGCTACATTTTGCTTAATGTCACCGAAATTCATAAGTGGATTGATAAAACCTTTACACCTTTTAAATAGACCGTAAAATAAATTAATAAGAATTGCAAACCAGTTTTCGGAAAAATTTCTTCTTAAGTAAATCAGTTGCAATTATTCGCAAGCTGTAACAGTGCGTGACATGCAATTCATGATATACAAAATTTTACCTAAGTATAATATGTAAATTTCATACTTGTCTTGGGAAATTTTTTATAAAAACAATATACAGTAATTTACCTAAGTAGTTGTATATTTTATACTTCTCCCTGTATATTTATTTATCTATTTAACTTTGATAGTTCTTCAAAGTTTTTTGTTGAAAATTTGAACACTATGTTCGGCAGAATAAGCAAGCACACTTCATATAAATTGTCGAAGCTAATGTGTAAATTACAAAATACTTGTAAAACAAATGCAGGATGTTCTAAGCGTGGCGGAAAGCTAACAAAATATGTAAATTTGAATATGAAGCAAGAGTTATGCCTTTAGCTCAGTCAATTGAAGTTATGAGAAAATCTCATCCACAAACTTCTCTTCCACAAACTACAACTGCAAGTCGTTAATATTGATAAGTTTTCTATTTCAGTTGATTAGAAATGAGGAAAGAAATGTAGGAGGAATAAAGCTGAGGAACATGACATGGCTGGGATTCGAACCCAGCCTGGTCAGTCTAGCACGCTACCTACTGGGGTGGCAGTCTAGCACGCTACCTACTTGACTACCGAGGCCGTCATAGGTTAAACACTTCAATGTAAGGTTATATTAACTGGGAGGGACAAATAGTTGTGCCATTTATCAGAACTACCAACCTAATAACATTTGATTTTATTGCCAACCTTAAAAAGTATTTTGTTTTTAATATTAAAATGTGATAACACATCACACCAAACTTTTTTTACATACCAAGCCAAACGAAACAGGGATTAGATAAAATTATTGAAGAAATTTTTTCATCGATGAGCTATATTATTAGATGTAGATATGGTCTTCAGGTTCGAGACCACAATTTTGCTGCACTGTGTTATCAACACAACATGCGGTATCGCAACAAGCTAAGCCATGAATGCCAGATGAAACAGCTGTTAATTTTATAATGACTTAAAACTACAGGTGAAACAGTTTTCTTCAACATCCCAATCTATTGCGATTCAAGCTTCTTTACATTAAACACCGTACTACATAAAAAGGAATTATCTATAACTAAAGCAAGAAATTAAAATTGAAATTATAATTTTTAACGGCTATTTGTTCTTCTTAAGCTAAGAACTAATTAAATAACACACAAGATCATACCTTCTGTAAAGATATTAACCTTCTAAGGCAGACTAATTCGAAAAAATAAGATTAGCCAAGCAGCAAAATTCTTATCACATAGTAAATTCTGAAATTTTATTTCCTTTCCTTTTACAAAATGATTCAGCGTCAAAACCTTGAAAGCTTCCCGACAAACCCAATTTTTGTAGCTTTTCATAAATTTTATTAACAAAGAGATGCTAAGAAACAAAAAAACAAAATAATTATAATGGTTCTGATACAAATGACCGCCTACAGCGTTGTGAATCAGAAGAGAATCCAAATAAACTACTTTTGCGATTAAAATGCGAAGTTGCTAATTTGCTCTTAACTCTTAATTTGTTAAAAACAGTTCCGGAACAAGTGAATAGGAGGACGTAAATTTTTGGCACAATGAAATTTATTTCAATAATTGACCATAGTCTTGTGTTGTTTTTTTCTTGTCTGTTCTTACCGCTCTATATCTTTTAGTTTTATTATTCATTTCATTATGTCATTTTTTTTTTTTTTTGGAACATAATGATTGAGCTTCAGCAAAATCTTTTAATGCAAGTCATTTAAAGCGTGGCCACGAATTTGGCTACAACTCAATTAGTTTCATCATATCAAGTTTTATTTCCTATTGTTTGGGTTTTTTCTTATATCTTTGTTTTTTATGGAAATATAAACACCATTTTTAACCCACTGTTTGGTACATGTTGGGCCAAATTCACATTCGTGCCTCATGAGTCCGGCCATATCCCGGATACCAAACATGACCCTTTGAGTATAGGGTTGCACTAGTGTACCACGGTTTATAAAAATTAACCAATTCTTCCATGGTTTTTCCAATAGAACTTATTTTTCAACACATCTCCAAAAGGGGGAATCGTAGAGAAGTTAGAGTGGCACTATCGGGTCGATGTTTTTTCAACCAAACATAACGGAAAATATTCAATTTGCCTAATTTTTCATAAAAAATATAAGCGGGTCTAGCCAAACTCATATGGCACGAATACGATGTGTACACCACACATTATCCTTTTAATTATCTTTGCATAGATTTTTTCGTCCTTATAAATAGATCGATAGCCAATGAAAATGAATAATTTTTATTGAAACTTTTGGGGAGTTCCAATAAACAATATATTGGGTTGTTCAATAAGTCAGTACGGGTTTTTATTTACAGTTAAGGCTCATTTATTTTGTAAATCAAATCAATATTTGTCAGTTATTTATTCGAAATTTTGTTCGATCACAGTCTCTTATCTCTGTGGTAGCTTCATTATTCTCTAGAAGTCTCCACTTTTCTCTGCAAATAATCTTATCAAATGTTTTGCCAATTAGTCAGTTTGGCGAGTTACCAAACTCGTATGAGCCCCCACATTATCGTGGGGGAAGACCACTCCCTTCCGATTGTTCAGGACGTTTCTGTTGGATGGCATCGCTCCATTTCCATTGTTGCCCACATTAGACTTCAAAACTTAAGATTCTATTCTGTCGGAGTAGCTCGTAGTAGACAGGCCCCTTCCATGCATCTAGCAGACAGGCCCCTTCTTCTGGTGAATGTCTGCTTCTGATGGCCTCTCCGGTACTTCATCTTTCTTGAACCAGCTTCTTTTTTTGTAGAAATTGTTGTAGACAGTTACCTTTTCGTCACCCGCAATCAAAGGCTTGAGAAATGGGTCAATTTTTTCAAGTTTCATGAGCCAAACGCTAATGTCAACTCGATTGACTTTGTGAATTTCTTTCAATTCATGCGGAACCCAGACATTCAATTTTTTGATGAAACCTGTGGACTTTTAATAACCGTGAACACTTCCAACGGATTTAGAGCAATTTAGAGCACTCACAATTTCTCTGACTGTCGAATACATGTTTGTCTCCACTAGCGTCTTCATTTGATCGTCATCAACCTTCGAGAGCCGAACAAAGAGCATCACGGAAACGGGCAAGTCACTGCTGACATTGTTCTTTTTGACAGATCTTTGATGAAATAGTGATGCCTACCAAACTCCAATGCAGAAAAAGACTACACCTACAAAGCCACCCTGCAGTCGGTTGTCAGGCGTGCTGCTAAGGAGTGATACAAAGAGAAGAGGAGAAAAGAGAGACGCATTTATAGGCGAAAGAAAAGAGAAGCGAAAAAGCGTGAGCACGAGTAAATTGAGATCCATGGTGGCAGGAATAAGGTGGCAGGAAAAATAACACACCTGGCCAATGGTTTTAGGACCGAGGCCACTTCCTACAAGGATGTAAACGGGAATCTAGTGACAGATATCCAGAGTGCACCGATGATGTGGAGGGAACACTTCTCTAACCTTCTGAATGACGAAGATAACAACAATTCCAACAATAGAGATGATATTCCGGAAACCCCAACTGCGGACGACAGCTTTGAAGTTCCGCTGCCCGACCATAGTGAAGTCTTGAAAGCTATAGCTCGGCTTTAAAACAACAAAGCAGCAGGAGACTATGGCTTACCTGCTGAGCTCTTCAAGAATTGAGGCAAAGCTCTACTTAAATATATTCATGAGCTTCTAAAGGGTCCGCCAAATAACTTTTTTTTTTTTAAATGCTATAAAAACAAACTACTAAATATTTTCTCAAATTTCTTTTTTTATTTGAATGTACAATCCTTCCGGTAAATAATGGAAAATAATTTCATTCAAATGGCTGCCTCGGCTGGCCATGCAGGAGCCTACACGATCGGTCCAATTTTTAAGCACATTATCGATTGTGTGCAGCTGTATTTCACCAATGGCTTCACGAATATTGTCCTTAAAAGCGTCAATTGTCTCTGGCTTGTCGGCGTAACACTTATCTTTAAGGGCACCCCACAAATAATAGTCCAACGGTGTCAAATCGCAGCTCCGAGGTGGCCAAACAACATCAGCTCTGCGGCTGATAATGCGATCTTCAAAAACAGGGCGCAAAACATCGAGTGTAGTTTCGGCTGTGTGGCACGTAGCGCCATCCTGTTGAAACCAAATGTTGCCAATATCCTCCTCTTCAATTTTTGTGAACAAAACTTCGTTCAACATGGCCCGATAACGATGGCCATTGACTGTAACAGCTACTCCTTGGTCATTTTTGCAGAAAAATGGCCCAATTATGCCTCTGGACCAAAATCCGCACAAAACAGTGACTCGTTTTGGGTGCATCGGCTTTTCAATGTATGCGTGCGGGTTTTCTGTGCCCTAAATGCGACAATTTTGCTTGTTTACATACCCGCCAAGATCAAAATGAGCTTCATCTGAAAAGATGATTTTTTTGGCAAAATCGGCATCTTCTGTAAGTCGATCGCAGGCCCACTCAGCGAAGCGAAAACGCATTGGATGGTCAGTTGGCTTCAACTCCTGAACCAATTGGACTTTGTTTGGCGTCATACCAAGGTCTTTATGCAAAATTCGTCTCAATGATGTCTCCGAAATGTTCAATTGTTGAGAACGACGGTGAATTGATGTTGATGCCGCTTCACGCACACTTTCTGCCAAAACAGCAATATTCTCGGGTGTACGCACTGTTTTTGGCTTTTCACGCTTTGGTTTATCGATGAGGATGCCAGTTTCTTTCACTTTTTTCACAAGATAACGAACATACGGAGCTGACGGTGCTTCTGTTCTTCCAAAATCCGTACGCAATTTTCGCACACATTCTGCAACATTACCATGATTTTCATAGTAATGTCGCAATATTTCCCAGCGTTGTTCAAGCGTATACACAACCATATTCGTTCAGCGGAAGGATAAAACTAATTATCTGTCAAATCAGACATGTGCTAAGTGTTACCATTCACGAAAAAAGCACTAGTTGAAAAACAAAACGTTAGATGGCGGACCCTTTATGTAGAATATTGTCGGAAGAATGCATTCCAAAATATTGGAATCTCAGTGTGCTCTGGCCAATCCACAAAGGCGATTCCACCATTTACGCCAACTAACGTGGGATCAGCCTTCTTAATATTGCATATAAGGGACTCAAGCCCATCGTAAGCCAACTGATTGAACCTTATCAGTGTGGCTTCAGACCTGGAAAATCCACTATAGGCCAGATATTTCCGCTACGACAAATCTTGAAGAAGCCTCTCTCTTCGATAAAACGAAGGATACCTTTTGCCAACAGGTGTTACTTTGGGCTGAATAGGCAATTGAGAAGCAGAGCCCTCTTTCGATGAAAAAAACTCATGCTCTATAAGTCCCTTATCATACCCGTCCTATTATATGCAGCACAAATCTGGACGTTGAGCAGTTCTGATGAAAAGACTTTGAGAGCTTTTCAGAGAAATATCCTTCGTAAAATCTTCGGCCCAATCTGCGTCAATGGCGAGTTCCGAATTCGGTGGAACCACGAACTGTATGAGCTGTAAACTGACATCGACATAGTTAAGGGCATTACAATCGAGCGGCTCCGCTGGCAAAGTTATGTTGAGTGGATAAAAAACGACGCAAAAATATTCGATTCTATACTCGATGACGGTCAACGCAGAAGAGCACGCCCATATCTTCGTTGGAAAGATCAAGTGTTTGATAACCTGACTGCGCTTGATGTTTCTAACTGGCATCAGCAAGCTTAAAACAGAAATGGCTGACGCAATTTCTTAGACGAGGCCAAAACCGATCAACGGTTGTAAGAGCCAGATAAGTAAGTAAGTAAGTAAGTAATTCAAAATTAAATCAATAGAGGTATGGTTAGACTCATGTGTCCAACAGAGGGTTAAATAGTTTAAATAATGTGTCAATTACATTATATCTAAGTAATTGGTTGGCTAGGAAATTAGTTAAATAATTAGTAGTATAGATAATAAGCCATGAGTGAGGGTTGGTAACAATTTTGTTTATTAAGAACCAAACCATTGACAGAACCTTCAGATTTTCTACAACTTTGCTGATTTTGCACTAATTTTGCACACTTTTATGCAAACATTACACAAATATTGCGCCTTGAATCGCTGAAAAACACAAACTGAGCAAAAACGACACCTTTTGTATGAAGAAAAAAAATCCGCATCTTAACGTCTTCTGACCCAATTATTTGTCTAGAAACTATTGCCACTAGACCTGCATAAATAAAAGTAATAACATGTCTAAAACAAACAATGGCAACGAAAATAACAACAACAACATCAGCAACGAAAACAATTACAACAATGCAAACACAGTTGTTGAAATGTAGTAATTATTGGGTTCAAATTTGCTGATCTTGCAATGAAACAAACAAAAAAAACAAAATAAAATAAAACCAAGTAACACCGACACAGATCAACCCGGTTAAAGCTTGACGGTTGAACATTTTATTTCATAAATGTGCGCAGACGCACTAAAGACACAATCAGCACAAAAATTCAAAAAGTAGTTTTTTCTATATATAAATTAGACCCAAAACCAGAGTCACCGTGTTTAAAACCTTGAAATTAATGACCGACAGCGGCCACGGTAAGTGACTCAAATTCCTAGAGTAACGCACAAACAAAAAAGTACAACAATAAAGTAAGAAATAAAGGCAAGACAGTCAGCGTCATCGTCAGTTAGACATGCATTGCAATTAAAATGTTAAAATGAGGAAAACATCGACATGTTGACCGCTTTCAAAGCATGTCGATGTCTTATGAAAAAAATAGAGGTAATTTATAAATAAACCCGTGAAGGGAGAGTAAGAGAGCGAGTGTGGATGAAACAAGAAAATCTACAAATATTGAACGCATTAAAAGCCGAAACCATAGAGAAAAATCAAAGCAGTTATTACAGAAGAAACTACATAACTGCACTTTATTAAAAGCACAGGGTAGCCAAGAAAAACACTGCATATAAGCCTATGAAAGTAAATTTGAGCAAAACCATTCATCACTTTTGAGTGTATTCATTACTTCTTTCCTGAGTTGAAATCAAAGTCATTAGGTACAGTTTTATTGACGTAATTTTAGGCATTGTAAATGTTTTTACAATATTTCTTAAAACTGTTTATTAACTTCATTATGATGCTTCTTCAAGCTATTCTTGGCAACCCTAACAAAATTTATATGAATTATAGAAATATTCTCTATGCCTAGCATATGACGTTGCACGCTGCAAGAATAGGAAATGTACAATGCACCATTATTGTTTTCCCATTGAATGGTTCGTACATTTCCTATTCTTGCACCGTACAACGGCAAATGCTAGGCATAGAGAATACCCCTAATTATCTGTAAACAAAAGTTCTGCAGTGACATCTATTTCTTCTCCTTTTATTTCCTGATATTTAATTGAGCGACATATGTATGATGATTACTACCAAACATATAACATACGAGGGTTGGTATTTATATTTCTGGCCTAATCATGGAAAAACAAATAGTTTTGAGCGAAATTGGTTTTATTGTTTTTTAAAATACTCTCTACAAAAATCAATATACTTTTGCATGCATTTGAAACAATTTTAGAAACCTATTTTTCACTCCGATTGGGGTAACTCCAAAAGAAACGTTTTGAATGCAACAACGGCTTCTTCTGGTGTCGAAAACAGTTGACCACGTAATTTTTTTCGGAAATAAAAAAAGTCATTGGATACCAAATCAGGGCTGTATGCTGGATGACCCATCAATTCGAGTTTTTGACTGGTCAAAAGGTCTTTGTTTGAAAAGAGGTGTAAGGGCTTGCATTGTTATGATGTTCGCCTCTCTTCGACTTTTTTCGAATTTCTTTGATGACTTACAGCAAACAAATGGTCGTGTACCATTCAGAATTGATCGTCCTACCCCGCTCTAACGACACTGTTGTCACATGACCGGTAATGACGCAGAAGTAGGCAACCATTTGCTTTGATGTGCATCTTTCGCGAATAACTTTTGTTGGATTTAGCTCGTTTTGAAAGACCCATACAGTCGATTGCTGTTTTGTTTCGGGCAATGCATTCGAGTATATAAATCCATGATTCGTCTTATGTCTAGATGTTATACATAGTATTTGATATAACTTGATCATATTTTTCCAAAATTTTCTTGCACCAATCGACGCGAGCCTTTTTCTGATCGTTTGTCAGATTATGTGGGATCCAAAGCGAACAAATATTTTTTACGGCCAAATGATCGTGCAAATCTTTTGATGCTTATCATACTAATATCCAAAGATGCCGCAATCTTACAGTATGTAACATGACGATCTTGCTTTAACAATTCACTCACAGCATCGATGTTTTTTGGCACAGCAACAGATTTTGGGCGATCTTTACGGAATTCGAATTTCGTCCTGGAGCGAACGTCGCACAGTGTGTTTTTTCGATTTTATGATGAAAAACAATTTTTTTTTTAGGATGACAAACTTGGCTGTAGATCGAAATTTGGACATGAAAAGGCTGTTCGCAAGATGGGTGCCGCGATTATTCACAATGGAACTAACACAGCGCCGCACAGTGGTATTTTTTATGTGGAGCAACGGAAATAAATATATATATACCTTCTAAACCACTCAATAAAATTCATTGACACTTTGTACATTTGATGATTATACCATAGTGATTAAGTGTGTTGTAGCCATATTGTAGTGTGAAATGTAAGTGATCCGCCTTCTTTTTAATATACATACTTCCCATACAAATGTTATTACAAATTAGGGGAGAGGGCTGAGTTGTGAACCGGACTGGGTTGTGAACCATTACTTTTTTTCTTTCCCTAATTGACATATCGCCAATCTTTCCACTGCTAAATTTGTCTTTCGAAATGACTCAATTTATGCAGTTACACGGAAGTGTACAGATGTATTGCTTGTGCCAACGACAGACATCGTATTTGAAAATCGACTGCTAAAACTTTTTTATTTTTTCAAAGTGCTATCCAAGTGAGTGAATTTACTCCAAAAAGGTGAGTGTAATGCATATTTATTTAGTGTTTTGATTCTCTTTTACGAGCCAATAATTGGTTATGTCAATTTTTGCACCATTTCTTTGAGGTTTTTGCCTAAAGAACTAAAACCTAAAAATTCCATCGCATGCAACACATATGGCCGGCCTAATCGTATTTTAGGTCGTATTTTACATGCAAACATTGCAACACCGATTTGGATGAAGATCAAGAAAATTATGATTGACCACTTCCATTCATTACTATTTTTTAGCCTAAGTGGCGTCATTTTAACTTGTTTTGCCTCTTGAGGTCTTCTGAATAAATTAAATCTCAACTTAATATAAAATTACTGGTGTTTAACTACGAATTTTCTGACTTTTATTGGGATTTGTCATATGGTTCACAACTTAGCCATTTTTTTGAAAGAGCAAAAAATCATGTATTTAGAAAATTGGCTGTCTGCATAAAAAAAGTTGCGTTGTATATTCACCTTTCCAACGGATTCTTGGATTATTCGATATATTTATGCTGTGCAAAGTTAGCAACTAAACCTGGTTCACAACCCAGCCTTCTTCCCGGTGTGATTTTATGGCATTTAGCATAGTTCATTAATGAGTAAACATAATTTTGCGATTATAAAAGAACTTGATCCGCTTGCTTTTCGTTATATCATACCTCCCATAAAAATTTTGAAAAAAATCAATACTTTTGCAAAATTTTTCGATATGGGTCGATTTAATGTAATATAATTTGGTCTCATAACATACAACATACGCATTCACTGCCAAGGCCGTTTTCATAAATCTAACATCAGGTGCCAACATAAATTTAGGCATTTTTCCGTAATACGTAATAGATATCTCGTAGTTTGGCCTACTTATACAAAATTTCATTTGGATATGCCAACTACGAGATAGCTCGTACCTTATTTTTTCCATGATTTCTTATTTGATTTCAAGATAAGCAAACAAAAATTATTAAAAATTATTATGAACAGAATTGAAATTATGTTGAATATAATCGTTATCGTAACGAGTTATCTCGTAGTTGGCCTGTTCAATAAGGTTTGCTACTACGAGATAACACGTACATAGTTGGCAGTGAATGCGTTAATATATAATAATGAATCGTGGTTTGTTCGGATGCTTAAAACTTGAAAACGACTCGACCAAATTGGATACTTCCTACTGTGAGTTTTTTTATAATTGTTACGCGAAGGTTTTGGAAAAAATTCACGGAACATTGGACAAGGGGGCGTGGCACCTCCCATACAACCCAAATCTACGATAGCGAATAGCTATGATATTATTGGTCGCATAGCATCGGAATTCGGTGTTCTACCTCAATTTACAAGTGCCGTTCCACAGGTAAAATTTTATGGGCGTTGGACGTGGGGCGTAGCACTTTTTCAGCAGACGAAATTTTCGGTATAACTTTCAAGCTATAAGTCACACATCAATTCAACTATGTACTATTTAGTCGCGTCCTTCGACTAGCAAATTTGAGCAAGCATTGGACAAGGGGGTGTGGCACCGCCCATATAATTCAAAAATATTATATCGAATAGCTTTGGAAATAAATGTCGCATAAAAATAAAACTCAGAATGGAATTACTATTGGGTGATGTCCTCGATTTTACAATTTTGAGCTTGATGGATTCGTATTTTCGCCACACCTCCTTTTACCGCCCACAAATCAATAAAAATACTATAATTCCGACGGTTTTGGTCGTATTAGACTACAATTTGGTAATTTAGTTTGTTTGCTTACTGTCGGCAACTGTACTAAACATAGGTTGACACACCCCCTTTTACCACCCACAAATCAATAAAAATTCTATATATCAGAAGATTTTAGTGGTATTATACTAATATTGAGTGATTCATTTTGTTTGCTAGCTGTCGGAAACTGTACTAAATATAGGTTTTGATGGTATTAGACAAAAATCTGATAATTTAAATTGTATACTCACTTTCGGCAACTGTGCTAAAAATGGGTTGCCACACTCCCTTTTACCGCCCAAAAATCATTAAAAATGCTATATTTCCGATGGTTTTGGCCGTATTAGGCTGCAATGAGGTAATTTATTTTGTATGCTCACTGTCGGCAATTACTAAAACAGGATAATGTCCATCTACTAGAAAACTGGGATGAGCATTTTATAAGAGGGTGTGGATCCGCCCATACAATTAAAATTTGTAATATCTCATAGCTTTGGAAGTAAAAGTAACAGTACTTACATACAAACTCAAAATGGAGTTACTATTTGGTGATGTCCTGCCACTGGGAAACTGTGACAGGCAGTAAAAAATGACAGTGGTGTTTGAATATACTTATTATGTTGCAGGGTGCAGCAACGCGCGTCGAGAAAAAGCTAGTTTTCTTATATATTTAATAAAAAAATTCTCAAAAAAAAAATTATTTGATATTAAACATTTTTAATATTTTCAGTTATGTAATAAATATTTATAGCAGCAATTTACCCCATCATTCACTATCACGGAACGAGGCACGAACGGCAAAAAAGAAACGATCAGCAATACTTTCCTGCACTCAAAAATCTATTGCTTATCGTGTCTGGCTTATAGTTGAAGTGCTTTTTTGTGAAGGGAAGGGATTAATGTAATGTTTACATGTAAAAAAACCATTGCATACTTCTAGGCTCTCTTTTTTTAATACGCATTCCTAGTAAACATTGCTTGAAATTATAGAAAAATGCTTCTCATTATCAGGGACGCACGCGGTCGCAGCTTAACTTTTCAAAAAATTAAAGTAGATAGTCTTACTTTCATGCTTATACCAATTAAATGGAGTGGGCACATGCGAACACAAAGATAACTCTTATAAATGATTGAATTTTTTCAATTTTAATGCCCTTTTCGGTTGTTAATAAAGTCTTAGGATAAAATATTTTTTGGATGTTGGGATAAAACATTTTCCCAACTATTTAAAAATAGAATAAAAGTTTGGGTTATATATTTTCAATTCATATTTAAGAAATTTGACTGCATTTATGGGAAGAATGAATTTAACCGTCAAGTTGTATGCATTTCTATTAAGTTGTTATCGGTAAAAAATTAGCATAGTTTCGTTAATTTTTTTAAAAAAAGTATACAAAAAAAATACCTGATTTTCTTTTCTGGATATTCAACTATCAAAATATTTACATTTCTGGAAAGAACATCTTGAAAAAATTATTTATTGCCGCAAAAATATCCCAGTGCGTCGCACAATGGCTGAAAGGTGGAAATAAATACTAAATTTCATGTTCTATTTTTAACATTTTTTTCAATTCAACAATTCAAGAATTGTTCAATTAGCATAAATCCAACAGTTCTGCGTATTTGAAATATATTGTTTACCTTTATTTTTAAAAATAAATAAAATTTAACGTGGATATGAAAAAAAACGTAAATTTATTTTTTAGCAGAATGTTACTTTGTTAGCTCCAAGTTGCGCCAAAATATCTTTCAACGGAACGTATTTATTGATCTTTTACGTGAATGTTTCAAATAATAAAAGTGAGCTCTTTTGAGCTTTTTTCACACTATATGACAATAACTAAAAACGTTTTGAGAAAAATATAGAGTTGCTCAGTCTCAAGGCTTAGTACTTTAGCAATTTTCCTTAGTATACTTTCAGGCTTGGCTTGTTAAGCCAAGCTCTTCGTTCAAAAGTGTGACATACTTTATCTTGTTTATTATGGTACCAGCAATATTACACTGTCTTATTGACCATTTAAAGCTTGCAAACGAATTTTTATATTTTTTTTTGCGACTATAAAAAACTATAAAAAAAGATGAAAATCTGAAAGATTAGGTGCGGTTGTTGGCAAATATCAAAAAATTTTTCTTTTTATCTTGATACAGTCAAACTGAACTCATGTGAATAATTTTATTGATTTCCGACGACTACTTCTATTTTTTGACAATTTTTGTATGGGGCTCAAAGTGGATTTAAATACGAAAATTTGTGACTTCCTATGGCCTATATTAAATTTTTTATTTTTTAAGAATTGTCCAATTAGTACGTTTCCAAAAGGTCTTGGTGAAATCTTTACAGAATTATTGTTCAGAAGCCATCAAAGTTGATATATAATAAAGAGTTCAAGAAATTCTCTGTAACAAGAGGTATATTTTAAATTAAATAACATGTGAACCACTGAAAAATATATGGTTTGGTTTTTTTAGTCTTAAAGAAATAATATGAAATAACAAACTTGCATAGTTAGACTTAGAATTCATTGTATTTTTATTTTAGCCAAATAACTGTTTATATTTCAAACTCAACAAACAGTTTAAAGTCATTTTTGGCAGAGAATAACTATCTTCCGGCGTTGACCGGTGTGCGCTCGCTTAGATTAACATCATTATTGGACTTATACTAAATAAAACTTAAAAAAAAAATTAGCTGCCAAGACCTGCCAAAACAGTTTTTATGAATGAAAAACTAAATGCGTTTTGTGTAAAAAATCGAGTTTTATTGATTTAAATTGCAATTTTTTGCAGCATGCTTTTAGGCTTACTATGAA
This sequence comes from Pherbina coryleti, assembly GCA_943735915.1. NCBI lineage: Eukaryota > Metazoa > Arthropoda > Insecta > Diptera > Sciomyzidae > Pherbina > Pherbina coryleti. The sequence goes on along the minus strand of OX030950.1, from coordinate 16,941,753 downwards.
AGGGCGAGCTAAGCAGAGCAAATGCAGCTGCTTTTAGTGTGGGAGCTGGAACATTAAATTTGCTATCGATATTATTTGAGTGAATAAATCACATTTGCTTTTTTTTGTTTTAAATGTAAAAATTGTAAATTTATATTTGTTTATGTATGTTTATAAGTTTTTTTAATACATTTTATAAATGCAATTTTTCAGCTAGTTAAGGTATTGTTTGGGTTGTATTATGATTATTCACCTTTTACAATAAAGAATTTATTTATTTCAAACAAAACATTAAATAATTTAACTAATTTTCAACAAGAAACAATTAATTCCGCATCATTAAAACCACCGGCATAAAAGCAATACAAAGTATGCAACATAAAAACTATGAGCTCTGAAAATTAAAATCTATGCCCAAAAATATGCACCAAAAAATTGCAAAAAGTATATGCAAATTGATTCGAAAAAGTTTAGGTTCGCTTAGTTGTTATTTAATTAAAAGAAAACGATTAGGTATTTTGACATAATTTTTTTTTTATATTTTTATAAGAGTCGAATAAATATTTTTGTAGAACAACGACAACCTCTATTTCATATCGTTAAGATGCAATGTCACGATAAAGCTGCAATTTATAAAAAGTACGCGTGGGAAAAATTTTATGTGGGAGGTGGGCGTGACCAAAAACATTGTTTTTAAATTCTGCGCAAAAATATATATCTCCGTACCGAGTTATTTTGAAATCGGGCCAACATGAAAGAAAATATGACGTTTTAAATTTTATTATAGTATGGAAGGTGGGCGTGGTTGTGGACGGTCTTAAATTCTTTTTTGCTTTATGGTTTGATATTTCAAAATCTAACTTCCATGCAAAATTTTATGACTCTACGATTATTATTTCTATTTATTGACATTTTTTGTATGGGGCTAAACCACTGTGCGCCGTTCCGCTGGCGAAGTTCCGAAACAATAAAGAATCGATTCATAACCATGGATGAAACATTGGTCCATCACTTCACACCTGATACGAAGGAACAGTTAAAAAATAAACTGAAAGGGGAAAAACGGCTACAGAGAAGGTGCAGACAGTTCCATCTACAGGCACGGCAGTTTTTTGGAGTGCGCGTGGGATAAATTCAAAATAAATAATCTCCAGAAAGGAAAAACAACCAACGGCGAGTATTATGCGAACCTATTGCAGCGTTTGAATGATGAAGTCAAGGAAAACGGCCACATTTGACGCAAAAGAAAGTTTTGTTTCATCAAGATAATGCATCAGTTCACACATCCATTTTCGCAATGGCCAAAGTTCATGAATTGAAGTTGAAATTGCATTCATTCTCTCGCATTCTATCTCTAGATTAAGCCTCCTCGGACTATTTTCTGTTTTATTTCGGACTATTTTCTTTTCTGTAAAAGATATTCCAACAATAAGTGGTGGCATCAAAGGTTGATGACTAATTTGAGGAGCTAGGGTATCGAAGCTATCGAACATCGCAGGGAAAAGTATATAGAGCTTAAAGGAGACTATGTAGAGAAATAAAGATTTTTTTTCCCAAATTTTTTGTATTTTCCTTGTTAGGTCGAGTACTTTAGGGATTATCCTCGTATAATAACTTATTTCTACCTGTTTAATTCCACAAATAAAAACAGGTGTTTATTTATAGACAACCTTTACTAACGCTGCCGTATTAAACTTTAATATAACCACTTCCGACTACTTCATAAACGTTGCACCACAACATTAACATGGCACAAGAATTGGTCATTTGTTACTTAACGGTACGTAATGGGATCGAATTAAAATTTGACCCAAAGTGTACAGTTTCCTTCATAAGTAGTAACGCTAGCCAGATGTGTGACAAATTGTCAGCGGCCCATAACAAGAGAAAACCACTAAAAAAATGTAATAAAGACGTAAAATAAAAAAAAAAATAGCTATTTCGGTAGCAAATTAAGAGATAGACATAATCTGGTGCAGCCCTATTACACTTAATGCTCCAGTTAATGTGCCATAAATTTGAAGTAGTTGCGTCACTTAGTATCTGTCACTACTTTCTTAGGGACTTTCTAACATTTGCTTCGGTTGGAAAAACCCATTATGTCTTACGCTTCTTCCACGTTATGGAACTTCATGAGAAAGCACTTCATAACTAAGAAAATGAAAGTAAGTTTAAATGATAACGACGTTTAAGCTTATTCTAAACTGTTTAAGTTCAAGGTTAAATACAAGGTGTGTTCACAGGTTTTTATTGTTATTTGCTGCTGTGCACTAAACCGCATTGCAAGACAGAATGTGCCAAGTGATTATAATGACTTTGAGTGTTCGCAGCGATTTTATCTGTTTGGTTGTTACTATTAATTAATCTGTTATAAAAAGTTAGACACCCGTGCTACCAAAATATATGTGTATTTTTAAATATATTTCAGTTAATTGATTTCATGAAGCAGTATTTAATCTACTCTCATTCAATCTACTTTTACACCCAAAATTTGACAGTTAAAACGCCTTCGTGATAAGCTCAAGGTCTGCATAATACATATTATATCATTTAAGCAGCATTAAGTATGTCTAAAGTTTTTGAACAAAGCCCTGTCAAAGTTTGTGGTTAATCATTACAACGTTATTTAAAAAGTATATCAGTGAATGTTTTTTTTTTTATTGTTTTTTTCATGTATCTTTTGATAAAGCTTTGTTTTTTATAATACCTTCTGATTTAAATTTATTTATTCTTTAAATTGCCAAGACGAAGTTTCTGAATGTCGAATTTCCGAATTAGTCAAACAATAGAATTCTTATTTTTTAACAGAATAAATTTCAATGCCATAATTTTCAACATATTTATTTTATACGCCAAAAACTTCATCATTTTTCTCTCATTGTTTAAAGTTATCGGCCTTTGAGTTTTTTGCTCTGCATTAAAATTTTGCATAAATATCTGCAACTACACAGTGCAACAACCAAAAAGAGTCTATGAAAAAGACAACCGTTTTTTTATTAATTCAAGTCTTCTGTTAACGAATCTGAAACCCAAGTTTATGCATAACTTGAGCAAATCAGAATTCTAAGAAATGATCAAGTTTGAAAATGAGCCGAATCAGATGAAAACCACGATTACCTGCCATACAAAGGGATGACTTCAAAATCCATACTGAGAAAATTGAACGCCATAACATCAAAGAAAAAAAAGCTCTTGTAAAACTGTAATCAAAATACCTTTGCTACAGGGAAAAGATAAAGTTCTTTGAAACTAAATCAATGAAAAAAAGATACAGTTGTTTCGACTATGTCGTAACACAAGACGTAGAATTATTCAATTTGCTTTTGATGACATCTTTTTTAAAAAATATTTAGCAAAATATTTATTCCATACACCTGAGCATATGACATTAAAAGAGTGCCGGAGAGGGTTATATGTATGACCGACCCCCATTACTTTTGCAAAAGGAACATTTTTGCCTTTGACACCTATTCCATCCGACCACTCCTTAGGGGGGCTCCCATACAAATTTTATGGTTTTTGTATATTTATTCCATACACCTGAGCATATGACCTTTAAGAGAGTGCCGGAAAGGGTTAATATGTATGACAGACCCCATTACTTTTGTAAAAGGAACATTTTTGCCTTTGACACCTATTCCCTCCGACCACTCCTTAGGGGGGCTCCCATACAAATTTTATGGTTTTGTCGATAAAACGGGAAACTGTCGATAAATAGGTAGCAAACTTAAGCAAACAAAAACATCAAATGTTGGATTTATATTTCATGTAATTGTGTAAAATTTATATAAGTTAGAGAGTTCAAACATGAATTTTTCTCCCAGTGAGAATCAAGCAGACCAACAAGTGCTAACATCAACATTGTACGATCAGTACTTTAGGCACACCAAAGGCTCAAATTGTGATATAAATACCGACACCTGATCACTATCAACCACCCTACTTACCTCCGAGAATGACGTATTCTACGTCAAAATCTTTGCCGTATAGATAAAATATTTACAGAACGACTTAATTCTTTGTTAACAAGGGATTGAAAAAATACGTAAAATCATCAACTTTACTTTAGTTTTTTAAGCTAAGCATCATTGTTTCAAATACAAAGTCTGTAACTTTAAAGAATAGTTTCTAAAAAATCACACTTTTCTTAAAATCTCACGCCGTCATAAGGAACAGTGCGGTATCTACATATTTCAATATTCTGAGATAAGGAACTTACAGTAATTTATCAAAAATTCACTGACTAGGATTTGGATGGTTATAAATATTTGGTTCTTCAGGATATTGAAATCCAGTTTTTTTTTCAACATTAATGATATTTTACCGATTTTGTTAAAAATGCAAAAACTGTGGAACAAACAGTGTAGATGCCGTTTTTTTATAAAAGAAATATGGTTAAGAAAAAGCAATAAAACTAATTTTTATTTGCATGCTAGATGCCGCACTCTTCCTTATGCCGGCAGTATAGTTCGCAGTTACTTTGTGGGCATTATATACTTTATATGGCAATTGATAGATTAAATTAAATCGTAAGGGGAGGGAAAGGAGAAATGGAAGGCGGGGTGGGGTAATAGAAATAAAAGGTGGTCATAGAAAGATAAGAAAAGTTATAAGGAAATCAAATTTTTAATTTTAAGTCTTTGGCACAAGAACTTGAGTTGAAGCTCTTTGAACGACGCCTGAAGCACATCGGAGTCTGTTGCATTCTGATGTTCAGAAAGAAATTCTATCAATATGTAAAGTTTTATCAAGAGATGACTTACTAGAGCAATGTTTAGGTGGCAAATGAAAGTTTCAACTCAACTTTTTGTCCATACCATTGTTTAATCCATGCCCAAATTTCAAACCTTATCCTTATTCGAATTCCTTTTCTTATCCTTGTCCCATTTCTTGTTCTTATACTTTCCTATTCTTCCCTTAATTTCGTTTTTAGTACCTCTTTATCCTATCGATACTCACTGCGTATTACCGCTAAGATTAAAAATATGATACGCCAATAAAGACTTGCTCTAATTCCTCACAACAAAATTAGACAAAAAATTTCTGATGTTGGGGATGCAGAGAGAGCCACTCAAAGACCGATTATGCAATATTTATGCAATATTCATGCACCGGCGTTGCATTGAATTTTTACTCGGTGAGTATATAAACTACAATAAATGTTGAAAAACAGAGATGAATACTTGGCCCTACGACACAAATAAAATAAAAAATTTCGACGTCGTCAGATCGTGATGTAACAGAAATGTAATATCGTTGCATGGCATTATTACTCACTCAAGGAACGTGCTAAGCTAAATTTTGTTTTACGACAGCATAGATGTATTATTGCTCCTCAAAACTTAAAAATAAAAAATTCTTATCGTCATGATTACAGAGTGGCAACCACATAATGCAGTAAAAATGCTACAACAATGAAAAAACGTTGCATAGAATTTTAACTCTGTACCTACTGGAGTAACGGTAAATTTCATGGAACAAAAATGAAGGTAGGGTCTTTGGGCGCATATTAAATGCGCAATAGCAAACCTCAGAGAGTAATCAAAATTCCATGTAAAGCTTCTTGAGAACAAGAACATTCCGTTCATCGCCGTTCGGAGTCGGCGTTAAACATGTATGTCCGGTTCTCGATCAATTGTGTACAAACTTAATAACACGCACAACACAATTGATCATAAGAAGCTAGGTCAAAGTCCTTTCAAGGGCTGAAATGGCCAGTTATTTATTTATTATAAGAATGAGGACAGTAGTTTCGGATCAAAGGAAAAGATAGGATAAAGAAATAAGAAAGGATAAAGAAATACTGTCACGTCAAAACCTACGGGAATGACCACGACACAGCCAGCTCTTTTTTTTTTATCATGTGTCCGCAAATTTTAGATTTTCTGTCGTTTAAAATTTACCGTAGCGCCAATAGTCATGGAGTTATAATTCCATGCAACTTTTTTCATTGTTGTTGCTTTTTTGCTGCATTAAGCGGTTGCATCCGTGGTGTCATGGCTTAAATTTTTTTTTTCATTTTTTCATGAGGTCAAAGAAGCAGATCGTAAAATAAAATTGATACCACTCTCCTCAGAGAGTTTTTATTCTATGTAACAATGTTACACTTTACATTTTTTTATTTAGATTTTTTTTTTTTTTTTGGTTTTTTCTGTAAGACCAAGAATCCTTTATTTTTATCTAACACCATTTACCGTGTCGCATGTACTCACCGAGTATTAATTCCATGTAACGCCGTAACATAATTGATTTATTTTCGATCTTGTAGCGGTCTTCTTCGCGGCTTAAAGACGTCATAAATTGTTTGTCTATTTTTGTCATAAAAACTATATAAAGCGCGTTATAATTCCATGTGAAAAATTTTATGTTTTGTTGTTTAGGTAGCTCCCTCCGCGTCCCAATGATGTTTTTAATTTTTACTTTTGTCATTACTTTTATCATAACACCTATACCAGTAACAATTCCATGCAAAACCAGTGCATTTTGAAACCTGTGCGGTAAAATGTAACGTTGTCACGTCAAAATCCTTATTTTTCACCTTGAGTCCCCTTAATAAACCCTAAAATAGCCTCGTTAGCAATATAAACCTTGTAATTGCACATGTTAAGTAATTTTAATAAAAATAGAAATAACAACCATTATTCTCATATATACGCATCACACATACTCGTAAACATAAATCTGTATGTATATTTTTAGTGGCTTGCATTCATTCATCACTTTTGCTTCATTTCTGTTTGCGTTTTAATCCATTCATTTAATCATTGATCGGTCGGTGAAGAGTATGCTTTCAACGATCAATCAACGGTTGGCTCGTAATGATTGTAAGTTGGAAAAATAACGGATTATTATGGTATTACGGTGGAGTGTCAAGTGTGGTTATGTTTTTATTTTGAAGTTGTCACAAAACAGATAGTTGTACACATAAGCTTACACGTTGATACCCACAACACGGTGTTTCGTATAATTTTTTTATAAATCATTGTATTTATAGCTTAAACAATATCAAAATTATACGATAAGTGGAAAGGTTGGCACCAATGTCATTTTTCTCTTTCGGGCCTATATCTATAAAATATTTTAACTAATGATAGGAATAATTAAATGATTCGTTTACTTAATAAGGCTTAAATCGGCTGAAAAACTTGCAATATTAAAGCTTAGAGCTAAGTAAAGAAAATCGATGGGTGTAGGTTCTTATTTGAGTCTATATAATCTTTGGTACAGAAATTTGGTTCGTAATGAAATTGCATGAATCTGTTTGAAACGCATGGTTTCAATATTTATCGTTCCATACATTGGAGTAGTAACTTATTGGAGATGGTATAGGAGGTCACGCAAGGAATGGTGAAGAAAATCCACACAATCGTTTTGGATGACCGACCACTGAAAGTGCGCAAGATAGCAGACATGATAGGCATTTCAAAGAGTTATGTACGAGGGTTGACTTCTAAGTCGACAAATAGAAGTCTTGACATAGACAAATAAAAACAAATATTAACAATCAAAAATGGCTTTATTGTTGTTCTTTATTTTATTTATATTATAAAGGCTTTTTTTTTTGCATGCACTGGAACCAATTTGCGAAGCACTTTTTCCACTCCGATTGTGGTAGCTCCAAAACATGTGATTGTTAAATTACTATAACAAATGTTGTACAATTTTACGTATTTTTTCTGGTGTTTTATAAAAAATTTCACGCCACACAGCGTGTTCTTTTAATTCAGTCAAAAATTAAGCGTTTCTTTGTTCATTTCTCTCTTTTTTTCCCGCTTTTTTTGGCGTGTTTTCGCTCATAAAATAATCTAAGGGAGAAAAATATTATTAATAAACACTCTTTAAGCGATATTTTACGACAATAAATGTAGGCCATCAGTTGCCAGCAATTATTGTAGTGAATTCAGTTGCAGTTTTGTTAGAGTGTAGGTCACATGACGATCAAGCTTTGTCAGTTGGCGAACAGCATTAATGTTTTGTGGCACAACTACAGATTTTGGACGACCTTCATAAAATTCGTCCTGTGGGGAGTGCGACCACGATTGAATTCGAAAAACCAGCGAAACACGGTGGCCTGAGATGGTGATTCATCACTAAAAGTCGAAGCGAGTTTATCAGCACACTACTGTTGGTTTAATCCACATCGAAACTCCTAGAAAATCATCGCACGAAAATGTTCACGATTTAATTCCATTGTTTACCAAGATGAACGTTCTATGTTAAGTATCTGTAAACAACACAAAAAGCACTAGTATGACAAAACGTTCTGAGTACCTTTACCTTTAAAAATGTTAAACTTTAGAGATGTGTTCCATCTGAAGGCAAGATCATAGAAAGAAAAAACAATCAACGGCGAGTATAACGCAAACCTATTGCAGCGTTTGAGTTATGAAGCCAAGAAAAATCGGCCAAAGAAGCTAACGACAATGCACCAGTTCACACATCCATTTTCGCAATTGCCGAAATAATGAGTTAAAGTTCGAATTTCTTCGTCACATATCCTATTCCCTAGTTTTAGCTCCCCCAGATTATTTTCTGCTTCCAAACTTGAAAACATAACTCAATGGTAAAAAAATATGCCAATAATGAAGAGGTGGAATCTGCGGGTAATGTCTATTTTATGGAGCTCGACTGTTCTCACTATAAATCGAAACTATTGAACAACACTGGGAAAAGTGTATCGAGCTAAGAATAAAGATATTTATTTCTAAATTTTTTCGTTTTCTTTGTAACATCGGGTACTTCTGCTACTAACCTCGTATATCGGTGATTCCATGTCAAAACGCCCACATTTCTGACATCACTATTTTTGAAAATTTTTAAACTCTCTGGGTTGATAGTTCTTCTGAAACGTATTATATCTGCATACTTGGTTTTTTTAATTTTTATTTCTCTTTAAAAGATATACACTGTAAAAAATTGCAAAATATCTTAAAAAATACAATTAGTGCATGTATTCAAACAGCTGTAAATTCGAAACCGTAAGTTGTACAAAAAAAAATCCGAGGTATATCTTAAAGATTTTGAATTATTCTTTTTTGTGGTATACTCTTTTTGGACTCTTCCTATGAATTTTTTTTAAATTTTTTTAGTCTGAAGTTTTGTGTCATATTTTTCTTAGTGATCGCAGTAAATTTTTCACCTTTTCAACATAGTGTCGTTATAATACATCAATTATTAAGGTTTGTACAAAATTTTATCTTGGGATTCCAACTTTTATCGAAAATTTCATATATTTACATATAAAACTCTTCTACATGGCTTTGTCACTGAACTCCTCTTAAACGGCTGGACCGATTGACATGATTCTACGAAATAAAGTTGTGCTGGAGATCCACTAAGCAGTTGTTGGCCGTTACAACTAGATGATATACCCGGTTTTACTCAGGCGAAAAAATTTAAAATTTTAATATATATTTGTTTTTTGTTTATTTTTAAACATTTTGTATTTTTGTAATTTTTTTTGCATGCAAAATAATGGTGTAGTGAAATAATCATGTCAATTTCTTAATTTGTTTCTGAGTTATACTCTAAATACCCCTTCAAATACTGCCTCAGCAACAACAGCTCCACCTACCGGGTCAAACTTTAAACCCAAACCATCTACAGACCGAGCCTCATACACACACCAAACTTCATCAAAATCGGTCCAGCCGTTTAAGAGGAGTTCAGTGGCAAAGCCATGTACAGAAGGGTTTTATATATGTAAATATATGAAATTTTCGGTAAAAAAGTAAGAAATCTTTTGTAAAAACTAAAAGGGTTTTCCCCTTTTTAACTTTCAATTTTCATCTCTCGCTTTACCTCTCTGCGTTTTATAATCTATTCATTTGTTTTTTTTTATATCTTTCGGATGTAAATTCGAGATAAGCTTGTTTCTTAGGTCATTTGTTAACAGCATGATATATATTAAAATTGAAAAAACGCTACAGCCTACCACCAAAATAAGTCAAGCATAATAGAAATATTAAACAAATTGTCGAAATTCAATTTGAAAAGCTAAGGAAAAATAAAAAAAAAGAGAAAAGATTATAAAACAAATTAAGTGAATGGTTGTGGCCATTGAGCAATTGTCTAATTAGAGTATAAGACATAAAAGGTTATTATAAATTCAACAAAAATTAAGAGGGGAAAACATACATCGAAAGTGTTATAAGCTATAAAAGTTTTTAATTGTGGGCCATGTAAATTAGCTCCTAAATGAAAATGGCCTAAAGCTTAGAAATTTTACATAATAAACATAAGACAATAAAACAATTACCTCATTCGAACGAAACGGTTAAGTATTTGCCAAAAATATTAAGTTCAATCATAATTAATGATGACCCACAAATGAAATATATAGTTGATGCAATCCGAGAGGCAAAAATTGATACAAGGAATATACATAACGCAGAAATTTGATGACTTTTTCATAAGTAACACTTAACCAACCTTCACCCTCTGGGTTTCATAATTACCACTTTTTGAAAGCAACCTCGTTGAACAATACAGCGTAAGAAAAGAACGTGCGTAAAAAACTTATGGTCACCTTCAAGATTGAAATAGATCCTATCTGTGCGAATGGTAGCGGCATGTGATATGATATAGCTTAGTCACCATCTCGCCCTTTATTCATTTACATTAGAATACATGAGGTGATGCAAGGGATGATATGTGATGCCTGGAGCTTGTCGGTTTCTATGTTGAACTAAACAATAGCTTTAAATTCATTTCAACGTTTAAATTTGAGCATGACTTTAATTTGAGTCTTTGCTTCTCTAACGGTTTTTTTCTGCTGTATAATAGTCTTTCCTGCCTATAGAAACATGGGGAAAAGTGGCATCAAATAGCGAAAAGATCAGTTTATATTTTTGTAGACACAGTCAATTTTAATGCAACAGTAATATCGACACAAAACTGCTGAAAAAGCACCAGCTTAAAATAAACACATCTCGAATGTAAAAAAAAATTTAAGTTAAAATTTTGGTTTAAACTAAAAAACAGGCTGGTAGAAACAGAAGTTAGTTGAAACGCCAACACACCCGGCGGTTTTGACGTGACAGAGTATTTTTATTTTTGTCCTTATTATTGTCCTTATCCCAATTCATTCCTTTGTTCGCAAAGTATGAGGACAACTTTATCCTTTTTCGTATATTTTTCCTAATAATTTTCATACTTCCAGACCAGAGCTGTAAAAGTGTGAATTCATTTTCACTTTTCATTCTCTTGTTTAAAAATTCAAAATCTGAAATCTTTTTTTGTAGCATTCAAAGTGTGAACTCTTTAGGCTTGAGCCTTTAGGCTGATTAAAATTGTTTTCAAGTCATTAATTGCAAAACGTAAAGAATGCACACTGAATTGAAATTTTGACGAATGCAGCCACCGATGGCTTCAGCCACGATGGCTGCAACTATCGATAGTTGCCGCCGAATTGAAATTTTAGTGAATGCAGCCATCGCCGGGCTTCAGCCGCATAGATTTGTTTTTGCGTCTGAAGTTGATTTGTTTGTATTTGTGTATGCGTGTGTGACTGTTGGGCATGACTGTGATGGGTTGCCATTGGCTGATATCATGTATAGAAAAAGTATTATATACAACAAATTGTAGAAGTTAATTTTTAAACATTTTTTTAATAATATTTATTGTTAATAAGCACTTTAATATTCCAGAAAATATCAAAGGAAAGACAGAAGCATGTCACTAACATCGGCCGTCGAAAACAAATGACAACAAAAATGCAAAATGCTGCTTTATATTTAGTAGTATTAAACGGTAGTTAATAAAATGTACAGTGTTTCAGAGTTGAAAAGAATGATAAAACTGAGTGCATTCATCAGATTTTTTAAGCCAACAAGAATGGGATTGATATTTCAAGTCCCATTCCTTAGAGAGCATTGGGTGTGCATTCTTTTATCTTCAAAGAATGATGAATTGTGCATCTGTAATTCATTTACTCTACAGAAGCATAAGATTGCAATCTGGTGGATGCAGCTTTTGAATGCATTAAGAGTGTGAGCATTCCGAAATGATTCAGACTTCATGATTCAAACATTTGTTTTAATACATGTCCAAATTCCTGAGCTTATCCTTGTTTGCATAACTTTCCTAATACTTCTATTCCTCTACTAATACTTCTACTTCTAGTCCCACTTCTATTCTTCTTTTCTTAATCTTTGTGCTGAATCTTGTCCTTAGTGTGTCCAAATCCTTGTTCTATTCTTTGTCCAATATCGTGTCTGTATTCTTTTCCTTTAACTTTTCCAAAATAGTGTTTCGGACCTAATCCTTGTCATAGTTCTTTTCTCAATCGTTGTCTGAATTTTTTCTCTGAATCCTCATCCACTTCCATACTCTATTCTTTGTCCAAATCCTTGTCCTACACCTTATGTCATTCCAGGTCCTAAACTTTGCCCCCATTTTTCTTCCAATTCTTGTTCTAAGCCTTATCCAAATCCTTGTTCATATTCTTGTCCTTATTTTAATTGCAATTTCAACTTTTTTTTTTCTTCCGCTTTTACCTATACATTTGGTGCATTGAAGTTATTTGAAAGGGTTATTTTAGACGCCACTAATTTTATTTTTTATTTTGTATGATGTGACCAAAAAACCTCAGCTTTTCCAACATGGAACGACAGTACCATAAAATTTATCGAACCGCTAATAGTCACGGGGTTATAATTTCATGCAACAAAAATGCATGTTTAAGAGTTTTTTGTTTACTTTCATTTTTAACGTAACTGCTTGACCTTCTTCATCTGTGTATAGATCTTGTTGGAAGGTCGCGAATGTTCAGCCGGTACCTTAGAAAGGTGATGACACGAACCCTGCGAACAACCGATCCATTGTGATATGCTGTATGCTCTCCATATCGCAAGTCGTTGTGAGTGTCATAAACTTCCCCTTATGCATTATCTAGAGCTCAGTGACCGTCAATATGGCTTCTGTAGGGATCGATGTATTGGTTATCTTATGGCGTTTCTCACTGAAAAATGGAACCATTGCATTCACTACTTCGGTGAGAGAAGGGCTGTTGCTCTTGATATTTCTAAAGCGTTTGACCAAGTGTAGCAAAAAAATTCTCGTGTCAAAACTAATTACATGTGATGTTGGTGGTAACTTTACTCGATGCATTACGTATTTTCTTAAGGACAGATCGTTCCGTGTCGTGGTCGATGACATTTCATCCAGTGAACGTGCCATCAGTGCTGGAGTACAGCAGGTTTCAGTCCTTTCGCCAACTTCGTTTCAATAAAATGAATAAAGTTAAATTTTTTTCAAGACAGCTGATAACACGAATAAGGAATTTGGGGCGCAAAAGATCGATTGTGTCATGGCGCGCCATCTTCCATGAAACAGAGGTCGTCCAAATTCATGTCTCTAATTTCAGTAAAAAAAAGTCGGTAAGCCTGGCTCTGAAACGCCAACCGTTGACCGAAACGCTGCTCCTAACCTCATTTTCGAAGAAAAATGGTCCAATAATGCCACCACTCCACAATCCACAACAAACTGTCACTTTTTGTGGATGCATCGGCTTCTCGACAATAAAGTGCGGGTTTTCCGAGCACCAGATGCGGCAATTTTGTTTATTAATGTAGCCGCCGAGATGAACATGCGCCTCGTCAGAAAATATGATTTTTTGCTACACAAGCTTGGGCTACACAGCACTCACTTTGGAAATAATTTTTCAATATTTTCCAACGTTGTTAAAGCGTAAAGCGACTTATTTCTTTTCGCGCAGGTATGATACTGACTTTATGTCAAGATTTCGAGCGGGAAACAGCTGTCAACATTACCTATGATTCAAAAAGAAACCACTAGATGGCCCACCCTGTATATTAGGCTGAAAATTAAATCCAATTTGCATATTTAGACAGGGGCTTCAAGATCTTATTTGGAACTTCTGGAGCGAATTCAATGACGTTCGAAATATCTGATATGGGCTGAAAACATTTAATTTTCTATCAACTATCTTGGTCATCGACGCAATGCTAGTTGCCTGAGCCTTCTATACAGGTACTGCAATGATAAGTGTTGAAGCGATATACATGACCTGATGCCATCAACTCGTGTGTTTTCTCGGTCCACTCGGGCAGCTCACCAATCCCATACCTTTACCATTGCCTTGATGCCCAATAGAACCTCGCATTACCGTGATAATGTGTTCTTCAGGCGCACAGTTAAATTTTGGAACAATCTCCCTGCGAATGTGTTCCCTGGTAGTTTTATTCTCTGTGAATTTAAAACAAATCTTCACCGACACTACTCTATCTTTACACCCTCGAACTAACTATCACCCTTCTTCCGAATCAACACAATGCTTTCGCATTTATAGGGGGTATCCTTGAGCGGTATTTTTTTCCCCTTTATTTTATTTCAATGTGTTCTCTTTCTAGATCTCTTTTCCTAGGATCTAGTTTACGTTGTACTTTGGATAGAGGGTGTATTTCGTTCGAAATCAAGTGTTATTATCTTTTTTTTTGCGTCTTAACCAGAATAAATAAAACCTACTCCAATCACAGCTTACAGTGTAAGGTGGATGTCATCAGTATTTGAGTGGTACTCTCGAACAAAGGTAATAAATGGCATTGTATACAGCAGTTAAAGACCTCACAACCACATCGTCTTTTAGAATAGTCGGTCGCATCATGACTGCAATCACCACGGGGAAGTTAAACATATGGAGACAAAATAAGACCATCAAAAAGAACACTCTCAGTAAGAAACCACCATTCATTTACATTACCGATCTGAAAATTGGTATGGATATTAGAAAAGAGGGTTTGGCACCTTCTATACAATTCACATCGTTTATATGATTTACTTCTTCAACCTAATCCGACATAGAGCATGTAAACTCAATATGAAGTTTAACAGTTTTTATAGTATTTAACGAAAAAAATAATAATGAACACTGGAAAAGGAAGCGTGGATCCCCTGAAACAGGTTAAATTGTATATATGGACTAGCTTTTGAACTGTAAGCGATAGAGAATTGGTATGACATCCAAACTTGGTATGGACCAAAATTCAGGCAATTTGATTGGCAATTGGATACGAGTATCCACACAAAACATAGGGGTTAGAATTCTACCAAAAAATTAAATTTTAACCATGCAACCAAATTGTACTTTAAGAATGTTAAAAGCGATCAACCAGACACATACAGTTTTCTGGTCTTCAAAACATTTTGGAAGCTTGAGGTTGAATTCAAGTTTACTTGATTTTTTAAACACATTTTTTAAGCACATTTTTGAAACGCGATCGATTGACCTTTTTTTTAGACTATATCCGCTATAAATCCGAAGACATTGTGTTGATTCGGAAGAAGAGTGATAGTTAGTTGTACGGTGCAAAGATAGGGAAGTGTCGCTGGAGATTTCGAAGCAGTTCAAAATCTTCGAGAAACACGCTAGCTAATAGCTGTTGCCAAATAAACTCTAAAATTAGACTTAAATACGTCTTCACTATAGCCAACATGTTCGCTTTATCAACCTAGTCAGTGAAGATTTGGTCACCCTTTAAAAGAGTAAAATCAACGAAGACGTCTGATTTTTAACTCTTTTAACGAATCACCTAAAGTTTTTACTTCCTTTGGAGCAGAGAAGAGCATGTTCTCTTATGTGAGTTTCGTGAAGAAACTTTTCGCTTTTTATATCTGCATCACCGTTATGCAAAGTCTTCCAGTATCAACGTTATTGTTGGAACACCAATTCTGAAAGTAGGGTATGCAAAACCGGTTGGAATTATTCGGCGTTTCGGTTTTTTTTTTAATTATTCGAACCGGTTTTTTTAAAAATCGCAATTTTCGAATAATTCGAAAACCGGTTTTTTTGGCTCGAATTATTCGACTGCTCGAATAGTTAAGAAATATATAGTTAAGAAAATTTTACGTTTTTACATTTCACTAACGTTTCTAACATTTCTTATCTCTGGTTTCTATTTCATTTTACTTTATTTGAGCTCGTTTAAGCATATGCTTTCATTGCTCTCATTCCTTTCATTGGTCATTTCTTTTTGCTTTCTTTTGTTAAAACAGTATTTACAAGCGGCTGGCGTATTTAATGTATGTTAAACATGATTTTTTGTTTATAATGCATTCATTTTTAAAAAATAAATTTAATTATCAATAGGTGGACATGAACTCCGAAGTCTGGAAGCATTTAAAAAAGATAGGAAATTCAACAAGGCTTATTGTACGAAATGCCCAAAAAATCTAAAAGCATTAAGTACAAATATAGAAATAATCATTAAAAGATTTAAAACATGTGTTAAAAAGATTGAAAGAAAAACTCGAAACATAATTCTACCCAGTGAATCAAAACTATCGTTTTAGAATTCATTTATAAACCATTTCGGGAAGAAACATTCAATTTCGGCACTCATAAATGAAACTTTTTTATATCATTCTTCGGACTAAAATGTCTCTCAAAAATGAACCATTTTTGTTCGAAAATGAGTTAAAAAATAACCATAAATTTTACTTTTTTGTTCGGAAATTACTTAAAAAAGAACCATAGAAAACTAAAAAAGTTTTTTATGAATTTCGAGAAAGAAGTTCAGTTTTTATTTTTGGGAAAAATTTTCACGAATTTAATCTTCTATAACAAGCACTTTTAAGCAACAAAATAAAAAATCAAAAATTAAAAAAAAAAACTATACAAACACTTTCGAAAAACTCTCACCTTACGCAAAACCTTCGTTTATAGTTCAGTAGTACTGCAGTTCAAGGTAGTACTGCATAAGTACCTTTATTCAATTTATTAAAAAATAGTTGCTATTTTTGTTAAATAAAAACTATATAGATACATGTAGATAAAAAAAGTAAAATATTTATTTATGTTGAAAAAAAACCGGTTTTCCCGGTTTTCAATTTATTAAAAAATAGTTGCTATTTTTGTTAAATAAAAACTATATAGATACATGTAGATAAAAAAAGTAAAATATTTATTTATGTTGAAAAAAAAACCGGTTTTCCCGGTTTTTTTCTGGTCGAATAATTCGAAAACCGGTTTGGTAAAAATTTTACTATTCGAACCCGGTTTTTTTATAATGTCGAATAGTTGCATACCCTATCTGAAAGGCTTTCTCTTCGAATCTAACTGCAATCCTGCAAGTCTCATTAACACATAAGTGGTCTTTTGGATTAATGCTTCTTATTTTATTGCAGATGAAAGACCGTATGTTCAATAAAATAATTTCTTGTGCCATAAGAGATGCAACATTTATATTTCTATTAGCGAAACATAATTTCAAATTGGAATTATGGTAAAAATTATTTAATACCAAGCTATCCTTTGCGATGCTTAAGGCATAGAAGTGCATAGATTTAATTATGAAAAGGCAATGGATATGGTGTAGGTGTCCGAATTAACAAGAAATGCGTGCAAACTCACAACAAATTTTTTTCATAATGCGAAGTCTGAAAAAGGTCTAGGAGTTTGTAGTTTTGCAGACCAACTCTAGAAATTATTATTGGTTTATTCACTAAAGTGGCGTCCGTGGCGTAGTTGGTTAAAGTGCGTGGCCGCTATGTCAAAGAACCTTGGAGACCCGGGTTCGAATCCCAGCAGCGACAGAAAATTATTTGAATTAAAATAATTTTTCTGTACGGCCGCCACCTCTCTGCAGACAATGGCAAACCTCAGAGAGTAATCAAAATGCCATGTAAAGCTTCTTGAGAATAAGAACATTCCGTTCATCGCCGTTCGGAGTCGGCGTTAAGCATGTAGGTCCATTTCTCGGTCAATTGTGTACAAACTTAATAACACGCACAACACAATTGATCATAAGAAGCTAGGTCAAAGTCCTTTCAAGGGCTGAAATGGCCAGTTATTTATTTTTTTTTTTTTTTTTTATTCACTAGTTGAATTATTGGGTGCGATTCAGCAAAAAGCTCAACATTTTGTCCTTCAAGTGTTGTATGGCCTGAGTGACATAACCAAACCGGGTTGAGAGCATTGAAATCGCCTGCAACAACGATCTCACTGTGAGGGAATAACTCCAAAATTTGCGTAATCAAATAAGAGAAGAGAGAGAGTCCAATTTATTTAAAGTGTGCTCCCTCCCTAGGTTAGGCTAGGTTAGGTTGACGCGGCTGTCTCTTATAAGACACATTTAGGCCAATTAGGCCCGTTGTGGTACCAGGGGTTAACTATTTTCCACTCTATCTAAACCAGTTGGAGCTATTTATAAAGCTGTATAAAGATTTTGGGAGCTCGTCTAGGTCACTGTGGAACCAGTTACCTAGGAAAAGGTGGCGTTTTCTGGCCAGCACTGGGCATGTGCAGAGAAGATATGTTGTAGATTCAATCTCCTCCTCGTCTTTGCAGCTTCTGTAGAAGTCGTTATGGAGGATTTTTAGTCTTCGGGCATGGTTTTCAATTAGGCAGTGTCCTGTTAGAACGCCTATTACAATATTTATTTGGTCCGTTCTAAGAGAAATGATTTCCTTTGAGCGTTTTAAGTTCAGGGTTGGCCAAACTTGACGCGCCGTTTGGCATGTGCTACCCGTAGACAACCTAATGTTGGTACTTTTAAGGGATAGTTCACTTGTGAGTAATTTACATGTGGCGAGAGGTATTCAAATTTGTTCCTTATCTGTCGATATGAGTTTGGTAGCCCCATTACGAGCGAGTTCGTCTGCTTTGCAGTTTCCTGGGAAGTCTCTATGTCCGGGGATCCAACATAGAAATATATTGACCTCTGCCATATATGCTCTGCCATCGCATTTAGAGATCTGTGACAGCTTAGGACTGTTTTGAATATTGTTACAACAGATTTCAGGGCTTTCAAAGCGGTTTGACTGTCAGATGAAATACAAATATCTCTAGTTGATATATCATTCATCTGAAGCGAAGTAACGGCTTATAGCAGTAACTTCCGCTTGGAAGACACTGCAGGGGTCGTGGAGCCCAAAGGCAAGGTTGATGTTTAGTGGTTTAGAGTAGACTCCTCCCTCTGCTTTGCCATCTAATTTTGATCCATCAGTGTAAATTTCAGTGGCATTGTTTGGTGAAGGACTTCCAAGTTCCCATTCATTTCTGGGGGGAATTGATACATCAAGCTTTTTGTGGAAAATAAGTTTTTGCATGATGTAGTCTACGGTCTTAGGTATCGGAGGAAGAAGTTTCCTAATGTTAGAGTGTCCTATTGTACCTCCCTTCTATTGGGAAGTGGCTTCTAGATGGATTGCTGTGTTTGCAGCCATCTGTTTAGTTAAGATATCTAATGGTGTCAGGTGGAGCATAATGTCGAGTGCATCCGTTGGAGTGGATCAGCGCTCCGCTTATGCACAACTCAGTTGACCGTTGAACTTTGCGAAGTATTTTGAGTTGTGTTTGTTAAGTGCGGACCACCAAACTACATGTAGCTCCGTATAGAGCCAGTGAGTTACCTTAGGTTGTAATCCCCATTTGGTACCCACTGCTTTCTTCCATGAATATAGGGCTATATTGGCTTCTTTGGCTTTCTCTATGAGATTGGGTTTCCAATTTAGTTTCCTATCTAAGATGAGACCCAGGTATTTTGCTTGTTCCGAGAAAATTAATCTTGTATTTCCCAGTTTTGGAGGACTGATTGTGGGTAAGTTGTGTTGTCTAGTAAAGACCACTAATTCAGTTTTATTAGGATCAACGCTGAGTCCACAGCTGGTAACCCAGCTTATGAGAGTGTTTAGACATTTTTGCATAATATCTCGGAGAGTGGATACATATTTTCCTGAGATGACAATAGCAACATCATTAGCGTATGCTATCACCCTATACCCCTCTCGTTACAGTTTATCCAGTAGTTCATTCACCGCTAGGTTCCAGAGCAGAGGCGAGAGAACTCCTCCCTCCCTAACAGTGCAACCTAAACAAGTGCGCGTTGCGCTCCGCTCTCGAAAGGCACGCAATTTTTTTTTACGCTTACCCTAAACAAGTCCGCTGCGGAAACAATCGAAAACATATGAAACAAAAACAATTGTTTTCATTGCTCTTTGCTCTAATACATATTTTTATTTTATGCAGCCAACTTCACATCCGAACGCATAGTCAAAATTGGAAATTCGAATCATGTTGCGGTAGTCCTCTGCGTGTTTCGGTGGGCTTCGTACAAAATGTACGAATGGTGTTTGACCGTTAAACCACGCACACGCACTTGTTTAGGTTACACTGTAAATTCGGAATTCTATAGATTTAGCACAAGTACATCAAGTGAGAGCGAACTGTGTTCCGCACCCACAAGGAGGAGAACTCCGGATCTGTTACGCTAAGACTCTACACGCACTGATACGCTACATCACCGAAAATTATTCCCATATTTAGGGAAAACAATGGCAGTAAGTGATACCTAGGTTTATGAAAATCCAGTGGATCTGCATCCTTGCTCACCAGGGTCTCACTGCATTATCCATGGCTTGTTATCAGTAAGCGATTTAATAAATAAATAAATAAATAAATAACTGGCCATTTCAGCCCTTGAAAGGACTTTGACCTAGCTTCTTATGATCAATTGTGTTGTGCGTGTTATTAAGTTTGTACGCAATTGACCGAGAACCGGATCTACATGCTTAACGCCGACTCCGAACGGCGATGAACGGAATGTTCTCGTTCTCAAGAAGCTTTACATGGCATTTTGATTACTCTCTGAGGTTTGCCATTGTCTGCAGAGAGGTGGCGGCCGTACAGAAAATTATTTTAATTCAAATAATTTTCTGTCGCTGCTGAGGTTCGAACCTGGGTCTCCAAAGTTCGTTGACATAGCGGCCACGCACTTTAACCAACTACGCCACGGACGCCCCAGTAAGCGATTTAAGAGGAACAAAACTCGAAAAATAACTGTTTAGAAATAATTTTTTAATAAAACTCATAACAGACATTCCTTCTAACAAGCCAGCCTAAGGATACAGACACGACAGGACTACTTTTTGGAAAGACTCATATAAAATAGAAAGTAAGAAACAAGTAGTATGGAGATTGATTGCTCTGCTGGATCCAAAGCACCTGCCTGTACTATTAAAGATATTCACGTAAGCTTTTGCCGACTGGGTAAACTCAAAAGGAATTTGAAACAGCCCCAGCTGAATTAAACATTTTACACTTACTTGTATTCACATCATCTAATTGAATTTGAAATTGTTTTTTTTTTTTCGAATGCTTTCAAAACAAACATCCAATCTGGCAAATAAACAGTGCAACATAAATTGACCTTCAAAATTCTACGCTACACAGCAAATGCTATTATGTAAAATCAACATGAATAAAACTCTTTACAAAAGAGAACTCAACTCATGCAAAGTATTGATATAATAAAACAATGGAATTAAAATGGGAAAAAAAAGATATGTATTAAAAAAACTTTCTTTACGTTACGCTGTTTGAATCGCTGATTTACATTGCGTTATATTTTGATTATTTTTTTTTTCTTTCTGTCTATTAATGTGGCTGATTCAGCAACAAACGGTCAGTGTTCGGCATCTAATAGAAAAGCAAAAACAAAAAACAACAACAAGCAGTGATATTGCAATGAACTGCATTCGTCTGGCTGGCAGCATCAGCTGCAGATGCAAGTCCAACAACAAGTGGCGATCATGCTTCAATGAGGCTGAAAGGCAAAAGTAATGAAATGAATTACGTTGCATACATAATAGTGTTGAAAATAAAAAATAAAAAAAAACTCAAAAGTTCAACACACAATGAAATATGTTTTAAGTGTTAGTTATTTCTAAAAAAAAAAAAAAAATAATAATAAAAACACTAAATCAACAGACAATTTCCAACGAGAATCTCGAGACACCCCCTGATGCCATAAAAATCCACCACTCAAGGTGAGGTTGTTGGGATGAAAAACAACAAGTTGAATTAACAGCAACATATAAAATTTCTTGTTGCTGTTGGAAAATATAAAGTTGCTGTTAGTTGAACGCTCGAACGAACGATTAGAGTTATTTAATTGAATTTAATTCAATTCAACTTATTAATAATTTTTATTTTCAAATATTTGCATTGCTTACAGTAGTATTCGATTTATTATTTATTCTTAGTGTTGTTGTTGTTTTTGTTTTTGTTGTTGTGCGTGCATCGCATTTGATGTGGTGGGAGCATTCAAGCCCAGAGCATATCGAATGCTAAATACAAACGCGATCTTAGTGAAACATATACAACAACAAAAACAACAACTTTAGTGACTGAAGGCTGGGAAAATCAGTGTGAATAGAATAAGTAATACATTTAAGCTATGCAAAAAAACATTTATTCATGGCAATCTTAGCATTTGTTCATCCCATCAAATGCTGACAACAAGTTTTTTTTTTTCTTTTTATTTAAGGTAACAAAATTATGGACGGCTTTTAATTGCATATAACTTGTAACATAAAAATTTAAACAGCTACTTGTATTCGAGGTTTTTTGTCAAGTTTTACCAGCACATAAAACAAGAGTTATTTTGCTTGCAGACCGACACTAATCCCACAAAATACAAGCATGATTTATTTTTGTATTTCTTTCATTTATTTGTTTGTTTTCAATTATATGCAAGCAAGGTTTGTTTCTTAAGTCTTTTGTTTTGAACTTAGTATTTAACTTAAAATAAAAAACTAACTTTTAAATAAGACATGGTACATTATAATACAATATAATTTAAACTGTCATTCTTTTAAGATTTTCTTCCACAACTTCCACAAATTTTAGTGCATGTTTATTGAATTTTTACTATGCAGAAAATAAAAATTCAAAATTTGAAATTTTTGTTTTTATGATGCACAGTTGAATTTGGTACTTCAAATTTATTAGTTTCATTTTCTTGAAATCTTCAATATCTTAAACGGTTTCAACAGTTTTGTTTAAACGGTCTCTCAACCTTAAGCTATTTGTCAATACCTCGCTATTGACTCTGAGCATTTTAACGAATTAACCCATTAAGTCCGGGAAGAGCACAATTTGAATATGATGTTTGAGACTTATTTTCTGCTATAAAAAATGGAATAAAAAATTCCAAACATACCTATTCTACTATTTTTGGGGTCACTCTTTCGATTGGTGCAGTCGGATTTGCATAATAATGACTTTTGGAACCAATATGGCGCATTTTAATTAAAAAAATAACAAAATTTTTTGCGTTTTTCTTTTTTGTGAATCTTTTTCGCATAAATAAAGTTACTGAATCGGTGCCAAACTAAAACCAAAAGTGCACAAAATATCTAAAGTATAACTATGAATATTTTTTTTTGGTTTGAATCAACCTAACCTCTTCAATATATCAATACGTAAAAAATTAACGTTATTTGGTAAGTTATGAATATTATTAATAAAATTTACATCTCTAATAATATAATTGTCCCAAAAATATATAAAGAAGGGGTTTTTGAGATCGCTGATCACGAATTTGAGGTAAGATTTTCAAAATTGAAGATGGCGGATTCAATATGGCCGACCGAATTTCATAAATTCTTAAAAATTACAAGAAAATGTGTATAAGGGAGTTTTTGAGGCCGTTGATCACGAATTCGAAGTTAGATTTTCAAAATTTAAGATCGTGGATCTGTAGCTGATTAAATTTCAGGAAATGTCTGAAACCAATGCGATAATGTTTATTATGTTTACGGTGTTTACGATGTTTGATTGTTTCCGTCCGTTAGTCGTTGTATAAATGTTTTCCAACTCAAACCAGGTGGAGGTGGACGCCAAGAGAATTTTTTTTTTGTTTTTATTTAATTTTCTTTTATGTTTTTATTTTAATTTTTTTTTTTTATTTATTTTTTATTTGTTATTTTTTAATTTTTTTTTTATTTTTTTTTATTTATTTTTATTTATTTTTCCTTAGGATTTCGGATTTTTTAAGTATCTAAAATTACGAATATTTCAATATAATTTTTGCCCGATGGTCAGAGTGAAGTTGATGAATCTGCAGTGTTGCATTTTTTCGCAGCGGAATTGACATCGGGCAGCAACATTCCACCCTCCGGTGAATCTTGGCAGGGATTTACGAACTGTAAAGTGGCTAGCTTGGACACAGGTCGTCGTTGTAGTCCATGCGCAGTTTGCACCTCGGCACTCCATACTTGCCCATCTGCTGTTGGAAATACTTCGACAATTTTACTCTTCTGCCATTGACTTCTTGGCTGACTCGCATCGCATATGATGACTAGTTGTCTGGGCTGGATTGGATTGACCTTTTCTCTCCACTTTGGCCCGTGTAGTAGTTGAGGCAAGTACTCGACCGTTCATCTCTTCCAGAGTCGATTTTTGAGATTTTGGGCCATTCTTCACTGTTTTCGGACGCATAAATTAGCTTCTTCAGGATGTAGAGTTTGTGTAGAATTAAGGTAACCCATTAAAAAATGGTTTGGCGTCAATGGTTCATCCTGATGTGGCTCCATCAGTAAATCGGTCAGAGAGCGACTATTGACGATGTTTTCAGCTTCTATTAAAGCACTTCTGAAAGTTTCTAAACGTGGCGCTTCAGTGTGTAGACATCTTTTAAGCAGGCGTTTGACACATTGAATAAGCCGGTCCCAGCAGCCTCCGGCATTAGGGTTAGAAGGACAATTGAAAAGCCACTCGATGTTATTTTTTGAAAGTTCTTTGCTAATTTAATTTCTTCAAAGTCGAAAAGGCGTTTTTCGATCTTCAATTCTCGTTGTGCACCAATAAAATTGGTACCGTTGTCACTTCTGATGCGGACTGGCACGCCGCGTCGATTGACGAAATTCCTTAAACAGAGTATGAAAGCATCAGTTGAAAGATCTTCTGCAATTTCTTCGTATATTGATCGCGTAGTCATACAGGTAAATAAAGATACCCATCGCTTTTATCTTCTGCGACCTACTGTAATAAAAAACGGTCCACAATAATCGACACCACAATAACTAAATGGACGAACGAATGGCATGACTCGATCAATTGGTAATTGACTCATTAGTGGTAACTATGCTTGATTGCGTTTTTTTAATAATACAAGTTGGACATTCTTTCTTTAAAACCTGCAGCAATGTACCTGCGCCCGACATCCAAAATTTTAGTCTCATTTCGTTTATAATTATTTTGTCGTTTTGGTGATGTACAAACAGTGGCAATGTCGCATGATAAGGTGAGTAACAAAATGATCACGCGGTAGGATGATGGGGCGCCTGGCTTCAACAGGAAGACAATAAGCAGCATATAATCTTCTATTTATCTTAAGCAATCCATCATCTAAAATCTAAAATATGATTTGTTTTCGGTAGGCACTCCGTACGACGTAAAATATCGAACTCTTTCGCAAATGACTCTTTTTGAATTTGACGGCAAAGTAACTTTTCAGCAGCTTTTCAGCATAAAGTTCTATGGCTGACAATTCTTTGAACTGAGAAGTTAATCTTCTTGGCATTGGAAATAAACCTCATAATCCATCCCAGTACCCGGATGATCTTGAATAATGTTGAGAATTTAGTAAAGTCTATAATAAACTTACCAATATCTCTAATAGTTAGAGCACAGCTTGGTAGTTCTTCTGCAACACATTGTTCTTATGAAATTTTAAGTTGATTTAGCGACCAAGAGAACCCTCGGGTGAACAACTTCTGGCCCAAAAACTAATTTCTTTGCTATATTTTTGAATTTTTTGCAAAATAGTCCACAACTCTGGTACAAACAGCCATTTTGTATTTACTACGTTGAGTTCTGAAATTTTTGCTACAGGATCTTGAAGTACACACTCGTATGCCATCCAATCAAAAGTTTTTTGGCACTCTCAAAAAACTCTTATGTTTTTAAAAAACAAAAATTAAGAAGTTCGAAAGAATTCAATATTTTGTACATTATAACTCAGCTATTTTGAAAAATTGTTTAATTGAATCACGAAAATGGTCACGCAATCAGATAGAGCATCTGCGAAAATATAGAAGGTTATATAAGTGTCGTTTAAATTTGTCTTCAAAGGTTTATCATAACAAACACATTGACAACCAAAGCTGAAACCCTATACCGCTTTGAGCCGAAATGGGATAAGCCAAAGATGAAGAAAAAGTATAAGTGTTCAAAAATATTGCTATAAAATAATATAAATTTTTCCATGTTTTGATGTTTTGTTTTAAATTTTGTCCTAAGTATGTCTAAAACCTTGTTCTATTTCCTGTCCCGTTTCTTGTTATTATTCATTTCCCAATCTTATCCTAAATATTGTTTTAGGTGTATTTACATCTGTATCCCAAGTTTTGTCATAGTCCTTTTTCCAACCCTTGTCTGAATTCTTGTCCTAATCCTTGTCCAATTTCATGCTCTAGTCTTTATACAAACCTGTGTCCTACTCCTTAAATTATTCCAGATCCTAGTTTTTTTCCAGATCCTAGTTTTTTCCAGATCCTTGCCCTCATCCCTTTTCTTATCCTTAATCCTTGTCCTAATCCCTAACCAAACCCTTGCCTTTATACTTAGCCTTTTTTAATAGTAAGTTTTTTTTATTCAAATTTTTCCTTTTACGTTTGCATTTGGTCCATTCAAGTTACTTTTAGTAATTCCCTGAGAAGCCTGGTGACACCATTATTTTTTTTTTTTTTTTATTGAAGTGAAACTTCTTAGGCGGCGCTTCGAAATTCGAACGAGAATATTGAGGAGTGAAATTTCAAGGTCAATTTACTTCATTTCGTTACACGATAGAGAAGAAAGATATGTTTCACAGTAGAGAGAATGAGAGAGATATAAATTGTATAAAAGACTGAAAAATTTGCTTGTCACCGCAGAGGATCGAACCTGCGAACTAATAACAAAGACAACGCTGTATCCAACGCCCTAAACTCTTCATATAAAAATTTACTCTATATACCAATTAATCAAACTACTTTTGCTGTAGATGCCCAGCGGGAAAATAAAAAATGTTCCTAGAAATAGCGCTTTTTATGCTTGTGGAGCTCATATTTTTATACACATTTTGTTCATCAACGAAAACAGCGGGGAAATAGCACAGCAGTAAGGCATTTGATTGTAATGCCAGTGGTCCGAGTTTAATCCTCGCATCTTATAAAATTTTCTCGATTTGTTTTTTGTTTTTTTTTAAAGAGCTTTTTTACTATTTGTTTGTTAAGAAGCGCTTTCATCCTAGGATATCCAATATAAATTTTAATATGAATTTGGTTTACTTAAAAAGCGCTTCAGATGAATGAAGCGCTATGGCAGAAGCGCTTGTTAAGTGCTTTTGAAGGCCTTCGATTAGGCCTTCGTGGTAGACAGGGGGGTTGCCATGACTCAGGTAGAAGAGAGAAAGATTCAGCGAAACAGAAGTGAATCAGAGAATTGCCCTGAGCGCATTATGATTTTCGCAAAGTAGACTCTCATACTAGGGCTGCCATGCCAATATTTTTTTAGAATACCAACGTTGTTATATCTTTAATTCAATATATTAATATAACCTTTGATCATATTACACATATTATATTATTATTCATAATATTGCGATATAAAATTATATAAAAACCCAAATTCATGAAGCATATGCTGTCGCCCATGACGCTAACTTGACACTGTGCGCAAGAAAAGTTGGAATAAGTTCTTTCAATAGATAACTATTTTATGCATATTGTAGTTATATAATTTTATATCGAAATATTATTGATAATAGTAAGTATAATATGTTTGATTTAAATAATATTAATACGTACATTAAAAATATATAAAATTGTATTCTGTATTCACATCTATATGTAAATACGACGCAAATTGGTTATCAAATAAATTGCTTTTCGGCCATAGGTCCATTCCAATGAATATTAAATAAACAGAATATTTTTTTTATAAAAACTTTTTATTGTATTTCTTTTGCTTAAAAAGTTCTCTCTTTGCCTTTAAGGTTCGATTATGCAATCGTAAAGCAACGCAACGTAACGTAACCTAGGTAACGCAACGTAACGCAACGTTAGTAAAATCGTAACGTAACCTAGGGCAGCAATGGGTTCTATTCCAGATAGAACTCTACGCCACGTTACGTTGCGTAGTTTTACGATTGCATAATAGAGCCTTTACACTAAAATGGTTCTTATTCTAGAAGAGAAAGAGTGTATACAAAGGAGAAGTTTCACTTCTTTACTGTATACACGGTATACTGTATCTTTTTTTTTTATAATGTAACCGAAGAGCTCAGCTTAACTGTCATTCCATAAAATTTAACGTTGCTACTCTCAAAAAACTCGAATGTTTAAAAAAAAATAATTAAAAAGTTGGAAAAAATTCCACATTTTGGTAAATTTTTAAATAAAGCCGCCATTTTGGAAAATTGTTCATTTGAATCATGAAAATGATCACGCAGTCGGAAAGAGCACCTTCGAAAATCAAAGGCACCGGAAGCTCATTTCAAGTGCAGTAGAACTGGGGGCAGTAGAACTGGGGGGGCAGAACATTTTTTATTACATTAAAAATGTCATTAAGACGAAAAAACATATCAATAAAATATTACGAAAATATTGATGTAAAAATAAGTTCGATAAAAGCATTTAAAAACAAACAAATCATTTAAATTCAATAAATTTCAAAATTTTAAACAACCACTTTATTTTTTCTGGTGCGAATTTGTACTAGTATGGACTCCACGGGTTAGAAACAAGTGAAAAAAATTTTTTTTCAAAACGAGAATAAAATTGTGAAAGCAATAAACTTAAATATTTCCGAAATATATCTTCCTATCCTTTCGAGATAAATGAATAAAAATGTAATTAACATGAAGTGAATATGAATTGAATATGTAATTAACATGAATTGAATTGGATAAAAATATTTGTATTAAAAAAATTATTGTGAGAGTTTTTTACCCAGGGGGCGATTGCCCCCCTGTCCCCGCTTCCGGCGCCCCTGTCGAAAATAAAGAAAAAGTTTAAGTTCTAAAAAATGTTATAAAATAATATATATATGTGACCCGGTCTACGAAAAGGGACCTTCGGTGTGAAAATATCATTTTTCACTTTTTTCGCGATTCGGATAGACTAATGTGTGCTCTTTCTAATGGCGCAAAGCAGAAGTTTCCAACTCGTAAAGAAGTTTGTCAGGAATTTTCCAAAAAAAGAGCAGAAATGAGTGAAAATGAAAAAAAATTGGACATTGAATTATAACATAATAAACATCATTTCATACTTTTATTTGAAGGGAAACCAGCCATTTAAAAATCGAAATAGAGGATAAGCTGAAATAAATGAAAAGACGCCATTCAGTGTGCGACAATTAAACGTTTACAAACAGCTGTTTTCTCGAAAACTTGTTTTTACACCGAAGGTCCCTTTTCGTAGACCGGGTCACATATATATAAAATTAATACGTAAACATCGAATGTTGTCGTACACTTTTTCAATATTTATTTTAGAATAAGAACAATGAAACGTATATCATTCGAAAGGTAATGCACCATAGATGTGCCGAAGTATGTTAGATTTTAAATTTATGACCTTTGACCCGAAATATTAACGTTGAAAGTTTATATTAATTTTAGTTAGGGATCACAGAACTGGGAAGAGGTAGAATGAAGAATGAGGTATCGGATGAAAGATCTGGCTGCACAATATGATTGAATATTAGATTGGTGACCTTTGACCTCAAATATGAGCGGAAAAAGAGCATTTATTAAATAAAAGCTAAACTGTAAAAGATGGAAAAACATGATGTAAGAAAGAAATTTAGACATTCATAAGATGAGCAAAAAATACTTTGATAATTTTCACCATCGTTTACGGTTACCCTACAATAAGCACTTTTTCATTTAACAAGTGTCAATATATATTGTGATGGTAAAATTGCTTACAAATAGTAAATTTTGAAAAACTTCCGTTACTTTGACATCAAAATAATTGTGATATCTCGAAAACTATAGTTGTTTTTAGTACAACGTTTTTTGTATGAAAATTCGTTGGTTGAGAAAAATAACGGTATGCGAAAACTATTTTGCTAATATTTTCCACGAATAGTATGTTAAAAAAATTTCCCGTTGTTATGACATCAAAAGTATTGCGATATTTCAAAACCTGTAGATTTTTTTCATGCAATGCATTTCTTAAAACAATGTCATTGCCGCAGAATGAGAAAAAAACAATTGATATTTCAAATTTTGATTTTGCATGTAAATATCTCAGCCATTTTTCAATCGATTTTCCTTGAATTTTCTGTGTCTGAAAGTTTAATTAAATGACTTTGGAGAAATAAGAAAATATTTACCGTTATCTCACTAATTCAATTTCTTATGTTGTTTTCAAAAAAACTCTAAAATATTCAATTTTTGCTCAAAAATTAGACCAGACATTCTTTTTTTGTAATTTTATTTTTTTTTTGACGTGACGAAGTTACGTTATACTCCTCTAGTTTCCAAAAAAGTTAAAAAATGAATTTTTTAAAAATTCATCTGCGTTTCATTGAATTGTTACTCGCTGGGTATAAGAGCTATGATTAAAAAAATAGTATGACCGTAAAGGTTAATTCTTTGGCTATATTAAAAAAACAAAAAAAAAATTTAATACGGCATAGGGACGTAGTGGGAGCTGCGTAAGCAACGCAACTGAAAATTTGTTACATGGAATTATTACTCGCTGAGTATTAGTGCTAGGATTAAAAATACGATACGCCAATAAAGGCCTATTGGAAGCCCTCACAACAAAATTAGACAAAAAATTTCTGACATCATAAGGACGCTGAGAGAGCCGCTCAAAGATCGATAACGCAACATTCATGCAGCAGCGTTGCATTGAATTTTTACTCAATGAGTATATAACCTACGATAAAAGTGTAAAAAGGAAAATAAAGTTTTTATACATGGCTTTACGACAAAAATAAAAAAAAAATTCCGGCGTCGTCAGGTCGTGAATATAGCAGCTTATGTAACAGAAACGTAATATCGTTTCATGGAATTAGTACTCACTCACGAGGAGTGCTACAGTAAATTTTGTTTAACCACAGCAGGGATGTGTTATTACGCTTCACAACTAAATTACAAAAAAAATTTTGTTGTCATGATTTCAGGGATGCAATCACATAATGTAGTAAAAATGCTACAGCCATGAAAAAACGTTGCATGGATTTTTAACTCTGTGACTACTGGTGCAACGGTAAATTTTAAGAAACGAAAACAAAGGTGAGGTCTTCGGGCATATGACAAAAATAAAAAAAAAATTTGACGGCGTGTCAAAAACCCCCAGGGAACCACCTAATGTGACGCATATGCATCACTTTTGCTGGATTAATTGAAATTAGAGCTCAACCAATGGGGAAGAAAAAAAAAAAAGCTAAACGAAAAGCACCAACTCCAAATCCAACAACATCTCCAACACCAATACCAACACCAACACCAACACCAACACCAACACCAACACCAACACCAACACCAACACCAACACCAACACCAACACCAACACCAACACCAACACCAACACCAACACCAACACCAACACCAACACCAACACCAACACCAACACCAACACCAACACCAACACCAACACCAACACCAACACCAACACCAACACCAACACCAACACCAACACCAGCACCAACACCAACACCAACACCAACACCAACACCAACACCAACACCAACACCAACACCAACACCAACACTAACACCAACACCAACACCAACACCAACACCAACACCAACACCAACACCAACACCAACACCAACATCAACACCAACATCAACATAACCATTAACATCAACATCAATATCAACATCAACATAACCATTAACATCAACGTCAACATCAACATCAACATCAACATCAACATCAACATCAGCATCAACATCAACATCAACATCAACATAAACAACAACAACTACAACAACAACAACAACAACAAAAATCTAGTTAGTTACGATTTCACTGCTCACAAACAACAAAATAACACAATGAAACTGGAAAAGGACAATGACATGAATTTGGATATGGATTAGGACAAAAACTAAGACACACCTTTTTAAACTAGGAAAGGGATTCGGTATATTTGATTAAGTCAAAAATTTGGTCATGGATTAGAACAAGAGTTTGGACATGAAATAGGAGTATAAAGAAACACCGTCACGTCAAAACTTACGGGTGTGTCCACGACACAGCCAACGCTCTTTTTCTATTTTCTTCTCTCACACTCTTTCATATAACATATCATTTATTTGCGAAAATTAGTTCATATTGACACACAATTTAATTAAGTGTTTCTATCATCGAAAATCATTAGCTACCCCCATGATTTTTTTGATGAAAATTACATTTTTCAAAACGTTGTTTTTGTATTTTTTACAAAGTTCTACAGCTTAAAAAATTATTTCTGTAAAAAAATTTTTCAAATATTTCAAACCACTCCAAAGTGATATACACAAATTGCTATGTTTTAAGCCATTTCCTTATCTACTTTATATATTATACATATTATTATTATATATCTATATATAAATAGGTGTACGCAGAACAGTTAAGAAACATTTTCTCCCGTGTTTCTCAACCAATTTAGATAATTTTTTTTTAAATCAATAAGAGTAGGGAAAAGGAGTGCACCGAATATCTATGGTGGGCAATTCGACCTCAAATCAGACGTTCCATTCCACTGGTTACATTTGATGGGCGTTGAAGTAGAGGCGAGGCACTTTTCATCAGCCCAAATTTTCGGTTTAACTTCTGAACTATAAGTCACAAATCAATGAAACTTGGTAAGAACGTCCTTCCTTGACAAAGGGGCGTGGAAACACTCATACAACTCAAGGTTGTTATATCAAATAGCTTTGGAAGCATTTCTACTAGAAAGTAGAATAAGGGAAGTAGGGTACTGTGACGGGCATTGGACAAAGGAGTGTGGCTCCGTATATATAAGCCAAATTTTTGATATCGAATAGCTTAGAGAGTAAAAGTAACAGAACATAGAAACTCAGAGTGGAGTTACTGTTTTGTTATTTCCTGCTGGTGGTGCGTTTGGTGTGGTATGAGTTCGGTTACGTTTGCATATGAGTGAAGAAAGAAAAAAAAATTATTCCAATAAAAATACAAAAAAAAAATCAATTTTTAAATGATCGAACCTCGACCAAAGGTGATACTAGTAATATAAAATTTTCGATGTTTTGATGTTTTGTTTTAAATCTTGTCTTGAGTGTGTCTTATACCGTGTTCTGTTTTTTGTCCCGCTTTTTATTCTTATTCTTTTCCATTCTTATCCTAATTATTGTTAATTTTTTTTTATTTTTATCATGTAACCGAAGAGCTCAGCTTAACTGTGGTGTGTTCCATAAAATTTAACGTAGTCACCCAGTCACTGAGTTATAATTCTATACAACATTTTTTGTTGTCGTTGCAGTTTCACTGCATTAAGTGGTTGTCTCCGTGGTATCGTGGATGCAATATTTTTATTTTTTTATTTTCGTTATGAGGTAGAAGAACCATTTTTTGCTGTCGTAAAACAAAATTTTTGTAGAATCCTAATCAGAAAGTAATAATTCCATGCAACAATATTGCATTACGTTGCATACATCTACGCAATCTGACGATGTCTTAATTTATTTTTTTTTTAATTTTGTCGTGAGGCCTTATATTAATCCTTTATTTCTGTTTTATAACATTTACCGTGTCACTTATACTTATCGAGTTATAATTTCATGCAACGCCGTTGCATGATTGATGCATTTTCGTCCTTGTACCAGCTCTCTCCGTGGTCTCATGATTTCTTAAACTGTTTGTCTATTAAATATTATCATAAGAGCTAAGAACAGCCCTTTACTAGCGTGTAATATTTTTTACCGTAGCATCTAAACATAGCGCATTATAATTACATGTACGTAATAAATTTGAAGTGTCGTTGGCTAGGCAAGCTCCCTCCACGTGCCAATAACGTCGGTATTTATTTTTTTTTATTATTTTTATTATAATTCAAAGAATTAACCTTTCCTATAATCATTGAATAACAATGCCATGCAACGCCGATACATTTTGGGAAAATGCATTTTTCTACTTTTTTGAAAATCTTAATCTAATTACGTAAACGTTAAAATTACAAAAGAATACAAAGAGTACATATTTCGAACAAGTCATAAGTAAAAAAGTTTAACTTTTTTCAAACATAAAACGTTGAAATATTACTCTGGAATTTGCTTCAAATAGTCTCCATTCCATTTTTTTATACTTCTAGAAACTTAAGGTTTCAATAAGATGAGCCTTATAACTATAAGTGATTTCTCCTTCTTCTCCACTTATCTTTCAACCCATTTCGAACCAAGGCAGACTTGACTAAATAGGTATAACACCTGAAATCCTTGGTTCAAAGCTTTAAATACAGAAATAATTTTTTTGCTGAAAACGAACGAGAATTCTTAGAGGATCCAACGTAATAGATTCAAAAACCAAAAATCTATCTGCAAATACCGACAAATGGCGCTCAAACAGATACAGATTTCAGCACCAGATAATAGATGTACCAACCCGGAAAAAAAATGTTGATAATATGTCAAAAACATTTTGTTGATGGAATGAGAAATTTCAGGTATTTATGATTAGAAGGTAATCTCGTTAGAGCGTACTTTTGAAAAATCCTTGAGTGAAAATTTCCAAATGAAAAAGTGTAAATCATGTTTGCCATCACTCAGGTGGATTAAGGAGGATATAGAAGGTATTTTTTTATCATATATCTTAAGCGCTAGCAATGTAGCGGGTATTAACCAGTCAATATCAAATCAGCTTTCAAATATAAACTCAAGACAAAAAAAAAAAATTGACTTGCATCAAGACAAACAGCCGGCTGTAGGTTTAGTACTTTTAATACAACATTTAAAAGGAAATTGTGGCGTTTGTGGCGTAGTTGGTTAAAGTGCGTGGCCTCTATGTCAACGAACCTGGAGACCCGGGTTCGAAGCCTAGCAGTGACAAAAAATTATTTAAATTAAAATAATTTTTCTGTACGGCCGCCACCTTCCTGCACACAATGGCAAGCCTCAGAGAGTAGTCAAAATGCCATGTAAAGCTTTTTGAGAACAAGTTTCAAGGGCTGAAATGAACAGTTATTTATTTTTTATTTATTTATTATTAAAAGGAAATGTAAGGCCACTTAAAATGGTGTTTTAGGATTCTAATTTTAGTTTTAATTTCCATTAGTGGACAAATTCGTATCTTTAAATTTTTTTACAATACTTGCTTAATGTACACCAAAGTGCTTATTATTTATGAACTTGTTAATCCAGCCAAAACGAGTTGGAAAATGCTAAAAGTGTCAAGACTTATTGACTGTTAAGACTTACTTACTGTTATGTCTTAACACTTTTATAATTTTGCATATTAAAAAAAAAAAAATATGTGTACAACAATTTAACCCCAAACAAATTCCATTTTTTTCCTTTGAACAAACAACATCCATACATTTTTTTTTTTTTTTTTCAATTTGTCGATCGAGCATGTACTCAAGGAGAAATAAGAGAACAAACCCAAAAAAAAAAAAAATGCACTCGTCGATTTTCCCCAAAAGTTTTCTGAACCACCCAAGCCCATGGTATAATAATACATGGTAGCATTGACAACTGCTTATTTTCTCTTCAACAGGAAAACATAAATTGTCAAAAACAGCTTTTTGTGGAAATACATCAGCAGCTGCTGTGGTTGTTGTTTTTTTTCACTTCAACGTTTTCAACATTGCTTGTGTTTTCAATGGCTGATTGTGAGCGCTCTCTTTTTGAGTATATTTTTTGACAGTATATGATTTCCCAAGCAACTGTCAATGCTACCATGTATTATTATACCATGCCCAAGCCAGAGAGTTCAAAAAGCTTAGTTTAACAATAGAAATAAAATTGCTTTAAGTCAGACTCTCATGAGTAGGAAAATCACTCAAAACCATGAGAGCAGCACACAAACTCACCACAGCACAGTAACAAAGCATAGAAGTCCAACTATAACAGCAACAACAATAACAAAAACGTATCCACCAAATATTGCAACTTTGAGTTTGAATGCTTTTCTGTGGTTTTTTGGTATAAAATATAAAAGTTTCAAAGAAAGTTATTCACTTTGTTACTTGAGCTCGCGCATTATCAACAAAACGAACAATATTTAAAAAAAAATTGAAGTTTAATTCACTTAAATCGTGCAACGCAGCTTAAAGTTAATTTATTAATTTTTTGTTCTGTTCGTACAAAGATAAAGACTCGGTGATAAAAAAGTGTGAATTAA
The DNA here is from genome assembly GCA_943735915.1 of Pherbina coryleti. NCBI lineage: Eukaryota > Metazoa > Arthropoda > Insecta > Diptera > Sciomyzidae > Pherbina > Pherbina coryleti. Next base: position 16,905,685 of record OX030950.1, on the reverse strand, counting down.
AAGTGTTTTTGTGAAGAACAAACGAAAATAAAAATCTGATAATTAAGCACCACAAGGCCTTCAAGGGATTTTTTTTTATAAAAAAAAAAAACAAATAAACAAGAAAGCCTGAAGTGCTTAACGCCTTAAGGATTATATAAGCTTGTGCTCTGTGGATATAGCACTGAAATAAAAACAGCAGCAGCATCTGATAGTTACAACAAAAACAACAATGCAGTAAGTGTTGCTTAGAACTTTTAAGTGTGGAAATACAAATCATTGTTATGTTATTTATTAAGCTTGCAACTATAAAGCTTTAATTCAAAGCCTTCCAGAGGCTTCGGGTAAAATCTAATGGTGTGACGCATGCACCTTAAGTTGGTTTTTATTTTTTATAAATGGCCTAAAGTTAACTGTTAGTTGTTGCATTAGCAACTTATCCTTGGCACATGTATTTAGGTATGAAGAAAAAAATAAAAACTTTATTATATACTAAAGCTGCTTAAAGATTGCAGCATCAATTAGTTGTTGTTATTGTTGTACTCGTATTAGTCAGAGTTAGACGTAGCATCACGTACTAAGCACTTTATTCAAATCGTGGGAGTTTCTTATTTTCTTGCGTGGCGACAGACAATCATACAATTCAAATACATGTGTGCATAGATGCACTCTAATTGATATGTATGGGTTTTAACGCCTTAGTGTGTTTGTGTGTGTGTGTGTGTTTGATTCTTGGCTTTAGGTAATTTTTTTATTGTTACTTGCTGCTTTGTCTAACAATTGTTTATTTTGTGGCTCAAGCATATTTTAAGAATCATTTGTTGAACGTCTCTAAGTGTGTTTGTGTGAGTATGTGTCCGTATTAGTGAGTTGTTGCTAGGGCGGCAGACATAAATGTCATGTCAGTCATTGTTACAATTTTTAATTTATGTTTGTTTTAAATTGGCTTCTATTCTATGGAACCAATATGTCGATCAATCAAATTTTTTGACAATAATTCGGAATCTGTCTGATAGGATTTTTTATAATATATTTTCTTTTTCATCTTACATCAAAATATATTTTCCAAATTCAAAATGGATAGAAAATGTATAAATTGATTAGTTACACATTCACAAAAAATACATCAAAATCGTTTAACAGCATCAAACAAAAGACTTAAGACACGAACTTATTTGAAATATGATTGGCTGTGTTAAATATGTTTGTACAGGAAGTTTGATGAAACATTGAATTTATGGCCCTAAATCTCACAAAATTATTTAAATCGTCACACAAAAACAAAATTTTCTTTTACCATTCATATAACTATTATCTTTTTGGTTTTGTTTTTTTTTTTATTTTCAACTTTGATGCATTGCTACCTTGTGTACAAAATATTTGTCCTAGCGAAGCTTTGTATCCGAGTTATGGGCTTTATTAAATCGCCTAAAACCAAAAAAACCTAACTTTTATTCGAATACGTTTATTTTATATTATTATATGAAATTTTGCGAATTTTTCAGTTGTGCTATAAATTTTGAAATTATAAATTTATAAAAAAATATATAAAATTAAATTTTAAATAAATTTTTTATAACATTAAAAAAAATATATCATATCAAGAAATTGTTCAAAATATGCCAAATCTGCTTGCGTAATTTTAAATTGAGATCTACTATGACTAGGAGATACAGTAACTTACAAAACCGTTCATAATCAGGAATTTTTTCAATTATTTTGTTTTATTTTTGTCTAGTTATAAAATATTATAAATGTTAATACATAAAACTACCATTAAAAACTAAAAAAATAGTTTGTGTGCAAGTAAGTGAATATTAAATTCAATTTTTATTTTAATGAACACTTTTGTAACTGGTTTGTCCAAAAGACATAAACATTTTTTTTAAATTTTTATTAGTTTTTAATGTGGCCACCTGCGTTCTGTTAGGCATACTACCTATCAAATTATGCAAAGTTTGGGGGCTCATTCTGAACAACTCTTGGTTAACCGCCGTCCATAAATCTTCCAGGCTTTGGGGAACCTATTTTTGCATTCAATTTTTTTTCTTAAGGATATTCCACTGATTTTCTATTGGTTTGAGATCTGGGATTTGCGCAGGCCAATCCAAACAAGAAATTTCGTTGTGTTTCATTGTCACTTTAGCTTTATGCTTCGTGTCGTTATCTTGCATTAAGATGGTATCAGCTGAAGAGATATGAGTCCCGTAGAATATCGACATAATTTTCGGACTCATTATACCATCAATACGTCGCAGGAGTCCTTACTGATTCCCTTGAAAACATTCCCAGATCATTAAGGATCCTCTCCCGAATTTCAAAGTCTTCTGCATATTTCGTTCGGTAATACCAACCTTTGGGTCATACCATGGCCAAATTCAGATCAGATACCAAACGGTTAATCTTTGATTCATCAGACCAAGTGACCAACCTCCATTGAACTACTCCATTGAACTACGCCCCAATTAGCATGTTCCTTGGCAAAATTTAAGCGTTGTTCGTGTTGCTAAGCTGTAAGTAAAGGCTTTTTTATTTTAATTTTAGCCCTCATGTCGGCTTCAGACATTTGCGTACTGATAGCAGGACATGTTAAGGTTTAGAGCCTCAAATATCTCCTTGTGAGCTTTTACAGCATTGTCCACTAGGGCGTATCGAATTACAATTTTTTTTCGAATTTCACATTCTAAGATGTCTCAAAAGTTGCATGGGGTTGTCAAGATCACCCAAAAAAAATGGTTAGGAAAAAAAAGGATGTCTTCCTGCCCCGCAAGGACAAAGTTTTTTTTTGAGGAAAACAGTAAAAAATAACGACCTTAAAATGCTTTGACTTTCATAAAAAAAACTACGTATGTCTTAAAAAAAAACTAGGTATAGGCTTAAGCTAAATGTACTGGTTAACACGATGCCACTCACGATTCTTATCCACAGTGTCCTGTGTAAAGGGTATTTGAAGCAAAAGTTGTAATTGATATAGCACAGAACATTTTGATTGTTACCCAATAGTCTAAATTTTCGTGGTATTGATTATACTGTTAACGTATTCCTTAAAGTTGCCGAATTCATAATTAGTATAATTATTGCATATGCATTTTCTTTTTTTTTGAGAAATGTATACTTGAATCCAATTTTTGAACTTTTTCAAAAAAATGAATATAAGATTTTATATCTCGGGTATCAGAAATGGTACCGAAGAAACTTTGGTCAATTTGGATTTTTTGAATATTCCTGAACAACACCCTGTCTAAAAGTATTATTTTAGTACTTATTTCGAGATTTGACGATGTCGATCGGCCTTTGAGATCGTGCCATTCTCGATCGCCTCTGGACTTTTTTTTTGGTTTCGTTTTTTAGGAAAACGCAAAAGATAATAATAAACCTCAAACTCTTGATCAGTTAAAAGCCAACATACGTCAAGTCATGGCCGAGCTAGTGTCTGAATTATGCACAGAAATCATCGAAAATTACCATAAAAAGACTGAGTCCTGCAAAAACTCCCGTTGTGGAAATTTTAATGATATTGTATTCCAAAGTCCAAAGGCATAGTCCAAATCTTATAATGAAATAAAAATTTTATCGAAATCTGCTTTTTTGGTGTGTTTTTTTAAAATTTACTTTCTTACTTTAAAATGGATAACCCTTTATGTACAAATACTCAGATGCTGTATAAAAAACGTTTCATTTCAATCTACTTTATCTCTTACTTCGTCTCCGTCTAACTATGAATAAGAAAGTTACAAACACTTTTGAGAAATGAAAGTCAGCAAAATGACGTTTTTAAGAATTTTTCACTGACTAAAAAAATTTTAACTTCATTAACTTAACGGGTTGATAATTTTTTCGAAATATACGAAAAAAATAATGATGCGTATTTTCCCAAACCCTAAAGGGTGCACACAGACATGCCTTGCGTTAGACTTGGAATGACCAAAATAACTTTCTATAAATAATTTTTTTTAATTATCAGACTACGAGGGTGAGATGAAAAATCCCTAAAAAATAAACAGAAGCCGACAATAGTACTAATCTCATGTTTCATTTGTGAATTACTATCTTTAGCTTGAGCGCATTAAAATATACATACTGATATGTCATTCAGTTCTATTTTGACACTCATCAACAGCAAGCAATCCTGAAAAAAGTCTTGATTGAACTTTATTCCTTGCGGTAAAAATATAACACAAATTAAAGCATCGCTTGTGGGGAAACATTATGGGGCTTCCCCACCATCGATTGGAATGATTCAAAATAACATAGATTTACTGATTTTCTCTGTGGTTGCATAAGCCGAAGGACGCCAAACCTTCTGGTCGTCCGCTTGAGGTTAGAACACCAGAAATCTTTGATTAAATCCATGGTGTGAATGTCGGAGAGTATACTTGTACGAGATTACTGAGGCTATGGGCATAATAGCCGAATGGGTATGTAACATTTAACATAAATTTTTGGGTATGAAAATGATACCTATGTGATAACTTCAAACGAGCGTGTTCGTAGCCGTGAACGAAAATGGATCCATTACAACACACCAGAGACCAAAGAACTAACGAAACGGTGCACTTATTCTGTCGAATCGAAGTCGAAAAAAGCCAAAAAAGTGAAACCACGTTCATAGACCAACAAAGTCTAGGCGACGTTTTTTTTTTTTGGATACACACGGTATCGTCCATATCGATTACCTTTAAAAGGTCAAAACTATCATCGGCGTTTATTATTCAGAGCTGTCGAAGCTATTCGATGATGATTTGAAGATAAAGTGGTCGCAGTTGCTCAGAAGTTCGCAGTGACAATAGTACAATTGTACAAATTGATGCATCGTTCACTATACCCTCCAGACTTGGTACATTGCAACTATCTATCTATTTTCAAACTTGAAATGGCTCGGCGGAAAGAGATTGGGAACCAACGAAGAGGCCATAACTCAAACAAACACCTATTTTAAAGGATTGCTGAAATCGTATTGTTTGGAAGGGACTAAAAAAAAATTAGAAAACGAATGAAATGTATCGAGATTAATGGAGAAATAAGATAAGTTTTGACCGAAAAACTCATTTCTTGTTTTGATGCGAAAACGTAATGTTTTACTACGCAGGCTTCCAAAAAAGTTGATAAAGAAACTTTTCCAAAAATTGTTACTCGCTGAATATAAGCGTAAGATGCAGAGTGACGGTAATACAGTTAACGTTCATTCATTGGTCTTATGACAAAAATATAAAAACAAAATGAATAACGTCAGTGGGATGTGTAGGGAGCTGATTAAGTAACGAGAGTGCAAATTTTTTACATGGAAATATATATCTTTGAGTACAGGTGATACGGTAAAAAATAGTATCGTTAATAGTTAATGAAAGCAAAAGGTTCTTAACCCTTTTGATAAAAATAGGCAACAAATTAATGATATTATGAGGTCACAGGCAGAGCCACAAGAAGAATTGGACATTGAACAAGTGGAAACCACTGAATACTGTATGATTACATCATTTTCTACATCCACCCAAGACAAGCGGGAAAAGCATTGACTTTCGCCATCTTCTTACACTTCATTTAAACTTGAAACCGTAGACGAACCTATCGTCACAGGCAGAGCGACTACAAGATCAAATATGCAACCATCTTTCAACGGCGTTGCATGGAATTATTACTTAATGAGTAGATGTGCCACAGTAAATATTATCAAACAGAAATGTAGGATTTATGCTTGGCTTAAAGACAAAAATAAAAAATAAATTATGACTTCTTCAGTTCGCGGACAGCAGTTTATGCAGCAAAAATTCAAATTTTGTTGCATTGAATTATTACGCGCTCTATGAAAGTGCAACCTCATAACATACAGAATGGGCCAAATACAATTTGTTTTTTTTTTTAATGCAATAAAATGAACAAAATTTAACTTTTCCTTTTATTATGGCTCTATTAGTAAGAGTAAACATTCCTATTAATTATGGAATACAATGTTGTTCAAGTGGCTGCCTCGGCTGGCTTCACAGTAGCGCTTTTTGTCACTCCAATTTTTCAAGACCTTGTTGATAGTTTCGAGCTGTAGATCACGGATTGCTTGAATGATATTGGCCTTAAATGCTTGAATAATTTCCGGATTATTGGCATAACATCGATCCTTCACAGTTCTCCAAAAACAAAAAAGTCCAAAGGGGTCAAATTGCAGCTCCGAGGCGTCCAATTGACATCGCCAAGACGGCTGATAACACGATTTGGGAATTTGGTGAGCAAAAGATCGATTGTGGCATGGGTGCGTGGCATGGCGCACCATCCTGTATGAACCAGAGGTTGTTCAAATTCATGTCTCTAATTTCAGTAAAAAAAGTCGGTTAACAGGGCTCTGTAACGCCAACCGTTGACCGAAACTTTGTTGCCAGCCTCATTTTCGAAGAAAAATGGTCAAATGATGCCACTGCAAACCAAAACTGTACCAAACTGTCACTCTCTGTGGATGCATCGGCTTCTTGACAATAACGTGCGGGTTTTCCGAACCCCAGATGCGGCAATTTTGTTTGTTAACGTAGCCGCCGAGATGAAAATGCTCCTTGTCAGAAAATATGATTTTTCACCCAAATCATCTTCTTTTCAAATAATGAACTGTTGTTCAAGCGTAAAGCGACTCATTTCATTCCGTGGCGGTATGATACTGACTTTATGTCAAGATTTCGAGCGGGAAACAGCTGTCGGTGTCAAAATAACCTATGACTTTAAAAAGCAACCACTTTATGGCCCATTTTATATAAGAGGTCTGTGAGCATATAACAAAAATTTTTAAAAAAATAAATATTAGGACAAAAGTTTGATTAAGGATTGGAACAAAGGACGAGAATAAAGATTTTATCAAGGATAAGGACAATCATTCAGACAAAGATTTTGACAAGAATCTAAACCAAGGATTAAGAAAAAGATTTGTAACCAGATTATGTCAAGAAGTTAGATAAGGATTGTGAAATGAATTTACAAGGATTATAAAAAGAAAGAAATCAAAAATTTGGTCATGGATACGAGTAAAAATTTAGGCAAGGTTTATGATAAAGATTTGGGCACAAATTTGGACAATGCTTATGACAATAATAATGGAAAAAAAAAATTGGGACACGGATTGCGATAAGAAATTTGACAAGGATTATGAAATAAATAGATTCAAACAATGAATAGTACATGAATTTGGAATTTAATTAAAACAAGAATTAGGAAAAATATTGGGACCAGACTTGCAACAATGATAATGAGAGCGACTCGGACAACGACTAGGTCAATAATTTGGACATGGATTAAAACAAGAATTTAGACAAGGACTAGAAAAAGGACGAGAATATGGATTTCGTCAAAGATTAGGACAAGAATTCATACAAGGAATCAAACAACGATTGGGATAAGGATTGCAACAAGAAGTGGGCTTAAAATTATGAAATGGACTAGGTCAAGAAATTGGTCATGGATTAAAACAAGAATTTTTACAAGGATTAGGACAAGATGTAAGACAAGTATAATGTTAAAAACATGCGAAAAAAGATAAGGTTTGGAACAAGTTTAATGACAAGGGAAATGATACGGATAAGAGTAAAAACAACGATAAAAATACATTGTCACTTCCAAACAAACGGGGTATGCATGATACAGTCAACTGAATTTTTTCTTCTTTGTTCAATAAAAAGCTTTTTAAATTCGATGGCTTATTAGCGAGAACATTTATTGCTTTCGTGACCTCTAGATATTGAGACCATACCGCTGATTCCAACTATTATTTACACCCATTCAAATAAAACCAAACCCACATTGTATTTAATCTCATTGCATAACAAATGAAAACCAAATTATTTTGAACTCTTGGCAAATTATAAACTTCAACTTGCACCTAACGATAAAAACTTATAATTCGATACCCTTTCATAGAAACAAACGAATAACCGCTAAATAAACGAGTGCAAAAAACCCCAAACAACAACAACAACAACAATAATAATAATAATGACCACAAAACCATAATTATATAAGAAAAACCCAAAAAGATTGAAACAATAAAAATTGTAATGGGAACAATAGCGATTGGAGCTGCAACAAATCATAAACATAAAGGAACGACATTATTTCTATCATTGCATTAATTGGATGGAAAATATATAGTTGGCAGAAATAATAACCTTCAAAGCAACAATTGTTGTACAAAAAGTAAAGTGTTATGTTTGCAAAAAAAAACAAAAAGGAAAAAATACTTTTAAAACAGTGTAAAAAAGAGTTAATAGTTGAAATATAAAAATTAAACGAATCGAAATTTTATTTATGGTGAGCGAAAAAAAGTATTTTTAATTTCAGCTCAGGCAACATAGGCCATAAATGCTCTACATACACAAAAAGTAGTGCTGAAGTTATGTGATGTTGGCTTAAATTCCCGTTGCTCATATATTTGAAAAGTAAAAGTGTGCATTTGGTCATTTATTGCAAAAGTGCTTTTAGTTTATTTGTGAAAAATCAAAAACAAATTATTGCAACCACGCCACATACTAAATACGTGCAATTCGAGCTGCAGCAGCTCGTGCCTCAAGTTGTTGATTGACCAACTCAATGGAAAGTGATAGCATCAAAAATGCTCTAGAGTTACAGTTATGCTATTAATACGCATAAAAATGCGCAATTATTTACGTGTTTTTGTCAGCTCCGGATAAAATGTATGAATAAAAAAATTACAATCATAAAACTAACGAACGCACTTTTACTTTAACGCTGAACCACGCCATGCTTGCAACATTATCGTGTTGCACTGGCACAACAACAATAGCAACGTCAACGAACAACTTGAAGATTTTATTTTGCTCTTTTGTTGATGTTTTTGTTGTTGTTGTTGTTGTTATTTTGTTTGTACTTTGCTGTTTTTGACATCTTTTCCTGTTTTTTCTATAACTGGCTTTTTTGCTTTGCTCTAGTTTTTTCCTAGCTAGTTGTCGTTGTATTCGTTTCATCAATTGTTGCTTTATGCAAAAATAAAACATACAAAAATGCAAAAAAAAAAAACAACAGTTGTCATGCTATGACCGTATCAGATTTCACATTACATAATTCATTTTTCATTTCTGTCATAATTATGGCATTAACAGCTTTTTATTTTGGCAGCACTTGATTTTGAAGAGTAACTAAAACGAACATACTTGAAATGCACACATTCATTTTTAATTAATTTTACACTTATTTCTGCCACATAGAGTTCCAAATTCCAAGCGAGAAACTCATTCATTGCCCATTTGATGTTTATAAACATTGTGCGTGTTCTTGCAACATTTCTTGGGTTGCTGCATTGAAACAAGTTTGTGGCTTAAGTCTTGCGTTTGAGTTAGAAGTAAGCAGCTAAGTATTCGATGAGTTTTCTGAACTGTTCATCGGCAGTAGGTGTGCCTCGAATAACATCATGTTTACTAGGTTTTAAATTTTATAAATAAAACGTTTTTGAAGGTGCAGCCACAATTTTATTTCTATTAAAATAGAGTTAAAGACCCAAAGAGTTTGTTGAACAAGTTCGTTGCCTAAGTCTTTTGTTTTACAAACATACAAAACGCCTATTTTTCATTAACGCCACTTTTAATTTAATGCTGAAAAATAGTAGCTCAAAATCTTTAAAGCCCCCTTTTCTCTACATAGACAGGAGGCATATTTTCAGTCACGAGCCATTAAAAATTTAACTCAACTAATTTTTTCAAAGTCATCGTTCGGTCTTTATGGCATGAAAGCATGTTCTAGTTATGTGTTAAATGTTTTTATATTTTTGGTGTAAAAATTAAATATCAGTAGGAGATCAAAGAAATTTTTTAATATTCATTGTTTTGCCTAATTTTTACATAAAAATATAAATTGATTTTGTTGTTTAATTTATTATAATTTTATCAAACCGAGTAAAAATAGGAATAATTGCAAAAATAGTTAATTTCTCTATAAATATTATTAATATTGTGTTATTGCTGTTGAAGTTTTTATGACTTGACTGTTCAGACTAGAACTAAACCGCTTAAGTATGGCTCCACATACAGCTTACCGAGAAAAATACTTGAAAAAAAAACAATAGACCAATGTTAATTCACTCAAGGGCTTTAGCAGATTTGTGCCTCTCAAGTTCATGGTCAAGACAATTTTCTCTGTCGGCGACGCATTTCTTGGTTGTGGTGGAAAAAAGTCAAGTAAGTATGCGATTAATGTGGTGGGGTATGGCATACCCCAAAAGTAAAAGTGGTGCAGATTCGTTGCTTAAGTCTTTTGTTATTAAAGTACAAATCAATTGAAATGCGATGGAAAGGACAGGGTTGCTCACGACAAGCATCCTGTGATAACTACTACAGCGGCCATGCAGAGAAGAACGAGTTTGGATGCGGATTTGTGGTTGGCAAGAGACTACGGCATCATGTCCTGCGATTCACACCTGTGAACGAACGACTTGCCATAATCCGTTTCAAGGCAAGACTCTTCAATATAAACCTGATTTGTGCACACGCTCCGACAGAAGATAAGGACGATGAGATCCAAGACAGCTTCTACGCAGCGCAGGCCTCGCCATGACATAAAAATCGTGCTTGGTGACTTCAACGCCAAGGTGGGAAAAGAAAATATCTTTGGTCCAACAGCCGGAAAGTTCAGCCTCCACGACAATACCTCCGATAACGGAATGAGGCTGATCGACTTTGCCGCAGCGCAAAACATGGTCGTTATTAGCACTAGATTCAAGCATCTCAATATTCATTAAGACACTTGGCTGTCTCCCGATCAAAAGACATGCAACCAAATTGATCACGTTTTGCCAGTGTTTTAGATGTACGCACGTTTCGTCGTGCCAATATAGACTCGGATCATTATCTTGTAGCAGTCAAGATCCGTACACGTCTGTGCGCAACCAAGAATGCGCAATCCAGCACAGAGAAAGCTAGACGTCAAAAAGCTGCAATCAAATCGAACAGCCGAAGACTTCATTACTGATTCAAGAAAGCATTCCTCCGATTGGCGATATATGCGCGCAGTGGAACCACTCTATGCGTACGGTTGCCGAAGAAGTAATTGACTATCATCGCCCTCGCCGAAACCAGTGGCACGACCAGGAGTGTCGCGACGCAACTGCAGAAAAAGACGAGGTTCGAAAAAATAAGACGACTGGTCGATGGTTTCAAGACCGGGGCCTCTTCCTGCAAGGATGAAAATGGGAATCTAGTGACAGATATCCAGAGTACACTGATGATGTGGAGGGAACACTTCTCTAGGCTTCTAAATGGTGACGACGGTAACAATCCCGCCAATAGAGATGATATCCCGGAAACCTCAACTGCGGACGACAGCGTTGAAGTTCCGCTGCCCGACCATAGTGATGTCTTGAAAGCTATAGCTCGGCTTAAAAACAACAAAGCCGCAGGAGCCGATGGCTTACCTGCTTCTATGCAGAATATGGTTGGAAGAATGCATTCCAAATGATTGGAACTTCAGTGTGCTCTGCCCAATCCACAAGAAAGGCGATCCCATCATTTGCGCCAACTACCATGGGATAAGACTAAATATCGCATATAAGGTCCTGTCGAGCGTATTATGTAAAAGACTGAAGCCCATCGTAAACAAGCTGATTGGACCTTATCAGTGGGGCGTCAGACCTGGCAAATCCACCATAGACCAGATATTAACGCTACGTCAAATCTTGGAGAAGAACATAGAAAAACAAATCGAAACACACCATCTTTTTGTCGATTATAAAACCGCCTTCGACAGTCCAATAAAGAATCATCTATACTCCACCATGACTGAATTTGGTATTCCTGCAAAGCTCATCCGTCTTTGCAGAATGACACTGAGCAACACCAGCAGCACAGTTAAAATCGGGAAGGACCTCACTCCTCCATTCGATACCAAACGAGGTTTCAGACAAGGTGATTCCTTATCGTGCGACTTTTTCAACCTAATGATGGAGAAAATCATCCGAGCTGCTGATTTGAGACGCAGTGGCACGATATTCAACGAAAGTATTATGCTGTTGGCGTATGCTGATGATATCAATATTATTGGCCATAATACGCGCGAAGTCAGTGCAGCATTCTCCAGATTAGCGAAAGAGTCGAGTCGAATGGGTCTTGCAATGAATGCAGATAAGACGAAATACCTAGTGTCAACAAATAAACAGTCCCAGCGTCTTGGAAACCACGTCACTGTTGACAACATCTCCTTCGAGGTTGTTCAGGACTTCGTCTACCTTGGATTCAGCATTAACTCTTTCAACGATGTCAGTATTGAGATAAAACGAAGGATAACTCTTGGCAACAGGTGCTACTTTGCACTGAGTAGGTAATTGAAAAGCAGAACCCTTTCTCGACGAACAAAACTCACGCTCTATAAGTCACTAATCATGTCCGTCCTATAATATGCAGCACAAACCTGAACGTTGAGCAGTTCTGCTGAAAAGACTTTGGGAGCCTTCGAGAAAAAGATTCTTCGTAAAATCTTCGGTCCAATCAGCGTCAATGGCGAGTACCGAATTCTATGGAACCACGAGCTGTATGAGCTGTACGCTGACATCGACATAGTTAAGCGCATTAAAATCGAGCGGCTCCGCTGGCTAGGTCATGTTGAGCGAATGGAAAACGACGCTCCTTTTTTGTTGTAAATGAATTATCCAAACTTTAATTATCCTTATTTAAAAAGAAAACTTTAAAATCCGCCTTAGCATTTTTTTTACCATTTTTCTCAACCGCGACCACTTTTTACACGATGCAACCTCAATTTATGTCTGTATTTATCATGTCAAGCAAATTCTTTACTTAAGCCTTTTTTTCTGCGTTAATCTTGCCATTAACAACAATTAAATTAAAAAACTATGTGTTGTCGACCAGTTGCATATTTGCAAGAAGTGGAAAATCACAAAATATGCGCAAATCTCACCATTAAAGCTATCAACTCCGATGTACAATTAAAAATCATGCGTAGAAAAATGTGCATTTTATTCATGCATCGCTTCGCTAACAAGGCAAATAAAATTACATTGTTTACGTGACGCCTTGAAATTTTTTTAGAAAATTGTACATTGCAATGTTTTGCCTCCTTTTATCATATCAAATTGTTTGCAACTCTAATTGAACAAAAATACAAATGCAAAGATTTGCCAACAATTTGTTTATTTTTAATTGAATCTTTTTCCCCATTATTAGCATTATGCTAAGCGTGCAACAACTGCGTGACCCTGACTTATAGCACGCAATCTTGTAGCAATTGAGGGAGTCTTCTCGCAACAAAGAAAACGAAATGAATTAATTTACATAGATATTGAAATTTTCTTGCAGTTTACTTAACAGTTTGTACATAATTATATACTGCTCTCGATCAATTTTTATTGAATTCGAAATTTGTTTACAATTTTTTTAAAGATACTTTGTAATTTTGCCTCCACGGAGCTGAGATTTCGTAGTGTGTCATTAAAGATCAATTCAGACAATCGAGAAACGATTCAGGCGCTTTTACACGAAATATGTTCGTATCGGAAATATGCGGTAAAATTGGGCTCACAGGATGAGCTAATACAGGGCCAGCCACAGTAGCCATTGGAACATAAGTTCCACAATAACTTGGAATCACAGTTTGTAAGTTTTCATTTTTCGAAAGACAAAATTTTGAATGTGAAGCATAATGTTTTTTCTAATAACATAAGAATTTTAACAATAAAACAGAAGAATATCTTCTATTGAAAAAAACAAGGCTTTCTTTGCATTTTTTTGAACAAACATAATTTTTTTAAATGTTTTTTTATAATTTTTTAAGAATAACAGAGCTTTCAAGATAATTTTAATTTCACACCTATTTAACTTATCTTCTTAGTAGCTTACTTTGGTTTGACTGGATATTTTTTACTAAAAAAAATCTTATGAATGATAAACTACATATTTGAGATTCACAAATATTATTCACAAAAAAGTCTGAACTATCATTGATCTATAAAAATAATCCAAACTTATTTGTTTATCTCTTACGAGTAATCTTCAATGTGCATTTTCCATGAAAAATATTTTAACATTTGCTTAAATTCTTAAGGACGGGGGGGGGGGTTTGTTTCGGCTAGGGTTTGTTTTGTGGCTAAGGTTTGTCTCGTCTACAAAAGACCTTTTTTCATAATTTTTTTTAAAAAACTATAACAGTTTATTTTACATATTACTAGCTGGTACCCGACGCGTTGCTGTCGTAGCGGAAATAATTTCTATCTCTATCTGAATCTCAAACTCAGTCTCAATCTCAATCTCAATCTCAATTTCAATCTCTATCTATCTCTATCTATATCTCTATCTCTATCTCTATCTCTATCTCTATCTCTATCTCTATCTCTATCTCTATCTCTATCTCTATCTCTATCTCTATCTCTATCTCTATCTCTATCTCTATCTCTATCTCTATCTCTATCTCTATCTCTATCTCTATCTCTATCTCTATCTCTATCTCTATCTCTATCTCTATCTCTATCTCTATCTCTATCTCTATCTCTATCTCTATCTCTATCTCTATCTCTATCTCTATCTCTATCTCTATCTCTATCTCTATCTCTATCTCTATCTCTATCTCTATCTCTATCTCTATCTCTATCTCTATCTCTATCTCTATCTCTATCTCTATCTCTATCTCTATCTCTATCTCTATCTCTATCTCTATCTCTATCTCTATCTCTATCTCTATCTCTATCTCTATCTCTATCTCTATCTCTATCTCTATCTCTATCTCTATCTCTATCTCTATCTCTATCTCTATCTCTATCTCTATCTCTATCTCTATCTCTATCTCTATCTCTATCTCTATCTCTATCTCTATCTCTATTCTATCTCTATCTCTATCTCTATCTCTATCTCTATCTCTAGCTCTATCTCTATCTCTATCCTCTATCTCTATCTCTATCTCTATCTCTATCTCTATCTCTATCTCTATCTCTATCTCTATCTCTATCTCTATCTCTATCTCTATCTCTATCTCTATCTCTATCTCTATCTCTATCTCTATCTCTATCTCTATCTCTATCTCTATCTCTATCTCTATCTCTATCTCTATCTCTATCTCTATCTCTATCTCTATCTCTATCTCTATCTCTATCTCTATCTCTATCTCTATCTCTATCTCTATCTCTATCTCTATCTCTATCTCTATCTCTATCTCTATCTCTATCTCTATCTCTATCTCTATCTCTATCTCTATCTCTATCTCTATCTCTATCTCTATCTCTATCTCTATCTCTATCTCTATCTCTATCTCTATCTCTATCTCTATCTCTATCTCTATCTCTATCTCTATCTCTATCTCTATCTCTATCTCTATCTCTATCTCTATCTCTATCTCTATCTCTATCTCTATCTCTATCTCTATCTCTATCTCTATCTCTATCTCTATCTCTATCTCTATCTCTATCTCTATCTCTATCTCTATCTCTATCTCTATCTCTATCTCTATCTCTATCTCTATCTCTATCTCTATCTCTATCTCTATCTCTATCTCTATCTCTATCTCTATCTCTATCTCTATCTCTATCTCTATCTCTATCTCTATCTCTATCGCTATCTCTATTTCTAAGTGGAACGACTCGTGTAAATTGATAACCAAATTTCGAGGCTATGCTACCCATAATTCCAAAGTTATTCGATATCGCAAATTTGGCTTGTATGGGCGGAGCCACACCCCCTTGTTCAATGACGTCTCAGTTTACTAGTTGATGGATATCATTCAATAGTAATTCCATACTGAATTTCGTTGTTATACGACTTTTTGTTCCAAAGCTATCTGATATCAAAAATTTAAAGTGTATGGGCGGGGCCACACCCCCTTTTCCAAAGCCCATCCCAGTTTTATAGTAGAAATATTTCACCAAGTGGCAACTCCGTACTGAATTTCATTATTATACGGCATTTAGTTCCAAAGCTATTCGATATCATAAATTTGAATTGTATGGGCGGTGCCACACCCCTTTGGCCTATACTTGCTCAATTTTGCCAGTCGAAAGACACAACTAAATAGAACGTTCTAACCGAGTTGCATTAATGTGTGACTTATAGCTCGAAAGTTATACCGAAAATTTGGTCTGCTGAAAAAGTGCCACGCCCCACGTCCAACGCCCATAAAATTTTACCTGTGGAACGGCTCTTGTAAATTGAGGTAGAACACCGAATTCCGATGCTATGCGACCTATAACTTCAGAGCTATTCGCTACCGTAGATTTGGGTTGTATGGGAGGTGCCACGCCCCCTTATTTTAGGGGGATGAAAAATAGATGTTGTTCGATTCTCACCCCTGACTAATATCCTCGCTAAGGATCACGAAAATCGGTCGAGCCGTTTCGGAGGAGTTCGATCACGCACCCCGTGACAGAAGAATTTTATATATTAGATTATATAAAAGTACAACATTTTAAGAATATTTAAAAAATTTTTGTTAAAAAATAGAGAGATATAACGGATTTATTGAAGATCTCCGCAGGTGCCTCGAAAAAAAGTATTTTTGCGGTGACCAGCCTACAGCATCACTGGATCATCTGAAACCAACAAATCAAAATGCTTTCTTTAGTTTATTACTTTATCTCTCTAGTGACGTCAAGCTTTTTTTTAATTTTTAAATTTTTAAATTTTTGGCACCATTTCGAAGCCAAAATGATGATTTTTGACGAAAAAATTCTCCTATTTGTTATTGTAAAATTGTTAGTAATTAAAAAATTTAAAATACTCGACGTCACTAGAGAGCTACTTATATGTAGAATATGTGTACAAAATTTCAAAACGATCGGTTCAGTAGTTTTTTCTGTAGGCTGGTCACCGACTTTAAAAATTACATGTTTGGGAAAATCGATTTAAAGTTTTGTACACTAAGCAACACTAGTTGGAGGTACGGTCATTCAACCTACTGTAACTTCGTTAGTTTTGCTCCGAATGACCTAAAAATTTAATACAATATTTCTCAGAAACAAAAATAAAAAAAAATGAAAAAAAAAGTTGTCAAACCTGTGAATTTATAATAATAAGTTTTGGAAAACGAATCACAACCTCTAATAAAAACAATTAATTCTTGGAAAACTGGAAAACAAAAAGTTTTATTTCTTTAATACTTCACTAATCGTACTAGAAAACAATGAAAAAAAGCATGTCTACATATATATTCTTTGCATCCCATTGAAAGTCACTCGTAAAACAAAAGATTCTTGCTCATAACAAAATAATGCGCAAAATATTCAGTGCATGTGTATTTATATTCAGTGTACCTAGTGTATGCGTTACTTTTTATTGCAAGAAGCTGGTCTAACTCATGGTATAATAATACATGGTAGCATTGACAACTGCTTATTTTCTCTTCAACAGGAAAACATAAACTGTCAAAAACAGCTTTTTGTGGAAATACATCAGCAGCTGCTGTGGTTGTTGTTTTTTTTCACTTCAACGTTTTCAACATTGCTTGTGTTTTCAATGGCGGATTGTGAGCGCTCTCTTTTTGAGTATATTTTTTGACAGTATATGATTTCCCAAGCAACTGTCAATGCTACCTTGTATTATTATACCATGGGTCTTGCTGTTATAAGTTCAGCAGGTTATTGCTACTCTCGCATAAAATAGAGTGAGAGTATGTTTACATAAGAGAGCTTCGGAAAAAAAGGTCAGAGCAAGCTTTTTATCCGACAGCAAACGATTGTATCTGAGTAGGCAAAAAGCATACTCATACAGGGCTCCAATAGCCAAGCAAAAATAATAACAAAAATAAAAGCAAAAATAAAATTTAAAACATAAATAAAAAATATTAAAAACCAATAAGAAATGCTCTTCGACTGGGAAATGCTCTTCGACTCGCTTCGCGCTTAACTTGCAACTCTGGGTAAATATTAAAAACAAAGCAAGTATGGAGAAAACTGACGAAAAGAAAAGGTATGCCTAAAAATATACAAACAAATGGGAGACGAAGCCTGCTTTCAAAGGTAAAACTAAATTTTAAGGCCAATTTCAGCTTGGACAATTGAAAGCTACAAAGCAACTTCCTGAGCTCTTTGAAGACGTCCAACAGCTCAGCCCTTTAAATACATAGGAACACATTAGCAATTTGCATTGCAATTGGGCTACTCTTCAGCTACCCCTTGAAGCTGAAGTTTTAACTCAATAAATTTTAAGTTATTTACAACAGTATTTTTGTATGTTTTTCGAGAAAAAATTTTAGAGGAATTTTAGGGGGATTTGAAATCCAATCTAGGGGTAAATGGTGAGAGGCATTTGGCAACACTGCGGGTGAACAACCCAACAATGAATACCTTCTAGCGCATACATGGTATCATAAGGGACTCTTGGCAAGTTATTATTAATGAGTTAATGAAGAGGTTTGCATCAAAAAAATTAGCTCCTAACTTTTTTGGATTTCAGAAAAAAAGTTTTACAATGAAATATATAAACCCTTTCAAAAATATACATATGTAGTCCATGAAGATTTTTTGCTTCCATACATTTCGTTCCACTCTAAGCTACACCAAAACAAAAAAAATTCTGGCATATAAAAATAAAATTGTTTTCAACTACACATGAATATTGTTGATAAACAACCATAAAGAAATCTTTTCAATACAAAGATTTGAGTATTTTTCAAACTATTATATGGTTGCTATGTATTAATTTTTTATTATATATCAACAAGTTTTTTTGGGTGTAGTTGCGTTGAAACAAGAAGTTGACAGCAAATATTTGATCGAAACTTAACGACGAGCGAATTGAGAGAAACGTCAAAAACAATGCATTAAAAATGCAGTTCGTCGCACATTTTTTTCTCCAATTCGTACTATATGCGTACTCACTCACACCAATTGAATATATGCATTAGTACTATTTGAACTGCTCTATTTTCATATTTAATGATAAAGAAATTAGCAATTTAATGAAATATCATACAAGCTTAAGCAAAAAGGAAAAGGATTTTAAAAAAATTAGTATATGGACAAGAAATCAGACAAAAATTAGAATCTAGATTTTGACAAAGAATTTAGGCAACGATTCAGACAAAAATTGGGGAAAGACTAAGAACAAGAATACGGGAAAACGATTAGGACAATAACTTAGACATACTTAGAACAAGATTCAGGACAAGACTGCGAAAAGGATTAAATATGGATTAAAAAGGATTAAAAAGGATTAAATGTCAGGAATGTGGACTCATCCTACTACAACTATTAGGAAAAATAAAATAAGGATGAGGATTAGGACAGTTTTGGGAACAAGGGAAAGGAAAAAGAAAAGAATAAGGGCAAGGAAAAAAAACACTGTCACATCAAAACCTATGTGTATGTCCATGAAGGAGATAACTACCTTAAATAATCAATTTTATAGCTTAATAAACTTTATTTAGCCATTAGTTGAGTATTTACTTCTACAAGGATTGTTTTTTCAGTAAAGACCAAAATTAAATAAAAAAAAAATTGTATTTCCAAATAGTTTTATATTTTCTTTCGTAGAACATAATATTCATTAAAAAAATAAAAAAAATAATATCTAAACATTACGGCGGGGTAATTTTTTTTTCAGAGAAAGTGTATGGCATATTCGAGTTCTACGCTAAATTCTAAGCAAAAATGCTAAACGAACTATATCCCAAAACTGACGTACATAAAAGCAGTATATTATATTATAATTTCTTTGTTGGAAGTTAAGTTTTTATTTACAAAATTTTGCGTATTTATTTATATTTAAGAAAAGACTATACAAAAAGTTAGAAAATAGAAAATCATGTATCATGTGATAGACTACATGAAATCTTTTTTAGTTTCTAGACGAGGTATTATTTTACTAATTTCAACCATAACCGCCATAATGCCTTCCCTTTTCTTTTCAAAAATTCGTCGTGAAACACTAATTAAAAGTTGTACAAGGCTTACCCTCCAGTTGATGCTCGAGGTCCAGTTGTGGCTGATTTTTCCAGTGTACCATATAAATGATGAAATGCAAGTTGATTAAAATGCAGTAGGCGCACAAACCAGTGCAATGGTCTACCTAACTGCAATTCAAATCTTCTCAAAATATCATTATCCATTCCTGTATGGTAAAGTCCATCGCAGTATATGCCAATTTATGAGTCAAGTGAGTCAAGCATTAGGCTCCTTCATAACGACTAAATTATGCTTTTATACCATATTTTGATGGAATTTTTCGTCAAACTTCTTTCGTGTTAAGAAATCATTTTACCTGCAATCAAACGAAAACAATGCCATACTAGAAGCAGTATTTCGTTTACGTAGAACCATATCTTTGCATTTCTGCCTTTCCCTACTTATTTTCGATCCGTCAATGACAAGGAGTCTTGACCCTGATCTTATCGTATATCAAGATCTTTGCATAAAGCTGTCGCTAAAACTGAAGCCACTCGGTTTGAAACTTCAAATCTATCGCACATCATAGCAAAGTTTAAGGCGTTGTATCTCGAAGTGTATCCACCGCGTTTTGGCAGTGACTTTTTAATTGCAAAGCCACTGAATTCCGGTTCATATGGTTCAACAGTTGTATCAAGACAACCCAATGAAACCGTTGGTATTTTGGAAGATACTTCTTCTGTCTCATGTTCGGACATTGTTAGTATTCGCTCATTATATTGATCCAGAAAAAATTGTTTTAAACGCACTGGAATTGATCCACACCAACATTCTCTTGTCTGTATATCACACAAATCGATATTTTAAACAATTGCAATATGTATATGCAATTATTTCTTAAATATAAATAAATACACGAAATTTTGTAAATAAAAATTAATTCCATCAAAGAAATTATAATATATCCTGCTTTTTTCTTTTAAAAATTAGGAGGGGCAAATGTCAGTTTTAGGATATAGTTTGCTCTGCGTTTTTGCTTAAAACTTAGCATAGATCTTGAATATGCCATACACTTTCTTTGAAAATTTTGCTCCGAACAAATTACTCCGCCCTGCTAAACATATTAACTTGTTCAAAGTTATAGCTACAAATTTAATTTTGAAAATAAAAAAAAACATTTTTTGCTGCTGTAAAAATATAAACGCTAATTTCACTCTATGTAATGAGTAGATATATTCCATGCAAAGCTTCGGCGAATAACTAGTATTAAATAAATTTTGAACTAATGCAATATTTTTATTACTCTTCAATTTGCGAAAACGATGCTGCCACAAATTAATAACCATGCCTTAAAACTATAGATTTAATGAATGTGTCATAACATGACCCATTAATTAAGAGTTTCTTATATCACCGAATCGAATTTATACTAGTTTACAGTTTACACTTTACATATTGCGCAAATGCATTCAAAGCACATGTAATAGATACCGAGTAAAAGTGTAGCAAAGTGCAAGAAATATAGATACAATTTCTATATGTAGCTTTCTTTTATGTAAGGTATAGACATGAAAAATAAAGCACCTTGGTTATTGCATAAAAAATAATAAATTCGAGGCAAAGATGTAAACTTGTTTTTTATGCTTAATTCATACTGCAGGCAGCAATGAGCTAAATTGTTCATTTATGGATTTAATCACCATGTGCAGACGCATGTTATGTGGTTCACTAGGAAATGCAGCTTTTGAGCGATGCACTTTATTCCTTTTTTTTTTAAATTTGTAGCACAAACTTTTCATAAAACTGTATAAAAGGATTTTGGCGCATTGCTCACGATGTTGATAAAAACAAAATTTGTAATATTTGAGTGCTTATGTGAAAAAAGTAGCCACAAACTTAATTTAGCTGGTTGAACTAGTTTTCCATGAATGGATAACATTTACGTCATGTGAGATGTTTTGAGTTTTCCACCAAGATTTAGCAAAAAGAACAGATTTGACACAAGGTATTGCCACTCAAAGCTCAATATTTCAAAAGCTTTCGAAGCTCAAAGAGCTTAAATAAAAAAATAAATAACTGGTCATTTCAGCCCTTGAAAGGACTTTGACCTAGCTTCTTATGATCAATTGTGGTGTGCGTGTTATTAAGTTTGTACACAATTGACCGAGAACCGGACCCTCAGGCTTAACGCCGACTCCGAACGGCGATGAACGAATTGTTCTTTTCCTCAAGAAGCTTTACATGGCATTTTGATTACTCTCTGAGGTTTGCCATTGCCTGCAGAGAGGTGGCGGCCGTACAGAAAAATCATTTTAATTCAAATAATTTTCTATCGCTGCTGGGATTCGAACCCGGGCTTACAAGGTTTGTTGACATAGAGGCCACACACTTTAACCAACTACGCCACGGTCGCCACGACAGCTCAAAGTTAAAAAATCTCCAAGCTCGAAAGGTTCATAGGTCATTCTAGACTCAAAAAGACAATCATAAAATGTGGAATTTTTATACCTCTCCGGTTAATACGTAAGGTATAGTTTAACTTTATTCCTTATTCTAATCAACTGAAATGACAAATTCACAAATGCGACGCAAAAGTTGTAGTTGGTGGTAGGGAAGCTTATAAAGATGATCATAAGAGAAATAACTTGAACTTAAGTTAATAACTTAACAGATTTAAAATCACATGTTTCCACAACTTTCCTCCACGCTAAAAATATCCTTCACATGATTCACTTGATTGTCCCTTTCTTTCCACTAATTTATCATCCCATTTCGAACCAAGACAGACTTGGCTTGATAGGTTTACCACCTGAAATCCTTGGTTCAAAGCTTAAAATACTAGTAAGAAATTATCTTCGACTGGGCCGAAGTTAAAATACCCCCACGGCCGAACCAAAGTATATTCACAGCCTTAAGCAATCAACAAAGTGTTGATTTGTAAAAAAATGTTCGTTATAGTTTTAACAGAAAATATTCTTTATTTTTTGATAAAGTCACTTTGTATGGAAGGTAGGCGTGGTTTTCATCCGATTTGGCTCATTTTCGAACTTGACCTTAGTTTTTTAGATAAAAGCTTAAATATAGAATTTCGTGAAGATAGCTTGAACATTACGGCTGTAATCGTGATCACAGACAGACGCACAGACGGACAGACGGACATGGCTAAATCGACTCGGGTGGTGATGCTGATCAAGAATATATATATTTTTCCATACCTACCACACCTCCTTATGGGCGTTACAAACGGAGTGACAAAATTAATATACCCCCATTTACGTTCTTTTAACGTGGGGGTATAAAAATGGAAAGGGTGTTTTTTACAGGTAACTTTTCTTTCGAGTACTCTCAGAAAAATTAATGAAATGGTCAATATTTTGGCTTCATTCCCAAATTGTGTGGCATTTAGTGTTTGAACACGATTTCGGGCATTTGGTCTTATGAAGACCACCCTATCAGTCCATTTTTGCACCACTATTTCCAGCATAGCCGAGCTTATCTCGCCAATAACCTGCCGAATGTTGGTTTCAATTAGTCAGTTGTAGCTGGTTTATCAGCATAGACCAGTGACTTGACGAACCCACAAGACACAAAAAGTAATTTAATGGATTCAAACCACATGACCTAAGCGGCCAATTGACAGGCCCATTTCTTGATATGATTCGGTCGCCAAAAGTTTATGCCAATGTGGTTGCTTCACGAGTTGTATGGCTTGTTGCGCCATTGAGCTGGAACCATTTAGCACTTAGACCAAACATGTCCACGTAGTGGCCAGTATGGCCCGCGTGGCCCTTCATACACATTTTTTTCTATCTTAATTTTGTCTTTGCGATGGCCCAAAATCAAAGAACACCTGCAAAATGCAACAACACAAACCGCACTCGTTCAGTGTTCAGCACATTTTCCAGCGAACTTTACAAAAGCAAATGCATGCAAACCCAAAATAAAATAACGCACACTCGATGATGTCGATGCTGAAGCTGATTGTCCCGTTACTTGTGTGTCGAGTAATTTTTCATGACATGTGATTTTATTGCATTGTTATTGTGTTTTTGTTTTGTTTAATTTTTTTCCAAACGCAACGATGAGCAACATTTTGGGTTTTTTTTTTTTTTGGTTTTTTTAGCATTAAAATTTCTTATGCCCCACTGACTAAGACGATTGATATTGACGCGGGGAACCAAAATTTTGCCAATAATTTTCCTGTAGCACTCACCATTAATGGTAACGTTGGCCCAATATTCAGTTTTGAAAAAGTATGGACCAATGATAACTTCGGCAAAAAACAATAACTTTTTCTAAATGTAAGGGAGTCTGAAGAGTTTCTTCAGGATTTTTTCACTCCAAATGCGGTAATTTTGCTTACTTATGTACCCGTCAAGCCAGAAATATGCCTCATTACTAAAGATGATTTGTCGTTAAAAATGCGGTTCAAATTCCAATTGATTTTCAGCCCATTCACCAAGTGTATGACGTAAACGATGGTCTGATGACTTCAATTCCTGCACCAGTTGAATTTTATACGCACAGTATGAGCTTGTATTGGATGAATATTGTCCATAAAAGTAAACGGAGACATAAATCGATTCATTGTATTACGTATAATCTGGTCAGATGGACGATTATGCTCACCGTAATGTGTGACCCTAAGAGTTGACTTAGCGATGTCCGTTGTCACAATAACAACCGTAATTTTGGAGCTATCGTTGCGAAATTTAATATTTCAGCTTTATTTTGAAATCTCAAGTGAATCAAATTCAAATCTACGATTCTAAATTTAAATATCTACGAATTCTACAAAAATTCAACTCAACTCTAAATTTTGCACATAAACTTTGATTCCAAATAAATTCAAATTCAAAGTTAGAAATTTATCAAAATGAATGAAAACAACGCCTACCTCCCATAGAAAGTGATGTCACCAGTATGGTAAAATCTCTTAAAATATCACAAAATTAAGTCTAAACACTTGAAATTTTACATATAAAGCCTTGATTTCAAATAGGCACTCTGAGTTTAAAATTTTTCAAAATCGGATGGAAACCACGCCTACTTTTCATATGAAGTCAAGCCATCAAAATGGTAAAATCTCTAAAAATTCCACAAAAATAGAATACCTTGATTCCAAATTGGCACATATGAAATGCCAAAATCATTTAAAATCACACCTACCTTCCATACAAAGTGACGTCATCGAATTGGTAAAATCTCTAAAAATTCCAAAAAATTCATTTGAATTCAGCACATTAGCAAACTACGCACAGCATATATTAAATTTATCAAAATCGGATGGAAACCACGCCTAATTTCCATACCAAGTGACGTTATCAAAATAGCAAAACCTTCATAAATTCCACAAAAATTAATGCATTGACTTTATATTTTACACTAAAGCTTTGAGAATATAAACATAGAATAAGGGCCTAATTTGGATAAATTAAATGAAAACCAACCCTTATCCCCCGTACAAGCTGACGTCATCAAACTAATTAAGCTCTTATATCTTCAAAAAAATGCTAGTATGGGGGTATTTTAACTTCGGTCAAGACAAAGATAATGCATTCCTTACTAGTTAACCTTTATAAAGTTAAACTCTATCTGTAGCAAACACCTTAAGCTTTCATGTATTATAACGTTCACTTCATTGTATTACCCAACAACTCGTTTATATAAAACATTGTTTCAGCATTAATGAAATAATTGGTCATGTTCCAGTAGTAGCTTCATATATAACGTGTTAATGTTTTTCTGTTAGACGCATTTTTCAAAATTAAAAGAGTTCAAAAAACTGAAATAGATGCATGCCATGCAACTTAAAACTACACCAAATAATTAATCGTTACAATTGCTACGCATCATCAATAATAATCGACAGCACCAGGCGCAAACAGGCTACAATAACCAGACAAGACGCGCCTATATTAAGCGAGTAATAGTTTTCAGATGCCGACAACAAATAACACGCAAACTTTTACTTTCGTTTGCATTCGATAAACATTTTAAAGAAATGTTAGGCGGCACTCGCGCGCTTTTCATTAATAATAATACAACAACAAATATTCCTAAAAGTACTTGCATACATAAATAATACATAAAAAAAATTATATAAAACAAAAATGAAATTAATTTATTTTAAGAATTTCTTTGCTTGAATAAATGCCGAAGAAAATGCTCAAAGCAGCAAGTTCGTGTCTTAAGTCTTTTGTTTTGCTTTTCAATTATTATGTGGATATTTGAGTAGAGATTTTTTAGCACACATGCAAAGCGAAGTGTTATAATATTGTGATCATGTAACTGCGTTCACCAAGCAACAACAACAACAACAACAACAACAACGACAAAAACCAAAACAACAACATACAGCCACAACTACAAAGTTGCAATAACGAGAACAAGCAGAAGCCACCACCACACATCGTTCCCATATCGCTATCGCAAATTCACTTTCATCAACTTAAATTTATTTTAATTTATATAATCTCTTCCAATGCTTTGAACTTTTGAACTTTAATTCATAGTTGTAGGAAAATAAAAATTGACTCTTCTTCATCGTTTTTGTTCCACTAACATTGCAGCTTGGCTCAGCTTGTCCACCAAACATCAACATAGCACTGTGCTATTAGAGCCAACAGCAGCATAACTAATTACAAAAAGTCATGATGGCAGGCATAGGAGAAGAAAAAAAAACAACAAAAACTCCTTATCGGCTTTTTATACAAAAAAACAATAACAATGACAACGACATAAAGAAAAAAAAACAACATCCATGCTGTCGACAAAACTATCAAGTGAAGATGCGCGTCTGAAATTGCTTACTATTCGTACTTGCAAAATGAATTTTTTTATACTTGGAGCATTAGTAGTTGCAGTGTTGAGCATCGAAAATGCAGCTTTTTGGCTGCAAACTTGGAACGCATTTGGCAGTCATACTCAACTAAAGGTCATAAATATAAAACTTTTATCATTGGCTCGAATAAAACCCGTTACTAGATAAGCCAGACAGCTGGTTACCGACTCGCAGTCAGACAAGAAAAATCTAGAGATTGAATAAATGCTTTGATGAACATTTGTTTTTTTTTTTGCAATAAAATCGTTTGAAAATTTCTTCACTTCTTGGGAAGGTTATGTATCTTTTTAGAATTTTTTTTTAAAACCAAATAAAAAAACTCACTTTATATTCAAAATTTAAGAATTAAGAGAATACTACTTCAACAGAATTTCATTGGAAAATAATTCTATATGAAGAGTAAGAAGCAATAAAATAAGATGTCACTGGCTTTATTGCATTCAAAGGTGTTATTCAAGAGATAAGAATTTCGGATTAGATTTCAATTGAAAAAAAAATAAACGATTGGGATATTTTTTTTAATAGAATTCCTCAAAGTTATTTGACAGCTGTTATTATTTTAATTTTATTTCAATACAAAAATTTTAATAAGTATGTTAATAACAATAGTGTGATGCCATGGTATAATAATAAAGTCACATGAGGTAGAGCTAATTGAAAATTGTCAAAAAAAAAAACAAAAAAAAAAACCAAAATCACTGAGCGGCAAAGATTTTGTATGGATTGTATGGACCAGATCTAACTCAGAGAGGGAGGGATTTTTGCAGCCACACTTATCTTACCACCGGATAAGCATGGAAGCTTAACCAAAGCAACTTTTTTTTTAAGATTCAATGGAGTTGCGCCGCCTTTATACATTTATCTTTTACTTTTGTCTTCAGGCATGGCCGCTCAAATACTGCTGATGACCTATACTTTACATTGTAAGCGGAAACTGGACCCGATTTGCTGCATACCGCACCCGAAGAATGATAGAAACAAGATTACGCGTTCCGCATATGAGAGAGAGAGAGAGAGCATGACGTCGCAAGCGATATTGTCAGACTTTGAAATAATTTTACTTTGGAGCCAACGCGTAATTATTTTTTATTTTATTAAAACGGACCTCCGTTTTATTTCTCAACATCGTCTCCTTTTAGACAGATACATTTAGTCCAGCGTTAATCAAAGTGCTCAAAATAGGTGTTTGTTTCAATGATGACCTCTTCATTCGTTCTAATTCTCTTACCGCCGAGCCATTTTTTCATGTTTGGAAATAGCAAATAGTCGCAGGGACCTATATCGGGAGAATTTGGTACATGGGGTTGTAGTTCGTAACCCAATTTATAGATTTTTACCATAGCGACTTGTCATGGTGAAATAACACTTTTTTACCAAATGCGGTAGTTTTTTTAAATCAATGTCAAATCTGTCCAACAGTTGTGAATAATATTAGCCGGTGATTATTTTACCCTTTTCAAGGTAATCGATGTGAATGACGTTTACCCGGAGAAGTCCATTGCTTTGACTATTTCTTGGTCTCTGTTGTGTTGTGACGTATCCATGTTTTATCTACGGAGCAAAACTCCTTCGGATTGCAGTTGAACATCGTCAAACAATTCGGCAGAAATCTTGTAGGTCCAGTTTTTGATCATTTGTGTACAAAGATTTAATAACCCGCACATTTCAATTGAACATAAGAAGCTGGATCGAAATCCTTTCAAAGCCTGAAATGGTCAATTGTGTGAAAATTCCCCACTAGGATCGAAAAAGGTACAAGAAATCCAAGCAAATCGAAAGTACGTGACTTCGCTATATATTTTCGATATCAAAACCCCCTCGAGGAAAATCCTAGCAATGGGTCTGAAGTCAAGTCTGCTTTGATTCGAAATACAAGACGCTAAAGATGTTTATGCCAAATGCTCATCGTATCGCTATCTACGAGGGTGTCAAGGAGGGTGTCATTGTAGCTAAAAAAGATTTCCACGCACCCAAGCATCATGAGCTGGAAACCATCCCCAATTTGAATGTTATCAAGACTATGCAATCTTTGCATTCACGCGGTCTTGTCAAGGAACAATTTGCCTGGAGGCATTATTACTGGTACTTGACCAACGAGGGTATTGAATACTTGCGCAGCTACTTGCATTTGCCTCCCGAAATTGTGCCAGCCACCCTCAAGCATGCAGCCAGGTCAGAGACTGTCCATCCACGACCAACTGCTACTGGACCTGGCCGTTCTGGTGATATGACCAAGACTGGTGAAGATCGTTCCGCTTACAGACATGCCCCCGGTGGTGCTGATAAGAAGGGCGATGTTGGCGCCGGTGCTAGTAATGTTGAATTCTGCGGTGGTTTCGGTCGTGGCTCTCGTCCACAATAAAATCATTCAAAACAAACCACTTTAGATGTAAACTTAACAATGCGCGGTTTTTTATTTTTAATGTTAAAGGAATAAAAAAAAGATAGATGAATGGGAAGGAAGGTTAAATCAACATGCGTGGTGGAAAGTCGCAGAAACTTTTGAATCTAAAGCAAGTGTTATGCCTTTTACCTCAGTCAATTCAAGATATAAGGCAATCTCATCGACAAACTTTTCCGGGATTCAAACCTGGAACCTCTGGGATGGCAGTTGAGCTCACTACCTACTCGTCTATCGAGTTCGCTTTAAAAAATATGAAAAAAATACTTTTTCATATTTCTATATTTACTATGAACTTAATATCAACAACGTTCTTAGTTGTTCAGCAATATCAATCTTTTTTTACAAACTTGTTCATTCAATTGCAAATGTACACACTCTGAATAACTCTGGAACTCTGAATTAAATGTCGCGAAAATGGATTAATTTCATAAAAATGTTAGTTTTGTAAATTAAAGACAAGATTTTTATTGATATTTAATGTTAAATAAAACATCAAGTACCAATCGATAGTACATGAGAGTACAGGTTATTCTAAAGGATACAATTCAAATTCAAAACTCCAATATTTTTCCGCTGCTCTCGTATGGCTTTGAAAATTATTGCGTTAATGTTTTAAAACAAACTTATACGAAAATCATTTAAAACTGCAACAAGTTTGTTTCTTAAGTCTTTTGTAATGCTTCTTCTTTTTTTGGCTCTTTAACGCAACAAACAAAATTATTGGCGACCAAAACGCATCTCAACAAATTGCATTTGTAAGCATATTTTTCACAGTTAAATCTTCTCAGCAACCCACACGACCGTCAATAAAGCCAACATAAAATTACGCACACACACATACACACATAAATTACTTACACTTTACACTGATTAAGTACAAAATAACAGTCACCAATGAATGAAAATTTATTACTTCTATAAAAGAGCTTGCAAGACGAACAGCAAAGAGCTGATAAACTTAAACGAAAAATAAAATAAAAAACACTAAAGATATATGTAAGTTAACGACAAACATACTCAATGTAGTTAACGACGCAAACTGTGGGTCAATAACCGCCCTCATTAAATTAAGCTTATTTACACATATTTCATAATCCATTTTCAATCATACTGCGCTTTCGCAATTCAAAGTTATCGACCGCTCCACTTAATTTCGCAATCATGTTGCGTTGGAAAATATTTATGCTGACGCAGGAGAACCTATAAGAAAGCAACCAATAGTTACAACAACAACAGCAGCAGCAGCAGCGGAATAGCAGTGCAGCTTTAGGTAATAAGTTAACTTAAGAATATTTTGTAAGTCAGTCTAAATTGAGAATTAAATAAATAAAGAAAGCCATCAGAGTTCGCTCTGATGCTTTTTAAAAAAACAATTTAATAAACAATTTATTTAACTGGCGCCCGAGCAAACTTAAAACTTTTTTAAAAAAACGCGTATCCTTATTTGCAAAAGCCCTGAAGTAGTGCAGCAATAAGGAAAAAAGTGCCGAAAAAGCCACGCGAAATTTAAAAAAGAAAAATAACGAATACGCGTATCCTTTTTTGCAAAAGCCCTTAAGTAGCGCAGCAAAAAGGAAAAAAAGTGCCGAAAAAGCCGCGCGTAATTTTAAATAAAAAAAGCCCTCAAGTAGTGCAAAAAGCAGAAAGCCCTCAAGTAGTGCAAAAACTTTAAAAATTCAAACTGCAAAGCCCTCAAGTAGTGCAAAAAAAAGCAGAAAAAAAACAGAAAGCCCTCAAGTAGTGCAAAAAACTTTAACAATACAAACTACAAAGCCCTCAAGTAGTGCAGAAAACAAGTACAGATAAAGGCCCCCGAGTAACTGCGGTAAAACGGAAGCATTACGTGCTAGCCTGTCTGCCAACGCTAAAACTGAGATTAATCAAGAAAGAACAAGTTAAAATCACCAATAGCCTGCAAGAAGGAAACGTTACTGAATCAGAAACAACAGCCACAACTAGGCAGCTCGTCGACATCATTATATTGTAAGTCAAATAAATATAAATTTATAAAATTTAGTGACAAATGTAAAAACAAATTGTTATTAGCTACTTTAAATACTAGATAAAGTTAAATACAATCAAAAGAAATAGTGCAATTATTGTTGTAAGAAAAATAAATTTATTTTAAGAAAGTAGAAAAATTCCTAACTGAATATTTACAAAAAAAAAAAAAAAATACAGAAATATACGAATATAGAACCAAATATAAAATAAAAAAAAAAAAAAAGCTTTAAAACCAACTCTGTACAAAAGGCAAACTCTTTAATTCATTTAGTAAAACTTTCTTCCAATCAAGAAAAAATGGCAAATCCGAATAATTTAATTCGTCCTCCAGTTCTTAACAACGCTAGTAGTGCTGAACCTCAGCAAAGAATGATATCAATGGGTGAACTAGCACCAATAATTTCTGAAATCACTTCGCAGATGTTAAGGCAGCATGTACCGGCTCTGGTACAGGCAGCTCTTAATCCCAATGCTTGTCCTAGCGCAGTTAGTGACCAAATTATCAATGAAGAATATAGAAACGATCTTAGGGACCTCGATAAAATTCCCGATATTGTGAAATGTCTACGAGAATTCTCAGGGACGCAAGGTGAGTTCAACTCATGGAGAAAAAGCGTGGAGCGTGTTTTACAAATTTATGAAAGTACTAAAGGTACACCTAGATATTATGGAATTTTGAATACAATTAGAAACAAGATAGTAGGAGAGGCCGACATTGCTCTTGAATCATATAATACGCCTCTAGATTGGACGGCTATTGCAAGATGCTTATCCTTACATTATGCAGATAAGAGAGATCTTTCAACTCTCGAATACCAAATGACTTCGCTTGTACAAGGTAAATTACCAGTGCAAGAATTTTATCAACGCGTCTACAAACATTTATCTCTAATTCTCAATAAACTCGGATGCTTAAACGCATCAAACGAATCTTTATGCCTCTTAACACAAACTTATAGGGATAAGGCCCTTGATACATTTATCAGAGGTCTGAATGGTGACCTCCCCAAGCTTCTTGGAATGAGAGAGCCAGCGGACCTTCCGCAAGCCCTACACTTATGTTTGAAACTGGAAAATCAAACATACCGAGCAAACTATGCTCAGAGTAATAACTTTCTCGAGAGAAGGAATAACCAAAAAAACCAACCCCCACTATTACCACCACGCAACTATCCCCGTTACCAACAACCGAAATTCACACCTAATCCTCACTTTTTATCCTACCAACGTCCGACAATGTTATCCTCACAACCCGTTAACGTACCACAAAGATCATACTTCCAACCCCAATTCAACGACTCTCAACAAATGCGCACGATCGAACAGGCTCGTGGTTACCAAACACAACCACCTCCTAGACCCCAAGGTGCAAAACCTCAACCCAAGCCAGAACCGATGGAAATAGACGAAAGTATGCGTAGTAGGAAAATTGATTATATGAATAGACCAAAAACTAATTATATCGCTAATAGACCACCACCTTCAGTTAATCAACCCCAGCGTAAAATTTCACGAAACTTCTATATTGACTCAGAATACCCTGAGTATGAGACAACTTTAGAACAAGCAAACGAGCAAGCGGACCAAACTTTG
The DNA here is from genome assembly GCA_943735915.1 of Pherbina coryleti. NCBI lineage: Eukaryota > Metazoa > Arthropoda > Insecta > Diptera > Sciomyzidae > Pherbina > Pherbina coryleti. The sequence continues at coordinate 16,873,069 of OX030950.1, read as the reverse complement.
GACGACTATCTAGCATCCACAGAAGAACCTGCAATCCTTGAAAACGAACCTTTGGAGTTTAGCGATATTCATTTTTTAGGATGATAAGCTCTTCGTTACCCTATATAGAATGTAAAACGAAGAGCGGTGAACTTTTAAAAATCCTAATTGATACAGGCTCAACAAAAAATTATATTCAGCCACATTTCATTAAAAAACCATTAGTTAACGAAGAAATTTTTTACGCAAAATCGGTAGCAGGTAATGTAGAAATCAAAGAACACGCCTTTATTAGCTTATTCAATTCTAAAGAAAGAATAAAATTTTATTTAATGCCAACATTAAAATCTTTCAACGGCATTCTCGGCAATGACACACTAAAGGAACTCGAAGCCGTCATTGATATTAACCAAAATATTTTGCAAATAAAAAATGACCTGAAAATAAAAATTAAGCAGCTTACATCCCGTTCTCCAGTCAACTTAATGGAAATACATGACAACCACTTGACTCTGCCACAAAAAGAAAAACTACACAACATAGTAAGAAAATATCCAAATCTCTTTGTAGAACCCGACGAAAGCCTTACCTGTACAACAAAAGTTGTAGGCGAAATACGTACGACATCTGGTTCTCCAGTATACACTAAATTCTATCCATATCCAGTATCATTAAAATCTGAAATTGAAAAACAAATTGCTAAACTATTACAGGATGGCATCATCAAACCTTCACGTTCCCCTTATAATTCACCAGTTTGGGTTGTTAGCAAAAAACCAGACTCAGAAGGTAATAAGCAATATAGGATGGTTATAGATTATAGGAAACTAAATTCTGTAACTATTTCCGATCGGTACCCTATACCAGAAATTAATAACGTAACGTCTCAATTAGGCGAAAACTCTTTTTTCTCAGTACTAGATTTAAAAACAGCCTTTCACCAAATCCCATTAAAACCAAAAGATTTTGAGAAAACAGCGTTTTCTGTTTGCAACGGTAAATACGAATTTACACGTCTGCCCTTCGGCCTTAAAAACGCGCCATCAATATTTCAGCGGGCCCTCGACGATATATTGCATGAGCATATCAGCAAGATTTGTTATGTTTATATAGATGATATCATCATCTTTAGCAAAACGGAGCACGAGCATTTAGACAATATACAAAAAATTTTTAAAACATTGGAAGATGCGAACTTAAAAGTGCAATTAGACAAGTGTAAATTTCTCCAGAGGCAAGTCGAATTCTTAGGGTACATTGTTTCAGCTAAGGGAATCAGAACAAATCCTGCCAAAGTCAAAGCAATAGCTGATTTTCCACAGCCTAATACTCTTAAAGAATTACGATCATTCTTAGGGTTGTCAGGCTACTACCGAAGATTTGTTAGGGATTACGCTAAACTAGCTAAACCCTTGACAACAATCTTAAGAGGGGAAGACGGACGCATCTCAAAAAAGAAATCATCCTCTGTTACAATAACCCTTAATACAGAAGCTGTGGAAGCATTTAATAAAATAAAAAACTCATTAGTGTCGGAAGATATAATACTGGCATACCCTGATTTCACAAAAGACTTAGAACTAACAACTGACGCCTCTAAATTCGCATTAGGTGCAGTTCTGTCACAAAATGACAAACCTATTGCATTCATTTCAAGAACGCTTAATAAGGCAGAAGAACATTACGCTGCTAATGAAAAAGAACTCCTCGCGATTATTTGGGCACTGAACTCATTCCGGAATTACTTGTATGGCTCAGTGAAAGTAAAAATCTATACTGACCACCAGCCTCTCATTTATGCTTTAAGCAACAAAAACAACAATAGCAAAATGAAACGCTGGAAGGCAATCCTTGAAGAATACGATTATGAGCTTCTTTATAAGCCAGGCAAAGCAAATTTAGTCGCTGACGCACTCTCAAGAATACCTCCAGAAAATAACGTTCATACATTGTCTATCGCTACAAATAGCGATGACAGCTCTTCGCACAATCTAATATCGCACGTAGATGTCCCTATAAATGCATTTAAGAACCAAATTTTTCTCGAGATAAACTCAACACCAGATTACAAATTCGAAATTGTTTTTCCTACCTATCACAGGCATACAATATATCAACCACACTACGATAGACACACCCTAGTAGCTATTCTTAAAAAACACCTATATCCATCAATAATAAACTGCATAAAAACTTCTGAACCAGTTATGGGCATAATACAGGAAATATTTCCGGAACACTTTCGAAATTACAAGGTTAGGTTTACAAATAAACAGGTCGAAGACATAAAAAACGAACAAGAACAAACTGAAATAATATTAAAGGTCCATAAGCGCGCTCATAGAAACGCAAGAGAAAACAAATTACAAATACTTGAAAATTTTTATTTTCCCGCAATGGCTAGCAAAATTAAAAAACTTATAAAAGAATGCGTAATCTGCAAAGAAAGTAAGTACGAGCGTCATCCGAACAATCCTAAATTGCTACCAACTCCGATCCCTCAATATCCCGGTCATATACTTCACGTCGATATCTACCAAACAGAAAATAAGAACATTTTAACAGCCTTAGACAAATTTTCTAAGTATGCATGCGTTAAAAGCATTAAAAGCAAAGCAATAGTAGACGTTAAGGAACCTTTAAGAGAACTACTTTTCTCATTCGGTGTTCCTAAAATTCTTGTAATAGACAATGAGAAAACTTTTAATTCAGCCACAATAACTTCAATGCTAAAAGACCAACTGAACATAGAAATTTACCAAACTCCTCCATATAAAAGCTCAATCAATGGACAAGTGGAACGCTTTCACTCCACGTTAACAGAAATAATGAGATGTATGAAGCAAGAACACCCTCATAGAACTTTCGAAGAAATATTAGACACTTCCGTTTACGAATACAACTATTCTATCCATTCGACAACAATGAAAAAACCGATTGAAGTATTTTTTGGTAGAACAGTAAGCACCAGCCCAGAACAAGTTGAACAAGCCAGATTAGAAAATATTACAAAAATTAAAGAAAAACAAATAAAAGATCTGCAGTTCCATAATAAAACAAGACAGCCGTTAAAAGAGTACAGACAAGGTGATACTATTTTCGTAAAAATTAACCAAAGACTCGGAACTAAAACAAGTGCTAGATTTAAAAAAGAAATAGTTAAACAAAATAATTCGACAACAGTTCTCACAGAAACAGGAAGATTAGTCCATAAGAGCCATATAAGAAATTAACTAAATAGAAAACCGATAATAATAGACAGTTTTCAGAAAATAAATCTATATGAAAACTTTTTTTTTAGGTAAAGTATAATAAATAATGGTATTATAAAATCGAAACATAATTATCTTTCCAGATCCCTCATTTTCCATCAATCCTGTTCCTTCGCAGAAATCCAAATCCTTAACTATACTCTTTCCCATCTGGTAACATTGTCGAATGGAATCGCCAAAATACAGGATGGCACATTAAAAATCGTGCACATAATCAAGCTTAATGAATATCATAACTTCCTTAACGAAACACAGACATTTCTTAACAATAGTATCCATTCCGAAAATATGTTTATACCTTCAGTAAAACATGAAATGATTCAAGCTGCAGAAATGTTAGAGTCACTGCACATACCAAATGAAACCAGAAAAAAGAGAGCAATCAATGTGTTAGGCACCGCGTGGAAATACGTCGCTGGATCGCCAGATCATGATGATTTCGAACTTTTGAAAAGCGACCTTAATCAACTAAACGCTAACAATAACAAGCAAGTAGTTATTAACGAAGGTTTCACTAAGAGAATTAATGAGTTAACCAAAGCCACTAACGAAATTAACAGAGCTATTAAAAGTCACGATTCTATCGGCAATGCCGCTATAATAAGTCTTCAAACTAGATTAAGATTAGCTAAAGAAGAACTACAGAACATAAAATACGCCATGCAATGGGCAAAAAATAATGTAATAAATTCAGTCATTTTGAACAAAAAAGAAATAAATCTAGTTATTCAAACATTGCAAGAAGAAAAATTTCCATTTATGTCAATAGAAGAAGCGTTAGAATTTGCTAACGTAAAAGTATTATACAAAAATTCAACTTTACTTTATATAATTTACATTCCCCTCACCACGGAAGAAATTTATAATCGAATACTTATTAAGCCTATAAAGAAAGATAATAAAATTGTCAATTTAGAATTTAAGGAAATTTTAAGAAATAATGAAGAAATATTAGCCATTAAGAAAAATTGTACTCTAATTAATAATATTACTCTTTGTAAAAGAAGCGATTTGAGCAACATTGTTAACTCCACCTGTATTTCACCACTTTTGGATGGGTCCCACCCATCATGTAATATTTCTGATGCTTTTCATATACCATCAATAGAACAATTAGAATCAGGTATAATCCTATTAAACGACTTTAATGGGCTTCTAAATAATCAGTCAATTAAAGGAACATATTTAGTTATCTTTCGTAACGAGTCGATTAAAATTGATAATAGACTTTATCGAAATTTTGAAGCTCCCGATATGGTAGCCTCAGCTCAAATCGTTCAGCAAACTCCTCTAGAAAAGCAATATATTAAGCTGCTTTCATTGGAAATGTTAAATCAATTACATCTAAATAATACAAATAAAATAGAATACTTAGAGACCGCTGCAACTGTAAATAAATGTTCAACCATTATTCTGATTATTATCTTTATATTATTCATATCTATCTTTAAATTTATTTTTAAAACTAAAGAAAAAGTTATTGTTTATAACACTACACAAGAGAGTAAAATCGATAATAGCCCAAATACTGAACCAATTTTCACTAATATTGTTATACCAAAATTAAACGATCTCCCTTACTATTAATGTTTGGGGACAAACATTCTTAAGAGGGGAAGAGTTAACGACAAACATACTCAATGTAGTTAACGACGCAAACTGTGGGTCAATAACCGCCCTCATTAAATTAAGCTTATTTACACATATTTCATAATCCATTTTCAATCATACTGCGCTTTCGCAATTCAAAGTTATCGACCGCTCCACTTAATTTCGCAATCATGTTGCGTTGGAAAATATTTATGCTGACGCAGGAGAACCTATAAGAAAGCAACCAATAGTTACAACAACAACAGCAGCAGCAGCAGCGGAATAGCAGTGCAGCTTTAGGTAATAAGTTAACTTAAGAATATTTTGTAAGTCAGTCTAAATTGAGAATTAAATAAATAAAGAAAGCCATCAGAGTTCGCTCTGATGCTTTTTAAAAAAACAATTTAATAAACAATTTATTTAACTTGTATAAGGCAAAAATGAAGATGCGACCAAGTTCTTTACAAACGGTCTTTTAATGATTCGCGTTTGTTGAAAAATCCTCAAAAGATGCGCTCAAGTAGCACACAACAAAAACTAGGTAAAAATTACATAACAAGCTTAGTTTGCCTGTTTGGTCTGGTCTAGTCTGTCTGGCTGTTTGTCTGACTGTTTGACAGACTTTGAATGTGTGTTTTACTAACTCGATCTTTGTCTTCTTCATCTGCTGTATGTAGTTCGTTTGTGTCGTATTTTGAATGACTGTCTAGCGCAAAGTTCGCAGCAAAGAAATATAAAATTTTCCCGCGCACTCTATTTTTGTTTGGCTTTGATTATTTATTTGTTTTTTTTTTTTGTATTTTTTCTTAATTTTTTGCAGTGAATTTTTCAGATTTTCCCATATCATAAAGTAGTTTCATTGATTGCATACAAGTAGACGAACAGTCAGACAGACAGGTGGAAAACAGCTTCATTGATTTGTGTTTGTTGTTGCACATGGAATAGCTTAGTTCATCGTAGAGTACAGAGGGGTGTCATTGCAGCACTTGATTCATTTAGAGTACACTTTAATGATTTTACTCTTTTTTTCTAACTATGTAAGACCATACTTATATGTTTGAGGATCATTTGATATCCCTTTCATGCGGAGGCTAACGATAGCTATAAAAAACACGCTTAGAATTAATTTAGAACTATTACAAAAAAAATTGACTATATCGTCGACCCAGTAGGTTTTTTTTTTTTTTTGAAGACGTCACTTTGTGTGGGATTTAGGCATGGTTTTCATCGGGGCTGCGGAGTTGGTTCGAAAAATCACGACTCCGACACCTACTCCGACTCCGACCCCGACTCCGACTCCAAAAAAATTAAAAATCATTTCATTTTTTATTTCATGCATATAATTTGTAATTTCTAAATCAAATTAAATTAAATTTAAAATAAAATATCACCCTTTATGAGAAATATTTTTCACAAACAACGTCCATTTTATGGTCGTCATAATCGACCCACCGAATAGACTATTTAAAGTATTGTGATCAAATATCGCACCAGTTTCACTTTATTTTACATTAGTCCACCAACCCATATGCGGAGAGTGCGTACCGAGGAGAATACTGCTGCTGTAGCGGGAAGTGTCAATGAAGATCGCGATAAGTCAAACGTCGCCATTCTCAGCAGCTGGGCTTGTGTTATTCGCCCACCTGGAATACGTAAGGACCTCGGTATGAAACCATACAAAATACAGCTGGTCCAAGAACTAAAGCCGGATGACTTACCCTTATGTCGTTTGTTTGGTGAATGGGCCTTAGAAAAGTTGGATGATAATCCACTTTTTATCGAAAAATGGTCTTTAAAGACGAAACTCATTCTTGGCTCAATGTGTACGTCAACAAACAAAATTGTCGAATTTGGTCAGAAGAGCAGCCAGAGGCATTCAAGACCTGCCAATGTCCCCTGAAAAATGCACTATTTGGTGCGATTAGAGGGCAGAGGCATCGTTTTTAAAACTAATGAAAATCACAACGGTTACAGTCAAAATCCGTCCGACTCCTTCACCCAAAAATCCTTACCGACTCCGACTCCGCAGTCCTGGTTTTCATCCGATTTGCCTCACTGTCGAACTTGATTTTCCTTGGTTGTTGCCTTCATTGTCTTTACGTTGTCTTGTTGTCAACATACTTGGCCTAAAATTTGTTTAAATATAATTAATGAAAGATAACATTAAATTTAATTCAACAAGACTATATATTTTTTTCTGCACCTGCCATACCTTCTTATGGGCGTTAAAAACAGAGTGACAAACTTAATATGCCCCTTAAGCAGTATGCGTGGGGTATAGGTTAGGTTAGGTTTACGCGGCTGTTTCTTATAACACATGGTCCAATAAGTCCCGAGACTAAGTAATAAAAAAAACTTTTTTTTTGCAAATATTCTTCTTTATTCATCAACATAGGTTCCTTCAAGAGCAATACATTCATTCCACCGCTTTTCTAACTTTTCAATACCGGTATTGTAGAACGATTTGTGCTTCGCCTCAAAATACGCTTCAGTTTCAGCCACCACTTCTTCATTGGAGCCAATTCTCTTGCCGGCAAGCATTTTTTTGAGGTCAGCAAAGAGCCAGTAGTCGCTGGGGACCAAATCTGGCGAATACGGTGGATGAGGAAGCAATTCGAAGCCCAATTCACGGATTTTCGTCATCGTTTTCATCGATTTGTGACACGGTGCATTGTCTTGGTAAATAATACTTTTTCATCTTCAAATGGGGCCGATTTTTCGCGATTTTATCCTTCAAACGCTCCAACAACGCTATATAATAATTGCTGTTGATTGTTTTTCCCTTTTCGAGATAGTCGATGAACAAAATTCCATGAGCGTCCCAAAATACAGATGCCATAACCTTTTCAGCCGACTGTTGTGTTTTTGGTCGCTTTGGCCTGCTTTCATCGGTTGCTCTCCACTCAGCTGACGACCGTTTTGATTCCGGTGTGAATTGGTGGATTCATGTTTCATTCAATGCCACATACCGACGCAAAAACTCATGTTTATTCTTTGTAAACAGTCCCAAACAGCTCTCCGAATCACCGACACGTTGTTGTTTTTGGTCCGGTGTGAGAAAACGCGGCACCCATTTGGAAAGCAGCTTTCTCATCTACAAAAGTTCCTGTAATATTGTTCCCACACGGCCTTTCGATATCTTCAGAGCCTCAGCTAGCTCGCACACCTTCACTTTACGGTCGGCCAATACCATTTTGTGTACTTTTTTATGTTTTGTGGAACAACTGCCTCATTTAGGCGTCCTGAATGTTCAGCATCATTTATGTCTGTACGACAAAGTACAGTGCTTTAAACTCAGCATACCACCAGCAAATGGTTGCTTTTGACAGAGAAGAGTCCGAATAATACTTTCGAAGTCATTGCTCAGCTTGGACTTTTTTTTCCCATCAAAAACGGTGATAAATCAACACACGGAATTGCTTTGAATCCATTATTTTGAAAATATCAGTAGCGATACTTAAATCACTGCAACTTCTGAACTAAAAGTTTTATTGTCTTGAAATTTTTACAGGTATTGCTTGAAGGTTAGAACTTTCAAAACATTATATCGATATTTCGTTAGTTAGTTTTGGGACTTATTAGACCATGTCTTAAGACATACTTAGATCAATTATACCCGTTGTGGTACCAGGGGTTAATTATTTTCCACTCTATCTAAACCAGTTGGATCTACTTATAAAGCTGAAAATTGGGTAGACCGAAGATTTTGAGAGATCTTCTAAGTAACTGTGGAAACAGTTACCTAGGAAAAGGTGGCGTTTTCTGGCCAGCGCTCGGCATGTGCAGAAAAGATGTGTTGTGAATTCTACCTCCTTCTTGTCTCTGCAGCTTCTGGATTTTTAGTCTGGATTGTTATTCTTTAGGCATGGTTAGAACGCCTATGACTATATTTTGTTGGTCCCTTCTAAGGAAACTGAGTTCCTTTGAGCGTTTAAAGTTCAGGGTTGGCCAAACTTGACGCGCCGTATGGCATGTGCTATCCGAAGACCACCTAATGTTGGCACTTTCAAGGGATAGTTCGTTTGTGCGCAATTTACATGTGGCGAGGGGTATTCCACTTTGTTCCTTATCTGTCGATAGGGGTTTGGTAGTGCCGTTATGAGCGAGTTCGTCTGCTTTGAAGTTGCCTGGGAAGTCTCTATGTCCGGGGATCCAACATAGCAATATATTGAGCTGCTCTGTCATCTCATTTAGAGATCTGCGCCAGCTTAGGACTGTTTTAGATATTGTTACAACAGATTCCAGTTGTGGCCTCCGTGGCGTAGTTGGTTAAAGTGCGTGGCCTCTATGTCAACGAACCTGGAGACCCGGGTTCGAATCCCAGCAGCGACAGAAAATTATTTGAATTAAAATTATTTTTCTGTACGGCCGCCACCTCTCTGCAGACAATAGCAAACCTCAGAATGTAATCAAAATGCCATGTAAAGCTTCTTAGGAACAAGAACATTCCGTTCATTGCCGTTCGGAGTCGGCGTTAAACCTGTAGGCCCGGTCCTCGGTCAATTGTGTACAAACTTAATAACACGCACAACACAATTGATCATAAGAAGCTAGGTCGAAGTCCTTTCAAGGGCCGAAATGACCAGTTATTTATTTTTTTTTTTTATTTTTACAACAGATTCCAGGGCTTTCAAAGCGGCTTGGCTGTCAGATAGAATACAAATATCTCTAGTTGATATATCATTCATCTAAAGTCAAGTAACGGCTTCGTGTATCGCAGTAACTTCTGCTTGGAAGACACTGCAGTGGTAGGGGATCCTAAAGGCAAGGTTGATGGTTAGTGATTCAGATTAGACGCATCCCCCTACTTTTTTATCTAATTTTGATCCATGAGTGTAGATTTCAGTGGCATTGTTTGTTGGAGGACTTCCAAGTTCCCATTCATTTCTGGATGGAATTGATACATCAAAATTTTTGTCGAAAAGAAGTTTTTGCGTGATGAAATATACGGTCTTAGGTATTGGAGGAAGAAGTTTCCTAATGTTAGAGTGTCCTATTGTACCTCCCTTCCATTGAGAAGTAGCTTCTAGACGGATTGCTGTGTTTGCAGCCATCTCTTTTGTTAGGATATTTAGTGGCGTCAGATGGAACATAATGTCGCGTGCCTCCGTTGGAGTGGTTCTGAGCGCTCCGATGATGAACAGCTCAGCTGACCGTTGAACTTTGCGAAGTATATTGAAGTGTGTTTGTTTGTTATGTGCGAGCCACCAAACTATAGCACTGTACAACAATATTGGCCTTATAACAGCTGTATAGAGCCTTAGGTTGTAATCCCCATTTGCTACTCACTTTTTTCTTGCATGAATACAGGGCTATATTGGCTTTTTTAACTCTCTCGAGCAGATTGGGTTTCCAATTTAGTTTCCTATCTATGTTAAGACGAGACCAAGATATTTTGCTTGTTCCGAGAAATTGAGTCTTGTATTTCCCAGTTTTGGAGGACTGATTGTGGGTTAGTTGTGTTGTCTAGTAAAGACCATTAACTCAGTTTTATTAGGATTAACGCTAAATCCACAGCTGGTAACCCAGTTTACGAGAGTGTTTAGACAATTTTGCATTATATCTCGGAGAGTGGATACATATTTTCCTGAGATGACAATAGCAACATCATCCCTGAGGAGTTCCCCTTGGTACAGATCTTAGCGTGGATGCTGTTCCGAGATTTGCTCTTATATCCTGCCTACTAGCATTTGATTTATAAGTCCTGTCAGCGCAGAATCCAACACAAGCTTCGTCTGCGCATTAGTGATAACCTCTGCCTTGACATTGTTAAAAGCGTCTTCTATATCAATGAAGTATAGAAGAGGAGGGGATATAAACTTACTTAAATAAATATTAAAATCGAAAAAGATCTGGCCATGTGCCAAACGAAGAATTTAAAAAAAAAAATATTTTTCTGATTTCATTTTTTAGTTTTGTTTATTGCTGATTGTTAACAGTAGAAGCATAAAAATTCGAAAAATCATTTCATCAGACTAAAGAAACTAACGTGTTGAGGGTCAAAATTAAATGCAACTCTGAATTTTTCATACAATTTGTGACTATTAAAATCATCGAAGTACATTACAAAGCGTAATATACATACGTATCTTCCCTCTTCCCCCTCCCACTCTTTTACATATCTCTTTTCACACATAAGCTACATAGTTACTTCCCAAAATATGCTTTACAAATATGCATGTGACGAAAGAAAAAAAAAGAGCTATAAAAAATTTAACCTGCAATAAGATTTACCAAAAACAGTTAATTTATGTGAAAGACAAACGTTATTCGTTACGTACTCGTAACTCACGTCTTATGGATGGCAGCAACCTTGCCAATTTGAATGCATGTCACGTTATTGTGCAGTAATGTGTTGATAGAGTAGCGTGTTATTTACCGTCATCAACTATGCATGATTGTTTCTTCGTTTACCATTAGTTCCTTCCGCTACTATGGAAATGAGTTGAAAGTCAATTGTCGCCAACAACTGTTATTGTTGTCTTTCATCAGCTTAAATTGATTGAAATTGAATTTAAAGCGTGCTAAGCATAGCATAACATGTTTGTCATACCTATGTTAAAAGTAATGCAATTGCAGCAGACACTTACAACAACTATTGATAATGCAATAATTCTCTTAATTTCATTAACATTTTAATTTATTTTTTATCGGAGAAACTTGTGTATGTATAATTTATGCATAAATACTTTTGAAAAACTTACGCAGTTAGAGAGTAACAGTTACTATTTTTGACATGGCAACGTTACGATTACCGCGCAATTTTTCCACAAATTATTCAAGGTATGTTAACAACAATGCAACGGTGGTGCATGGAATTATTTCTCGCTCACTATAGGAGCCATGAGAAATTTATGATACAACAGTAAAGGTTTTTTGTCGTCATGACATAAATGTATGACGCAATCAGTCTGTAAAGGCAGCTGCCATGCGCATCGAAAATTAAATAAAAATGCAACGGCGTTGCATGGAATTATTACTCAGTGATACAGGCGCTGCAGTTAATTTAAGGGTACAATAGCAAAGGTTGGTTCTTTAACCTCATTATCTAAAAAAAAAAAATATTGATGTCACGAGGGGCCAGGTACTCGATGTTATCCAGGTTAATGAGAAGGTTAGATCAAAAACCAAAGACAAAAATTAAAACGAAATCGAAAATAAAAATTAAGACCAAAACGATATCGAAAACGAAATCGAAACGAGAATGAAAAATAAAACGAAAATGAAAACGAAAACGAAAATGAAAACGAAAACGGAAGCGAAAACTATTCAAGATATGTTAACAACAATGCAACAATGGTGCATGGAATATTTTTTCTCGCTTAGTATGTATATGCGCTATGATAAAAGTTATATTATGACAACAACAATAACGATAACAATTACGACAGCAATAATGATTACGATAACAATAACGATAATAATAACGATAACGATAACAATAACAATAACGAAAACAAAAACGAAAACGAAAAGGAAAGCAAAGACAAAATTACAAACAGAAATAAAAGTAACGACAAGGATTTGGACAAGAATTAGGCTACATATTAGGACAGGAACAATATAGGACAGGACAATCCTTATCCTTGTCCATTTTCTCCCATGTTTCTCAACCGATTTTGAGAATTTTTTTTTTAACCAATAAGAGTAGGGAGGAGTGCACCGAATATCACAATGGGCGTGGCAGATCCCATACAACCCAAATTTGAATAGCCATAGATTTATAGATCACATATCCTCGGAAATCGGTATTCGAGCTTAAATCACACGTTCCATTTCACTGGTTACATTTTCTGAGCGTTGAAAGAGAGGCATGGCACTTTTTAGCAGCCAAAATTTTCGGTATAACTTTCGAACTATAAGTCACAAATCAATGAAAATCGGTAGAAACTTTCTATTTAGTCGTGTTCTTCGACAAGAAAAATTGAACAAGCATTAGACAAGAGGGCATGGCATCGCCAAAACAATCAAAGTTTTTATATCGAATAGCTTTGGAAGTAAATGCTGTTTAACAGTGAAACTCAATATAGAGTTCACACTTGGTGATATCTTTCTACTAGAAAGTAGATTATGGCAAGTAGGGCATTGAACAAAGGGGTATGGCCATTAATAACCATTAATATTAATAACCATTAATATTAATAATTATTATTGACCAATTCCATAACATCTCATAATGGTTATGTCCCTGGTTTTAAATTATACGTGCATTCTTTATTAAGATTTTAGAAATGGAAACTGCAAATGTGTTTAATAGAAATTTAGAAAAGTAGGTTAATAAATTACTGAGTAAATAAAATTGTATTTTTTGATACAAGTATTAAGTGTTTACATTCCTTTATTGTTTTTGTTGTTGTAAACTAAAGCGTAAGGAACTTCGTACTTGAAGGGAGTCCCCTGACTGCACCACTTTTTTTTATTTTGTATTTCATTTTTAATAGATCCTACTGCTAGTGGCATTTTAATGATGGGATCATTGCATGCGCAGCAACATTATGATATGATTTCACACCAGGAATATTTCATACACTTAACCAGTGTTGGGATAATTCTTGTGTTGTAATTTTAATGTAATTTTTAGAAAAATAAATTAAAAAAATACCATTTATTTTCGCTTCTACTGGTTTGCGAAAGTCCCCAACATTTTTTAAATAAGATTTTGTCAAACTTTCCGCTTTACAATAGCTCCTCCACCCAGGGCTGCCAACTCGTACCATTTGGCCCGGAGACTCCAGTTTTGGAGGGTTGATCTCCGTGCTCCGGGCCTGGTGGGTTTTTTTCGGCTTTCGCACTTTTAGATTTCTTTCTAATACGGGTGTTCTCCATAATGGAGTCTGTATGGACGGACGACAGAAACAAAATGAGCACACGTTTGATAAAAGCGGAACTATTTGTACGAATAAATTCTAATTTGGATTTCCAGTAGTTTCTATCGTATCTTCAACACTCGGATCAACAATAACTTGTTAAAAGCTCAAAATCGCAATTCAAATATAATTTTAAAAAATATGATACCCCACAGCCAAGCCAAAGTATATTCAAAGTCTTAAGCAGCTATACTCATAAGTAGTTTTAACAGGAAATATTCGCTTTTATTTTTTGATAAAGTCACTTTGTATAGGAGATAGGTGTGGTTTTTATTTGATTCGGTTGAATGAAAATGAAAATGAAAACCACGCCTACCTCTCATACACAGTGACTTTGTTTTTCTGAAAATGTTTTTACAAATATAAATTTTATTGACTGCTTAAGACTTTGAATATACTTCGGTTCGGCCGTGGGGGTATTTTGACTTCGGCCCAGTCGAAGATAATTTCTTACTAGTTTTAAATGTGAATTCCCTGCAAACATTTTCTGTGTGCCTCAAAAAAATTACTTTAAAATGAGTATTTTTTTAAAATTACTTTTAAAAAAAAAAAAAAAAAATTATTGCTATGTCAACGAACCTGGAGATCCGGGTTCGAACCCCAGCAGCGACAAAAAATTATTTGAATTAAAATGATTTTTCTGTACGGCCGCCACCTCTCTGCAGACAATGGCAAACCTCAGAGAGTAATCAAAATGCCATGTAAAAGCTTCTTGAGAATAAGAACATTACGTTCATCGCTGTTCGGAGTCGGCGTTAAACCTGTAGGTCCATTTCTCGGTCAATTTTGTACAAACTCAATAACACGCACAACACAATTGATCATAAGAAGCTAGGTCAAAGTCCTGTCAAGGGCTGAAATGGCCAGTTATTTATTTTTTTTTTTTTTATAAAATTATTGCTCAAAAATGAGGCTCTTGAAAGAGTCATTGTTATGCTTGCTTTATGAAGACTCATTTAAAGCACTCTTAAAAGAGTCTTTAACGTGATAATGAAATGATTGCTTAGAAGTAAAACTCTTAAAAGAGTCATTGCTATGCTTGCTTTATGATTTTTTTTTTTTTTTTTTAGCTTTGAACCAAGGATTTCAGGTGGAATACCTATTCAGTCAAGTCTGCCTTGGTTCGGAATGGGGTGATAGATTAAAAAAAAAATAAAAAAGAAATAACTGGCCATTTCAGCCCTTGAAAGAACTTTGACCTAGCTTCTTATGATCAATTGTGTTGTACGTGTTATTAAGTTTGTACACAATTACCGAGAACCGGACCTACATGTTTAACGCCGACTCCCAACAGCGATGAACAATGTTCTTGTTCTCAAGAAGCTTTAGATGGCATTTTGATTACTCTCTGAGGTTTGCCATTGTCTGCAGAGAGGTAGCGGCCGTACAGAAAAATTATTTTAATTCAATTAATTTTCTGTCGCTGCTGGGGTTCGAACCTGGGTCTCCAGGTTAGTTGACATAGCGGCCACGCACTTTAACCAACTACGCCACGGACGCCACGGGGTGATAGATTAGTGGAAAGGAAAGGTCAATCAAGTGAAACACGTGTAGGATGTTCTAAGCGTGGTAGAAAGCCACAGAAACATGTGAATTTGAATCAGAGGCGAATGTTATGCCTTTACCTCAGTCAATTCAAGTTACAAAGGCAATCTCATCCACAAACTTCTCTACCATCAACTACAACTTCAAGTCGTAAATATTGATAAATTTTCAAGTTCATTTGATGAGAAATGAGGATAGAAAATTGGAAATGCGAAAGATTTAAAGCGAAGGACCATGGCCGGGCCGGGAATTGAACCCGGGACCTCTGAGGTAGCAGTCGAGTACGCTACCTACTCGACTACCGAGGCCGCCATAACCATGTAGTTATGACACTTAAAAGAATAATTTATATGAGTTCTAAAAGAGTATTTATTATGAGTCTTTAAAGAGTACCTTACACGATTCTTAAAAGAGTATTAAGCATGAGTCTTAAAAAGAGTCTTAATTATGAGTCTAAAATGAGACATAAAGCAGTCATTATCATTTTTATGAACATCATTTTTATGAACATCTAAAAAACATTTCTTTAAGAAAAATAAATATAAATACTAGTTAGGTTTGCTCTGAGAAAACTGAACGCCTTAAAATCAAAGAAAAAAGATCTTGTTAAGATCGGGGGTGTGTAATTGAGAGAAAAGACGGACATAGAAAATTCAATTTTCAATTTTGAATCTTTGCCACAAGAACTTAGGTCTTTAATTTAAGTAGATTTTTAATGGAAATTTAACAACCTTGGGCACAATCTAACCTACTACTTGGGTTTTAATACATTTTTCCCTCAGTGTAGGCATAGCCATGCTATGCATAAATGGATCACCGAAAAACCTTATTCTTTTTTATTTTTTTTAAGGTTAAATATATAGCCTATTATTCCATTAATAAATATATGCAATTTTAACAATTTTAAATTTCTGCACTTGGTATACATTTCTCCAGATTTACCCATCTCCAAAAATCACAACATTTGTATGGGAGCCCCGCTTAGAAGGGATCGGAGGGGATAAGTCCCAAAGGGAAAAATTTTGCTCTTGCAAAAGTAATGGTAGTCGGTCATACATATTTACCTACCCTTAAAGCCCCACCCCCACCCCTCCCTTTAGTACAAAGTCAAGGAACTGATTAATAGGTTTAAATCAGGAATAATAGGTGAAGGAATAATAGGTTCTAACTACCTCGAAAACATTAAATAAAATCGTCAAACCCCACGGGATTTTTTTCGCTTTTGTACAGTGTAAATTACAAATAAAAATATTTAATGAAGTTTTTTTCAATAATGCCATATATTCCAATAGCCATTATTGCCATTCTTAATTTAAGTATTTTGCCAAATCAAGTCATTGTAAGTTATGCTTAACACAGTTCTTTAAGCTTTAATACTAAAATGCTATAATAAGCTTATCTATCATCATCGGTGAAAATCTTCAAAATGTTTTCTGTGGCGACCCTTGTAAAAAAATCGCTTATAAAAGAGATAACTCAGGACTTATGAGAAGATTTTTATTGTGCAAACTGAACCAAACCGGCTCTTTTGTCGATTTATTGGAAAAACTAGAATGTATTTATTTTCGGGTCGGGTGAAGTAAAACTTTGAAACAAACAAATTGCAGACATTAAATAATGCATGGAACCCAAAAAACCTCGATGATTAATAATAAAACCTTTTTATTGCAATTTTTCTACTTTAGACTGCACCTTATATTACTAGTCTCTGCGAGTTGCCTCATTGGCACCGCCATTTCAACAACTGTCTCTGAAACAGCTGCAACTACCGCTAAGCCACAAGGTTTTGCGGCACGTTCCAGCGAAGTGGGCGAAAGTGACGATGAGTTTGAGACACAGGCACAAACCCATCTGGCCTATCGTCAGCGTGTCTATGACTATAGCCAAGAGGAGGATCAGGAGGAGGCACCACGACAACCAATCTATCAGAATCGCAATGTTAAGCAACAGAGTAATTATCTGAAAAATAATCCGAAGAAGGAGTCAAGTTCGGAGGAAGAAACCGAAGAGGAGCAAGAAGAGCCCGATAGGCTTTCACTTCTACTGGCCAAATCCAGTTTCAACTGCAATTCCAAAAATTCCGGGTAGCTAAAAACTTCATAAATTTCATTTTAGTTTTCAATTTCATTTTCAAATAATACCAACTTATTATATATTTCCAGCTACTATGCCGATGAATCACTGAACTGTGAAGTCTTTCACTACTGCCAGGAAAGTCAACGTCACTCTTGGATTTGTCCCGAAGGTTTTACCTTCCATCAAATCCATTTGATTTGCATGCCACCATCAAATGAGAACATCTGCCAACAATCCTCAAAATATCACATTGTCAACGATTATCTGTACAAGCCAATCAACCTGCAGGAACACCAATCAAAACCCAAT
This sequence comes from Pherbina coryleti, assembly GCA_943735915.1. Lineage (NCBI taxonomy): Eukaryota > Metazoa > Arthropoda > Insecta > Diptera > Sciomyzidae > Pherbina > Pherbina coryleti. Next base: position 16,855,431 of record OX030950.1, on the reverse strand, counting down.
GTAACACTGCGCTATTCAGACCGTTATTATCCAGAGAGTTACTATGAGAATGACCGTTATGAGGATGAAGAAGAATCACCACGTCAAAGAGTGCATCATCATCAGAGACAACCGGTAGGTTAAAACCAAAAAACGTTATTCCACTTAGCAACGCTTTCCAACACTGAAATATGTAATCTGTTTCTTCTTCTCTACAGGTTCAGGTTGGTTTCAATAGCCAGTCATCGCAGCAGCAACAACAGCAACAACAATACCAACAGCAACAACCTAGACAACAACCACAACAACAAGTGCAGCGCCACCAGCCAGTGCAACAAACTACAGCTTATCGCAAACCTGTTCCTGTCACAACAATTCAACCACAGCAGTTGCAACCACAAATCCAACAACATCGTCCTCAGACCATTGCACCTTTGGCCACACCATCGCCGTATAGATATTACACCACCTCGCCGCTGCAACATATACAGCAACAGCAGCAACAAGTCTATCGCACCCCGGAGGAAATAAATATATCGCTGCAACAACGTCGTCCCCAACAATTGTATGTCGCCTCGACGACACCACGTTACTACGAGGACGAGTACCTGTACGAGCGGAGAAAGTAGAGTAGAAAAGTTGACGTAGTTTAATGCGTGACAAACATCGAAGCATTTTCGATCAATTAACAAACAAAAAACCCATAAATTATTTTATTTTCTACTGCCAATTTTACACTTAATTAAGGCAACTCAATTTTTTAGCGAATCTTAAGCAAATTTCAATGTCATTTAGCTGTTATTTCCTAACAAGTAAATAAAATCACTTTATAACATAAAGCATTATAGTCCCAAGTATAAACTTACTATAACGTACATTTTAATGTACGTTATAACTTAGTGTACATTTTAATTCTTTACTTTTTTACTTTGTATTTAGTTTCTTATTTTTTATTTTTTTGTTTTTATTCGACTTATTACAGCAATGTAAGATATTAAATAAATACAACGAAGACATGAAATAATTTGGATTTTTTTCATAAGACACAGGGAGAATGGGGAATACTTCAATACTCTCTTTTTTTTTTAGCATTTAAGTTTATAATATTTTCTGTGATTCAGATTTTTTGTCAGCTTAAAGTTTTTCCAGTTACGTATTCCTTAAATATTTTAAATATGACCATTTCCTTGGAACCATCATATTAGAACGACTGTTTTACTGGCCTATTCTTTAATTATCCTTTTAAATAAATGATTTCAATCAGTTACTTCTTTAGTATCCTCTCAAAAGGTTTTTTTAAAACATGTATCATACGAAATAAGTCTCACAAGGATATCGTATTTAAATAGATCATAAATGTGGAAAACTCTATAAAGTTATCTTTACCAATGTTATGATGATTATGTCTTGAGGACTGACTTTGCCTTTGAATTAGAATTAAAGCTTTTATAGATTGTACCAATAGAGTTGGCGGTTGGCACACATATTGGGATATTTGAATCCTCATCCGTCAATTTGACGCTATCAATTTTTAATAACAATCATAAGTTGAGAAAAGATTCATAGGACCAATAATTGATTCGTATCGTTTATATTTTTAATGTGACAACGTAACGTTTTACCGCGCAATTTTCTAAAAAATTTAAAAAATCATTTTTCCAAAATGATTGCATGGAATTGATAATGTATGGAATTGTTACTCGATGAGTGTAGGTGATATGATAAAAGTAATGGCACTACAGTAAAGCCTACTTCTTTGACTTTATGTAACAAATAAAAAATAAGGACGTATTCGAGATGCAAAGCAACGAGACTTCAAATTTGTTACATAGTATTATAAAACACTTGTAAAAAATGTTATGCGAAAGTACATACATACATGGAATTGTTCCGCATAGATGCTACGGTAAAAATATTATGCACGAATTGGTTCTGAGCCCTCATGACAAAAATATACAAACAATGCATAACGTCTAGAGATCCGCTACAAGATCATTAAATGTCATTAAATGGTCATTAATGGTAGTTGGTTAAAGTGCGTGGCCTCTATGTCAATGAACCTGGAGACCCGGGTTCGAATCCCAGCAGCGACAGAAAATTATTTGAATTAAAATTATTTTTCTGTACGGCCGCCACCTGCAGACAATGGCGTACCTCAGAGAATCTATGTAAAGCTTCTTGATAAGAACATTCCGTTCATTGCCGTTCGGAGTCGGCGTATATATATAATAACAGCTTTTTGTGAAAATGCATATGCAACTGCTGCGGTTGTTGTTTTTTTTCACTTCAACGTTTTCAATATTGTTTGTGTTTTCAATTTGTTTGTGAGCACTCTCTTTTTGAATATATTTTTTGACAGGAGATGTTTTCGCAGGCAACTGTCAATGCTATCTAACATGGCATAATAATACAAGGTAGCATTGACAGTTGCTAGGGAAAACATCTCCTGTCAAAAAATATACTCAAAAAAAGAGCGCTTACAATCCGCCATTGAAAACACAAACAATGTTGAAAACGTTGAAGTGAAAAAAAAACAACAACCACAGCAGCTGCAGATGCATATACACAAAAAGCTGTTATTATATATATACAAACAGGCTGTTATTTTTAAACGTGTGCGAAATGATATGCATAATAATAATCGTGAGCACTTAATAGCTGTTTTATAAGCAAAACTCGTATTTTTTAATAGAATTAATTATGAAAGGAAGTTATAGTTTTCCATTGATATTTAAGAAAAATAAAAGTCAAATTTTCAAAACGCTTTCAGTGAAACCACTTGCTACTTGCGCATAAACACACGGCATAAAATCGTTCTGAATCAAACCGATTGTGATCAAACCGACTTGAAGCTTCGGATAAACAAGGTAACAGACAAAATGTTCACAATAAAGCATCAACTTAAAAAAAACCTTTAATACTTTTTTGTACACCAACTATATTTCAATTTAATATAACATGGATGATTGGAAACAGTTCCTTAACAAAATTGAAATGAGTCGATAGATTGTTGCCATGATATTTTTCCCCCCAAATAATTTTGTCATCTTATTGACAGGTCCATTATGCATCGTTTGCCACAACTTTTTTTTCTACTCTAAGAAATATCCTTTCATTGAAAAAAGAATTGGCCATTTCAGCTCTTGAAAGGACTTTGACTGAATTTGTTAAAATGAATATATACAATGTGTAATTATATTGAATTATACACAAGTAATCGAGAACTGGACCTACTTATTATATGCCGAATCAGAATGGTTAATACAAGTGTCCAACCGAATGTGAAATTTTGGCCGAAGCCGAATGTTCGGCCAAGTGGAAGTATTCGGCCGAATACCGAAGCCGAATATTAATAAAATTTTTTTCAAGTACAAAAAATGATAAAATTTAGTACGGGTACCTGATTTCTGTCAACATTGCATTTCTATAGCTTTTACGACTAGATATAAAATTGATTAAGTTTCTTTCATGTCATTTTGCTGAATTATAATTTTTCTGTAATTGATTTAGTAACGTCAGGATGACATAGAAGATACTTAAATCGATTTTCGATCTAGTCGAGAAAAGCTACAGAAATTCAATACTGACTGAAATCTCGCAGAAAATTTCTATCGTAACTCGGTTTTTTTATATCATGTATGATCAATCAAAAGCAAATGAGACGGTTGGGTAAAAATCAAAAATGTTTGAGTTTTCTGCCACTTTGGTACGATCGCACGATCTTATCAACCAATGTCGGTCGGACCATGATACATGATTAAAAGGTAGGGTCACATTGGAGAGCAGGGTAAGCTAGTTGTCAAAATCAGCTGTTACTTTTTAGTTTTTCAAATTGTTGTTGTTCCTTTTTTCATTTGACGTGTATAGCTTCTACAGTTTTGTTGTTGCAAAATTGCTCATTTGAGCAGCCATCTTAAAATGAGCTTACCTTGTAATTGTATCATGGATCGGACTCACTGCATTTATCATTTGAATAAAGTTTTCAACGAGCAAAAACCAACTTATGGAAGAACAGAAGAAAGAGAAAAACAAAACTAACAAGTGTTTCAAGTATGGAATTTCGAACGGAATTCATCGAATTATACTGAAATTTTTCTAAAGAATTATAAAAATATTTTTAGTTACTACAACTAAAAATATTCGGCCAAAATATTTGGCTATTAAGGCCGAAGCCGAAAGTTTCAAAATCGGCCTGAATACCGAAGCCGAATATTCGGTCGGACACTAGTTAATATGCATGTTCTCAAGAAGCTTTATATTGTATTATTTACTCTCTGAGGCTTGGTATTGTCTGTAGAGAGGTGACGGACGATCAGAAAAATTAATTTCAATTGAAAAATGGTCTGTGTTAGCTAGGATTTGAACTTTGGACTTCACGACTCATAAAAATGCCATCGAGTGATCCACACACTGTAACGCGTTTGACCAGGACCACCACTCTCCTCTTTAATCAGGAGAATAAAAATTAATTTATTCTCAATCTGCATGGCAGCAGATTTTCCAACTATTTGGAATAAGATGTAATTTTCATTTTTTCCCTTGATTAAACTGTATTGCTAATGAAACGTCGGAAACTCTCTCTCTCTCTCTCTCTCTCTCTCTCTCTCTTTGTATTGTTCCCCCTTTTGCGCTTATCTAGCTCTATCTAATTTATTTTGACATAATTAATTTAAGCCAGAATTAATGGTTTTTAAAAATAAAAGAAAGAACCAATATAAGTGTGCCAATATTTCAAGTTAGTTGAAGTAGTGCCGATTTAGCTGTATCGACTGAATTCAGTGGTAGGTAATGTATATTATAGGGGATACAAACTGCTATCCTCTCTTAACTCTATTGTGCATCGACGCAAATTTTATGCCAGAATTTCTTAATGGAAATAAATAAGCTGACGCCACCAGCTCCATTAACCATAGATTAGAATTACGTCAGTTAAAGTTTAAGTTTAACAACTGAGACTTTGAAAAATATGTGTTTTAATATTTTTGTCAGTAATTTTAACATTTTCCACATTGTCTACATCATTTTCGTCATTGTCTACACCAAAATGTCAACATCCGTACAAAAAATTTCCATTCTGTTGAACACAAATGTATTGTAATTTATGTACACCTACTGTATTCAATTCAGCCCTGTGAAAATATTTACATTACAGGGATGTTATACCAATATCTTTCATATTCTAATAAAGCAGCTGACGTTGACATTTGAATTAAATTGTCAACCAGGATTTCGATAGAAACGCGGAATATTTCGCTATATTAGAATAAATATCAACTAATTAATTGTTATATCCATAGAGTGGATTTATTATTGCAAAAAACAATAAGAAACAATGGTAACACAAGAATTCCAACCAGTGGTGCTGGCCGCCGGAAGTGGTACACGTATGCCAGAGGTGATAGGTGATGCACCAAAATGTCTGCTTCCCATTGGACCATACCCACTGTTATGGTATCCGCTGAATATGTTGCAGCAGCACAACTTTCAAGGTTTCATATAGAAAACGTATTAAATTGAAAAGATTCTAAAAACTGTACATATTCCCATTAGATGCCATCGTTGTTGTTTTGGAAAACGAACGTACAGAGATACAACAAGCCTTGGAACGCACTCCACTTAAGCTTAAGCTGGACTTTGTCTCGATTCCAACAGATCGTGACTTTGGCACGGCGGATAGTTTGCGGCATATACACGATAAGTATGTAATTAAGCTATAAATTAATTCAATTCAGATTTTGTGTTGGTTGTTTTAGAATAAAATCCGACTTTATAGTTGTGAGCTGTGACATCATTACAAACGTTTCGCTCTTCCCACTAATAAACAAATTCCGCCAACATGATGCTACAGTGGCCGCATTACTCTTCAAAAGTGGTTTTGAGAATGAATTTACGCTGCCAGGCCCCAAAACAAAACAAAAGCCAGAACGTGATTTAATCGGCATTCATCCGGACTCTCAACGGCTGCTATTGCTAGCCGCTATTAGTGACTATGAGGAAGTCATGAGCATAAATGCGCATCTATTGCGAAAAAATAGCAAAATGACAATTTTCAGTCGTTTGCTGGATTCTCACATTTATGTTATGAAGAAATGGGTGTTGGACTTCTTAAAAAAGGTTAATAATAGCGGAAAATAGAAGGCAGGAAAAATGTAATGATCTTTTTTATTTTTTTTTTATAGAAAGAACATTTTTCCACATTAAAGGGCGAATTCCTTCCGTACATTATTAAGAAACAAATGTTCAAAGCTTCGGACTCTTCTGCAGCATCACATGATAGTTCAAATTCTGAGACTGGTGTAAATGTGCATCCAGAAGCTGATATATTTCATGTTAGATATTTGCTGCTTGACATATGTTAACTTGATTAAAATTTTTTTTTGCACAGTATGTAGCTCAAAGCAATTTGGATCAACAAATTGTGAAAACTTCCCTCTTTAACGACTCGCGCACACGTGAACCTTACCATGGCGATTTGGTGCGTTGCTACGCCATCGAAGCACCCAAGGATGCAATAGGAGTGCGTGTTAATACCTCACTAAGTTTTTTTGCCGTAAACCAAAAGGTGATTCATATAATTTTTTTTTTTTTTGTTTTTATTTTCACCATTTAACTAACGAACGAAAATTCGTTTTTTTTTATTTATTTAAAAGCTGTCAACAATTTGGCCCAAACTCTGTGGTGATCATTTACAACCGCTCGTTTCACCAACTGCAATTGTCACCTCTACACAAATTAAGGACATCTCAGCGTCTGACAATGCTAAATTATCGGAGAAAACTTCACTAAATTCAAGTATCTTTGGTCCAAGTTGCATTATAAATCCAAAAAATATTGTTACTAAATCAATTATTATGGCTAATGCTGTTGTGGAGGAAGGGTGTGTTTATAACGTTCAATTTTATTTTTTTTTTATTTTAAAGTCATTTTAATTCTCTTTTAACTTAGTTGCAATATTGAAAATTCCATTGTGGGCAGCAAGGCCATCATTAAGAAGGGTTCCACATTGAAGAGCTGCATAATTGGAGCCAATTTTATTGTGGAAGAGGGAACAAAAAAACAAATGCAACACCTAACAAATGCCGATGGTTTCATGGAAATTGATTATCAATAATTTTTTATTTTTACATGTCAAATAAAATAAATCTCTGAAGTTCAGAGATTTCCAGGCTTCAGTTCTTGGTCCACTGCTCTATGTAATTTTTCTCAATGATATATTTAGAGTCTACAAGTATTTAACAATGCATGCCTGTGCAGTTGATGTGCAAATATATATATCTTTCCAATAGAGTTGGTCTGCTAGATGACTTACAGCCTTATTTATAAACGCATTTTAGAAGCTGTCTGACTTTAAACGGTTTAAACTCGAAAACGTGATTTATAAACATTTTTCACAGTTGTTTAAAGCCTGCGTAACTTGAACTCCGAAATTTGTGTTTAAAGATGCTTAAGCTTAACTTATTATTTGATTTGATTTGATTTAATTAATTAGAATGTTATTTGGTTTTGAGTCTTTTCTGAACGACATGCAAATCATTGATTTATTTGACGAAAGCCCAGCGCCGCACAGTACTTTGAGCCCATACAGAAGTGAGGAAAAAATACAAGGAGTGGTTCGATTGTTATGAAATTCTGCATGTTTATGCATTTTTGGTTGCTGATTTCAAATATTGAATCAGATTTTACGTATATCGAAAATTAGGCTTTAATAAAAAAAAACGAAATTTTCCTATATTAAATTTAATATTAAAGTTATTAGAATTGGTAAAAGACCAAAAAAAAAAATAATTTTAAACGATTAAGGCTTTAACTTTTTAATACTGAAAACATTTGGCAATATCTTTTTTTAAAAAAAAAACCAAATAAAAAATATTCGTATTGGTCGTTCGTATTTAAATCAAGTTAATATGAGTAAATAAAACTAAATAAAAAAAATATATTAAGGGGACATATAGGTTACAAATTTTAAAAAAAAAAATTTTTCGGGAATTTTGTTTTCATATCGTTTTCAAATTTTGCACATACATATATTTATTAACATTTAAAATATACAAAAAATTTTTTCAGAATTTTTGAAGCGGTTTTTGACGTTATTTGATTTTTTTAAAAAAATGCCAAAAAATTGACGGTGTGCAGGATATCACCAGTCTGGAACATCTGAGGAAAATATAGAAAAAAACGAATTAATCCTTGTTTAAGTGGCCACCGCCTGAACTAAGATAATTTTTATACGCCGAAAAAAAAAAACAAAATGACAGCCATTTGAAAAAAAAAAATCAATTTTCGGTGTTACAAAATCGGTCCATTTCAGTTGGTGTTAATTTTTCCCTTATCATGTGCTAAGAAGAGTATTTTAAGGAAACATAACCTTATTTTAATTTTTTTTTTTTTTTTTTGTCTAAAATAACATCAGAATTTTATTTTATTTGTTAAGAAACATTTTTTTTTTTTAAACTCTTTAAAAATTATAAACAAACTCTGGTAGAGTCTAAGAAATATGGTAACAAAATAAAGAATAATTTTTGAGAAAACATCAATTTTAGACCATTTTTCAAAAAACGATTACTCAAAGAATCGGAGGAAGTCGGATAAAGTAAAAACAGTTTCTGAAAGAATAAAAACAAAAAAAAAATTAAAATATAAAAATGAAACGAGGTATATGGAGCTTTTTTTCTTGTCTGCTAAAAATAGAACATTTTTCAAAATGTTTTTTAAATTTTTTGATAAATTTAAGTAATTTTTTAAAAAGTATTTCCAATTTTTTTTAACAAACTATAAAAACCAAAATTCTTTCATAGATTTTTTGAAAATTAAAAAAAAAACACTCGAATTGTTTAAAAAATGTGGTCACAACATATTTTTCTTTGAATGATGCGCAAAATAGAAATTTCCATTAATTAGAGGAAAATATGATTTTTAGACCATTTTTCAAAATGCAATAACTCCGAGAAACGGTTGAAAACGGTTATCAAATTTTGGAATCTGAAAGATAAATACATGTATGTTTAAAAATGCAAGAGATGTTTTTTAATTTGCTCTCAAAAATTGCAAAGTTTTGAAAAATATTTAAAAGAATTTTTATTTTTTTGGAAATTTTTCAATTTATTTTTTAAGCTAAATTGAAAACATATTAAAAGTTATTTATTTATAAAATATTTTTCTTGAAATAAAATCAAAAACCAAATGAATTCGGCTAAAATTGCGCTTACAGTAATTTTTTTCTTTGCAAGATGTGCAAAATCAAATATTCCACAACAATAAAAATACATAAAAATAGTTGACTTCAAAGAGGTATAGTGGCTACAAAATTGTTCAATTGCAATAAAAATTTGGATCTTTCTTAGTGAAAGTATTATCTAAAAAACGGAACAAAGTACTGTGAGCCGCGGAAGCCAAAAATTCACAAAAGAAGGATCTAATGGATCTAATGGAGGAGCTAAGGGAAAAAGATTTCCAATAAAAATATAGATTTTAAAAGAAAAATATGCTGAAATTAATTGATATTGTCTGCTCAGAGTTATGTGGGGATAAAAGAGGTGGTCAGATTCCGGTTGAGCCCTAAGTAATATGGCTATAAGGTATTGGGGCAGAAATGATGTAATTTTCATAAATAATAGAGTTGGAATGCCTGCATTGTATAGTCTCTAAGATTCAAGACGACGGCGCTGATATTCGTGGATTCAGCCATGGTGGCGCAAAGTTAATCACCCTATCGGAAGATGTTATAATTTTTGCAAATGGCGTCGTACGTCAATCATATTTGACATTTGTAAACTAGACAGCTGCAGAATACAAACAGTCAAGCAATGGAGCGATATACTCTACAAGAGTGTGAAATAATGAATTGTGTGAAGAGGATATTGTGAAGGAAGCATTTCCTCGCCCGATTTAACCATCCCAGAATTCTTTCTTTGCTAATTGAAGGCGCGGGTTTATGCCAACAGGCCTCAAGCGATCGCAAACTTTAAGGAGAATATTCGGCAGGAATTCATGGAAAATGCTATATAACGGATAAATAATCTAAAACGGTGGCGTCCGTGGCGTACTTGGCTAAAGTGCGTGGCCGCTATGTCAAAGAACCTGGAGACCCAGGTTCGAACCCCAGCAGCAACAGAAAATTATTTGAATTAAAATAATTTTTCTGTACGGCCGCCACCTCTCTGCAGACAATGGCAAACCTCAGAGAGTAATCAAAATGCCATGTTAAGCTCTTGAGAATAAGAACATTACGTTCATCGCCGTTCGGAGTCGGCGTTAAGCCTGTAGGTCCATTTCTCGGTCAATTGTGTACAAACTTAATAACACGCACAACACAATTGATCATAAGAAGCTAGGTCAAAGTCCTTTCAAGGGCTGAAATGGCCAGTTATTTATTTTTTTTTTTTTATTAAATCTAAAACGGTAAAGGTCCAAATAAAGATTTCCATCACTAAAAGTCATTTTTTTATTTAGTAAAAAGTTATTCAAAAATAGAATTGAATGATTAACCTTGCGCTACCTTGTATCAAACAAGTCACCCGTAACCTCCTTGGTTTACAAAAACAAAAATTCTGTTCAACGTGCAAAAATGCTCAACTAAGTGATACTTTAGCTACATATTATATATGTTATGACAAAATGCATCTTGGTACACCCCGGACACAACTATAAATCCACCTAAGTTGATGAAATAAAAAATATGGACTATATATAAATTTTTTATATACTATACAATTCATTATACTTTTTATTATTAATTTAAAGGATTTCAGATTTAGTATGTAATAGTAAAAATAAATTGCCAGGTATGATGTTAGGTTGTATATATTCCGGATCAACATCTTGATATTAATAGATCAATTGATTAGAGCAGTGCTCACATATGTGAGGCTGATAATCAAGTTCTACAATGTGTGTAGATGTGTGTAAACAGGGATTAGAGCAAAGCTCACATAAGCAAGGGTAGACGGACGGGGTCTACCTCCGGCATATGCCAGGCGAGACGGACATGGATAAGCATGTTTAAATTTAATTATCTTGATAGTATTGCCAAACATAGCCAGGAAAATATAAAGTATTCTTGTGAGAGTATAATCCAAATCAACCTCGGTACTGGAGATAATCTAGAATTTTAAGTTTAATTGAGTATATGGATTCATTTAAAGAAATTACATCTGAAACAAAATTAAAGTCACCACAAGCACTTCTCAGCGGTTCATTTTGCAAGTAGTTTGTTCTACAAAAGTTCATGTAAAGTAACTCAAAAGATCTTCTAGGACGAATAGGAATATTAAAGTAAATTTTACTTAATAAATATGGACTGTCAACATATCCATGCAGAAGTTTAACAATCCAGCTAACATTAAGCATAGTTCTCCGATTTTTTAAAGTAGGAAGATTTAATAGCTGTAATCGATGTTCATAAGGTGGAAGATGAAAGTCAGTTCTACAGTATAAATTGCTTAAGCAGAACAGAAGAAATTTTTTCTGAACTTTTTCAATGTCGTCAATGTAACTACCATATCGTGGACACTATACAATTGAGGCATATTCTAAGATAGGCCGCACTAGTGAAGTGAACAAAGATTTCGTAATAAGGTGATCATTAAACTCTTTTGCCCATCGTTTGATAAATCCTAGGGTACTATTTGCTCTATTTATTATTTTAGGTATATGAATATGAAAGCGAAGTTTAGGATCCATCGTAACTCCAAGATCATGGAAACTATCTAAAGATTCTAATGTGTAATTGCAGATTTTGTACGTGCTTCTAAGCCATGGCTTAGGCTGCGAACATAGTGAACGCGAGTTGCTGAGCCGAGCCGAAAAACATATTAGAGCAATACAGTACGCAAGTCATGCATCTCTTTTACCCAAATGCGTTTTTGAGTTTCAATCGGCTCGGATCAGCAACTCGCGTCTACTATGTTCGCAGCCTTACGCCAGAAGGTCATGTGCTTACATTTTTTCATATTGACATTCATATGATTTATTTTGCACCAGTTATAAAGATTATTGATGTCAATTTTTTATGAATTTCATTTCATAAATGAAATTTTCATTTTTGTAAGAAGGAAATAGTTTGACGACGTCAGCGTACATCAAGGTTAGAATGCATTATTATAGTTGGCAAATCATTTATGAAAAGTAGAAAGAGAAGAGGCCCGATGTGACTCCCTTGGGGCACTCCTGAGGTAACCGGGAACTCGTAAGATTTCACGAGTTTAAATAAAACAGACTTTAGTTCTATTACTGAGATACGATTCAATCCACCTCACCAGCTGTATGGAAAATCCATAAGAGATAATTTTAAAATTAAGAGTTTGTGATTTACAACATCAAAAGCTTTACTAAAATCCGTATAGATGACATCTGTCTGAAGACCTTTTCCAAAATTCTCTATGGTCTTGTGGTCTCACCTCACTAGTGCCAAATATTCTCCTTCAGACTGTCAAAATTTCATCATCCGAGTGAAAAGTTTCCGAATAGCACACGGCCTAATACCGAGAAAAGTAATGTTTGGCTCCTCTGTGCGACGATGAAACAAAGCATTAAAAGAAAACACAAATATATTGGTTAGAAAATTACTTCAATCTCTTCGTTTGTAAATCAAGTTATAATAAGCAAGACATGAGAAGCAATCGGTTTTTCTATGAAAGAAAATAAGGCTGATCGTTCGTGTTTTGTTTCATGATACAGCATGATGGGATAAGTCTTATTATAAGACTTAGATGTTGAGTTTGTATTTTTATGTCCATGACTGTATGTTTAACTCTTTGCTACCGTATGTCTGCTCTCAGCCACCAAAATGTTTTTACCGTTCTAGTCGTATGTTTGCTCTTAGCCACCAAAGCTTTTTTCACCATACCAGTCGTATGCTTCATATTGACACTGCTTTGAAAGATACCACACTATGAAGAACTATAAAATATAATTTTTACATAAAATTAAACATTTAGTATGTTACATATATCTAAAGTTTTAAAAAGAATTAATAAATTTTATGTTTCCTTCATAATCTTGCATATTGTGTATTACTGTGCTTTCAACGAAAATTAATTTCGACCAGCATGGCGCCCAATTATAAAATTAATACAATCGCAAAGGGTTGAAGTTAAATATGCTCTTATTCGCAACTACTGTATATCCACCATCCCTGTACTGTCAAATTGATAATGATGGAGAGCTTCGTAATAATGAAGAAAACTTCGTTTTTGTTTACATCAACATTTTACCGGATTCCGTTTGATTTTGCTTAGCGGAAACAAAAAGTAACGTTAAATCCAGCAGTAATTGAGGGAGAAGAACTTCGATCGTATAATTAAATCAACCAAACTTAAACTTGGACAAAGCAGGCATGTCAACATCATCAGAACCCATTGTTAGTGCTACGGTGGAATCACCTGAGGTCTTAGAGACTAGCACAGTTGAAGCCGAGGCAGAACCTGTACTAAATGCAAACGATTTAGTTGAGCCACCTGCTGTCAGCTGCAATCCAAGCATGTCCGATGATGAGGCCAATGCTGAGGACCTCGAACGTATAAAAGGTGATGCAATAGGTGATACACTCTACAGTGAACGATTCGTGCTTTCAACGCTTCTAAAACTAAACACAATCGAGAGTAATTTTGAAATGGCCGCTGACAAAGAGGGATTTGAGAACGATCTGTGTGCCGTCTGGGATATGACCATCGAGCAGTCCGTGGTTGAATTAATGCTGACTCATAGTGTTTTGGAACTATTTGGCCAGTGCATTGAAACTACCCAAGATAAGCGACTCACCGAAGTGCTAGTAGGCATAATCGGCAACATGTGTGCCTTTGAAAGAGCACGCTTAGAAATTGCTACACTCCCTGAAGTTATAGCAACTTTATTGCAACTTCTTACGTGCACGGATACGCTGACACTAGTGCAGCTAATGCGACTTTTGGCGGTTGTACTCATTTATGATGACCCCAACGAGGTACATGTAGCGTGGTACAAGCAAATTCACCAGATGCCCACATTTTTTGAAAGCTTTACGTATGTACTCGAGAATTCAGCCAATGTTGCGCTCCTCACGCATGCTTTGGAAGCTTTGAATGCAATACTGGCGAAATTTCTTGGCATTCACCACATGATCAACAAGAAAAAATTACAAGATTTGCCCCTCAGCGACATCTTTGTGCATGAACCTTTGATATTAAGCACAATGGTAGCCTTCAAAGTACTTGTACCATACGCAAAAAAGAATCGCAGCAAAAAGCATCGCAAGGAAACTCCTTCCAATGCTTCTTCCGATGAATCTTATATGCCAACACAATCCATTCGCAAGACCATGCAAATATTTTTAAATATTCACGTTATTTTCGTGCAATTTAGAGATAAACCAAAAGAGGAGAAAGAGCGTCATTCAAAGAACTTGTTGCCGTGCTTATCGCAGGTGTTGGAACCGCTTTGTGTGCCACAGTATCTGCTGCCATTGAGTAGCAGTGTGCAGGATGTGCTGGAAAATGTGGATGAAATAATATTGGTAAATTGTAATTAAGATTGCAAACTTTTTGTTGTTCACGACACTGAAATAATGTTGTCTTTGACGTAAATTTTATACACTGTAAAAATAGTTGCCGGATTTACAGTGTATTTTCAGATTTAAAAAGAAAGAATAATTCCTTTGGTCGGAAATTTTCAAGGTTAAAAAAAAAGGGTTAAAAATTGGGTTTAATGCCGTTACGCACGATTGAATGAAAATTAAACACAAACAATTTAGATATATTTTAAAATGTCTCTGTTCTGTGAAAATATAACCTATTTTATAATGTTGAATAATCTAATTTCCATGTTTGAAAGTTAAAGATAGAAAGTAATCTTTTTCAATGATCAAACAATTTTAATTTTAATGAAACTCGAAAGAAGCTAAGTCCCCTGGATAATACTTAACGAATTTATTAACCCCATCATTCCGTATCTCGAAACTAGGCACGAACGACACTAAAGAAATGATCAGCAATACCTTTTTTCTATTGGTTTTATATCTATACATAAAAAATATATTGCTTTTCGTGATACAGAATGAAGAAGTAAGTTTAGCAATATAACAAAAATTGACAAGAGAAATGCGTACCACTTCTATATTCGGGTTATAAAACCATTTTAAAACCTAACCCTAAATCCAAAAATCAAAAATAATTGATTTGATTATTTGAAAAAAAATACTTAAAATTTATTTAAAATATATATTTATTTGCGCAATATTTTCAAAACGAACTTTAAGTGATGATGAAATTTACGGAGATTTTTTATTGAAATGTAATATTTAAAATTATGTATCTGACTATATAGAACATAATTGCGTATTTCTGACGTCTCAAAGCATTTTATAGTTAACAATAACTTAAATTAGTATTTGCTTTTAAAGACATTAATTATCCTTTATAAGATGATAACTTACGGAAAGTTGTTATTTCAGGCATTTTTACCTTAGTTGTCTTTTTTGGGCTTATCCCAAATAAATCCCATATTTGGGATTATGTCCTCAAGAAAAGAAAAAAAAAATAAAAATTTTAAATTTGGATGTCCCTTGCGGCTATGTAACGGCACCCACACAAAATTCCTTTATATTGGTGTGAACAAAACCAAAATTATTGTGTTGATGTGCCTCTTTGCATACAATCTTTGTAGCCAAACTTGGCGTTTTTAAACTTAATTTCCTTATTAATATATTCTAAGTCGTTTCACAAACATTGGTGATTTCAATGTATAAGTAGGTATGTGGAATATACTTTGTGAAATACATATAAACCTTCTCCCTAACTCTCTATTCCTAGCGATGACACAGGTCTACCTCTAACTGTCGTAACTTATAGCGCACAAGCTAACTTATTTTCGCACAAGCTATTTTCTTAAAGCTTTACATACAAATTTATTCAACTTTAATTTTACAGGCCTTGGGAGACCCCTTTGATGATCGTTGCTTCTCACAAATGATAACCATTTGGCATTTGACACACAACTACGCTACGTCGCATCTTCATCCGCGCCCTGCAAACGATTTCGAAGCCGATGCCGACGATGACGATGATCAAGCCACTCAAGAAGATGCCTTCACCGAAGATATCCTCATGACAGTTTTAGTCTATATAACACGCATTGTGCGTAAAGCCACGGATAAGCAAATTGTGGCTGCTCTGCGAACGCAACAACCAAAAACAATACTTAAACTTATAGATGCTCTAAGTCACGGTGAATCCGAACATGATATTAAAGAATGTCGCGAAAAATTGATCAAAGCTTATGATTGTTTAAATACAAAGGAACACGGCGTTGCCGCTGCGACCTTGACTTCTCTCAAAATTGAGAAAAAACATAAAACAAATAAAAGTCCAAATAAGAAAGTGAATGACGACGATGACGAGGTTGCCTCAACTTCAAAGAAAAGTAAACAAAAACGAGCGTCGCCAAATAAAATACATAAACGTGAAAGCGGAAAAGATGCGGATGAATGCGCCATGACTTCAAAAGAAATTGAAAAATAAAACAAACCTTGAGTGAATTCTTTATAAGTAAAATAGTTTTTTATTAAATTGAATTTAAACTGAATTGAAAAAAAAAAAGAAAAATACTTTTAGAGCAGCGTTTCCCTTATAAAAAAACGTTAGTTCAAATTACATTTTTTGCCAAAATTAAGCGTCTTGGTTTAAAAATAAATTAAAAGAAATTAAATACATGATAAACTAATTGGATTGTACCGATAAAGTCAAGAAGTGGAAATCATAGTGAGAACATTTCTCCTTAAATTGTACACTAGAAACGCCTGCTTACTTCTCCTTGACACCCAATGTAAGTTTCATGCTTTCAGCCCAAGATAGCTTGCCCAGTTTAACGGCACCCTTTGTGCAGATCATTAATTTGTTGTTATTATCGCGCTCTGTTGACATTTGAAAAACAGTGCTATTAGCATTCAGACCATCCGATAAATGCGAAAGTGGACTGTCAAGCACCACCTCGGAGGCAGTGATCTCAATAAAGGAGCGTTCTTCGATTGAATCCGATATATTAACGGTCGCCTGTTCAAGATCTTCGGCCATAACAACATTTTCGCCTTCAATTTCGGAAAGTTGTAAATTCATGTTGCCACCATTGCTACGTACAAATAAGTTTCCCTGAAAGCCAGCTGGTAAAGAATTAAAATAATTTTATTAAGATTTACATTAAGTAATAAACGAATTAATTAAAATTAAGCAATAAAACTTTTCAAGTATGAATTATAACCAATTGGGAAAGTGTTCCTCATTCGGAATGAACGAACTAATTTGAAATAGATTTGTGAGCAAGAAACGAATTTTTGCAACCTTATTTATTTTTATTGAAAATATAAAATTTTATTAGAATAAAGCTGAAAAAGTTTGACTTTTTAATACAGCTAAATTAAACTCAATTACAAGATATGTGATAAAGACTCAAAAATCATAAGTTTCTTCATCTTATAAACAACAAGAGCTTAAAATTTTGTTTCATGACCATTTTTCGTAGGAAAAACCATATATTTTCAAGTGCTCTTTAAATCCTATAAGGTATTTGTATATAAGTATTTGTTCCAAAAATATAAAAAGCATATGGACAATTCCAAGCTAATCGATAACGCCCGTCCTAATTCATGTAACGCCCGGCTCAGTACTAAATGTTTAATAAATAAGTAAATTTTTATTCAATAATTTTTTTTTTGACACAGATTTTTCAATCCATCATTTTTCTAGCGAATTATATTAAAAACTTCATTTTAAGTACTCTAGTTTGGCTGAACTTTGCAAAAATTAAAAAATATGTCAGGGACGGGCGTTACGATCACACGAATCCATTTCTGTGATGCTCTAGAAAATTGCAAAGTTCAGCCAAACTAGAGTATTAAAAATGAAGTTTTTAATAATTCGCTAGAAAAATGATTGATTGAAAAATCTGTGTCAAAAAAAAAATTATTGAATAAAAACTTACTTATTTATTAAATATTTAGTACTGAGCCGGGCGTTACATGAATTAAGACGGGCGTTATCGATTAGCTTGGAATTGTCCATATATTACATACTTGAGAGTACACTTATGCAACAAAAAATATTTGAATTTTTTAATGTAAGTAATAAATACACAAAAAATTATTTAGAATTGTACTTTAGAAGGAGTCTAGAAAGTGGTGTAAAATTGTTCAAATTGGGAGAAACATACCCACAAAAATTTTAGTATTTCGAGATCGAATTTTCATTATTCAAGTCACTAGTGAATTTGAATTGTTTACTATGTTAATGTAAAGTAAATTATGAAAATGCCAGAATTTAAAAATATATGTATAACGGAGGTGATACACCAATACCGCTTAAAATCAATCTACAGTACTGGAGTACTGCTTCTTTTGAGAAGGATAAATTGTTCATGTTTTATAAAAAATGTAAGTAAATAGTAATTTATTGTTTCTGCCATTACTCACATATTTTTAAGTCGCCATGCTTCAAAACAAATATCTGTGCTTTCTTGTGCACATGCTTTAAAAGCATTGCACCGGTGTCGGTAGTAAATTTTGATGACTCCACGTAGCAGGAATTCGTTTGGATATTACCTGAACTGGTTTTACACTCCAACAAATTGCCTTGCGGCTTGTCCAACTTAATTGTCTGGAAATTACATAAACAATTTAAGTGCTATAACTTGTATGACACGTCTTTACTTACACCATTTCCCTTTATTTCGACTGTTGATGTGTCGGCAAGAAACAGGCCACTACAGGTGATGTCGCCGCTTTCGCTGAGTAATTCAATGTTAGAGCTCTTAATGTCTGTTGTCATGATGTTTTTCTTCGCTTTGATTATCAACTCTTTATTGTAAATATTTTCCACCTTCACAGAATCCTTTGTCTCAATATTGAGATCTGCTAGTATTGGTAATGCCAATGAACAGTGGCAGTCGCTGTCTTCTTGCAATTTTGAACACACAATTTCAACCTCCTGTTCATTTTCACTGACCGTAATTTTAACATCAGCACTTAAATTCTTCTCTGGCTTGCCGTAAAGTTGGCTGTGTAACGCAGTACCTTCCGGATATTGTAGCACGTCCCCAGCACGTATCTTCATATAGATATCGGAACGTATTGTGATCTTCGCATTGCGATTGACGTGGAGCAACTGCTCCTTGTGAACTTGCTTCATTGCTTTGGAGGTTGCTATTGAAGCCGCTTTATATGCATAGAATCTTTGGGCGTATCTAGTAAGCGGTGGTGTTAGTTGTCGTATAAGCAGCATATTTTGAGCAGCGTGCTGTGATTTTTTTTTTTCTTAAAATTTAAATACTAGGTTAACAAAAAATCCAGTCAACAAAATCGAACAAGTACCAAAATCAGCTGATTGGCGATCCTTTATTTCCCTACGAGGCTCGAAGTTAATTGGAAATTTCTGTTTGACGGTTGAGGTAATAGTGTTAGGGAGTGTTCGAATAAAAAGGACCAAACAGCAAGATTGATATAGTACCTTTGATACAGTAATTACAAGGTAGGAGTGACAACTGGTTATTTCATCACGACCTACGTCCACCAAATGTCATTAGTATATATATTTTACTTTCTTTTTTCTGTTTTACTTTTTTCGGTCTCTAATTTATACTATTTTTGACAGTTGACGCAAGACGAAAGAACTGCAACTCCTACCTGGTATAATTGTATAATTATATTACTCATTATGTTATAAGCAGGTAAACCATTTTAGTTATGTCGTCACGTGTGCAACAAAGACAAAACAGAAAAGTATTAAACGTAGTCGGAAAAAGGTTAAATTAAATTTAAAACAAATTCTAATTTTTGAATTTGAAACTTGCTTATATATACATATATAGATATTAAGGCGCCTCACAAAAAAAGTTGTTGGGGTCCTCCCCCCCTTAAAATAATCCTTGGTCTATGTTATGATGGTTCCCCAAATATTTCGGCTTTAAAGATAGCCGTCAGCTAGCTAGAATGGTTCGAAAAAACCTCTAAAAATCGCGTTATTCTTGGATAACTTTTTTGCCATGATATTGTTAGTACAAAAAATTGTCACAAATAGTGTAAATCAAAAAACTACAGAGTTCTGCATCAAAGATTTTGGGAAATTTGCCCAAACATAAAAGATATTTACGTTTTTGCAATAATTTTTTGTTTGATTTTTTTGCAAATTTAATTAAAATATGTATAATTCCTCCATCTTCTGCTTGATTTTCAATTCCGAGATATCATTAAAAAGTTGCTGACGGTTGCATTTCATTCTTGTCACTAATTTACCTTAATATGCCTTTTTTATGGAGTCGGTGCAATCTTCATCTATACGATTTCAATACGTTTGCTCTTAAATTTGAACAAATTCAGTCAATCTGGCTAATATCCAAAAGCATAAAAAAGGCCTATAAGGGTAAATTAGTGACAAGAATGATAAGCAGCAGTCAGCTCCTTTCCAATGATGCCTTGGAATTGAAAATCAGACAAAAGATGAAGGAGTTACACATATTTTAATGAAAATTGCAAACAAAAAATATATACAAAAATCACTGCAAAAAAGTAAATATCTTTTGTGTAAGGGCAAATTTCCCAAAATGATGCAGAACTCTGTAATGCTTTGCTTTACACTATTTGTGACAATTTTTTGTACTAAAATTATCATGGCAAAAAGTATCCATACATTACGCGATTTTTAGAGGTTTTTTCGAACCATTCTAGCTAGCTGACGGCTATCGTTAGAGCCGAAATATTTGGGGAGTCATCATAACATAAACCAAAGTTTATTTTGAGGAGGGGACCCGGTCAACTTTTTTTTCCTCCATAGAGAGTGAGGCGCCTTAATATATATATACATTTACATTTATGTACAATGGAAGTTGAAAAGTGCCGTTCAATACAAGTTGGTACACTGAATACAGCAAAAACGAAGTCTAATTATCGTTTCGTAATTTTTTATTATAAAATAAAAATTTAAATACTTAAAGTTAATTACTCTCAAGTAAAGCATCAAACAGACAGGATATTACTTTTTATACAAACTTCTGGCTAATTGCATACTATCTAACCACGAAATTCTTCCCATATTTATCTCCGCAGATTCTGCGTTAAAAATAAATTTAGTTTGTTTGTTCTTTACTGAGGATAAATTGAAAACAGTTTTTTCTTCATTTAGACTTTTGCATAAATGTGCAAGATCAGGTTCGAGAATTACAAAACTGCCCGTAATCTTAATATTGGCCGTATGTTCAACCGTATCGGAAATGAAAACAATAGCTTTTTCTGCTGCATTGGCATTGATAACATTTTCTTCTTTTACTTGAATAAGGTCGAGTATAAGTCTGCCACCATGACTAGTGGCATTTAGAACTCCATTAAAAGAAGCTGACGAACAAAAATGTTTATTAAATTTTAAAAAATAATTAAATGTGATGGTGGGCTTACTTATAATCAAATCACCTGTTTTGTGAATAAAAACTTGTACTTTCTTGTGAAAATTGCGCAAATCTATATTTCCAGTCTGTGTGCTGAATTTCGTTTTAATTCCATAAGATGATTCGACTAATATATTTCCTTTATTGCTTTTACATTCAACATCAAGACCCTGAATCTTACTTATGAAGACATCCTAAAATGTTACAAAATATAGTAATATAAATATATATATAACATCTGCATTCATAAAATTTATAAGCCCATTATAAAGTCTTTAAGGAAAATATCGAAAAACTTTATTCATAAACATTCAATAACGATAAAAAACATCTATAAACCCTGGACTCTATAAACCCTTTGGAAGATATTGCCAAAAATATATTAAATTATTTAAAAATATTTAAAAAATAAATACAATGCCAAAAAATATTTTAAATGAGAATCACAAAACCTATTAAAAAGGCATCATATATGAGAGAATATTAAAAAAGCCTGAAACGTTTTGTAAACCTTTTATAAAGCAATTAAAAGTGTTTGTGGTCTCATCTGAGCATTTATTAAATAATAAAAAATTATAATTAAATTTACATAAAATAGTGTTAGCTATTACAAAAAAAAAGGGAAAAATTACAATTATTACAGCAGAGAGAAATTAAAGAGAGTTATTAAAAGTACATCCAAAAATTTGCTTCGTCATCAGGTCAGAAATCGTAACCAAAATCAGAAACAAATTTTATTCATTAACTTAAGTTTCTATGTTTAGATTAACGAGAAGAAAAGTGGAAACATTAAGATTGAAACTAATTTAAAAAAATCTTCTGTCATTATTGACCCGCTCTCGATACTAAACTATATAATATTTCAAAAATGTTTAAGCGCGTGAACTAGTTTCGACATTTAAGTCCTGTTTATCAACAACATGCTGCTGAAAATGTTGACACAATTATTTGGTGACAACACAGCTGTTAAGCTTCTCATTTTATTTCGATTGATGTAGCATGTTGTCGATGCGCAATAATTGTAACTGTCGGCAATAGTGTAGTTCTGTTCTGTCAACCAATTTCTTTTCAATGAAGTAATAAAAATAACTTAATAAAGTTTTTTAAGGCCCCTATTAGGTACGACAACTCAACTTAAGTTGACTGTGTATTTTGTAAATTTGTATTGTCTACTACACATTTGAGGTACATACGTGTCTGTCGTCTGACAAGTATGTATTTCAGAGGTGTGTATGTATTTTTTGTGGTATTAGGTTTAACAATGCAACTCCGTGTCGAGTGTAAAGACTGTCCAAAACTTACATCTGCTTTGAGCTAGTTGTATAACGTCTTTTTCATACGAACTTTTTATTTGTTTATTGTTTTTTGTTAATTGAGTGAAAATGGATAATTATTATCTATATCGTGTATATATTATATTATTACCCAGCGGGAAAATAAAAAGCGCTCCTAGAAATAGCGCATTTTATGCGTTTATTTTGAGGATGTTTTTTTCAGAGCTCAGAATTGTGGAGCTCATATTTTTGTTTACATTTTGTTCACAAGTAATCAAGCAAGGAAATAGCAGAGCGGTAAGACATGGCAGAAGCGCTTGTTTAGTGCTAATGAAGCGCTTCGATTACCACTGGGTGCCATAGCGTTTCACACACCTGGAGCGCATTTTAAGTAAACCAAATTCATATTAAAATTTATATGGATATCCTAGGATGGAAGCGCTTCTAAAATGCAGCTTAAAAAATCGTTTAAAAACCGCTTCAACAAATAGTTAAAAAAGCGCTTCAACAAATAGTTAAAAAAGCTCTTTTATGTGTTAGTCCAAGGAGCTGTGTTAAAAAAAAAAATACACAAAAACATGGCAAGAAAATTGTGTTCTTTGTCACATGCGAGGTTTGAACTCGGACTGCTGGCATTACAGCCAAATGTCTTACCGCTCCGCTATTTTCTTGCTTGGATACTTGTGAATAAAATACATATAAACAAAAATTGAAATTAATGCTTCATTTCAATGAAAGTGTCAAAATTTCGGTGTAATCATGCTCCAATAGAAAAAGCCATTTTACACCACAGCTCAACTGAAAATGTATGTTATATGTAATCATGGTATAATAATACCAGGTAGCATTGACAGTTGCTTGGGAAATCATATACTGTCAAAAAATATACTCAAAAAGAGAGCGTTCGCTGGTCGGCCATTGTTAATAAATGAAAACACAAACAACAAACGAATTTTCTGCCAGCATCAAGCCACAGGCATCAATCCACCGCTGGCGACGAGTTTCGTTATTAGGCACTGAATAAAATTTAACATCACGGACTGAAAAACTTTTCGCACAAATTACACAAGATCTTTTTATCACTTTCATGATTTTAAATGTTTATTTCTTTATGATTTGTTTATTTAAACGCACAATATTCTTATTAGTTTTTTGTTTGTTTTTGTCACTTGCTTTAATTTTCGCTTCGTTTCGCAAACAGCTGTGTTTGACAATTTATGTTTTCCTGTTGAAGAGAAAATAAGCAGTTGTCAATGCTACCTGGTATAATTATACCATGATATGTAATATGGCAAAAAAGTTGAGTTGAGGTGTCTTAAGTCATGTCGACTTAAGTTGAGTTGTCGTACCTAATAGGGGCCTAAGTTATTCCCGTGTTCTAGTTTCGATTTTTTTCAAACATCTTTAAGAACAAAATTGGAAACAAATATGAAAACTTGTATAAAGCTTCTTCATTTTATAATTTGACAGTAAGGAATCCATGTTAGAAAATGCTTCTAAGAAAATGTCTTTACTTACGCCACAACCTCCTGCTTGCACGATTGTTTTATGTGACACAAACATCCCAAAACACTCAATATCTCCCTCGGTACTGATTAACTCCAGTAGTTTACTGTTTACATTAAGCGTATGAATGTTGGTATTTGCTGTAACTCTTATCTCCGAACTGCAAATATTTTGTACACTAGCTGAGCCACCAGCCGATATGTTGATATTAGAATTGAATGGCACTTCCAACTCGAGGTGCCAATCACTGTTTTCATCTAGTTTTTTGCAAATAATTTCTACTTTATCCTTTTTTGTTCCTTCGATTTTGACAGTTACATTGGCAGTGGGTTTTTCGCAATTAGTTCCAAAAAGTTGTGCTTGCATCTTATTCATATTTGGAACATCTATCATGTCGACTGCTTGTACCTTTACGAATATATCTGAATAAATTGTTATGTAAGGTGTGGGGTTCACATCGAATGTTTCAGCTCTGTAAAGGCACTTCTTAACTGCGTGCTTCAACTGTTTCTGTCCATAGATTTGATGAGCATAACGGCGAATGTGCCGAAATAACAGCATTCTGAAATTAACACTTTGGTAGTGCCAAACCAGGGAACGCGTTGTAATCTAAATTTTATGTAACACATACCTTAAATCGAGTCTCGATGCGCGGATGTCAAAATATATCAAAACAGGAACGTAAAATATTCAAACAGCTTGATATTAGAAAATAAAAGAAAGAAAGAAAAAGCAAAGTAAGATTGAAATAAAAAAACTGGAAAGGTTACCTTTTTGAAACCTAAAAAAAATCACTTCATTTGCATAGACTTTTAACTTCTATTAAAAGCCGAAAACCAACGTCATCGCGTCGCTGTACCGCCGCTGTATATGAAAGAGATTCCAAAAAGACGAACGAAGTAAGGTGCGAACAAACTATGAGCGCATATACGACCAAGCAATTGGAAGACAAGCTAACAGAGCAACTCGGAGCAAGCTACGTTAAGGCAGTTGATCAGTCAGACGGCTGCGGGGCCAAGTTTCAAGTCACAGTAGTAGCAGAGGCATTTGTAGGAAAATCATTGCTACAAAAGCATCGCTTAGTAAACACAGCGCTGGCAACAGAGCTCAAGGAAATACACGCTTTCTCGCAGAAAACATATACGCCCGAACAGTGGGAGAAAGTGCAAGCCAGTCAGCAGTAGACAGGCAAGCCATCGAGAAGCATTCGTAACAAAGAAAGTGAAAGGAAAACAACTGCCAAGTTTAATAACTTATTTGTAGTAATAAATTGCAATCAAATCATATAAAGACTTAATTTGAACAATTAAAATCGTGCTCAAGTTTAATTTTTTATTAACTATATCTTAATATGCCTAATTTTCAAATAACAGCTCCAGGCAAAGTCATACTTCACGGCGAGCATGCTGTAGTATATAAACGACCAGCACTCGCTGCAGTCATTGGACTATCTACAAAGTTGAACTTCCGCGAACAGCCAGAATCGAAACTAGCCACTTTTCAGCTGGAAACACTCAACTGCACGCTCGAAATACAACTTTCTGAGTTCAACGGCTTTCTGACGAAGTTTCGACTTAAGTTCCCAGGCGAAAAACTTGATTGTACTGCCAAGTTGTTGGAGGAGGTACGCCAACAGGTAGCACAACAATTGGATCATGTTTTTAGCACTTCACCGCAGCAGCAACACACACAGCGTGCCTTCCTTGCTATTTACTATCTGCTATCCGGCGCTCTACTCTCATCACCTCAGGCCAACAGCGTTTTGCAGCAGGGCTTTCAGGTGCATATCGACTCTGACCTTACTATTGGCGCCGGATTAGGTTCTTCAGCCTCGTTTGGAGCTTCACTGGCCACTGCATTTCTTATACTGGCTGGGCATTTCGATTTGGAAACTTATTTAGTGCCAGAGCACCAGGAACTTATCTCGCAATGGGCCTATGAGTCGGAACGCGTCATGCATGGTAATCCATCAGGTGTAGACAACACTGTGTGTACCCATGGCGGCATGTTAAGCTTCCGCAAAGGTCAAGGTTTCACTCCGCTTACCATACAGAAACCACTTAACATACTGCTTGTCGATAGCCGTGTTAATCGCAGCACTGCGGATATTGTAGCCAATGTTCGTCACCTCGGGGAGACATTCCCAAAGCTCATTGATTCTATTTGGAATACATGTGAGGAACTAGTGAAAGAAGCCATACCGCTGTATGAAAGCTTCGGCAATGGCCAGGATGATAGCGAGAAATTTGAAAAATTGGAACGACTATTTCAAATTAATAATGATTTGTTAAAAGCCGTTGGTGTAACGCATCCCAAATTGGAGCAAATATTTGCCATTGCCTTTAAACGTGGATTTTTTAGTAAGCTCACTGGGGCAGGTGCTGGTGGTTATGCGATTGTATTACTGCCAGAGAACTATGAAGGAAATGCTGTCTATGGCAAACTAAAGGAAGAGCTGGAGGCAGCTGGTTTCGATGTCCATGCCACCACAGCTGGGGGTGATGGATTGCGAGTGAAACCACTACAGAATTAAAATAATAAAAATTAAAATAATTTTGCTTTGCATTTGTTTATTTCCGAATATGTATTTGAGTTGTTTTTGTATTAAATAAAGTTATATCACTTCTTTTTTAATCGAGTAGATTTTTTTATCTGATACAAAGCTTATTTGTTATACAAACTTTAGCTTTAACGTTGACTTGTGTCTCTTTGGCGATACGGTATACCACGATTCTTCATCTCTCTTATGGTAGCCTGTGGAAGATTGCCAGAGACTGAAATAGCGTAGATCCCTCGAGTAAAGCGTCCTGCAAAAAAGGAAGGATGAAGAATTGATATTTTGCTTATGGATTCGAAACAAGTTTATGGTGGAAGTGCATAACCAACATTGAAATATAATTTATAAACCTTTGAGCTAATACAAAAAAGCTTGGATACCCTGTTACATTTCTTTCATTTATTCTATAGTACCTACGAGGAATCATGAGTGCAGCAAAAAGTCAAAACGAATGTACAATTTTGTCGAACTTTGTTATGGTAAAGGAAGAACATTTACAATATTTACTAACAATTGTAGTTTCAATCTCAATTGAAATAATTTCATTGTACTGGCAATTATACAATGTACACTTTATACGCTATCGGGCCTGCTCGAAGATAACGTTGCTTGGTTGGTGAGGCTAAGTTTCGATACTACTACGTTGCTGATATCTCTGGTTTTAATTCGACCAAGAAATACTTAAAGATTTAAGACACACTTGCACGCTTTTTGTAAATTTTAGAGCTATGTAAAACTTCGGTCCTACACCTCACATATGTCATGCACATTGATTCAAGTCGAAATTCATATTGAAAGTTATGAACTAATTTTATTGCTTCTGAATGTTAACATATTTCCCCCACTTGCAAATTGTCTGTAAAGTATACATTTTTTTCAATATTTAAATACTGGTAAAATATTTTTAATTTAAGAGGAAAGCAAAGTTTAGTCAATATTTTCGGAAAAGACGAACACAATTTTATATGACTTTTACCGCGATATCATAAAAGCTTAAAGATTTGTTCATGTAAATTCATTATTTCTAATATTTTATTTGATGAACCATCTTTCACTTGCGGATTCGTCGCTACAGGAGAACAACTACGTTTAACATATGATTAACAAAGAATTTTTTTGCATATTTAACCGCAGGAATAGTATTTGAGAGTATGAATTAATCTTCTTATTCAATTTTCCAAAATTATTCTTTGTGTTCTCTATTGAGACAACCATTCCCAACTCTCTTTAAACTTTGGAGTTTAGCCATGTAATAATTGTCCAAAGTGATTTTTGCAAGTTTTATGAATATTTTTGAAATATTAATCTTATGGAAACCATAGCAAGTTCAAAGTCAATGTTTCGGGCGTAGTTATTTCTATCTGCAGAACAACATTTTAATAGTTTGAAGCCGGGTTTCTTTCATTAATAGTTTCGAGATTATTTCACAATATAAGGCAAATATGATGTTCCAAAGATTTACTAAACTTATTGTACCGCTTTTCATTCTACGTTCTCTAAAAAAACGCGATAGAAGCTTCAACTAATATAAATTTAAAGTTTCGTGTCACCAAAAACATCAGGCTGATATTTTCTTTTTTTTTTAAAAAAGATTACTTCTAGTCAAAGAATCAGTAAAAATAAGCTTGCTTAGGAACGATTTGGCTGTCGTGACCAAACGCGTTTAAATGCGTTGATCGTTCAAAGCCAATTTTAAGAGCCGCAACGTCCGAGCCTTGAAAACCAGCTGACAATTTTTTCGATTGAAATGATTTTACTGATCGGCCGTAACCTCGGTGCAGACAATGGCAAGCCACAGAGTTAATAATGCCATGCAACACTTCTTAAGAACATACACATCAGCCGTTCGGAGCCGGCATAAAACTAGTAGGTCCACTTTTCAATCATATATACAAAAATTTAATTACACGCACAACACAATTAGATCATTAGAAGCTCGGTCAAAGTCCTTTCACGGGATGAAATGGTCAATTTGTTTAATTTTTCTTTAGCCATGATTTAGTTTAACTGTGTATTCTTTTGAAGCTTACCAATTCTTTGCCACTTGGCTACCCAGCTATCTTCCGGGCTCATCAATGCTATTATGCCGTCAAAATTGTTACTTGTGTGGTCGTAAACATTATCCTTGTTTCCCTTCATGCGTAAAAACTCGTCACAATTTTCACATCCATCGTATTCGAACTGATCAAAGGTCTTCAATATACAAAAATATTTTGTATTAATTAAAAACTTACAATTAATGAACATGCAAAAATAACAATAAACATCTTACTTTGACCAACGAGCAAACCAAACATGCTCGCAGTCCTCTTAAATCCTTGGGTATTGTTTCAAAAGACATTATCTGTTATATATATTTTATACATATACATATATTCACTTTTTGTCTTGAAGACTTTTGTAGAATTGGATTTAATCGAAATCACAGATTAAACAAAACATCTAACAAATAACCAAATGTGCAAAAATATTTTTGTTGGTGACGAGGAAAAAGTGATTACCTTGATTTGAATTACGAGGCGACAAATGTCAAATGCAAGTATTGCATACGGACCAAAAAGTGAAAAGGGCATTTATTGTCTTTACGTCTCCGCTTCAAATGGTTTTTCTGTTGTTACTTTTGCATTTGTTGAAATTTTTCTAGTAGGATAAGCACTTTTCTATGATCGCCAATTCTGGTTTTAATTTTATATGAAATTATGAGAAGTGTTAGCAAAAACCATAACGTTTTTATATGCTGCATTCATATCTAAAAATAAGCAAATTAAACCATTTATAACAAGAAAAATTTAATAATAATAATATAACTTAAAGCAAAACATTACCAAGCTCACAGGAAATATCAATAAAAAATATCCTCTTTTCATTTTAAATAATACAAAAGTATTTTCACTGTAAATATCACTTACTATGTTTCCATGGCGAGTTAACTCGGGGTTTACTCGGGGTTAACTCGCTATGGAAACGCGAGTTGAGTTGAGTTTCGTTAAATCCACGTAACTCCACGAAACTTGTAAGATTTAACTGGGTTCTATCTGTCAAAGTGAATGCTGCCATTTAGTATCCATTTCGCTAGTAAAACAATAACAAAAATGCAAATGAAATTGACAAGTTCGACTCAACTCGATGCTGTGCATGGAAACACTATCGAGTTAGCGACGCCATTTTCTTAACTCGACGAAAACCCTAACCCCGAGTTAACTCGCCATGGAAACATAGTAACTACTGTTTTAATGTCATCAAGTCATTTTGAAATTCGGTATTGTTTACCCAGCGAACACATGAGACAATTTGTCATGGCAATTTCAACACATTTAAACTTTTTTTACCAACACACTCATAACTTTTCAATTGCCAGCATAATTGTTTGCAACAATCACCTTGCAAGTCGGCTTGCAAGAAATTTGACATAGAGTGGCAAAATTTGACGTTTACTTGAGAAAGTGTAAAAAAAAAAACAAACACCCTGAAACTGAAAGAAATGACACTTTTTGTCATGCAATTGTTATGCCACCTACGTCACTATCGGCAATTGGCTTGATGGCGACAATAATTTGACAACTTATACATATTTTAAAATTGTTATGCCAATTTGTCATGTGTGTTCGCAGCGTTAGCAAAGCGTAAGGTAAAATAGTAGGTCTGTTTCCGTACGCACACTGTGTAACTTGTGGGACACTATTTTCTGTTTCCGTACTTTCTGTGCCTTAAATGGGAGAAGAAGAACAAGCATAAAATCGCTCTCCCGAGCACACAAAGTGCACAGAGTGTGCTAGAACTCAAGACTTCGAGTAAAGTAAGAACAAGCATCAAGAAGAATAAGCATCAATAAGAAGAAGCAAATGTCAAATTACATTTCATAATTGTTTATGTTTTGCGATAAATAAATGCACAAATTGTGTGCCTAAAAAAAAATTTACGTACAAATTACGTATCTCCATTTTGCACTTAGTCGTTCCTCATCGACAAAAAATCACAACTCTAATTACTAACTAACTCTAAGTTAGGTTAAAATCGGATTCGAAAAATATTTCGAATGAGCAATTCCAAACTGATTGCAGAACACCTTTTCAAATCCCAATCGGATTTCAATTCCGATTCTGACTGGGATTCTGGAACAGAGATGAATATTTGAATTCTTCCCCAATTTTTTAATTTATGGAAATTATTATATTTATAATTAAAATTTTCTTGCTTTACTTTTAAAGTCATGTTTTAAGAGTGTTTTAAAAATGGGAATTTTTTATGATCCATATTTTGCTCTTTCCTTCAAAAAAGGCAAAAAAGCAACTGAAGCTAGACGACCATTTGTTTTAACGACGACCAAATCAAGACGGTAGACTGATTTGGTCTGAAGCATTCGACAGTCAGAGAAATTGCGAGTGCTCTAAAAATGACCGTTGGAAGCAGTGGCAGATCTAGGATTCGCCAAAGAGGGGCTGAAACTACACTTTCGTATGCCAAGAGGAGCTGACACGTCTTTTTGGACTTATTTTCATTTATTTCCCATACACTAAATTCTCCAAGGGGGGCCTAAAGCACTTTCAGCCCGTATGTTGGAAGCGTTCACGGTCGTTAAAGTTCGCGGATTTCATCAAAAAATTGGATGTATGAACGTGAAAAACATTTCGTTAGCGTATGATTACTGATGACATGGCGTAAAGAGGATTTTCTACAACAATGTTATCAGAAAAAGAAGCTGGTCCAAGAAAGATAAAGCGCCGGAGAGGTAAGGAAAAAAGCCATTCACTAGAAGAATGTTATGCTCTCAATCTGGTGGCATTGGAATAGAACCATACAGAACAGAATAGAACCATAAATTCTGAAGACTAATGTGGGCAACTACAGAAATTGCGCGATGTTATCCAACAGAAACGTCATGAGCTGGTTAATTGGAAGAGGGTGATCTTCCACGAGTTTGGTGATCTTCCTCATACGAGTTTGGCGACTTGTCAAAAATTGCTCGAGTTAGGATGGGATGTTTTGCCTCATCCACCCTATATTACAGACCTTGCGCCCCGGTCTACCGCTCTCTGCAAAACTCACTGAATGGTTAAACCTTTGATAATGTGGGTCTTGTAAAACAGAGAGAATGTGATCGAACAAAATGGTGAATATATTATTTATTAATGTGTATGTGATTCATAAAATAAATTACCCTGAACTACAAATAAAAAAACGTACTGAATTTTTTAAGAAAATAGTTTTGACCTAACATTAAAACGTTTTATAAGGCATATATATACTAGGGCTATTCACGATCCGGAGCTCTTTGTAGAGCTCTTGTGCAAAAGAGCAAAAGTTCAGCAAAAAAGAGCTCTACAAAAACAAAATACACGTGCTGTCAAAATTGTTCTTTTTTGCTCAAGCGCACTGGCGATACCCTATAGTTCTTTTGTAGTGCGCTTGAGCTCTTGAGTTCATTCTGTGAATTTTTGACAGCAAACAAATAGTGATGGAATATTGTGTACACTTCTAGGTACTAACTTCTTTCATATCATAATTTCACATCACTAACTTTCAAAGCGGACTGAACTTAACTCCAATTGCTAGGCCTGTGTATGGGGTGTGTTCACAGTTTGTTGCGCTTTTTTGCTCTTTTGCACAAGAGCTCTACAAAGAGCTTCGGATCGTGAATACCCCTACTATATCTTCTTAATTGGTGTTTAAAAGAGCAATAAACTTTTGAATTCTAAGAATCTCAGCTTTTTTAACTTCCTATCAGTGTTGACAGAATGGCAGTTTTGCCTGCAAATGGCAGTTTTTTGAACTCTGAGTAGGTTGGCAGTTTTTTTTTAAAATATACAGTTTTTCCATTATTAATGCAGTTTTTCAGGGTAAAAATAAAAATAATTTTTCTGTACGGCCGCCACCTCTCTGCAGACAATGGCAAACCTCAGAGAGTAATCAAAATGCCATGTAAAGCTTCTTGAGAATAAGAACATTCCGTTCATCGCCGTTCGGAGTCAGCGTTAATCATGTAGGTCCGGTTCTCGGTCAATTGTGTATAAACTTCATAACACGCACAACACAATTGTTCATAAGAAGCTATGTCAAAGTCCTTTCAAGGGCTAAAATGGCCAGTTATTTATTTTTTTATTTATTTATGTAGTTTTCATAAATTCTCTTTACCAAAACATCATTATGTTTCAATTACTTTTTTAAAGCAGACCTGCTTTAAACTTCCGCAGCAGCTTCAGCCAACTTCACGCATTGAACATTGAACATGAACCAACCTCACTTCTTCATTTGCGCCAATTTGCGTGTTTTCTTTTCAAGCCACAAGGCTGCAAGCCTTGTAGATCCTAGGAGGAAAATAAGTACTTGAAAGGTTGGATTGGCAAAATTGGATGAAAACCACGCCTATCACATACATATTAAAATGTCACGTCAGGCCCGTGAGCACGAGGAGGGGGGTTTGTTCGAACTATACCTCCCCGCAGAAGGATTTTTAAATATAATTTTTAAATCAACTGAACTCTCTGAATATGCACAATTTCAATGAGACTCAGTCAGTGGGAGATTACGAAGATATGAGGATTATATAGATACTTTACCGTGTTTATGTATATAAACACCTTCAAGTTTTTCGTATCAACAGTCCTATCGAAGTTCTTGACATCTGTAATGCAACTGCTTTTCCTTATGCTCACCAAATCTGGTAATGGCTGCGTTACCAGTAACGACATCATATAACGAACGCTCATTTTCAACATTACGCCGGTTAAAAAATTACACTACTCAACAAGGTTTTCCACAACGAACTGCGATAACATTTATAATAGAAAAATTTTCCATAGAATTCGAATATCGTAATGATTTCTTTCGATTGGCCCCAATTTTTTATGAAAACGGGAAAATTTAAAAAAAATCCATTATTAGGAACACATACTTCACATAAATGCTTGTAAAAACTTACATGTTCAGTCAATGAATTTTAATTTAAATTACATGTAGTAGAGGAGAGTCAGATGAAAATTTTAAGGTATAATATGTGCCAATAGCATCAGTGATATGGCCGCTATGATCGCAAGCAGGTAAAAAAAGCACTTCTTTCGTTTTTTATAAACATACTAGCTTTTTCCCGGTGCGCTTTGCTGCACCTTATCTAGATAAGTACCGGAAAATGTTGCAATGCCTTATTATTTCTAAACCATCTCGTACACGAAACATAGGGGTCGTTCATAAATTACGTGACCGATTTTCAATTTTTTTTTTACCCCCTCCGGTACTCTTTGTAGTGCATTTCAAACACTCCCCTTCACCCCCATAAAGTAACGTATATGAAATAAAAAAATTAATCGATTAAAAAATATTCGAAAATAGAAAAAATAACTGTCGAAAAGCAAGCAAAGAAACATTATGCCCTTACTACACTTGCCAATAGTTAACAGTCAATTTAGACGGTCAAACATGAAGATGTAAGGATGAAAATGGTTTGAAATTTTCGATTGTATTAATTTCAATTTTTTCGAGTTTTTTATTTTCGGTCACATTACTATATCTGAGACCCCCTCCCTCCATTCGTTACTTATCGTAGTACATTTTAAAACCTCTCTCTCTACTAAATTGGTAACGTAATTTATGAATGACCCCATAGTTACTGCGCAAATTTGAGCTCTATCGGCTCAGTAGTTTTTGAGTCTATAGCAGCGTTCTCTATTGTAAATTTTTTTGCATTTTTCATTTTCCAGTAGCAGAATATTACCAAGTAGTAACTTCATTCTTACTTCTACAGAATATATGTTCTTTGTCTTTTACTTCCATAGCTTTCCTGTGTCATAAATTTGGCTTGTATGGGTTGAGATACACCCCCTTGTCCAATGCATGTCACCTTTTCTAGTAGAAAGACATCGCCAAATGGTATCTACATTCTGAGTTTCGATGTTCTGTGATTTTTACTTCTATAGCTATTCTGTATCGTAAATTTGGCTTATATGGGTGGAGTCACGCCCTGTTTTCGAATGCCCGTGCCAGTTTTTCAGTAGAAAGACTTTCATTGTTATACGACATTTAGTTCCAAAGCAATTCGATATCATAAATTTGGCCTGTGTGGCAAAATTCCCCCTTGTCTAATGTTCGCTCAAATATATAGTAACTGCCTCTTGGGCCCATAGCATCTACATATCAAGTTTCACTATCAAAACATGTACAAATCAGGAATAATAATGATTTCTAAAAAGTGGGCGTATATATATAGTTAGACCACGCCTAGTTTTAGTATAGTTGCCGACAGTAACCATTTGAACTTATTTACCAAATTTTAGTCTAATACGACCAAAACCGTCTTAGATATAGCATTTTTATTGAATTGTGGGCGGTAAAAGGGGGTATGAAAAAAAGGAGTATGGAAAATTTTGACAATGCCTATATTTACGCGCAAATGCAAACTAAAGTAAGACTTGCCAAATTATTCCAATATTCCATTTATTTCCAATTTCCCTTGCAAATATTTCCCCATAAACACCATATGTGCGCACCTGTATTTCACATAGTTCACACCTTTATTGTTGTATAAGTTCACTAAAATGCCAATAATTCATGAACCAATACACATACACATACCGTTTAAACATAAAATCCTTCGTATTGACGTCACCTTTAATGAAAAATTCAGAAACGAAATCGGTTCACGTATTACCGAGAACATCAATTTC
This sequence comes from Pherbina coryleti, assembly GCA_943735915.1. Taxonomy (NCBI): domain Eukaryota; kingdom Metazoa; phylum Arthropoda; class Insecta; order Diptera; family Sciomyzidae; genus Pherbina; species Pherbina coryleti. Next base: position 16,820,062 of record OX030950.1, on the reverse strand, counting down.
ATTCAAAATGCAACTTATTTTTATATATATAGATAGATTTTATGTTTGAAGCCCTATATCTCGAAATAATTATATCGGAGTGAAAAAGTTCTATAACGGCACATAATATACCTTAAAATTTTCATCTGACTCTCCTCTACTACATACAATTAAATTAAAATGTGAAGAATGTGTTCCCAATAATGGATTTTTTTAATTTTGATATTTTCATAAAAAATTGGGGCCAATCGAAAAAAATCATTACGATATTCGAATTCTATGGAAAATTTTACTATAGAAAATGTTATCGCAATTCGTTGTGGTGAAAGTTTTCGTAAATTTGTGGAGTAGTGTTACTTGCGTTCTACTATGAGCGAAAATCGGCTGAACGGATTGGCTGCACTTAATATTCATCGGGACGTTGAAGTTCGTGTAGATGCAGTATTGGACGATGTTTTTTTGTACCCCGACACAATAATTTATTGAGGGAATAGTTTTGTATAGAGTATTTATTTGTATTTACTCGGAATACTAAAAAATAATCTGAAAATGTATAACTGAAATCTTATAGTTTTATATCCAACTAGCGATACCCGGCGCGCGTTGCTGCACCCAGCAAGTATATTGGAAATGATAAGTAAATTCAAAACTTTTCTTAATCCCTTAGTCTGACACCACGCTCATGTTCCACTGCCCGTTACAGTTTCCCAGTAGCAGAACACCACTCCCAGGTGACAATTCCATTATGAGTTTCAATGTCCTGTGATTTAAGCTTCCATAGCTATTCTGTATAGAGAATCGGGCCACACCCCCTTCTCCAATGCACAAACCAGTTTTCCAGTAGAAAGACTTTGGCAATTAGTAACTCCATACTGAGTTTTATTGTCATGCGACGTTTAGTTCCAAAACTATTCAATATAAAAAATTTGACTTGTGTTGTCGAAGCCATAACCCCTTTTCCTATGTCCGTCCCAGTTCTCTTGTTTATTTATAAAGAAAAGAGTTGGCTGTGCCGTGGACACACCCGTAGGTTTTGACGTGACGAAGTTTCTTGCTGTTGTTGTTAATGTTGATATTGATATTGATGTTGATGTTGATGTTGATGTTGATGTTGATGTTGATGTTGATGTTGATGTTGATGTTGATGTTGATGATGATGTTGATGTTGATGTTGATGTTGATGTTGATGTTGATGTTGATGTTGATGTTGATGATGATGTTGATGTTTATGTTGATGTTGATGTTGATAATGATAATGATGTTGATGTTGATGTTGATGTTGATATTGATGTTGATGTTTATGTTGATGTTGATGTTGATGTTGATATTGATGTTGATGTTGATGTTGATGTTGATATTGATGTTGATGTTGATGTTGATGTTGATGTTGATGTTGATGTTAATGTTGATGTTGATGTTGATGTTGATGTTGATGTTGATGTTGATGTTGATGTTGATGTTAATGTTGATGTTGATGTTGATGTTGATATTGATGTTGATGTTGATGATGATGATGATGTTGATGTTGATGTTGATGTTGATGCTGATGTTGATGTTGATGTTGATGTTGATGTTAATGTTGATGTTGATGTTGATGTTGATGTTGATGTTGATGTTGATGTTGATATTGATGTTGATGTTGATGTTGATGTTGATATTGATGTTGATGTTGATGTTGATGTTGATGTTGACGTTGATGTTGATGTTGATGTTGATGTTAATGTTGATGTTGATGTTGATGTTGATGTTGATGTTGATGTTGATGTTGATGTTGATGTTGATGTTGATGTTGATGTTGATGATGATGTTGATGTTGATGTTGATGTTGATGTTGATGTTGATGTTGATGTTGATGTTGATGTTGATGTTGATGTTGATTTTGATGTTGATGTTGATGTTGATGTTGATATTGATGTTGATGTTAATTTTGATGTTGATGCTGATGTTGACGTTGATGTTGATGCTGATGTTAATGGTTATGTTGATGTTGATGTTGATGTGAATTTTGATGTTGATGCTGGTGTTGGTATTGGTGTTGGTGTTGGTGTTGGTGTTGGTGTTGGTGTTGCTATTGGTGTTGGTGTTGGTGTTGGTGTTGGTGTTGGTGTTGGTGTTGGTATTGGTGTTGGAGTTGTTGTTGGATTTGGAGTTGGTGCTTTTCGTTTAGCTTTTTTTTTGCTTCCCCATGGGTTGTGCTCTAATTTCAATTAATCCAGCAAAAGTGATGCATATGCGTCACATCAGGCGCTTCCCTGAGGGTTTTTGACACGCCGTCAAATTTTTTTTTTATTTTTGTCATATGCCCGAAGACCTCACCTTTGTTTTCGTTCCTTAAAATTTGGAGTTGCACCAGTAGTCACAGAGTTAAAAATCCATGCAACGTTTTTTCATGGCTGTGGCATTTTTACTGCATTATGTGATTGCATCCCTGAAATCATGACAACTAAATTTTTTTTGTAATTTAGTTGTAAAGCGTAATAACACATCCCTGCTGTCGTAAAACAAAATTTACTGTAGCTCTCCTCCTGAGTGAGTAATAATTCCATGCAACGATATTACATTTCTGTTACATAAGCTCCTATTTACTCACTTCATAGCAACAGAAATGGAAGGAGGCCAGCAAATTGATGTGATTTTTACAGATTTTGCGAAAGCATTTGATAGAGTCCAGCATTCAGTTTTAATAAATAAACTTAGCAAATTGGGGTTTCATTCCTCCTTGCTTAGTTGGATAGAAAATTACCTATATGGTCGCAGACAAGCGGTTAGGATAGGAAATAAGCTGTCGAGATATATTGATAATTTTTCTGGTGTACCGCAAGGTAGTCACCTTGGCCCGCTTTTGTTTGTTCTGTTTATTAACGATCTACCGAACTATATTAAGTTTTCGAAATGCCTAATGTACGCTGATGATGTAAAAATATATAAGACTGTAAATGCTTTAATCGACTGTCAACTTATTCAACAAGACTTAGATGGCTTGCAGAAGTGGTGTGATATTAATAAGTTATACTTTAATGTGGCTAAATGTAATGTTATGTCATTCACCATGAAACAACAGTTAATTGTAGGTAATTATGTTATAAATACAGAAAGCCTGTTAAGAGTTGATTTCAAAATGGATCTGGGTGTCATGTTTGACAAAAAACTTACCTTCTGTAAACACTATGATGCTATTATTTCTAAAGCTAATGCAATGATGGGTTTCATTATGCGTAACACAAAGGAGTTCTCAGATCCCTTTACTCTAAAGTCTATTTTCTTCTCTTTGGTTAGATCAAGCTTGGAGTATTGTAGTGTGGTTTGGGACCCAAGATATGCAGTGCATGTATCTAGAATTGAAAACATTCAAAGACGTTTTACTCGGATGACGATAAGAAAACTTCGCTGGGAGTTTATGCCAACTTACGAATCTCGTTGTGCACTTTTAGGATTAAGAACCTTAGAGTTTAGACGGAAGTATTTTCTGGCTATGTTTGCGCGTGATATAGTAATGAATCACTTAGATTGTGCACCATTGCTTGCTTTATTTAATATATATGCGCCTGAAAGGAATTTTAGGCAAAGAAATTTTTTTCAAATTCCCTATCGCCGGACAAACTATGGTAGACAGGATCCAGTTTATAATATGAGTGCTTCTTTTAATACTATTTGTATAAATATTGATATAACCCAAACTAGGGTTTCTTTTAAGAATTGTATTATGCTTAGCCATTTTTAAACATATTCTTATTATAACTTTGTTAAATAACTTTTAAGTAACTGTTAAACAATACTGTTTATAGTTGAATAAATAAATAAATAAATATTCACGACCTGACGACGCCGGAATTTTTTTTTTTTATTTTTGTCGTAAAGCCATGTATAAAAACTTTATTTTCCTTTTTAAACTTTTATCGTAGGTTATATACTCATTGAGTAAAAATTCAATGCAACGCCACTGCATGAATGTTGCGTTATCGATCTTTGAGCGGCTCTCTCAGCGTCCCCATGATGTCAGAAATTTTTTGTCTAATTTTGTTGTGAAGGCTTCTAGTAGGCCTTTATTGGCGTATCGTATTTTAAATCCTAGCACTTATACTCAGCGAGTAATAATTGCATGTAACAAATTTTCAGTTGCGTTTCTTACGCAGCTCCCACTACGTCCCTATGCCGTATTATATTTTTTTTTTTGTTTTTTTATTATAGTCAAAGAATTAACCTTTATGGTCATACTATTTTTTTAATCATAGCTCTTATACCCAGCGAGTAACAATTCAATGAAACGCAGATGAATTTTTAAAAAATTCATTTTTCAACTTTTTTGGAAACTAGAGCAGTATAACGTAACTTCGTCACGTCAAAACTTATTGAATGACACAATGTCAATTCTATAAAGTAAAAAGTCAGCCGTTTGTTCCTTTTGTTCTTTATAAATTACAGGAAAACCACCGTCAAAATATGTGTAGAAAAGTTGCATGCAGCGAAACAAGTAAACATACGTGCATGCATACATACATCAAGTCGGATTGAATCTCATTCTCATCAAAAAAATCCTCAACATGCTAAAGGTGGTCAGTGAATCCCCTTTTAACAAAACTGTGTTAAAGGGCTTACACATCGGCGAATCTGTTCGTCACACGGCGGCCATGTTCACACAAGTTCGCTAGTTAAGAAGCGATGTTCGACAGTTTGTCACACGGTTGGCCGTGTTTACAAAAATTTTTGATTTTCTCTGTCGAACAAGGGATACTGCCGAAAATGATGACAAACAACAACAAAAATCAATGGCTTGTGTGACGAACAGGTTCGTTCAATTTGAACGCTAGCTTTTTCACACACGTTCGCGCCGCCATGCTGTTCGACGAACAGATTCGCCGATGTGTAAGCCCTTTTAGATTATGTGATGTGATGTGAATTCTCCACATCAAAACTACTTTGAACATATTAGAATGTACTTCGATCCAATTATCTTTAAGCGCAGCAAAGTTATATGTATATGTCATGGTATAATAATACATGGTAGCATTGACAACTGCTTATTTTCTCTTCAACAGGAAAACATAAACTGTCAAACACAGCTTGTTGTGCAAATACATCAGCAGCTGCTGTGGTTGTTGTTTTTTTTCACTTCAAGGTTTTCAACATTGCTTGTTTTTTTAATGGCGGATTGTGAGCGCTCTCTTTTTGAGTATATTTTTTGACAGTATATGATTTCCCAAGCAACTGTCAATGCTACCTTGTATTATTATACCATGTGTATATGTATTTGTTTGTTTGTTTTGTTGTTTTGTGCTTGCTGAGAACAAAAAGAGTATAATAGAGAGCAACATGCAGTTTATTGAGGCTCTCGCAGCACAAACGCATGAAAAGCTAAAGATCAAGCAATGCATGGCATTGTGGATGATTTTTTAAAAAACTTAAAACTTTAATTAAAGATACTTATTATTGAAATTTCGTAAAGAAAATAACCAATGACCTTTTGTAGCACAAATGTGATATTTTAAAACTTATTTCAAACAAATCGGACCAGTACTTTTGGAGTTTTGCGGACACAAAACTTTACTTTACTTAAAATTCCTTATTTTTTAGTCAAAAACACCCCCAGGACCGAATCCTGCGCACGAGCCTGCATATATAACTGACATCTTATAGATAATTTTTTAATATAAATATCATATTTTCTATACATCCATTTCTTAAGTTTTCTTTGTACTTAGAATTTTTACTTTTTTTAAAACAAAACCCCCAATATCAAATCCTGCGCACGGTACTGAATGACGTCATCAAAATAGTCAACTTTTCGTGAATTCTTCAAAACCTAATGTATTATCTTAATATTTAAGATGTAAGATTGGATTTCAAATATTCACTCTGAGTATGAAATTTGACAAAACCGAAGAAAACTTCGTGTGCCTCCCAATTCCATCGATTCATTACCAACTTTGATGTAATTTTTGTTTAATATTTTATATATTTGTTTTATTGTTAAACAGTGGAATATTAAATTTTTAAGAACAATACGATAATGATACTTATATACATAAAAAAAACTATACTGTTCCATACAATACATCATGGATACAGAAAATTGAACAAACCCAAAAAACTCCGTTGGTTTAATTTTAACTCCTAAAAAGGAGTTCTGCTGCATTAAGAAAGATGCCAACAAAAAATGAAGATTATTGAAACGATATAATAATCATGTAATTTTAAACCTCATATGTATATGTAAATGCGAACCATATTGTACTGTTTTTAAATCTAATAGCTACAACGGACTAGAAGTCGAGAAATGACAATCATTTGTAAACATTATGTAATATTTTGTTCAAAAGCCTAAACTTGATATAATTAAAATTAAATATTTCTACAATTTTGTAAGGTTTTTTTTCTTTATGTATGTGTATAAAAAGCTGCATTTAAGAGTTAAAAAAAAGAAATTAACAAAGAATTTAAAGCGTAAACAAGCAGGTAAAAAAATTCTATATAAGTTGAAAAATATTGCAAAAACTTACTTAAGCTTATTTAACATTTCATTTTTCAATAATTGATTCCTGTCAAAAAGTGACATAAAACTTGATGAGATTCACAAACTGAATTCGAAAATTTTGAATACTGTTCTAAAATTACTACAACTAATTATTTTATAATAAACGTTGCTAAATTTTAAATAACTAAATGCTTCGTCTTAGAGATTAATTTTTACCAACGGGTTTTTTGACTGTAACAATCAATAAACGAGACAAATGATAGCAAAACTTATAACTAATTTTGTTAAATAATGCAAAACTACACTTTGCTCTTAGGATAATTCGAAATATTATAAAATAAATGGCTTTCCCTGCAGGAAAGGTACAGATATTTTGTTTTAACGTGATGAGTATTGCTGATAATATTGATAGACAACAAAGTGAAGATGATCAGTTCTCCATGTAACATGTAAGTCGTTGTCTTCTTCGCTGCAGCTTTCGCATTATTGTTAATGTGGGTGCTTGTAGCGTGATGTTAATGGTTTCAGTGTGAGTCCAGTGTGCCAGGTACATGAAGTGATTTTAGGGTTAACATCTGTTGTCTATGAATGACATGAATTTATAGTGAGATATAAAATACAGCTATTGAATGCTTACCGTAACCACCTCCATTGCCTATTGCTCTTGTTTTGTGCATATAAGACATCCTGTGTAGAGATTGATGAATCGGCAAAAAAGCTCGTTAAACATAAAGTTGGTAAAGATTCAGCGTGGGGCGTTATTGTCAATTTTTTATATCTATAAACCAGATTTTCTGCTAGCAAATAAATTGCACCATCTTAAGAGGTGCCAACTCTACTATTTAAGTTTTTGATTAAAAATATTGTCTCCAAGAAAAATTAATCTTATAAAAAAATCTGCTAAGATTACATTTTCGTTAATATTTTCTTCTATTCTATATATCGCTTGGAATGGGTTCTACCGAAAATATTTTTTCTTTAACATTGCAGAAAACCTTTCATCAATTCGTTCATACATATTAAGTAAATTTTAATATTGCATGGCACGTTACATTCAAAAAGCCCTTCAAATTTATTTGTGGTAAGTAAAGCGGTATCTTTAATATGATATTCTTTTGGGATATCAAAACCTCAACTTTGAAAAAGGGGATTTTATGTGATACAATGTTAATTTTTTGTTGGGTACCAGTGGAATGCAAGCCGATGAGTCTAATTAATCCTTTTCATTTCAAAAATATTTGAAGTCGGGCTAAAATCTGACAATTTGTATTCAACATATATGAATGTGAAAAGAGGTTTTCGGCTTGGATGCCTCACCTGGTATTAACACAGTTGAATAAGCTCACATATCCAAATAATTGATTTGGGCTTTCGAAAATTTAATTCTCTAATGTTAATATATTCGACAAACTTTTTAAAGGATTAGAATCATTAGAGGTCTACTCTTTTCAGTTCAAGGCCATCTCAGTAAATTTTTCACCTCATCAATATTTAAGGAATTCGATGAGGATTGCTTTTTTCTGCTTTCTACCTAATACAAACATTCATATTCATTCATTTTCCTTGTCTGAACTTACTCTGTTTTGTAGCTTGGAAAACTTAAAAGGTGCGCCAGCTAGTAATTGAAACATATTAATTAATTCGCGATAAATAATTTAAGAAAAAACTATTCTAACCCAAGTAATCGTATTCAAAGTCCTGCACAAGCATTTAATCGAATCATCACTAAGGTCACATCTTCTGTTTTTGAAACACCACGCCAGGAGAAAGACTTGCATCAGGATGGGGGGATATGTACAAAGGACGACCCAAAAAAACAGGGAATAAGAGCGTGAAGTTAAAATACATAACGGACGAATAGGTGTAACTTCTAAACTTTTTAAGTGTGGTTAGGGTTAATGTAGTAGTTTTATCGAGTTAAAAAAAAAATATGATAGATTAAGCAAATTCTATCTGAGCTGCACTGACTGATGGGTAGCTAGGACAATTGAAACGTTTAATTTAAGTCCTGTGTCATCGATGACGGTGTAGCTAGATGCCTGTGTATTGATATATTATCATGATTCTTATCATCTGCTGTTTCTATAGTAGTGGGCAAATCCAATAAGCGTTGATTATGTATACCATCACCAGGTCCCATGTGAGAAATGTGATTAAAGTTGGAAGGCGCTGATATCATCTTCGAGCGTCTATCGGATGTTCTAACCACTTTGTTGCCTTCACGCATGGAAAAGAGTGTCTTTGTCTTGTCGCGGGTCTTGCGATCTGTTTTCTGGATGCACAGCAAATCTTTAGAATGCATATTTTCCAAATATATTATAAGCGGCACATCGTTTGTAAAGGAGAGTACAATGTTGCCTTGATTATTCAGCGGCTTAGTGCGCTTTAATCCAATGGATTGAATCCATTCTGAAGACTGTATGTTGAAGATATCGAGATGATTTTCAGAGAATACAAAGAGATGATCGCCATGATGCGAAATAAATGTGGGCACTGCTGGATAAACTATTTCTCGATCCCTTGACTTGCGTCCCGTTAGATCAACGTATATGGCAAGTGTATGGAAAACAAGAAGGTATTCAACTATTCCGCTATTACCGAAGCCTTTTATTTCAATTACACGTATAGCATCCACGCCGCAATAATTTAAAAATACGCACAGCTGATTCTCTGGATGCACTAAAGATACTGCCTGGGCCTCGCCTTGCAAGAAGTAGGCTGTAAAACCACTCTGATGACCAACTGCCAGTCGCATGTCGGATAAAATTTGTAAACTCTGCACGGTGTAAGCTACTGTAAACTCACACATGCGTTGATGTCGAGAACGATTGCGATTTATTTCAAATACTACGATTTGAGTTTGATTTGTTTCCCGCTTTAGCGCAATGACAAAGCAAAAGACGTTGTAAGGAGCCCGCTGAATGATACCAGTGCAAGCAGCAATACAATTCTTTGAATCGGCTACCTTAATCCATTCGACATCGTTGGCTTCCAAGGCGCGTATGGGTAGTAGGCGTATGTGTCGCTGCTTACCACACAAGATTACAAGAATTTGTTCCTCAGCAATGTGTAGAAGTTGAATAATCCTCTTGCTCTCGCCAATGCGAGCCAGTTCATATTGTCCAAAGTCCAAACAGAAGAGACCATCTTCGGTGCCTAAGAGCAGCGTATCAGAATCGACAATGAGAGCACTTAAAGCGGAGCGTATAATTGTCAGTGAATTGTCAAGTATCTCCTGCACTCGATAAACGGCCGTATTTGGCAAATTATTACGTTTCAGTATGCGATGTAACTCGCTTAGTGCCACGACCCATTTAGTTTTCTCGGACTCACTTTCAGCCAACATAAAGGTATGCAAAGATGGGCCACCATCTATGAGTGAATTCTTAACACGGAAGATACAGGGTACATCTCGCTTGTTGGCATGTATAACATCACTTTCACGAACATCGGCGACAGCAAACTCAGGATCTCTCATGTCCAATACCTGTGAGGCGTTAACACTTGGTAGAGCATTATGATCAGCAGTAACATCGAATAGAAACAATTTAAAATCACACACTACTACAAATTGACGCATCCAACCACGCTTTACTGTGCCCATTTTGGGCACTCTTACATAGCCCTCGTAGGCGGTGCCAATACCACGCGTTGGATCAATTCCTAATGGGCGCTTGGTTTGATTCAAGGGCACGGGACATATTTTCGGTACCTTTTCGCAGCACATGATGTGACAGGCGAAGCCACAGAACTCGCAAACCACACCCTGGCGCGTCAAGCCAATTAAGAGTGATGTGCAGTGGTTACACTTCGTTGGACTGCTGAAGGTGCGCACCAAGAACTGGTGATATTTGGTGATGCGCTTACGATGGTGTTCGCTGGATATTTCGCTCAAGTTGCTCTTCGAGCTCACAGTGCCAAAGGCAATATTTTGATCAATGTCCACATCGTCATTAAGAAAAGACCCTTCTAGTTCAGCATCCAGAAGGTTTTGCAAATTATTAAGACTCTCTTTGGGCGCCACATTTTGCTTGACAGGATAGTCGCGTAAGCTGCTAACACAAGATTCCCGGTTCATGCTGTCAGTCAGCGATAGTGAGGGCTTCTCTGTGCCTATGCTGCCATTTTTCTTTGAAGAGTCCTTCAAGAAGTGCTCCAAAAATGATATTTGCGATGATGGCCTCTCAGCATATTTCTCGGCATACTCCAGACGTTTCTGCAAGTCATGCAGCTGATTCTCCTTATACTGTAGATCGTACACAGCAGCGTCACATCGCTTGTGAACCTCGTGCAGTGTCTTCTGTGTCGCAATTAGCTCTGCTCGGGTCAGGCTTAATTCTTCGGATATGGAAGCCTTCGCTTGTATTTCACTCTGCAGTGAACTCTGCAAATGGAACAACTCCATTTTGTCAAGCTTCTGCGAACGTCTATTACGCCAGTTTTTCTCAATGGCATTCTTATATTTTGAACCAGTGTGTTTGAGATATTCAAGTTCCTCATTCATTTTACCAACTAGAGCTTGAAGATAGTTTCGAGCATCTTTCTCATCCGAGACCCATTGAATAATTTCGGACATTTGTTTCTCCCACTGGCTGATGGCTTGACGTTTAGAGCGCAGTTCTTCGTAATCGTTGCCGAATTGTGCCTGCAGGCTATGGCATATATCGTTTTGAATTTTGATTTCATTGCGCAGTTTTTGGTTCTCTTCGAGCCAACCATTTTGATCTTGATCACTAGCATGGTCAGGTGATATGCCAATCGATATAGATGAGCCTAAATCCGATGTGCTCTTGTTACGTATTTCTGACTGCAGGCGCCTGCAGTATTCTTCGGCACGTTCGCGTTGTTTTCGTTCTGAAGCTGCCTCGGTGATGGCATTTTCCAGTGAAGATTCTATTTCTCTGCGGCTTTTGTCGGCTTTGCGTAGATCGTTTCGCAAGATATCCACTTTTTGCATAGCGGTCTCAAGTTCTTCCTCCTTGTCACGCACCTGACGTGAGAACTTTTGTTTTTGCGTACGCAACTCCGAGAGCTTATCCGTCACCTTGGCATACTCAGCCATGGCCAAATTTCGTTGACATATGGCATCTTTAAGTTCGGCATCTTGCGACTTGACTTTCTCAAAGGCTTCATTGCGATCTTTTTGCAGTGACTCATTCTCTTCGCTTAAGTACAGAATACGTGCTTCCAGATCCTGGAGGTTGGAGTGCGTCTGATCGCAGTTGACATTGTTCGCTTGTATCTCTTGACGTTCATAGCATTTTAATTGACTCATCAGCTCCGAATTACGTTTTGTTAAATTGTTGATTTCATCTTGCAAACGGCGCGTACTCTCTGGACTTTGATGTTTTTCCTCGCATGCATCTTCTATGGCTTTTGTGCCAAGGTCACTTAAATGTATCTGATTTGATACCAATAACCTGCCTAAGTCAGACAAGCAGCTGTTTCGAGTAAAGGTGAAGCCAATGAAAGATAAATGCAGTCCAGTAAATGCCGGATTTGAAATTGGAGGCACTGCATCCGACAGCTTGATGCCATTGTCATCAACGTCAAAGTTTGAGGTATCTGTTGGACTCGAAACCTCTGGGTGATATGGCGCTTGACCGTGTCGTAAGTTTTCCCAGTCAAGCCCCTCAAACCATGGATGGGATTTAAAGTCTTCTATTCCATTCTGGCCTAAGCGGCTTTCTGGTGTGCAGATGAGATTTCGCATCAGATCCTTGGCGTTATTCGATACTTTATAGTCCATATTTGCTTCCGATGGAAAATTAAAACAATTTTTGTGATTCATAATTTTACCATAGGTTTCAACTAGACTCTCTGCATAGAATGGAGTTTCACCATAGAGCATTTCATACATGCAAACGCCTAGGGACCACCAATCGCATTCAGCGCCATATTTACCCTGACCATCTTCCATAGCTCGTAGAATTTCGGGTGATATATAGTCTGGCGTACCAACTGCCACATTCGACTGTATGAAGCCATCAGGTTCTAGTTTTAGACATGAGCCAAAGTCCGCTAGTCTTATGTGTCCATTTGCATCCAGCACAATATTGTCTGGCTTAATGTCACGATGCACATATTTCAATTGATGTATACTATCTATGGCCAAAATCATCTCTGCTATGTAAAACTTGGCCATGTCCTCCGGCAAACGATCCTCAAATTTACTCAATAGAGTTAGCAAGTCACCGCCACAGTAGTAGTCCATGACGAGATATAAGTTCGTATCGTCCTGAAAAGCATAGTGCAAATAGGTAATCCAACGCTTATCACCAAACACCAACACATCGCGTTCTTCACGAAAGCATGCAGTTTCCGCACGTTTCAACATTTCCCATTTGTTTAATATTTTCATAGCTAATATTTGCTGTGTTGAAATCATGCGAACTACACACACTTCACCAAATGCGCCACGTCCAATGACTTTTATTATTTCAAAGTCATCACGCGTTACACGAAGTTCTTTTATAAGCGTAACCACGGGTTTAACGAATTCTATAAAGTCCAAAACAGATTTTTCACGCCGTAACGACGAATTGCAACATTCATCATACAACACCAATAGTGTATCCACTAGTGTTTCAACCGACAACGATTTGGGCTCCATGGTGCTATTTTCAGAGTCACTCCCAACCAACATGCCATTGGGCAAGAATTTTCCGAGTATGACGGATTCAAGTAATTGCAATCGATTATTAGACAGATCAAATTGTTTCGCATTGTTTGCGGATTTGGTCACAATATCGCTTTGGTACATTTTTATTGTTATACACAAAATCGACACAATAACAAAAAGTAATGACGGCACCCGGAATCTTAATCCGATGCGTTGACTAATTGTTTAACACTTTTCGCTTTTTTGCTCCAATCAATACTTTGTTTCGCCCTTATGAGACATGAAAAAAGTTAAAAAAGAATATTTTTTCGATGGAAAAGAGTAGAGTAGAAGTTACAACATGATTTTTCGCTCAGGAATAATTTCACTTAAATCTATTTTTGAGGCCCCACGATGGCTACTCATGTATTTCCGTCACGTCCACAAATGACAAAACGACCGATAATAATTGAAAATTTTTATTATTTTTAGTAAATTTTATTAAAAAACAAAGGAAACAAAAGTACGCAATCGTCAGACACAACATGAAAATTTAACATCAGTTAACAGCTGATGCAGAGTGCTGCCACAATTTCTGATTTTTTCCAATTGTCGCTTAGAGATGCCACACTCTTAGTTCGAAAACATATCTTTAAGCCGTATACTCACTTATAGGACGTTCAGATAAACTTCATTTCACATGTTAAAAAAAGGTTTTTCATTTAACTCAGCCATTTACATTGCCTGTACTAACTTCAAATTCTGAGCTTTGTTTGTTTACATTTTGGAATAAATAAAAAAAAAAAAATTAAAAAGGCGAAATGGTTATGGTAATAGCGCATATCCATGCCATCTTCTATGATCTTCTCCTATACCAAACGTTTGCTATAATGAACGAGATGGATATATGTCACTCTAGCTATAAAAGTTTGATATTTCAAAATATTTGTAAACAAATCATGAATGCATGTAAACAAATCATGAATGCATGTGTTTTCCAAAAACTTAAAAAGCCAAAACAAAAAGTTCTCCTAAGCTCAACATAGATGGAACAAAACAAAAGCATGCTCTCAGAAAAGGTTCTGAAATAAAATAAAGTTATGAATCCACCTCAGCAATCCGAAGAAGAGCCATCCAAAGCGGTGGTTTTTAATTACGAAAGAATTTTCCTCACCCCGATATATACACCAACAATAAATAAAGCTACGACAAGATATAATATATTGTATGGGCATGTCCGTTCCTAAGGCTGTAAAATATCTCAGTTTGGTGCTGAAGAAAAGCGCCACATCCGAAAAACATGAATATGAATGCAATAAATGCGCAGCCACACGTCGTTCTATTCGCGATTGTTAAACTCTGAATGTGTAAAACAAGCACGATTTGCAAATAAAATCAATATTTATTCAATTTAGAAAAAATTACTTGTATAAAATTGTCACAAGAATTGTACAATAAGTAACAAAAATTAGAAAAATGTTTTAAAACTTTGAGCGTGATTTCAATATTGAAGAAAATTTGTTTAATTTGTTTTTAAGAATTGTCAAAACTCAAATGCATTCAGCAAGAATTGCATCGCTTCATTATTTTTCTAATATATTCTTATGGTCTAGTTAGCCTTGCATGGCACAGCAGATAAGCAGCTAGCACATAGAAAAAAAGTGCTGATTATGCAAAACTGTTTCGGCAAAACGTCAAACGCATAGAAGATACAAAGATATCAAAATGAAACAGATCTTCCATGTTTATCTATGTATTCAGTGTTGAATTTCTGTTTTTATCTGAGCATTGCCATGCGTTGTCATATTGTGCATAATCAGATACACGCAAATCGCATTGAACAGATCGCATTGAAGTGACACTTGTTGAGCCATGCACTGCTGTGCCATGCAAGGCTAACTAGACTATTAAACAAATTTAAGTTATTGTCTAAGTTATGATATGCTTAATTAGTGTATCAGTAAAATTTTGAATTTATTGTGGTAATTTATTTCGTATTACAGTTTTTGGGGTGCCTTAATTTAAAAGTGTTTCTCTGTTCAGAAGAGCAAAAAAAAATGTGTTTAATCGAACAAAACTAGAACCACAACTAGTTATCGAGTTATCAATTTTTTTAATTTTTTCCTTGCTTCAAGATCTGTTCGAAGAATACCTATGTATATCTTTGTCATCATTCAATGAATCTAAAATATTGACATGATATTTGAATGATAATTAAATTATGTTTCAAAAACAATACAAACCAACCTATCCAACTATTCTAGGAATATATTGAATTTTATAACTGATTTCATATTATGTAATTTTGTCATTCATTAACATGTTCTAACTGCTTTGTAGTTAAGTTAATAGCAGGCATGAACAACGAAATCAACAAAATTTTTTTGTTTCGTTAAAAACGAAAAACTAATTATCTATTCTATTCTATTCTAATCTATTATTCTCTAAAAACGATAAAAAAATATCAAAACAAATTTCGTTTTGCTGAAAAGAAAATGAAATTTCGTTTCAGGGTTATTAAAAAAAAAACATCGTTTCCAAGTATATGTTCGTCAATATATGTTTGTACAAAATCTCAAATAAATATTCGAAATAAATATTTTTCGGTTTTTAAGATAACGTTATTTTTTGAATTTTTCGATTTTGCTGAAACGAAACAAAATAAAAAATTTGGTTATCATTAAAATTAACGTTAGCGTGCATGTCTGGTTAATAGTCTATAATGGTTTTTCATTAGATAAATTCAATGACTTTTTATTTATTTGTCACTACTTTGTGAACATTTTGATATTCAAACATCAAAATTTTGTTGAAGCTAAAATTGAAATTTTATTATCTTTTTGTTTTTGTAAATGTTTTGACAAATTTTCTTGTTTTCATTTTATTTTTTTTGTTATATATTTTGAATTTATTGACGTATTTTTAAATGTTTGAAATATTTTTAATTATTTTTGACAATATTTGTGCTTAAATGAGAATAAATAATTTTAAAAATCCTTTATGAGCGGCTTATATCACGTTTCAGCCATTTTTAAAAATCCTCTAATTTTTTATATAATTTGATATTTTTTTGACCAAATTTGTGCTCAGATGAGAGAACAAGAAATTAAAAATGCTTTCTTGAAGCATTATTTAATTCACCATTCAACCATTTTTAAGTCTTTTATTTTCTAAGCATTTAAGAGATTTTTAGCGCTATTGAACGTTTATGAATAATGTTTTTACATTTTTTTCTATATTTTTCTTATAGCCCATTCACACCTAAGCTAATTTGCTCATTTTGGCCAAAAAACACAAATGAGACGCGTAATGAGCTCATTTCCCATAGAAATATTCCAACTCATTACAACTCATTTCAACGAAATGAGTAGCAAATGAGATAATTTCACGTTAAACACAGCTCTGAGCATATTAAACTGCTTTGTGAACATACCGTGGTATAATAATACAAGGTAGCATTGGTCGCATTCTGGCAGAAAAAGCGCTCAGGTAGCGAAGTAGCATAAAGTGATACATTCTGCTGAATGGGTTTTTTTGAGAAACGTCAAACTGCAATCAGCTGTTCGTGATTCGATTAAAAAAAAATTAATTAAAAACAATATAATAAAATTAAATTCGCAAGGAAATCATGGAAAAGATATTTAATTAAGTATTTTTATATTAAAATACTAATCTTATAATTTTACAGCACAATTTCACAACAAAACACTTTTTTCATCTGTCAACATCAAGTGAGCGCAAACCGCTCAACCGAGGTAGCATAAAATATTTTCGCTACCTAAAATGGCGACCGCTCAGGCAACATGTTGTGTGAGCGCTTTATGCTACATACCATTCAGTCGGAAAGTTGAGCAACAGTTGCGTAGAAAGTATCGGCCAGAATGCGACCATTGACAGTTGCTTGGGAAAACATATTCTGTCAAAAAATATACTCAAAAAGAAAGCGTTCGCTGGTCGGCCATTGTTAATAAATGAAAACACAAACAATGTTGAAAACATTGAAGTGAAGAAAAGAATAACATCAGCAGCTGCAGATGCAAATGACCGAAATGAAATAAATTTTAATTAAAATTGGTGTCTTCGGAAAGTGAGTAATATATTTTGTGTCATGATTAACTAATCTTCAAAGATTATAGCATGGATTTGTGCCTTTTCTTTGGTTTTGTTTTCATCATTTCATCTTTGGTCCAAGGAAGAAGCTGGAGGATGGTTATACTCCTGAACTGGGCATTAAAAAGAAACAAAAGAAATCACTTTCATGATTTTAAATGTTTATTTCTTTATGATTTGTTTATTTAAACGCACAATATTCTTATTAGTTTTTTATGTTTGTTTTTGTCACTTGCTTTAATTTTCGCTTCGTTTCGCAAACAGCTGTGTTTGACAGTTTATGTTTTCCTGTTGAAGAGAAAATAAGCAGTTGTCAATGCTACCATGTATTATTATACCATGGAACATACCTTCCAAAGCAAAATGTAAGAAAAATTTGTACACAGAAAAATTTTATCAAAACAAAATATGAAAATACAACAAAAACAACCGTCAAACAAAATGAGATTTATAAGTGTGAACACTTTTTAATGAGATATTCAAATTTGCTCATTTGGCTTAGGTGTGAACGTAGTATTATGAAGGTTTTATAAGAGCTTTATCATTTTTTATTAATACAGCCGTAAAGCTTTACCTTTCATTTGATACACGATTTGTTTTTAATTTGCACTGTATTCAATATATTTGTTATAAAAGCAGACCAACTAAGATAGATATGCTTGAAATAATAACATTCCGTGTAACGGCAAATCAATTTATCATAAGAAAACACCTCATCAAATCTGTTATATTCCAAATTAAAGAGAAGTTTTTAAGCTTTAATAATTATTTTCCATATTGTATAGAATTCAAGGTAATTTTGGATGAAAATAACGGTTTCTTACAAGTAAACACAATACTTTTACATATAAACAACTATAAAATGTTTTATAATGAAGGGATTTTGTTCATTTAAAATTTTTCTGAATGCTGACTATAGTAACTTAAAAAAATGGTACCTTGTCTATTAATATCGACCCTATATTAAGAAAAATCCAGCCAGTTTTTTTAATAGACCTTATAATACCTTTGATGGTTAAGCCTTTTACGAAATAGCCAAAATGTAAGTATAAAGATCAAAGTAAAAAATTAGTGTAAGCAAAATGCGAATGAAGTCGCAATGAAGGAATTCCAACAATTATAAAAAAATCAAATAACAAATGCAGTTTTTTTTCATTACATTTGCATTTCTAGCTACAATATCAAAATATGAAAAACTACAAAATATGTTAATTTTTCTGGAATTGGACTTAGAAGGTTTTAATACACATATTCCACAAAAATAAAAGTACATTTTAAGTATTCGTTCATCTTCAATAATTCTCAAATTGATAAATCGATTTTTGCTTTGGTCATTCTTATTTTAACTGATATTACTTCACGAATCTAATACCGATCTGCCGCAATATAAAAATATCTCACCAATTTATATTATACCATAAGATAATATTCCTACTTATTCACCATATCACGTTTTTCAACACTGAATGGAATAGTTTCTATATGACAAGGTGGCAATATGGTAAATTGTCAAAATGACATTTGGTGTTAAAAAATCTGCAAAATTTGCTTAAGCGTTCTTTAAAGACATGAATTTAATTTTGTGTTAACAAAAAGTCATGTGAAAAATATTGTTGACTATAAATGTATTAAATTTTAATCGTAAGAATAAAAATTACAAAAGTTACTAAACAAAAATAGTGTTTTAAATACAATTTGTACCCATACTAAAATGTCTTTCTTTGGCGGGAACACATCGCTGGGAGCTACTAGCACACCAGCTAAACGTAAGTATTATAAAATTTTGGTGGTTTATTTAATTTGAAATACTTTATTAAGCTATAATAAAATAATGCCAAAGTAGCCTTGAATTAGTTTGGAGCACCTCCAAGGGCATCCCTCATGCTACCTTCTGCAAATACTTGAGCGTACTGTCTGTCCCTGTTAGCGTCAACAGCTTTTTAATATCTTCTATATTTTTCACTTTAATGTCTTTGATGTTGATTCTAAGGCAAAGGTAGAAGGCAGAATTATTTTAATATTTTAAACAGTCAGTTCTTAAATCTAAGGATCAAGCAAACTCACTTCTTTTTATGCAGCACAAACAATACGTAGGCTCCAACACTAAATACTGAACTGAAAAGCAAGATAAGAATTAAGTTCATTTCGATATTTTTAAGCTCTTTACGATTTAAATAAACAGGCCGTGTGATACTATAAATCGAACTAAAAGAACAAAAAAGTTCGAATCTTTACAGCTTCACTTTGAGATAAGATAAGACAAAACGGAAGTTTATATTTGTTTCGCAAGCATTGAATTTTATAAAACAAACACATGGCTGGAGCAACAAGCAGGGCCCAACATTTTATAATAAAGCTATTAAATTTTTGATTTTCAAGTTTGGCCCATTATTAAGTGTCGATAAATTTAAGAGTAAATAATTTCACATTCTTTCCTTTGAACAGCTGGCGGTTTATTCTCATCATTTGGCTCAAATGCAACAACGCCGGCACCAGCATTTGGACAGCAAGCAGCAACAACAGCTGCCCCCGCATTTGGTGCCACTCCTGCTTTCGGCTCGACAAGTTGGTGGAAATTTTTGTATTTTTCGAGTAACTTAATTGAATTTGTTTTGTTTAGCTTTTGGAGCACCGACTGCGTCAGCAGCGCCTACACTAGGTGGATTTGGTACATTTGGTGCTCAAACAGCTACTTCGACGGCACCAACACTTGGTGGGTTTGGTGGTTTCGGCACTCAAACTACAGCCACTTCTACTGCGCCACCCAGCTTGTTCGGTGCCGCCTCTCAAGCAGCAACAAACACGGGCACCGGCGCTTTTAGTGGCTTTGGTGGGACAGCACCTTCCGCCGCTCCTGCATTTGGAGGTTTTGGTGCAACTGCTACCAATACTGGTGTTGGTGGAGGATTTGGTGGCTTTGGAACAACAGCTACGACAGCAACAGCACCGGCTTTCGGTGGTTTTGGAGCACAAACAACAGGGTTTGGTGGCTTTGGCAGCAATACAGCAGCTGGAGGCTTTGGATCAAGTAAATCGAAGAGTTTTAATTAAAAAGAAAATGTCTTAATAAAATTTGTATTATAATAGATTTTGGCAAGCCAGCTGGCACGACTACCACACCCGGTTTTGGTGGTTTTGGCGGTGCCACCAGTTTTATGCTTGGACAGCCGCAACAACAGGTTCCACAAATCTCACCAGATGAAGCCTTTGCCCAATCTATATTCAATGTATCGATTTACGGCGATGAGCGCGACACAATCATAGCAAAGTGGAACTACTTGCAGGCCATGTGGGGCACGGGCAAGTCATTCTATTCTCAGTCGGCGGCGCCTGTAGTAATCACACCAGATAATTATTTGTGTCGCTTTAAAGCGATGAGTTACAGTCGTCTCCCGGGCAAGGACAATAAAATGGGTTTAGTTGCGCTCAATTTCAACAAACCACTCTCTGATGTTAAGTAAGCTCAAGTTTATATTATATTGCTGCTCAAACTTAAGCAGCTTTTAGAATGACATGTTTTATTTCCAATTTTTTGCCAGTAAAACGATATAAGAAATTGTTTAAAATTTTTTTTCAGAGCTCAACAACAACAAGTTATCAACACAATAAACAATGTGCTCGGCAATAAGCCAAATCTGATGGTCAACATAGAGACGAGCAAAGAACACGAAGAGAAAAAGTCTCAAATCGTCATATTTGTCGCTGAAAAGTCACAATTTGTTCCGAACGAGACAAAACGAATTCTTGCCACTGATTTGGCAAACTACTTGAATCAGGGTAATGTCAAGCCACAACTTGGTAATCTAGGTGTATATGAAGTTTTGGCACTGGTTCTGCCGGATGAGGATCAGCTTAAAGAATATTTGGATAATCCACCCAAAGGAATCGATCCGCGAATGTGGCGCCAAGCAAAATTGGACAATCCCGATCCAAGTAAATTTATTCCAGTGCCCATGATTGGTTTCAATGAATTGAAATGGCGCATCAAGTGTCAAGAACATGAAACTGAAACGCATGCGCTTTACTTGCAAAAATTCTCACGAGATCTGGCTGAGCTGCGTCAGCGACACACAGCAGCTACATCGAAAATAATGGAACACAAACGAAATTTGGCCGAACTCAGTCATAAAATTCTAAAGGTAAGCTAGATAGGTTTAATTTTACATCTTAAATATACAAGACTTATTCATTTATTTAATATTGCGACCTTAAACACTAGCCCTACATCTTATCTTTTATATAAAAAGTATCCGATAATTTTTTTTTTGAAAAGTAGAAAGGGAAGTAAAAGTACTAAGATTCCTCCCAAATTTACTATCCTTGAAACTAATTCAAAAACGTAACCTGATTGTTAAATGTATTTATAACATGTCTGCAAGTTATCTTTGAAGTTTCAGTCTTTAAAAAAAGAGGGCTTTAAATAGGCTGCATCTGCATGAAAAATATAATACTTCGTGAATGCTCTTCAAAAATTATAAAATTTTAACTTTTTTAACGCGTGCAGATAATCAGTCAATTAAATATTAATCCAAAGTCAATCTTTGTTGTTTTATCGAGTTACAGACCAATTAGGAACTATCCAATGTAGTAGACCAATTAGGAACTTGTATGTTTTTAATTTCATTCAATATTTAAATACAATGTAGTATTTCAATGGCGCCCGAGTGCGTTAAATAGTGCATGGAGCACTCGATGCCTATTCGAGACCCCAGCTGAGACAGACATTTTTTCGAAAATGTTAATGATTTGTTAGGAGGGATTTATGACCA
This sequence comes from Pherbina coryleti, assembly GCA_943735915.1. Lineage (NCBI taxonomy): Eukaryota > Metazoa > Arthropoda > Insecta > Diptera > Sciomyzidae > Pherbina > Pherbina coryleti. Next base: position 16,798,131 of record OX030950.1, on the reverse strand, counting down.
GTAGTTTTCAAATTGCAATCAAAAAGTTCTATACGATTTTATTCCCAACGTTTTGTCGCTTTTTTGGCGACTTCTTCAGGGGATTTTTATTTAATTCAATTATGCGCTTATGAATGCATCTGAAATTTGTTTACACTTATTTCAACATACAATTTTTAAGACTTAAAGATGATGACCGGAATTATAACTGGACACTGCAAACTAAAGAAACACCTACAAAAAATGAATCTCGCTACTGATTCATTATGTAGATTATCCCAGCAAAAACTTCGCTTACATGTAATGCCTAAAATAATCTAGAAAACGTCAATAATCACTTACCTTTTGGCTTACAGAATGCATTACTTTAACATAGGCATGTCATTGGCGGTAGGCGATTGCAATTTCTTATACCAGAGAAGCACTTATATAAATGCATACCAGACGCGGTTAAATAATATGTTATGCTCAAGTCATTTTATAATTGATACAAGAAACTTATTAAAAAGCAACTACTGCGAGGTTCTTATATGAGTAATTATTAATTTTTCTAGTCTTCCCAAAAATCAACATTTTTTAAAGCATGTTCCTACTTGGCGCGCTCGGTATTCGAGTGAAAATTTAAAATTTTTTTTTGCAGGAAAACGGTAAGAGATAATGGAAAAATTTTTGCGGTGAATTAATACACATTTTGTAAATTTGTTTTTTTGTTAATTTTTAACATTTTTTATGTATGAAACTTTAATGTGAAGTGACACAAAACTATCTTGTCCGACTATCTCCAAATTTTAACCGCATACTCTCCACATGAGCAGTTTCCGTGTGAACTAAAATATTGCAAAAATTTTTATTTTTTCTATATCAACTTCAAATTGAAGTTTCATAAATAACCAAATGTTAAATATTAATAAAAATTTTTTTGAAAATAGTTCTTTAGTGTTTTTATTCACCCCAAAAAATTTTTTCATTATATTTCACCGCTTTCCTTTAAAAAAATTTTAAATTTTCACTACCGAGCGCGCCAAGTAGCTACATGCCTTAAATTTCTCTTTACTGTTGGCTTTACTTGATTCTTACAAAGAACAAAGATAAACAAATGTTATGAGGCATTACAGTCTGCATTACGTTAAACAAAAAGTAATAGCATTTTGGGCCTTAGGAAATATGTAATGCATTAAATAAGCGAATATAAGGTAAAGGCATTACAAAATTTTAAAAATGTTTTGCTGGGATGTCTTGAGGATGAAGAAACCTCCAGACATATTCTCACTGAATGTCCAGCTCTTCTCCATATAAGAAAGAGAATCCTAAATAGCGAAATAGTCTCTCAAGGACACCTTGCGATCCTCAACCTCGAAAATATATTATGTTTTCTGAAAAAAACTAAAGCAAACGAACTGCTTTAAGAAAAGAAAAGGTATGGCACAATAGGCATCACAAGATGCCGCAGTGCCAGAGCTGAATTAGCTCGCCCCAAGCATATCTATCTATCTATCTAACATACAATTAAACACATCACAATGAAAAACATTTAAACGTAACGCTTCCACGGTTTGAAGGTTGTCTTCAGTTTTTTTTAATAGGAAGTTAAAAAAAAAAACTAGTACTGAGCAAAAAATTATGTTGGAAATATTAAAATTTAACATTTCTTATACGACATATTTAAAATTTACAATGATAAATATTAAAAAAACTTTCTTTCTACCTACTTTACAATGCACATAAGTATTTCGATGGCTTAATATAGAAAAGGCGTATCTCGTTTTTGTTCGAAATCGCACTTTTAATATATTCTGGTAGACCACTCTCATATACACCTCCCTTAAAAAAATCAATGCGCTTCTTTGTTGTTGTTGTTATCTATTTCAAATATAAATACCATTAAAAAGTTTTTATATCCAAAGTTTTCCAGATTCTATTTAGTTCTTTTATTCTCCTGTAATGTAACAAAAAATCGAATAATGAATTCTTTTCGTATTTTATCCGGAGCAAAGTTTAAAAAATTTTGAAATTTTCCCAATAAACGAACTGATATCCCGATTCCACACAGATCTAGTTCGATGCCCAAGCTCATCCATATAATTTTTTGTAAATGATAAGTAGTGCTAGTATTTATTCCCGATCTGCCCGATTTTAACTAAAGCTTTCCTTAGGGATTAGATAATCCGTTATAATTATGGCAAATGTATGGGAGGTACAACCCTTCGATATCCATTCTCACCCACATTTGTTTTGGCGATTATTTCTTATTACACTGTGCGGCACTTAGGATCAACAAAAGATGACCCAATGGCTTCATCGCCAAATGAAAGAAGGCCGACAGACTAAATAATATTCGCACAAAAACATAGGTTACACTTGAAAATTGAAATATCCTGATTTAGAATGATTTGATAATTTTTGGGTTCACAACGCACTTTTTCGTACTTAAAATAAAAACATTAATATTGATGGAATGAAATGAATATTGATTAGTTTCAAGATAATAAATAGAAAACCATTTATTGAAGTAAAATGCAGTCACAGCTACTTCATTTTTGTGTTACTCACAGATATCGAGGAAAAAATTCACCAAAACGTAGAGAAGATTTTCAACGAAGTGAATTCAGACATAGATTTAAATCGCAAAAGTCACGCTTGTGGACATAAAATACCAGAACCTAAAAAACATCGAAAAGATTAAAAAGCAATTTATACATTTTTTTATGTTTTGAATTCGTTTCATTAAATTTATTAGAAAAATAAAAATTAGAAATTGGGCTCCAAAAATTACGACTCAAGTAGGCTATATAAAATAAACGCGAGCTAATATTGTAAAACTCTTCGAGGATTATGCTATTACTGAGTAGGCAAAAAGTACTCCAAAATATATAAAAATATCTACTTGGTAATTGTAAGAAAATATATCAAATATCCGACTAACCTTTACGTACCATCCACACGCGAACCTAATTACAGCGTTAAATTTATACAATCGAAATATTGTGCTCCGCAGCGAATTTTGATATTACATATATGAAAAAAAATATAAATAAAATAAACATATATGTTTATCTTTCAGATTATTGTTAAGCAAGAGTGCACTCGTAAAGTTGGTTTAGCGCTCACGCCAGAGGAAGAAGCTTTACGCAGTAAATTAGAGAACATGCAAGCCTTGGTTTCAGCACCAACGCAATTCAAAGTATGTTATTACAAAAATGATATTTTCAAATGGAATTAACTAAAATCTGTACAAATATTTTTTAACTTTCAGGGTCGACTAAGCGAGTTACTATCACAAATGCGCATGCAACGTAATCAATATGCTCTGACCGGCGGCAGTGAATACACCATCGATAAAGACTGTGAAGACGAGATGAAAACATTTTTGAGTATGCAACAAAGAGCTATGGAGGTTTTAACAGAAACGGTCACAAAAGATCTCAAGGCCTTACAAATAATTATCGAAGGCATGCCAGAGCTGGTGCGGGCTTGAAAAAAGGCAGCAGGGTCAATACTTTTAATGTAATTATTATTTGTTTTTGTACAATATATATATGGTCGTAAATTTGAAAACTGAATCCGGCTCAAAAATGTTTTTTTTCGGTTTTTGTCACCTTGGATCAGATTTTGTCTTAAAATACTTAAAATAATAAAAACGAAAGTTGGAGACAAGGAAATTTGTATGCAGTTGTGCAGTTATTTTTTATAATATATTATTATTATTGATAATATTTTTTTATAATATAAAAAATAGTTTTTGCTAATTTATTACTAATTTACCACATTAAGGCAGCGCTAGAAAGAAAATATAATCAGCTGGGACTAAAAAAGTTTTATTGGTTTTAAATTTAAAATGTATTATTTTTCTTTATCAAAGATATATATTATCTCTCTATATATAAAACAATGAATTTGAAATAAAAATGCTTTTTGGTTTTCTTGTAAAAAGGCATTTACCAAGTTTTCTCGTACAACAAAAACAACAACAATAAACGCAGAAGGCGAACAGTTTCAACATATCGTCGTTACAAATGTGAAGTTGCGAATCTGAAAATCGATACTTTTCAGGAGAACAAAAACACATTTTTTATTCAAGAGTAATTCAGCACGGCCATCATTATTGTTCTTGTTACTTTATTTACGTAGTTTTATATTATTTTATGTGTGTTTTAAGTCAATATTTCTTGCTGATAAGTCATAGTAAAAAGTAACCAATACTTTGAAAAGGGAATTTTTATACCCCTACGTTTAAAAAACGTAAACGGGGTATATTAATTTTGTCACTCCGTTTGTAACGCCCATAAGGAGGCGTGGTAGGTATAGAAAAGTATATATTCTTGATCAGCACCACCACCCGAGTCGATTTAGCCATGCCCGTCTGTCCGTCTGTCTGTCTGTGATCACGATTACAGCCGTAATGTTCAAGCTATCATCACGAAATTCGATATTTAAGCTTGTATTTAAAAAATACTGGTCAAGTTCGAAAATGAGACAAATCGGATGAAAACTACGCCTACTTCCCATACAAAGTGACTATCAAAACGGTAAAATCTCTAAGAATTCCACAAAAATTAATATATGGACTTGCAATTTTTCATATGAATTTAACCAAATCGAGTGAAAACCACATCCACCTCCCATACAAAGTGACTTTATCAAAAAACAAAGGAGAATATTTTCTGTTAAAACTATGACGAAAATGTTTTTACTAATAAAAATTTTGACTGCTTAAGACTTTGAATATATTTCAATTCGGACGTAGGGGTATTTTAACTTTGGCCCAGTCGAAGATCATTTCTTACTAGTTTTATTTAACTTTTTTTTTCTGTCTTTAATAACTACATTTATTTTAAAGCAGTTTTATCTCACTTTGATTAGTTTTAAAAGTACTCTGAGTTTGAAATTTTGCCAAATTGAATACAAGGGTACGTCAAAAAAACGGTAAATCTCTTAAAATTGTAAATAATTGATTAAATATTTTGAAATTTTTCTCGTGAGCTTCGATTTAAAATATCGACTGGTCTCTGATTGAAGCTCGTAAGTAAAAAAATCGAGGTTTTCAAGAAAAACAAACAACTGATCTTTCCTTAGGGAGAAATATAATTTTCAATCTATAAATATTATTTGTAATTTGAAAATTGTAGTTTGATTACAAATTGTATTTCTGCCTAAGGAAAAAAATGAGTTTTTTGCTTCTCCTGAAAACCTCGATTTTTTGACTTACGAGATTCAGTCAGAGACCAGTCGATATAGCCTTTGGGTTTGAAATTTGGTAAAATTAAATAAAAACTCCCCCTACCTCCCATACAAAGTGACGTCATCAAAAAAGCAAAATCATCATAAATTCCACATAAATAATATTTTACATATGTATAAGATCTGAAATTTAAAAATGTACTCTGAGTTTGAAATTTGGATTCAACAATCAATAAAATTACGAAAAAAAACCCAATTCACCATTTCAGCCCATGAAAGGACATTGGCATTTTGTTTTCCTTATAGCTAAATGTCAGAATGTATTCGGAAAAATTCTCAGTTTTTTATGAATTTTATCCTAATATGAAAAAAGTAGTAGACGTGATAGTCTTCATTCTGCCCATTTAAAAATTTTATTTATAGCTGCAACATTAACGCAATTTCCTTGCTGAGCGAAAATATAAACTCCTGGAAGCACCCAGTTATGTTACTATCATTTTCGTAAGAATTAGCGATAAAGAATTGTAGGTACTGTTATTTTGTTCTTATTTATTGTAACATTAAATAAATTGATGCTATTTTACAAAACTATAGCTTCCGCTCATTGCCTCTATTGTTGAAAACCAACTGAGTTAACTGCAGCGTTGGTGCTGCTATTAAATCTTCGCCATCTTCAGTAATCTCCTCGCCATTGTTCAAAAAGTCAGCAGACGTTTCTTTCGTTTTATGCTGCCCACTCAGCGCTTTATGTGGCTGATTATCAGGCATTTTTAGCTGCATATCAACACCAAAAAAGGTGTCATCAAAATTAATACGATTACGTTCATCATTGACCAAGTAAGCAGCCTTCGAAAAGTCGATTGCTTTGCCAGCAGCCTGCTTTTCCAAATCCACAAGCCAGTTCATGTTGATGTGTTTTGCGCCGCCAATAAATTTCTTTGGCATTTTTTTTGGTTTGATAGCATAGTAGTTGATGCTCTGCTGCTCCTTGTTTGGTACTGGCGGTGGAGCGAAATATTCCAATTTGCGACTCATATCATCACGTTTGCCAGTTTGGTCGAATTGAAAGAGTGGCAAATAGAAGTTATAGGGTTGATCTGTTGGTGGCTGCATTTGATTATATGGCACTGGCACTTGTTGTTTTTGTTGCTGTTGTTGTTGATTGTCAGGCAGTCCTTCGACTAGCTGTAGGTTTGCGGGTAGAAATATTTCACCAGCTTGTCTTAAGAGAGTTTCTAAATTTTCGAGGGAAATCATTTCGGGATTGACGATGAGATCAACGGATGATGTTGTTGCTGCTTTGCCAGATGCTATTTCTGGAGATGTAGTTTTTGCACTTGTCGGTAGTGCAGTTATGCAGCACAGGACATTGAGAAACAAGAACTAAAGTTAAAATGGCATTAATAAATTTATTTTGATTTTTATTGCACAAAATATTATTATTTAAAATTTTTCTAAGTTCACTTTTTTCGCGCACTCTGACCACCACAATACTTACAAGAAACACTCTATCGATCATTATTATTTTATAATTTTATTTATTTTTATTAGACAAAAATATATTCTATTGTTTCGCGTAATCCACAAGCAACGTTCGCGCATCGAGTAAACATCATCCAGTAAAACGTCGGCATTTATACTAATGGCCACTTGCTCGTTGCCAGCCAAAAACGGAAGCACGGAAATACAAAAGAAACCATATCAATATAATTTTCCAAAATCTTGTGCTTAAACAAGATCTCGTAAATGCCACCAAAAATAATAACGTGTCTCATGCTGTTGGGATTATAATGGAAAATGAGCGCATGCTGCTTATAATGCAAACTTGCAACCTCAATATCAACACCTCAACATCACAACTTTGATCATCATCATTTGTATACAACATTTTAACAGACATTCAAACTTCGAGACATCCTAAAGTAAACTAGTATCTATGCATGCATCCATTTTTGCTCTCATTTCATTTCAATTTCATTTTCATATTTTTACAAGTAGCAATAAACAATGCGACACAACTGCTCCTGGCTTGCTGGAAAACATGTTGAGCCAGTATTTGTTGTAAAAACATAATTTTTTTCTCCAATATTTCACCTGTTGGTGCAGTTTTTCATAATAAGAGCAGCTCCTAAACAAGTGCATGGATAGAGAGACAAAATGTTTTCCGTTAAAAACTTGCTGATTGTTATATATTTTGGACTCACCTATTGAGTTGCTGCAAACGAAAGTGAAATTTTTCATACATTTCGCCATTAATTATATTTGGTGCAATGACATGTCATGGCTTGGGGAGGTGCCGTGTGTTATACCTGTTTCGGTTGAGACAAGTTCAAAGCTACTCAATTTGTTTTATTGAACCGGTGCATGCAGGAAATATTAAATCAGTAAAAAAATATTTCTTTTTACAATTAAAGAAAAAAAAAAAAAATGTAAATTGTAAAAAAACTTTAAAAAATAATCCTTTCAGAAAATTGTGTGAAGTTGCTACGGTACCTGTTTATTGAGTTATAACCAAAAGCTTTTTTGTTTTTAGTTTTTAAGAATACTTTCATACGGTAAATAAGTGATTTTTTTAAGGACTATGTTGAGGACTGGCTAAACAAATGTTTCTAAAAAAAGGAACTGGCCATTTCAGCCCTTGAGTTGTGCGTGTTAATGAATGTTTGTAAACAAATGATCGAGATCTGTACCTTTCAGTTCTATACCGACTTTGAAAGGCTATTGTGTATACTCTCAAGACGCTTTACATGGCAATATTTACGCTATGAGGTTTGCTATAATGTACAGAGAGGTGACGGCCGATTAGAAAAAATTAATTTAAATTGAAAAAAACTTTGTTAGCTGGGACTAGAACCTTGGACCTCGCGGCTCGTAAAACTGACATCGAAAGGTCATGCACAGCTGCCAACAATTGTTTCTACCGAACTTTATTTCTGGTAAGAAGTTTTAGGCTATATATAAAACAGGCTATCTATAAACTGGCACGTACTTAAAAGCTAAAAGAACAATGCAGAGAAAAATAATAATTCGTAATAATAGTTCGTAGTTTGTATAGTTAATTTGGAAATGCAATTTTACAAAAAAAAAGAAATAATTAAAATTCTAGAAATATTTATAATAACACTTCTTCATTTCAATTTAACAAAACTAAACATTCGTCAAAGTGTAAAGTTTTTCAAAAAGATCAAAAAATAAGGCGGTGTTCTAAATCTGGACCAACTATGGTCCTACGCTTTTATCTTTCTACATAACTATCAATAATGTAGACGACAATTGAAATTAAGATGTATTAATATTTACAACCTATAGTTTTGCGTGGCGATAGTGACCGGACGCGCTTGCGTGTATGGAACGTTTGATGCCAATTTTACCAACCGCGTCGTAAGTGGTTCAAACAATATCAGACAAAGAAAACTTTTTCCATACAATTTTAATCTGCTGTAACCTCTCCGCAGACGATGGTAAGTCTCAGAGAGTAATTAATTCCACTGACCTTTGTTTATTGGTATAGATAGCTTTAGAAGCGTGCTCGACTGCCACCTCAGAGATCCCGGGTTCGAGTCCCGGTAAGGCTATCTATGGTCCTACGTTTTAACCTTTCGCATTTCCTAACCTAATTCTAATCAACTGAAATTGAAAACTCATCAATATTTACGACTTGAAGAGTTTTAAGTTCGTGGATAAAATTGCCCTATAACTTGATTTGACTGAGGTAAAGGCATAACACTTGCCTCAGAATCAAATTCACATGTTTCTACGGCTTTCCACCACGCCTAGAGCATTCTACACATGTTTTACTTGATTGCTCATTTCCTCCCACTAATCTATCACCCCATTTCGAACCAAAGCAGACTTGAAAGAATAGGTAGTACACCTGAAATCCTTAGTTCAAAGCTAAAAAAAAAATTAGAAAAATTAACGAAACTGGGTTATGTATTCAGAATCAATGTAATTAAAGTGGCAATATATGTGGGATAGGGATTACGAACGCATACGGACTAAGGATAATTACTTATAATTTATTGACTACACACTAAAAAATTTCCAAGACAAACTCACACCGATAAGCGGATATTTACATTTTTTGCATCGAACGGTGTTAATTTACACCGCTTATCCGGTGTGAAATGCTGAACTTATCCGATCGGTGTGAAATAATCCGCCATTGAAAACACAAGCAATGTTGAAAACGTTGAAGTGAAAAAAAACAACAACCACACAAGCTGCTGATGTATTTCCATAAAAAGATGTTTTTGACAGTTTATGTTTTCCTGTTGAAGAGAAAATAAGCAGTTGTCAATGCTACGATGTATTATTATACCATGGAAATACATCAGCAGCTGCTGTGGTTGTTGTTTTTTTTCACTTCAACGTTTTCAACATTGCTTGTGTTTTCAATGGCGGATTGTGAGCGCTCTCTTTTTGAGTATATTTTTTGACAGTAGATGATTTCCCAAGCAACTGTCAATGCTACCTTGTATTATTATACCATGAGTGTCCCACAAGTTACACAGTGTACGTACGGAAACAGATCTATTATCATTGACAAACAAATTGAAAGTTGAAGTTTCTATGGATTGCTTTTAATAATTTATGCGAGTATAATATTTATATACTCGAAAATATTGTTCTCAGAGAAAAATTGAATGAAAAACTCATTGAATTAAAACTTTTTTTTTTTTTATTGTAAAAAGTGTTAAAACAAAATCATAATTTTGCTCTTTATAAATAAATTTTACACCTAACAGGGTGTAACTATTTTCGCCGATAGGTGTGAATAAAAATATGCCCTTTTGGATATAAAGTTAAAGCACTTTGACACGGTATTTTTTAACACCGAACGGTGTAGGACTCCCTGGAACACCGATCGGAGTAAAAATTCTATACAAATTTTTTGATGTGTACAATAAACACCACGTAGAAATAAATTTTGAAAGCTTGGACAGAAAACTAAAATTTAAAAGTTCAGTTCGGAAAATATATACAGAAACATAAATCGACGAGGAAAAATTAATGTAAATAAAATAATTAAGAATATTATAACTATTAAATCAATATTATTGAAAACTAGTAAGAAATGATCTTCGATTGGCCCGAAATTAAAATACCTCCACGACCGAACCAAAGTATATTAAAAGTCTTAAGCAGTCAATAAAATGTTTATTTGTAAAAACATTTTCGTCATAGCTTTAACAGAAAATATTCGCTTTTGTTTTTGGATAAAGTCACTTTGTATTGGCGGTAGGCGTGGTTTTCACTTGATTTCATTGAATTATATACTCAGAGTGCATATTAAAGCTTATTTGCTAAATTTGAAGTTCATGGCACTTTGCATGGGAGGTAGGCGTGGTTTTATCCCAATTGGCTCATTTTCGAACTTAACATTTCATTTTTAGATACAAGGTTAAATATCGAATTTCGTGATGATAGCTTGAAAAATACTGCTGTAATCATGATCACATACATCCAGACAGGCAGACGGACAGACGGACATGGCTAAATCGACTCGGGTGGTGATGCTGATCAAGAATATATAAACAGTAGACGTCCACTATAACGAATGGTTTCTTGTCCAGCCTGTTCGTTAAATCGAAAAATTCGTTATATCGAATGAATATTTTAAACAAAGAAATATAGTTTTTAGTAGTTAAGTTTTTATTTATATATTAATATAATATATATTTGCATATTTTCTTCTTTTTTAAATTAATTTTTGGAAAAACTTAACAAACTCGTTTGTTTCTTGACGCTTTCCATTGATTTTTTGGGTGTTTCCTCTTGAAGCTCTTGTAAAATATTGATTTTAGTGCAGTTTACATTATTTTCTGAAGCCCATTGTATAGAAGCCCTTAAGTGTTCCACAGCATATGTGTGGGATATTTTGAGTGTCATTCCAGCCACAGATTCTCCTTAGTTTAAAACTCTAACTTATTTGCCATTGCAAAATATTTTTTTATATAGATGTTTAAACACGCATGAAAAAAGACAACTGACCTATGTAGACTGTTCCAACAAAAGAAAATGTTGATTCATAGGAATTTATAACGGTACCAATAACAAAAAACAAAGAAAACAAGGAAATTCGTTAAATCGAATGACAACAAAAAATTTGAATTCGTTATATAGAATAGTCAATGAAGAGATATTGCCGTTCGTTATATTGGACATTTGTTAAATCGGGTATTCGTTATATTGGACGTGTACTGTATATTTTTCTATACCTACCACGCCTCCTTATGGGCGTTACAAACGGAATGACAAAATTAATATACCCCTTTTACCTTTTTTAAACGTGGGGGTATAAAAAGGACTTTAATAAATAAATGTACAGGGTGCTTTTTAGCTGCATGAAAAGTTTCGATGGTTGTTGTCTATGGTTGTACAGTTGAGAATGTCAAACTGTGTGTTGTTTATCGCCATAACAGCGCTTCCAAATTGTAGAAATTTACATCAAAAAATTAAATCTGTTTGCAAAGTTCACCATTACATCCATTAAAATTTACTGTTTGGCACGGTTTACACGCTGGCGGCATCATCGGACCTTATTTCTTTCGAAATAAGGAAGGAGCTGCTGATACGGTGAATGGCCATTACGAGCGCTATCGAGCCATGCTGACTGATTTTTTGTTTCCAAAAATTCAATTTTTCTGCTTACTCTCTTGAATTTTACAACTTGCAAGCTTTTGCTACAAAAGTACGGGAACAGACCTAATGTAAAAAACAGATATTGGACCGAAATTATAAAATTTTTATATTTTATGCATAGCGTTGGAAAAAAGTCGTTACTTTTAGTTTAAATGCACAAATTATTGCCCGTTGGAAACCTTTTCAAAACTGCCTCAAACTGAAATTTTAAGGCAAATTGGTAAAATTTGGCAAATTTTTGAAAAATACTGAAAGTTATGGTAAAACTCTCAGTTCCTATATTATAAAGTCAATTCTTTATTTGCGCGATAAAAGGACAATTTTTAAAAAACAAGGAATTTTTATCATATTACAAAGATTAGACCATGGAATTGGATTAGGATTAGGACAAGAATTCAGACAAGGATTATAAAAAGGGCTATGACAAGGATTAGAACATAGATTTAGGCACACCTAAAACAAAATTACCCCAGAGGTCCCGGGCTCTATTCTCGGCCAGGCCATGGTCCTTCGCTTAAAACCTTTCGCATTTGCAATTTTCTATCCTTATTTCTAAAAAAAAAATAAAAATAAATAACTGCCCATTTCAGCCCTTGAAAGGACTTTGACCTAGCTTCTTATGATCAATTGTGTTGTGCGTGTTATTAAGTTTGTACACGATTGACCGAGAACCGGACCTACATGCTTAACGCCGACTCCGAACGGCGATGAACGGAATGTTCTCGTTCTCAAGAAGCTTTACATGGCATTTTGATTACTCTCTGAGGTTTGCCATTGTCTGCAGAGAGGTGGCGGCCGTACAGAAAAGTTATTTTAATTCAAATAATTTTCTGTCGCTGCTGGGGTTCGAACCTGGGTCTCCAAAGTTTGTTGACATAGCGGCCACGCACTTTAACCAACTACGCCACGGACGCCACATCCTTATTTCTAATCAACTGAAATTGAAAATTCATCAATATTTACTACTTGAAGTTGTAGTCGATGGTAGAAAAGTTTGTGGATGAAATTGCCTTTATAACTTGAATTGACTGAGGTATAGGCATAATACTTGCCTCAGAATCAAATTCACATGTTTCTTTGGCTTTCCATCACGCTTAGAACAACCTACACGTGTTTCACTTGATTGACCTTTTCTTCCCACTAATCTATAACCCCATTTCGAACCAAGGCAGACTTGATTGAATAAGTATTTCACCTGAAATTACAAAGCTAAAAAAAAAATCCCTCAAACACAAAGTAATGACGGACGAAGCACCACGTTAGCAGTTTAACAGGAACACGTTAGAATTTTTAATGATATGGTATTTGATCAAAGTACACTCTAAATAATATTTAGGTGTGAGTTGCAAAAACACCGAATGGATATAATTTTTCACTTCATTCGTGTAGTTCATAGATAAAAAATGTTAAAAACTAATAAAATTTTTTGTAAATAAGTTTTTAGTGTATTTGTTCACCTCACAAAATTCTACCATTATCTCTTACAATTTTCCTGTAAAAAAATGTATATTTTCATATTAAAAAAAAAGACAAAAATAGGACTAAAAGGGCATTTTGAGAAACTTGTTACCAAGTGTAACGCAAAAGTTTAGTGAGTTAAGCTCGACTTATGTGAACCAGAGTTTAAACGAGCACCAAAAAATTATCCTAAAACATTTTCTTTTAAACCGCCATAAAAACACTAGCTATAAAAAATAAAGTATTTATTACAAGCTTTGAAAACGTAACAAAAATAAATGCAATTTTGACGAAATGACAATCTATACTAGAACAATTTTTGGCACAATGGCATAATTTTAACCGATTATTAAAAGTTCAGACATTAATAAGCTGCCACAGCTGCTGTGCTAGAAATTGTCTGACCCGTCAAACTTTTCCGCACCACTTTCTCAATGTCATCCAATAAACCGGAGGCGCCGAAGCGAAACAACTTGGGCTGCAACCAGCGTATGCCTAGTGTTTCCTTTACTAACGTCATCCAAGCGATAGCTTCTCTCACTGTACGCACACCGCCAGCAGGTTTTAAGCCAACAACTTGACCAGTCTTACGCAAAAAATCCTGTATAGCGTAGATCATAACCAATCCCACAGGTAGAGTGGCGTTAACAGCTTCTTTACCAGTAGAAGTTTTAATGAAGTCAGCACCAGCTAGCATGCACGCCATAGATGCTTTATAAACCTATCAAATGAAGCTCTTTATTAATAACATCAATAAACAAAAAACAATTTCCATACATTCTCCATTGAACCCAGCTCTCCAATTGCTAGAATGGTTTTAAGATGTGCTTTGCCTCCACAGGCACGTCGCATTGCACATACTTCGTTATAAACACCCTCCCAATCTTCCAGCAAAGCTAACTGTCTATTGATGACTATATCGATTTCTCGTGCGCCGCTTTCGATAGCATAATGAATCTCTTGTAGGCGCGACTGTAGTGAATATTGTCCCGTGGGGAAACCGGTGGCAACGGCAGCTATTGGAATTGTCTCAAACTTACGCAACTGTTGGAAAGTTTTACGTGCATCGGCCACACGTGCTGGATAGACGCAAACAGCGCCTGTATGAATATGTTCATGCAATTCTGTATCTATTGCATCTAATAGATGCGGTGGGAAAGGGTGAGCAGCACGATGACAGAGACGGTTAACATTCGACTCAGTATCGTCGCCCGCTAGTGTTGTTAAGTCAGTCAATGTAAGTGCCTTAAGTGCCCAAGTAACCTCGTTGAGTCCTGAAACTTGACCGCGCGATGATATCTCTTTAGAGATCTCTTCCAGTTGCCGTAACGAGATCGATACTTTAAGGAGCCTACTATCTAAGTATATTGCGAAAAGACATTGGGTCTATTATTGTTTCCCTATTTGAGGTGAGTGCATGTTAGACTTACCAAATGGTAGAATTTTATTCACTTCCATCGTTAGAGGAATGTTGGTTCTAAAATTTTAAAATTTGGTAAGATTCTAATATAACGTGGAGAACTCCAGCTGAATGTTAACAACATAAAAAAAAGTAGAATTGTATGCAATCAGCTGCTTTCTTATCAGCAAAGGTTGACAGTACATGATCATACAGTGAAGGCCTTTAGTGTTGGCAAATAAAATTATGTAATTTTGTGACTACTTTTTATTAGAAACTATAGATTTTTTAATTATGATTTCAATAAAAAGCTGTTGATTGAAGACAAAATCAGTCTATAATGGTGTAAGTTAAAAATGAACAGCCGTTTTCATAAAAATATTTTAAAATTGTTTTCAAAAGTTCAAGAGTTAAAAAGCTTCTTAATGCTGTTTTGTAGTTAAAATAGGAACACTTATGATTTGAAGTGGGAAGAGTGTACATAATGGTTTGTGAATTTGATAAATTAAAAGACTTTTTGCTTATTTGTCAAAACTTTATCAATATTATGATTTTAAAACCAAAGAACTAAGATATAAGGAAGTGATGTTCCCAGCTAGCATTTTCAATCGTAGACGACTCTTCCGCGATAGGACCGGGCGATTAAATAAATCGTCGACGATGTCGTATTCCGATCGCGCAAGTTCAGTACAACGGGAGAAACTGTGTCAAGCCGGCGACTCTTCCATTTGAGTCGTCTACGATGCGCAGAAAAGAATCGTGTAAGCCGCTTTTACTCCCACTTCAAACGATCCTTCAATCAATCGCTTAAATGAATCTGTATTGTTAATTTTTTTTTATTTAAAATAAAATTAATTCAATTATTTAAAAAAAAACAGTTTGATTAGAAAAAATATATATATAAAAAACAAATTATTTAGGAGCCAAATCCCCCTTCCTTGTTCCATCATCCTTCTTGGTCCGATCCTTCTTGGTTGTTGCAGGACTTTGTTAATTCTTGCAGCGTCAGTTTTAAATTTAAATTGACAAACATCTTAAAAAAGAAAAGCAACTTAGGAAAATGTAAGAGCATGAAATAAAAAGTACTCTCTTGTTATAATTCTCGGAATACCTGGATACTGGGCTTATTATTTGTTCCAAGCCATCTCTCGAAACCAGCCTCGGCACGTATTCACTACTTAACGACTGAGTTGAAATGAAACAAAAATCAGTTGTTCAAAAAAACCAAAAACCAATTTTTCTTTCTAAACTTTTCTAAAAATAAATGTTTAATTTGCCAAACGATCGCGAAAAGTGTAAGCGGCGACTTTAAAAGAACACAAAATAGATTCGCAAAAACATAATTTACAAGTGTAAAATCCGATTGTGGTGAAAAATCAATGGTCGTCAAAACGATTAAACGACGATTGTAGAGTAACAAAAAAGGAAAAACATACGTCAGTCAATCATCAAAATGAGTCACATAAATACCATTCTCAAGAGTCTTATGCGAGTTTTACTCGCACTAGCACTCTTTAAATGCTCGCCAAGATGCGTGAACGACGATTCACTCGTCCAAAAATCGCCACAACGACTCGCAATAGCATCATTTGGAAGAGCAAAATAAAATTCTACTTTAACAATCGTCTGGACGATTAAAAAAAGAATCGCGAAATGATCGCGCTCGTCATACAATCTTCTAAATGCTAGCTGCGTTAGAGCACAAAAGTGAAGAATTTTTCTTATTCGTGTTGGTTGATACAAATACATAAACAGGGTCGTATTCGGTTGCATCGAAAAATAAGGCGCAAATTTTTTTTTTATTAGAAAAATTGTGTTGTTATATAGAAACATTTACTCAGGGCCGTATTCGGCTAGATTGTTAAAGAAGGCCAAAAACGGCTTGTAATTGGAATCACATAAACAATAAATTCTGGGGTAAATTTGCCGATTAAGCTCCAAAATCGGTTTTGGATATATATAAAAATAATATAAAAATAATTAAATTATTAAAGATTAGGGATTTTTATAAACATGATAATATAGTTTTTTAAAGCATATACAAGGTATTATTACCAAAAAAATATTTACTTTTATAGTATTTTAAATTTTATTGTATTAGCTGCCAGTAGTCAAAAAACGACGCTAAGTCGCTTAAGAATGTTTTTTCAAACTTGGAAGCATTGTCTGATGTGTCAAAAATGTAAACCGATTTTTTGGCACTGACTGTTTGAAGCTTTCAATTGCATTAGCAGCATTCCCGTGGCACTGGATCTGATCAAATCTCAGTGGAACAACTTTAGTTCAACTTTATAACAATTTGGCACCACTGTCTGGAAACAGCTGTTTGAACAACAATAACAATACAAAACAGTACTATTTAGATTTGTCAACAAATACTATGTTTCCATGGCGAATTAACTCGGGGTTTACTCGGGGTCATGGTATAATAATACATGGTAGCATTGACAACTGCTTATTTTCTCTTCAACAGGAAAACATAAACTGTCAAAAACAGCTTTTTGTGGAAATACATCAGCAGCTGCTGTGGTTGTTGTTTTTTTCACTTCAACGTTTTCAACATTGCTTGTGTTTTCAATGGCGGATTGTGAGCTCTCTCTTTTTGAGTATATTTTTTGACAGTATATGATTTCCCAAGCAACTGTCAATGCTACCTTGTATTATTATACCATGCTCGGGGTTAACTCACTATAGAAACGCTAGTTGAGTTGAGTTTCGTTAAATCCACGAAACTCCACGAAACTTGTAAGATTTAACTGGGTTCTATCTGTCAAAGTCAATGCTGCCATTTAGTATCCATTTCGCTAGTAAAACAATAACAAAAATGCAAATGAAATTGACAAGTTCGACTCAACTCGATGCTGTGCATGGAAACACTATCGAGTTAGCGACGCCATTTTCTTAACTCGACGAAAACCCTAACCCCGAGTTAACTCGCCATGGAAATATAGTATATGTTCGTTTTTAACAAAAAATGCATTAAACTTGGCAGCATTTTCAGATCAGAAATAGAGCCAGAAAAAGAGCTGGTTCTAATTTTTGTTTTTGCATTGTGGGTAAAATAGAGCCGCGCTCTAGATCAACGATCACGGGAATGCAGCTATTGACAGCTATTTTTGTATAATTTTTCATCTCTCAAATATTTAAAACTCGGTTCTCAAAAATACCCGATATCGAAAAAGTTTTCGAAGCTTAAAGCTTGAAAAACCAATTATATTTCTTCAGCAATGAGTTTATTTGATAAAGCTTCATATTTACTTAATAGTATCTTTTATAAAAATGTTGGTGAAAACGACATTTTAAAAATTTCGTTCAAAGTATTGGGTACAAAATCGACTTCATGTATCACTTCAAAGCTTTTATGTTCATAAAGCAATTAATTTATTGATGATAATTAAACAAATTAGAAAAAATTAAAATTATAAGATTTCCAATATAATAATATAAATAAATAATTTTTAAAATTTGACCAATATATTAATGGGAAAGTCATTTGAAATTATTTTTTCTTTGTAGTGATTTTGAAGTCGTTTTTTTTGTTAAAACGTTTTTAGCCGAATTTCAGTTCCCAAGTATCAATTTTAACCGATATATATGACTTTCCTTAAAGTACCACACCCTATGTACAATCCCGCCCACTTTTGTAGTGATGCATACCAAATATTAGTACTCTAGAGTCAATATTAACTGAGATACAGTATTTTTATGTTATTGCACACCCCTTTGTTGAATAACGTTTACTTGTTTTACCGTAATTTGTAATAATTGTGCCTATCTCTGTACAAAATTTCAGCACCTTAGTGTCAATATTATTCGTAATAAAGTATTTTTCAAATATTGCTACACTCCTTCGTTGAATAACTCCTTCTTTATTGACCGTAATTTGTAATAACTGTGCCTACCCATGTACTAAATTTCAGTACCCTAGTGTCAATATTATTCGAGATACAGTGTGTTTCTAATATTGCCACACCCCTTTGTTAAATAACGCCCACTTTATTGGTACCATAATTTGTAATAATTCTGTTTACTCCTGTTCTATTACTGTAAATTTCAGTACCCTAGTGTCAATATTAACTGAAATACAGTGTTTTTCTAATAATGACACGCCCCTTTGTTGAATATCGCCCACTTTTTTAAAAAAGGATCTCCGCGTTCATGGTATCTATCTGTTGACAAAAAATAAGGCGAATCGGGCAATTGCTTTAGGAGTTATAGATGTACATACATTTGAAAAAAAAAGAAACCAACGAACTTGCAAACCTCCTCTTTTTGGAAATCGGTTAAAAAGTGAGCAATATGAACTTTTATCCAGAGAATATAATGGCTTGTTAAATTTATATATGTTGGTTCTATGTATATCATATATGTTTATTCTACCGTGTTTCGGCCCGTCGCACAGTACTTTGTCCCATAGGAATAAATCAAGATTTTTGTTGTAACAGAACTTAACAAATTTGGTACCGTTTTTTAGATAATACTTTCACTAAGAAAAATCCTAATTTTTATTGCAATTGAACAATTTTTCTAGCCACTATACCTCTTTAAAGTCAATCATTTTTATGTATTTTTATTGTTGTGGAATATATTATTTTGCACATCTTACAAAAAAAAAAAAAAAATGCCTGTAAGCGCAATTTTAGCCGAATTCATTTGATTTTTGATTTTATTTCAAGAAAAATATTGTATAAATAAATGACTTTTAATATATTTTCAATTTAGCTTAAGAAAATAAATTGAAAAATTTCAAAAAAAATAAAAATTCTTTTAAATATTTTCCAAGGATTCCAAACCGAACTTTCGTATAGGAAACATCGATTTTTCTGCTCTAGGAAAAATTAATTAAAAAATAAAATCAATTTTTTCTCTTTTTCTTAACATCTTGAAGTCTTTAAATCTAAAGCTTCGCGATCATAAAACGTTATTTTTATCGATATTTTAAATAGATTTAAACAAAAAGGAGCCAGACAAAAATTATTGCAGCTTTGAAAGCGCAAATTTTAATGGAAAAACAATAAACTCGCAGATGTTTCTCCCTACTACAAGCGCATCAAATTTGACCCAGCAGCAAGAAGTTTCTAATCCAAACCCACAAGTGAGTGAAACCCAACCGCAGCAAATGAATACCATGGACTCTATATATGAAACAACGTCACATGTATCTCCAAACTCCCAAGACTTGGATCAATCAAATTCCATGACGCTGAGCTTAAATTCCCCTCAAAATATGGAAACATCAGTTTTTACATTCACTGGCATGGAAACAGTCCCTTCACCAGTCAAACAAAGCGAAGGTGAGTTTTATCCTTACAAGAGAAGAAGACGTAAAGCAGCTTCAAACCCAGCAGAGGCTAATGTAGACGTCTCTAGTTTCCGGACTAATTTAACTAGCAATAGATTTGCTTTACTTAATAACTTAATCGAAAGCGACGCACCTAAGACTAGCAAAACATTAAAAAATATAAAAACTGTAATTGGTAAAAGTGGTTCAGGGCCTGAAAATCGAAAGAGTTTATGTCCACCAATTTTTTTATATAATGTAAACATAAAAAATTTGGTAGACCAATTAAACCAAAAAAATCCTAAAATTTTTTTTAAAATAAGCAACATTGGCAAATTTAAGAGTAAGCTTTATTTAAATGATGCCTCAGCTCACGCTGAAATGATGGCATTATTAAAAGATAAGAACATTGATTCATATTCCTTTACGCCTAAGGAGTTCAAATCGGTTAGTTTAGTTTTACGAGGCTTATATTATAAAACTGATATAATTGAAATAAAAGACGCTCTTAACTTAGAAGTCCCAAACACTGTGCACACAGTTGCTAAGTTCAAAACTCCTTTCTCAATTAAAAATAATATTGATACTGGACTTTTCATAGTCTCCTTACTTCCCGGGAAGAAACATAGCGATATATCATATATTAAATACCTCTTGAGCCAATCTATAAAGTGGGAAGCACCTAACTTTAAACAAAAGGAAATTCAGTGCAAAAGATGTCAGCATTGGGGTCATATTGCAAGAAATTGCAATAGGGCTTATACTTGCGTTAAATGTAGTGTTTTACATGCTCCAGGAGAGTGTTCTTTAAAAAAAAGCGAAAACTCAGTTCCATACTGTGTTAACTGCGGCAAAACAGGTCACCCTGCCAACTGGAAAGGTTGTCCAGCATATAAATTTTTTGTTATGAACAAAATGAAACGTATCTCGGAAGCTCGTGAAAAAAAATCTACTGCAATAAATAATGTTAGTCACGCTTTAAATACCGCCTCAATGGTCTCCAAGGATACAACTTTTGCTAGTCTATTTAACCCTCATATGATTAACGATAATCAACAACAGTCAAAAAAGCAGCGTCCTTTTGTCATAGAAGAATTTTTTAAAATTGCTAAACAAATCTGTAATCCTATTGACCCAATTTCTTTGGAAGAAAAAATAGAAACGTTTATGACCAATTATAAAAATCTTACAAAAACACAAGCTAGATTAGAATGTCTAAGCCTTTTATCCCTCGTTGAAAAAACTTATGGTCCATAAATTTTTGAATATTTTAACATTTAATGTAAGATCATTAATTGATACAAGCCGGAAAATTGAACTTTCAAAGATTTTAAAGCATAACAATATCGACATTGGATTTATTCAAGAAACCCATTTGTCGCCAAATCACTTTGTCAATTTGGATGACTTTGACTTTATACGCGATAACAGCTCTCTTGGAGTGGGTATTGCAATCAGAAAAAGTTATAAGTTTTCTACTGTAAAAATTCCCGAAGTATCATTTCCAAATATTTTTGTTGTAATAAATTTCTCGTTGAATGGCCAAATAAAAAAATATTTATTTGGTAGTATTTATCTTCCATGTAATTTCTCATCATCTGGAATTAACAATGGCCTTACGAAAATCTGCAGCTTTTCCAATAATTTTGATGGTACTTTTATCGGTGGCGATTTAAATGCTAAAAACTGCTCTTGGGGAGATGTTATAGATAATTGTAATGGAAAAACATTATTAACCTGGCTTCAAAACTTTTCACTAAATTTTTCGCGTATTTGTGATATCAAACCATCCTATCCAAATGGTGCATCATTTCTAGATCATTTTTTAATAAGCACGAACATTGTTGACTTAATTAATCAAAATTTTGAAGTTTCAAGTTTGTCCTCTTTTTCAGACCATTACCCTTTAAAAATTAAAATAGATCTTCTAGCTTATGACATTTTGGTAAGATCTCCACGTACATTTTTATCATATAAGGATACAAATTGGGATAATTTAAGATCTGATTTAGATTATTTTGTCAATAATTTTTTTCCTCCATCTAATCGTAATCTTAGTAATGATGAGATAGATAAATATATAGACCATTTAACTGAATCTATAAACTATGCAACAGAGTTACATGTCAAAATAATTGAGATCAAAAATAAGCAATTTTTAGTATCAGATGAAATACAAAATCTTTTTGATATCAAACATTCCTGGCAAAAAGAACTTAAAAGAATGTATCATAATAACTATAATCGAGATAGTTCTGAATACAAATTACTTTCAAAGCAAATACAGTTACTCAAAATTATCATAAAGGAACAAGTTGAACTTGCTCAAGCAAAAGCCTTTAATGAAAAAATTGAACAAATTAAACCGGGTCCGTCTGCTTTTCAGCAAATATATAGTTTTCTGAAGAAAAAAAATAATGCTTTTTGTGATAAAATAACTGTGGGTAATGCAATCATAACAGACGAAGTGGAAATATCTAGAAATATGCTAAATCATTTTAATACTATTTATGAAGAAACCATACCCTCAACGTCCAATGTTTCTGGTATAAAAAATACTATATTGTCAACGTTATCGTCTTGTGCAGATTATTTATTTAATTTCAACACTGAATTTTCTTCATCAACAAACAATCTTTCATCTCATTTTATTAATAACGAAGATCTGACTTCATTAATAAAAAATTTAAATTCTAAGAAATCATATGGCCTGGACAAAATTTCAAATTTCTTAATAAAGAAATTACCATCTTCTGTTATAAATTTTTTAACTATAATTTACAACAATTGTTTAAATAATGGATACTTTCCTCTTAAATGGAAAATTGCAAAAATTTTACCTATTAAAAAAAACCTGGTTTTTATAATACAGACAATTTCAGACCAATTTCTTTGCTTTCAAATTTCGGTAAACTTTTTGAAAAAGTTATAAAATCTAAAATGGACTTAAATTTAAATGTTGATTATATTCCAAATTATCAGTTTGGTTTCAAAAGTGGACATTCTACAGTTCACGCACTTTTGAAATTTCAAAATGATGTTATATGTAATTTAAGGGAAAAAAACTGTACGGTTGCAGTTTCATTAGATATAGAAAAGGCATTTGATAACGCTTACCATGACGGAATTTTATTTAAATTAATAAATTTAGGCTTTGATCCCTTTGTTGTTAAAATTTTTCATAGCTTCTTCAGTAACCGAAAATTTTGTGTTCAAATTAATAACTACCTTTCCGATTTAGGCTCTATCAAAAGTGGTGTGCCCCAAGGCTCTATTCTTGCCACTCATTTGTATAACATCTTTATATCTGACTTCCCACATGAATGGAATGGCTCAAGAGGTATTCTCTATGCTGATGATTCTTTATTATACGCACATAATGTTTCCCCGACAATAGCTCTGGGTTTAGTATCAAGTCATCTTTCTTTGGTGCATCGCTATTATGAAAATTGGGGTATCAAAATTAACACTTCAAAGTCAGTTGCAATTTGTCTTCGTAATGCTAGTGGTAAATGTGCTAAATTTGTAGTTCCCGAAAGCAAAAAATTAAGTTTGTCGTTAAATGGAGATTCTATACCTTTTAAGAATAGCTTCAAATATTTAGGTGTTAATTTTAACAAGTTGTTTAAATTTAATGAGCATTGCAGACTTATTTTAAAAAAAGCTTACAGAATTAAGAGCATGTTCGCTAAGCTTTTAAATAGTAAATATCTAATGAAAAAAACGAAGCTTCTTATATATAAAGTTTGTATTCGCCCAGTATTAGTTTATGCATATCCAATTTGGTTCTCTATTTCTCCCACAGTTGCCCATGAAATTGAAATTCTTGAGCGAAAGATACTTCGATTGTGCATTGATAGGCATTATGAGTCATATGTAAAAAAATATTCAAATAATTTTGTATACACAGAAGCAAATGTATATCCTTTTTGTTACTATGCTTTTACTCTACTTGATAGATTCATAAAAAAATTGGCTGTTCATGATAATAATTTGCTTAGAGATGTATATGAACATCAAAAATTATTTAATTGGTCTAATATTTATTATCTCTCTCCTATAAGTTTTTTAAATGAAAATTATTCTTTGGATATAGATTTAACTACATCACTTTTACCAAATTTTTATGTCAATTCGACTGCAAATACTCATAGAGGGTAGTTACTATTTGTAATTATTATTATTAATCATTATTGCAAATTAAAAAGAAAAATATCTATATATTAAATTCATAACATGAAAATGCATCGATTTTTGTTATTTACTTTAAGTTTACATTTGTATATAGTATTAACATGTTTGTTTAGTTTTAAGATTTTTTAAATTTGTAAAACACCTTTACAAGAAAAAATTATATGCCGGGAGCAAGCATATCATACTCAAAAGAAAAAATTTTAATATTATCATTTGGTAATAAAAGCTTGAAGCGTTTAACTATAAATTAATCTTAGAATAATACTATAATAGTTCTAAGTTTTCTTATTTAAATATTTGTTATATCTCTCTGTAATCTTGACCGAGAAGTCTCAATAAAATTTACTTTACTTTACTTTAAATATTTTCCAACACTTTGCAATTTTTGAGAGCAAATTAAAAAAAAAACATAAAAAACATCTCTTCCATTTTTTAACATATTGTTATACATGTATTTATCTTTCAGATTCCAAAATTTGATAACCGTTTTCAACCGTTTCTTGGAGTTATCGCATTTTGAAAAATGGTCTAAAAATCATATTTTCCTCTAATTAATGGAAATTTCTATTTTGCGCATCATTCAAAGAAAAAAATTTGAGCACATTTTTTAAACAATTCGAGTGTTTTTTTTTTAATTTTCAAAAAATCTATGAACGAATTTTGGTTTTTATATTTTGTTAAAAAAATTGGAAATTATTTTGAAAAAATTACTTAAATTTATAAAAAAATATTTTGAAAAATGTTCTATTTTTAGCAGACAAGAAAGTAAAAGCTCCACATACCTCCAGTTTCATTTTTATATTTTAATTTTTTTTGGTTTTTAGTCTTTCAGAAACTGTTTTCACTTTATCCGACTTTTTCCGATTCTTTGAGTAATCGATTCCGATTTTGAGTTTCTCAAAAATTATTCTTTATTTTGTTACCATATTTCTTACACTCTACCGGAGTTTGTTTATAATTTTTAAAGAATTTAAAAAAAAAAATGTTTCTTAACAAATAAAATAAAATTCTGATGTTATTTTAGACAAAAAAAAAATTAAAATAAAGGTTAAATAAAGGTTACTCTTTTTAGCACATGATAAGGGAAAAATTAACACCAAATGAAATGAACTGGTTTTGTAACACCGAAAATCGATTATTTTTCAAATGGCCGCAATTTTATTTCTTTGTCGGCGGATAAAAATTATCTTAGTTCAGGCGGTTGGCCACCAAGGATTAATTGGTTTTGTTTTATTTTTTCCTCAGTTATTTCAGACTGGTGATATCCTGCACACCGTCAATTTTCTGACTTTTTTTTTAATCAAATAACTTCAAAACCCGCTTCAAAAATTCTGAAATTTTTTTTTGTATTTTTTAAATGCTGATAAATATATGTGCAAAATTTGAAAACGATATGAAAACAAAATTCCCGAAAAATTTTTTTTTTTAAATTTATAGCCTACATGTCCCCTTAAAATATTTTTTTTTATTTAGTTTTATTTACTCATATTAACTTGATTAAAAACAAATACCAATACGAATATTTTTTTTTGTTTTGCAAAACATTATTTTACATTTGTCGAAAAAGTGCATAGGAAACTATATGCCTATCTTTTTTAAAAAAAAAGATATTGCCAAATGGTTTTCAGTATTAGAAAGTTAAAGCCTTAATCGTTTAAAATTAATAACTTTAACTAATAACTTTAATTTTAAATTTAATATAGGAAAATTTCTTTTTTTTTTTTAAACCTAATTTTTGGCTTGATATACGTAAAATCTGATTGAATATTTAAATCAGCAACCAAAAATTCATAAACATGCAGAATTTCATAACAATCGAACGACTCCCTGTATTTTTTCCTCACTTTTGTATGGGCTCAAAGTACTGTGCGTTGTCGTTGAGCATTCAGAAAACCAACGCTGCCACCACGATCATCGAGAGTAGTTAAAACTTGGTTGAACCGTTTTTAACTTGTTAATAAATAAATTATTATAAATAAGTTTAAAATATATTTCAAACAATTGTTAACTGTACAGTTTTCAAATATTATTAAGAGATTTAGAACTTTATATCACTATTTACAATCCGGTTAATTAATCATAAACTAAAAAATAAACTGATATATAAAATAATTTATCCGATTAATTAATTAAGAGGCTTAATTTTATTTCACAATAGTATATCATATATAAAATAACTGTAAAAAGTTTTAATTGAAGCCAATATGAAAGAACAGCTTTAGTCGAAGCCAGCGGAAACAATTTGTTTACGATTTATTAACAATTACTAAGCAATTTTACAATTTCATTCATTTCATATAGTTCAAATTAAATTTGTCATAGAATTGTATCCTTAGACCAAAGCTGCAATGCCGCCATATTAGCGAAATCATATTAAGTAGACTTGATACATATGAACATTCGACTTAACCAATATAATATAATTAAAATAAAATAAATAGAAAAATATAATGTCATCTGAAGCTATTGATCTGCATTACTAGGTATTGTATGGTTATTTTAATTGAACACGGTGAAATACTTTTATTGTAATCACAGGGTGGATCAAATGAGACTTATTATCAAAGTTTAAATGATTCCTCTGATTGAAGCTCAGTTACCGTCAAGAGTAGTTAGCTTGAACCATGGTTCAATAACAAGATAGATGCGAAGGAAACAGCGTGGACTCAAAACTGGCAAATGTTAATTATTTCAATTTGAATTATTTTTTGCATCTTTTGCTATTTTGAGAAAAAGAGAGCACAAGCAGCTCTGCATCTGCCTTGTAATTCTACCATAGCTTGAACCAGAAGCAAATTCTGACTGTATGAATTTAGGAAAACAAAAAAAACATAATCTTTTATGAAAATATGTTTAGAATTCTTGGTTGTTTTCGACATGTCTCAGTTGAGCCACAAATTTTGATTTGTAGAGGCGTAAAATAGACTTTAACTGTACAGGCTCGATGGTGTCGCATAAAAGAAACGTATTTATATTAAGTACGCGTGGTTGTCATGTTTAACGATGCTTGGCCCACATCTCCCAATATTCTTGCTTTTGCATTTCGTAGAGACGTGATATCGTACGATCGAAGGCGAAGAGTTCTTCTTCGCCAGTAAAGACGGTGGACGCAGCAGCGGTCTAAAAAAAAAGATGATTAACACACATTTAAACGTGACAAGTTTAAGAAAATTAAATCTAAACCAAGACAGGACTGCCAGATATTTAAAAACCATATATCTTTTAAAAATATATCCATACATTCAAACCATATATCCATAGAAAATGAATAGACCAGAACTTTTGATCGCAGCTCAACAGTGTTACAAAAAACGAATCGACTATTTTAAGCTTTGAAAGGACTTCGACCGAGATTCTTCTGAACAAAATGTGTTATCTAGTTCTATGCAGACTCCGAACGGCTAGTGTGCATGTTCTCAAGAAGACTTACTTGGCATTATTAAAAATTAATTGGAAGTGAAAAAAATTTATTTGTAACAAATCGCGCCACGGATCTTGCATTTTGTAAAAAAAATAAAAATAAAAAAATATCCCCAAACATTTTTCTTACCGAGCCATGCTCAATTTTCAAATCATCCATTAAAACGCGTTCCGAATCGCTTAACATGTCGGACTTATCGCTAAAGTCAAAGAGTTGATCCAATGCCACATCTGCTGAGATAACGACTCGCACACGATTATCGTAGAGTGTATCAATAAGAGTGATAAACCTTCGCATCTGGGACTTCACTGTTAGATTTAGTTGTGGCACATTATGTATCAGCACCGTGTGAAAGAATTGCGCAATTTTAATGTAATCGCTTCCAGCTAGAGGCTGTTAATAAAAAAAATTTCAAACGCTTGGAAGATTAAAATATACTTTCTCACTAACTCTATCGCAAAGTTCTGTAAAAGAGCTATCCAGCACTTGACCACACGTTCTCTGAAAAGTTACATCCCTTCCAAAGTGTGTTATGATGCGCGGTCGAATTATGTCGTTCTCCTGTGAGCACAGGATCTTAAACATGCGAATCATCGAAGCGTCTGCATCGGTTTTCGATTTTCTGAAAAAGTAGTTAAATTTAAACTAAAACAACAGCAAACATAACAAAATGGCCACAACTTAGATTATCTAGAATATGTAAATTTAAAAAAATCAGAATCTTGCACCTACACAAAGAAGTTTTTATCGCCCGATTGGGCAATGCGACGATAGTCTATGCCACTATTCAGTTCAGACACATCGCAGCTCTTTAATAGCAGATCAATGAATGGCAAAAAGTTGCTACGCTGCAGACCGTTCTTATACAAATCTGTGGGGTGTCGATTACTAGTTGCAACAACCACAACGCCAGCTTTGAAGAGATGCGTGAACAAACGCTTTAGTATCATAGCGTCTGCAATATCGGTGACCTGGAACTCATCAAAACAGATCAGCCATGATTCATCCATAATTATTTCAGCAACAGGTAGCGTCGGATCAAATGGCGCCGATTTTTCAGAACTAGTATTTCTGGGTGGCTGTAGCTGCTTCGCTTCATGAATTCGCGTGTGTACTTGAGTCATAAAGGCGTTAAAGTGAACACGCTTCTTTTTTTCGATCTAAAAATAGTTAGAGCTTCAATAAACTGCTAAAGTTGCGGAGTTTAGCTACAACAAAGTCTACTTACACCAGTACAGCAATCGAAGAAGAGATCCATGAGCGTTGTTTTTCCACCGCCAACACTGCCAAATATGTAGATACCGCTGGGTGAACGCTTACCAATGAAACGACCAAACATCGAACTTAGCAGACCACTGCCACTTGGCGTATAGTTTTGTACATCGTTGTAGAGCGAGTCCAGCACTCTTATTGTTTCTGCTTGCTCTTTATCGGGCAGTAGCATCTTGGAATCAATCCTGTTTTGATAAACCGCCATGGGACTTTCATGTCGACATGCTCCAT
Source organism: Pherbina coryleti (assembly GCA_943735915.1). NCBI lineage: Eukaryota > Metazoa > Arthropoda > Insecta > Diptera > Sciomyzidae > Pherbina > Pherbina coryleti. The sequence goes on along the minus strand of OX030950.1, from coordinate 16,769,073 downwards.
GCAGCGCTGTAATTGTTTTCACCTGTCGCAGTAACGTTCGCTCTGCCCTTGTAAGTGTTATTCGCACTGCGAGTCTCAAACTCAGCATTCTGCAAGCTCGTCACCTTTGTTATTCTTCTTATTGCTTACCTAATAGTTTTGTTTTATCTTTGCTATTTTATTAAGCTTTTTAAAACGCTTGACTTAACTTATTATCTTGGTGTTGGTCAACTTATTTCCGCTGACATTCCGTTACATAAAGATCTTGATGACGATTGATGTTTCTGATGTTTCCAACAGAGAGCCACCCCCTATTTCATCTCTTGACCAAGAATTTTGACACTGAAGTTGCGATTTTCACGTTTTTTCCTTTTGTTGTTTTTGCAAGAAACATAAATAGAATTTTACACATGATGACGTGAACAGCTGTTCTAGTGATGAAACACATACGAGCAGAGCTGCCAGGTGACGGGATTTATCTCCTTTTTCGGGATTTTTCCTACATAACGGAGAGGTGAGGAAAACATTGATAAAAACGGGGAAAATTAAAAACGGTAAAAAATCCACTTTGCTCTATACGCCATTTCAAACTTATTTTTATGTGAACTCATACTCATAGAGCATACTCATAGAGCAAAGATGCGGAAAAGGAAAAAATGAAACAGATTTAAAGTTTTTCGTCAACAGCAGTTTATTGATTTACAAATTCAAATTAATATTCATTGAAACACAAAAGAAAAATATGTTCTTAAATTTATTTAACAGAAATCATAAAAAAATGTATTCATTTACAAAAAACAAAAATAAAAAGCTGTTGGTATAACTATTACAAAATGGCGTATGGAGCACATGAATCCCCGGGCGACGATATGCTTGATTCAAAAACCCTTTGGATTCGAGCACTAGGATTAGAAAATGATGTTATAAATGCAAGATCAGTAGTTTGCTGTTTGCATGATTGCTGAAAAGGAACTTCGTATTCAAACGAAATTTATTTGAATACGAAAATTCGTCTTATTCAAAAGACAAATCTATTTTGGAAAAAATATAAATATTTTAATAGAATACTGTTAAATACGCAAAAATCCCTTATTGGAGAAACTATGTTTGAAGGTCATATAAAGTCTTCCGACCATTATATCGTAGTCAAATCATTAATTGAAATTTGTTTCAAAAGGCGATATATAACGAACAAAAATAAACGAAAAGTCTTCAATCAGACAAAAGCTCCACAAGACTGTTAATTTTAAGGGGTTTAGTAGCTGAATTGTTTATTAATAATTTTACTAATGATTTCTGTTCTTTATGGGTGAAATAGGCCTACAAATGAACCGTACACCCAAAAAAAATCGATGCTGCACCAAATTGTATATCTCAAAGGTGGTGTGGAAATACAATAAATTTTCACAACTTGTGAAGTTTAGATTTTCACATCTATCACTCACATAAGTTTCATGTCATTTCTTCATAATATTACCTGATGACTTCACATTGTCTACTTACATCATTATTCATCCTAGTTATTTATTCATTCTATTCAATTCTAGTTAATATTGCAAAAGTTTGAGCCTTCTTATTTGCTGCACCCGAATGCGGTCCTGCGTAAATTTTTCTATGTGTGTGTTAACCAACACCAATGAGAAAAATACCTCACTTTTGAGGAATAACACCGCTTCCTTATCTCTTACTTCTTTGCTCTTGACCAAGAATTTTGACACTGAAGTTGCGATTTTCACGTTTTTTCCTTTTGTTGTTTTTGCAAGAAACATAAATAGAATTTTACACATGATGACGTGAACAGCTGTTCTAGTGATGAGTAAACTTAACAGGCCGAAACACATACGAGCAGAGCTGCCAGGTGATGGGATTTATCTCCTGTTTCGAGATTTTTCCTACAAAACGGAGAGTCGAGGAAAACATTGATAAAAACGGGGAAAATTAAAAACAAAATAGCAATTGAAAAAATATATCGGTTATTAGAAAAACCAACTACAGTTCTATATTTTGATTTCCTATTTTTTTTCCTGGCATGAAATGTGCAAATGCTGAATGTGCAAATGCAGTTGGACGTCGTTAAAATTCATATCATATATGGAAAAATAGAACTAACTTTTAAGACTTTTGTTGATTGTTTCATGCGAAAGGAATATATTAATAGTCATAATAGTATTTTTGATGTAGACTGAAACGATTCGATAAATTTTTAGAACTTAAGGAGTTATATTTAGGGCCATTCATAAATAGTAAAATGAAAAATAACAGCTGTATTCATAAAAATATCTTAAAATAGTTTTAAAACCTTCAATAGTTAAAAATCTTTTTAATGTTAAAAAGTCTTTTAAAATTTTGTTATTCATAAAAATGTTGTAGCTGCTTTGTAGTTAAAATAGGAACACTTTCGATTTTTTGTGGGAAGAGTGTCAATAATGGTTTGTGTATTTGATAAATTCAATTACTTTTCATTTATTTGTCACAATTTCGTCAACATTTTGATGTTTAAACATCAATATTTGATTGGAAGCTACCCTCTGCACTGAAAAAATTGTCATTTTATTATCTTATTTTGTAAATATTTTGAAATGTTTCGACAAATTTTCTTGTTTTTGTTTTCATTTTGTTTTGAATTTTTTTATATATTTTGAATTTTTTTGACATATTTTCCAAATTTTTGAAATATTTTTAATTATTTTTGACAATATTTGTGCTCAAATGAGAGCAAATAATTTTCAAAATGCTTTATGAGGGGTTTATTGAACGTTCAGCCATTTTTAAAAATCCTCTCATTTATAAACAAACATTTTCAACAATTTTTTTGAGATTTTCTTTGTTTTTGATATATTTTAAAACAATTTGATATATTTTTGACATAATTTGTTCTCAGATGAAAACAAAATAAAATTTAAAAATGCTTTATCGAGGGTTTATTGAAGGTTTCATCCATTTTTAAAATTCTCTCATTTATAAAGAATTTAAAAGAGACTTTTAACGCCCGCCGGTCCGCCCCGGGTACCACCATTTTAGGGGTGACACCATTTCGATATTTTTTTTTATTTCTCAAACAGAAAGAAAAAAGGTACAAATACATTACGTTAAAAAATGTGTGTCCCATTTTGTCGCATTGAACTTATTTTTAACATTTTGTGTATCAGTAGCTTCATGCGAAAAGAGTTTTTCAAAGTTAAAACTAATTAAGGCTTATTCAAGGTCTTCCGTAGGCAAGGCTTTGCGATCTTGCTATTTTATCCATTGAAAACGAGCTTGCAAGAAATATTGATTTCGATGAGGTTGTTTCAAATTTTGCAGCTCTTTAAGTAAGAAAAGTTTGTTTTTAAGACAACGCCATTAATAAGATTTCTTTGTTTAACCTTATACCTACATATACAAATATGTACCTGAAAATGTAATGATTTGTTCCGTCAGTTTTTAAGACTGCGAAGTTAATAAGTTTTCGTTTTTACCTTATGCCTACATATCTAAATATGTAGACACCTGAAAATGTAATATTTTTGCTCTGTTTTTTACAAATTCTTATTATTTGTCACATGTTGTTTGTTTATTTTTCGGAAAACATAAAGATAATAATAAAAACACTTAATCTCATCGAATTGATTTCTTTTTGCATTTAGAAATTTTTTATAGGGGTGACACCTACGCCTAGGAACGCCACTGCTGAGGCATGTTTCATGAAGTGAGAGCAAGAGTTTTATGATAGTTCAATCCCATGGTATAATAATACAAGGTAGCATTGACAACTGCTTATTTTCTCTTCTGCAAGAAAACATCTCCTGTCAAAAACAGCTTTTTGTGGAAATACATCAGCAGCTGCTGTGGTTGTTGTTTTTTTTTCACTTCAACGTTTTCAACATTGCTTGTGTTTTCAATGGCGGATTGTGAGCCCTCTCTTTTTGAGTATATTTTTTGACAGGAGATGTTTTCCCAAGCAACTGTCAATGCTACCTTGTATTATTATACCATGCATCAATGCGAAAAATACCTCACTTCCCAGCGGGAAAAAAGCACGCCGAAAGGCCTTTTGGAGTATGTCACACCATTGTAATTTTAATATTACATGTCATTGGAAAAAAGCACTTCAATTTAGCTGACTTTGAATTGCTTCAAAAGGCCTCTTTGGGAATCTTTGGGTCAGCAGCTCGTTTCATTCGTTTTGGTTTTATCTACCTCAAAAAGAGACCTGCTGAGAGGGAGAGAAAGAGAGCGATTTTTGATTTTATCAAAAATAAGAGTTAGAATTTGCAACCATCGATACTGCTTCAAAAGACCTCCCTTGGAAAGCTTTGGGTAAGCAGCTCGTTTTTATTATAAATGCATCAGCGAAAAATTTACATTTTGCCTAAAATAATAACTACAGCAATGGTTTCCATTTTCAAAACAATTAAATTTTTAATAGTTTTCTTAAATTAAAAGATGCAATCATTAATTTATTAGTTAAATAAGATATTAAAAAATATATACAAATAAAATACGTTGTTTTATGTTTTCTTGCTTGTTCCTAAAATGGTTGCTGATATTATCTGAGTGAAGCTGAAGTTATTTGAACGATTCCGTATAGTTTTAAAAGCTATAACATGTGGACAAACTATCAGCTCCAATAAGTTTGGTCATTATGCATTTAAATCTGCTCAGCTTTTTGTAAACGAAAGTTCTAATTCAAAGTTCAAAGTTCTATTACAAGTGCAAAAAATTAATTTAAAATAACTGTTTTCATTGACTCCTTTTTTTACTACAAAACCCGTCCCATGTACATTCCTAAATGCATTTTTTTGTTACCTTCTCCTTAAAATATAATGAAAAACTAATGGTTTAATATTTAAGTGCTTTAAAGTTGTCTCTTTTTTCGAATTAAATCAAAAGTTTTATCACTTTACAATCATTCCTATAAAATTTAAAAAGTACCATTTTTAATATTTTTTTTGAAAAAAAGTGTTAACTTTTCAATTTTTTTTTTAAAGATCATAATTCCCGATTCTTTTCTGAATCTGACAAAAAAAGTTACACTTTTTCAAAAAAACACATTTTTTGACCACTGTGTGGCGTCCTGGCTGCGTAAACCTGTTTAACACATGGTCCGATAAGTCCCGAGACTAAGTAATAAAAAAACTTTCATTTTTGCAAATATTCTTCTTTATTCATCAACATAGGTTCCTTCAAGAGCAATACATTCATTCCACCGCTTTTCTAACTTTTCAATACCAGTTTTGTAGAACGATTTGTGCTTCGCCTCAAAATACGCTTCAGTTTCAGCCATCACCTCTCCATTGGAGCCAAATCTCTTGCCGGCAAGCATTTTTTTGAGGTCAGCAAAAAGACAGTAGTCGCAGGGAGCCAAATATGGAAGCTGAATTCGTGGATTTTCGCCATCGTTTTCATCGATTTGTGACACGGTGCATTGTCTTGGTGAAAAAGAATTTTTTTCTTCTTCAAATGGGGCCGATTTTTCGCCGATTTAATCCTTCAAACGCTTCAACAACGCTATATAATAATCGCTGTTGGTTGTTTTTCCCTTTTCAAAATAGTCGATGAACAAAATTCCATGCGCATCCCAAAATACAGATGCCATAATCTTTCCAGTGGACTGTTGTGTTTTTGGTCGCTTTGGCCTGCTTTCATCGGTTGCTCTCCACTCAGCTGACGATCGTTTTGATTCCGGTGTGTAATGGTGGATCCATGTTTCATCCATTGTCTCATACCGACGCAAAAATTCTTGTTTATTCTTTGTAAACTGACACGTAAATTGACACGTTGTTGTTTTGGTCCGATGTGAGAAAATGCGGCACCCATTTGGAAAGCAGCTTTCTCATCGACAAATGTTCCTATAATATTGTTCCCACACTGCCTTTCAATATCTTCAGAGCCTTAGCTAGTTCGCGCACCTTCACTTTACGGTCGGCCAATACCATTTTGTGTCTTTTTTTATGCTTTGTGGAACAACTGCCTTATTTGGGCGTCCTGAACGTTCAGCATCATTTGTGTCTGTACGACCAAGTTTAAACTCAGAATACCATCGGCAAATGGTTGTTTTTGACGGAGCAGAGTCCGAATAACATCTTCGAAGCCATTGCTCAGCTTGGACTGTATTTTTTCTATAAAAAAACAGTGATAAATCAATACACGGAATTGCTTTGAATCCATTTTTTTGAAAATATCAACAGTAGCGTCACTTAAATCATTGCAACTTCTGAACTAAACGTTAGATTGTCATGAAATTTTTACAGTTATTGTTTGAAGGTTGAAACTATCGAAATATTACATCGATATTTCGTTAGAGGTGCCACGTAGTAGTTAGTCTCGGGACATATTGGACCATGTGTTAAGTTTAATTTTCATTAATTTATGATTGAATTCCATAATTTATTTCAGTGTTCCAATGTCAATGTGAAAACTGACGTTTACACGTAAAAAAGCGGCTGTCCCTTTAATACAGTCTGTCATTTTTTGAAAAATATAATATTTAAAAATTGCTTTTATTACTAAATTCAACTTCATGCTTATAACTTATGCGGAGACATTTCACAAGAGTTAATTTAAGCTTTGATTTCAACACAAAAGTTGTTCGTTTAATGGACCAAATTATCTCAAATCTCAAGATACAACCACTCAAACGACAACATATACAATTAACGAATTAATTATTAAACGAATTAAACATTTAATTGCTGCTTGCGCGTGCGCAAACAGGCGCAATTCGATCAAAAAGCCAAGCTTCCCGACACATGCGTGTTATGATTGTTTTTGTGTAACATTTGTTGTAACAAACAAATAAAAAAAAAAAATTAACAAGAAAACTGAAAGAGTTGATTCATCTTGTCTACAACTCAAAAAAAAAAAAAAAAAACAAAACAGCTGTAGCATCAGTAGAGTGAGGACACAAAGCACAGAAATGGCCAAAACACGCGAGTTATGCAATTAATGCACTCCGCTTGGCCTGAGAAATACAAAGAAAAATGAAATAAATAAAAGAGTTATATATTCCCATGAAAAGTTCACTGTGGACTGATGAAGAAAGAAAAGTAAAACAAAATAAAAATAAATTCGAAAAGTACAGGAATACATAATGAAAGCTAAGGATGAATGGAGGAATTCATAAACGTATTATGAACATACAAATCTAGTATTTTAAAAAAGGAGTTAGTAGGGGAAAGTTCGTAGTAAAAATTTAAAGTAAAATTTATTTGTAAGGAAAATACTCAAAAATTATCTTTCATGCCAGGTGTAGGGTACTTAAAGATATAAATTTTTAAATTGAAACTGTCTTCTCTTAGTCAAAATATCTAAATGTATGTTGATGAAAAATAAGTCCGCATTCCCAAATTTTATCATTATTTATATCAAATCACTAAATTTTTGGAAATAAAATTAAGGATACAATTTTATTAAATAGGTCAATTATGTTACGGAAGTTCTTTCTAATGCAGAATTAGGTAATTTTTATTTAGATTATTCATTAAGGAAGATGGTAGTTCTTTATATAAATACAAAAATTTGTATTTTTTATTTTTGTACATGAATATAAAAAGTTACTCAGATAATTCTCACAATTTTTTCATTAACATATCCATAAAACTCCCCATATTCCAAGCAAATATCTTCATGACTAAAAAAAACGAACAAAAGGGGTATTCACGATGTGTTTATTTGCTTATTTGTGATACACTATTTTTTTTTTAAATGAAAAAATAACTTCAAACTGTAAAATTCTATAATATTATTGATGTGTACTTGTGTCTTATTTATTTCTTTCATGTTTAAAAGAAAATGTTTTTTTTTTGTAAAAAAAAATGTAATTTTCAAACTCTGACGTTTTCGAAACACAAAAAAAAAATCACTACATCTCATATTAGAGTTTTGATAAAAGTTTTGAAAATAAAATTAATTTAATTTTGTTTGTTTTTTTTTTATTTTTCTAAATTAACACATTTATAAAATGTATCACCACCAAACAGTACAAGCGCAAATACACCACATCGAGAATACCCCTAATTATAGTTGTCCTATTAAAGGTTTATGTGTTCACATTTCTTTTATACTTGACATACATACTACTTGTTAATGCTCTGTTTTTTGTTTTATTATAAAAAAAAAGTTATTTTGATAGAAAACATTTTAAATTTTATTTTTGTTAAAACAATTCTTCTCGCCAATTTTAATGTGTTTTTTTTTTAAACTTATTGCAAATCACAGTCTTTGTTTTATTTTCATTGTGTTTTGTTTCTTCTAATATTGTTGCGTCTTCTATATTGCTGCGTTCTCCATTCTAGGATACTTTGCAGTTAGGTACAGTTAATACGTGTTAATAACAGAAATAATAAGTTTCCCTCAACTTATTGGTTCTCCAGCAAACCCTGATATTGTCCATTCTGATTGGCCTGACGACGTTCCTCCAAACGTTTTGCAAATTCAGGATCACTTTTGGCGCGTTGCTCCAGACGTTCCTGCTGCAGCTTGATGCCTGCATATATCTGGTCCAAACCCTTTTGAATTTCCTCGGGTATAGCGGGTGGTGTTGGAATATGATCGCCTGTAGCACGGAATCCATTCTCATCGGCCGTATATTGAACATTGACAAGATCACCCTCGGGCGATTGGTACGAGTATTGACCGTGTTGTACGAGCACGCCATTGGGATTAGCTTCGGAAAAGTCCTTGAGGAATCCCGTCTCCTCATGTATGATATTATTTCCGGTTTCGTATTCGGTCTTGTAGCTGCCATCTTCGCTTTGCTCCTTGTTGTATTTCAGTATGGGGATCCATGTGGTTGACTCGCGTGTCTGATGTTCCCGATGATCGGGTTTTTCATCACGTGGTATATTATTTACATTCGGATGCGTTTGATGGTGATGATTTTGCGCATGACAGGATAATGAAAGCAAAAGCAACGCGGCACAAATTGTCAACTAAGGATTAAAGAAAAGTAGGAAAAAGAGACAAAAATTGTGAAAAATTACGAATCGCGTTTTGAGGGACACACTTAATATACCACAACATCTACTTACAAACACTTTCATATTCACTTATTTACAATAATCTACTACAAGAAGGCTTCAAAGGATCAACGATCGATACACTTTTCTTAATTCTTATAACTCAACACGTACCGCGTATTTCTCGTAGTATCGGGTGAAAGCGGTTTTGGAAAAATACTGATCAAAAGCGAGCCCTATTTAAGCTATTTATAGCGACTTGACTGCGCCTCCTGAAGCAACTATTAAAGCCATCGTGTGCTCTCATTTATATGTATGCATTCTCGCTTACTCGCGTTGGCCTAACGTTTTTCATTTACCTGAATTTTGTGTGGTACTTAACGATATTTCGACTAAGTGTGTGTAACGTCGTTTTTGTGAAGCTGCATTTGGGCCTATAGTCAACGCCGTTTTTGCAGACATTGGTTATTGTAGGCATCGCTTATGCTGCCTTTTGGCAGCATCGTTTTAAAGAGCAAAACAACTATCGCTCTCGAGATCTTAGGTATGAGCTATAGATTTAACCAATGCTTAAATTTTAGTTTTTGGAAGAATTCAAAAAACTCAAATTCCACCACACTGAATATAAAAAATTTTGGAATGGATAAATAAATTTTTCGATTGATTTCCCCTTTCTTCCCGATAATATATCACCCTTTTTGAAATCCTTTTGGAGGCAGACTTGACTTAATAAGTGGAACACCTAAAATCCTTGAAAGCCTAAAAAAACAAAAAAATTGAGGAAAAAGACCATCCTCTTCGTTTTAGCCTTACAGCAGGTTCAATTGGGTGCCGAATAGCCCCAAAAACTCCATATTTTCTGACGAGGCGCTTTTTCCAACCAAATTGCCGCATTCCGCGATAGGAAAATCTACGCCTGATTGTGACTGAGAAACTAATGCATCCGTAGATAGTGACAGTTTAGTGTGGATTTTGGAGTGGTGGCATAATTGGGCCAATTTTTTCGGAAATGATGCTGAAAACGTCATTTTGGTCATCCAATTGTGGGGTGAAATGTAAAGTATGAGCTGGGACGATCTTTGGTTACAAAGGGGTGGCATACCATGTCACACAGTCCATAAAATAATCAATATATTTTGCGCACTAACTTAGGAAATACTGTTACGAGGGTTGCTATTTATATTTCTGGCCTTGGCAAAAGTATATGCCAATATTTACCATCTGACGTTTTCATTGGAAACTTGACATAGTTGAACATACTCTCTTCAAAGTAACTTAAAAAATGGATCTCGAACAAAAAATGAAATTAACTCGTGAACATTTTCGTGCAATTATTTTTCATAACTTTCGACGTGGATTATCAAGACAAGAATGCATCGATGAATTTAATTCTAAACACGGCAATAAAGGACCATCCTACTTGGACTCCACATAATTTGACAATTGCTCAAAAAAAAAAAAAAGCTCGTGCCGATTGGTGCAAAGAAACGATCAAGAAATATAATCACGGTGCTTTATAGACATATATAAAATCGTGACTGGTAACGAATCATGGATCTATGCGTATGAGCCTGAAAGTAAACAGTAGTCGACTGTATGGGTCTTTCAAGATGAACCAAGTCCAACAAAAGTTGGTCGAGCTCGAAACACTGCGAAGCAACTGATAGCATGTTTCTTAAAAAAAAATGGTTATGGGGCCACGACACCATTTAAGACACGTACAACGGTCAATTTGGAATGGTATACAACCATTTGCTTGCCAGAAGTGTTCCGTGAAATAAGAAAAGCAAAGAAGTGCCGAAGAATTAATTTTTATCAAGACAATGCGAGCAGCCTTCAGATTTTTTGTGGAAAAATTATGCATTAGTTTTTTTTTTTGGCAATATATCATTCAAAATGGAATTAATGTGGCTTTCAGAAGGTACTTACTTTTTAAGGGTAGACTTATCTCTTTGCCTACCAGACCATCTCAAAGTCAAAAAATCTTTACTTTTTCTGCCCCTTATCTGAGGAGCTACAGGTATTTTTGGAGAAGTTGTTTCTAACAAAAAATAACAAGAAAAGATATTTTTTTTTGACTTTCCACGTGACCACTAAATCTGACGGGACCTCTATGACCCAATGGGGCCAGAGATAATGAGACATGGAACTTGAAAAAACTTTCTGTGTCAGATGAAATTGGACAGGGCGTATGGGTCACGCACTCTGCCCACTGCGTCACGGCCGCCACAACCAAGTAAATCAAGTTCTCATCAAGTAAATCAAAATTCGACCTCAAAATTTTCATTCGCGTACTGTCAACGAGAGAAAAAAGTGGCATACATTTTTATCGTTGACGACCATTGGGACGTATGGATCACATGATTTTTCACACCTTTCTAGGTAAAAAAATTGTTTTTCGTGACACTTTGGTATATTAAATTGGAGTCACTGAACACGAATCCTGTGTCGGATTCGTGAATTTCCTAGCGGTTCAGGTGCGGTCGTCAAAGGGTTAAACAAAGGCGTTTTTGAGATCTAAAAACGTCGGTTTATAGCCTTATAAGACTGGTTAAAACGATGTAATCAAGAGGTGTCAAATGGGTACTCCGGGTGTTGAAAAGTTTATCTTAGTAGCCTCGGAGTACCAGTATTGAAATGGAGCAAATAGTGGTGACCTTGTGTCACACACAGTCAAATGCGATGTGGTCTACTCTGCAGCACGTCCAAGTAGTTGTGGCTTTTTCCTTCACAGTCAAGAGTGATGAATGTGGATGTGTTGGTGTTGTGATAAGTGCGTGTCGAAGTAAGGCTCTTTGCCCGGGGAGACTATCGATGGGCTGACCCTTCGGGGAGTATCGTGCTGGCTGTGGTAGTTCAATGTCGCGAACAGGTCTGTGGGATCGGCGTGGAGTTGCGCTTAATCAACCGGGTGGCAATGCCCTCAAATTGTCAGAGATGTTAGATGGGTCTCGATTTCCACCAATAAATGTGGATGATGACCCAACTAATCATCCATAATTGTTACTGTTGCGTTCCAGCATTAGTGCTATCCAACCAGTATATTTATTAATTTATATATACACTTAAGTATGATGTGAGACCGGTGTTGAAACTACTATGACAGGGCGTTGGTCGCGTCTGGAGTCATGGAAGTGACGCCTAGGAGAAGGTATGGAGAGAGGGGCAACGTGGAATTAGGCCTATACGGCAGGTGTCTGCATTACTCAAAATGGAATTTCCTTCTGCCACTTACAGCGAAACATCGGGTGGAATTTTGAATTGGATTTTGCACGGTTGAATTTTGCTGAAGAGCACGTGAAATGAAAAAAAACAATGGCATGTAAAAGAAATTTAATCTAGACGGATTATTATTATTATTAGAATAAAAGTCTTATTATTACCACGATTTGAGAAAGAAAGAGCGTATCCTTAGTCGTTGTCAGTATGGACCGTAATTAGCTATTGTTGAAGGACTGATATCAAGTTTGTTCCTGCAGGAACGAATTTCCAAGGCTATTCAATTTAATTGGCAACTTAATTGGTAACAGTGGGTCGTAGTTTTTCTCAAATACTTCTTTTTGAGTAGGTCCTCTGTTCAGGAAAACCATCCGTCACACTATATCACCATAATCCGTGAAAACTGCAGCTACATGTTTGCAACGTGGATTTTTCTATAACTAGGCCCTTACAATGTAATTGAGTGTAACATGAACGTTAAATCTGTGGATGCCTCTAGGCCGCATAATGTCGTTACGAGTATTTTGGTAAAATAGAAAGAAGTGCAAAACTTGTATTTTGCGCGTGAGTAACGTGAACTAAATGAATAGATTTCCGATGACGCTGACTTTACCGCTTGGATGCTTGAGTAGCAGTTGAACGATGTGATTGAGACTCTTGTTTTGAACGTGGAAGATGATTACGTTGATCCATGAGAGCAACTGCATTTGATTGAATCGAAATGTCTTGGCAAATTATAGCAGAGTATAAGATTATTTTATTTGCATTTCAAACTCGCCATGGCTCTAAATACGAGAGAGCAACAACACAATAAAAAAAATTAAAATCGGTGCAATAGAAGCTTAAGATGTAATAGGTAGGTATGTTGATGATCTAGCTGATGTGGCAAGTTGCTACCTACAATAGTTATTTTTTTTTGTCAAGAAAGAGCAATTGAACCACTTTATTTATGAAACTCTTTAAAGGTGATCGGCTTGTTGATGGCATAGTTTCAAGGTGCTTTTGAAAAAGACAACTCAGAAAAAAGGTTAAAATATTACCAGAAGGTCTTTTTTCAAGCCTTCCAAAGAAAAGTTTCCCATAATAATTCAACTTATTTTCTTATTATTTCTGAACTTTACTTTGAGTGTTTCAACATCTGCATTTTATGTAGTACTAGATGTTCAACATACAAATGATTGATATATTGAGGAAATGTATTATTTCTCACTCTCAGTACTTCAACTTTGACTTTTTACACAACATGACGATAGACAACGAGCGAAAAAAATTAATGTTTGTTGGAACGTGACTCGTTGCTGCTGCAGCCAAACTTGACAACTTTTAAATATAACAACCATAACTTGAGGCACAACCTTTTTTATTGTCTCGTCTTTGCAAATACCAAGCATCCGATGGATAAACAAGCTCAGTACGAGTGACTTTAAAGTTGAACAACCGTTTACCGGTTACCATAACAAACATCGCAATATTTGTGGCCCCAAAATATTTCAAACAAATGCAGAAATTCGTGTTTTTTTTTTGTTGAGGCCGAAAAACTTGCTTAACAACGTCATCCATCTATGTTGAATCCGTTAATGTTGTTTCACCAGCTTTTGTACATCTTCCACAAATACCAACCCACCAACTCTTTGGACAATTGATGTTGTTGCTGTAGTTGAAGCACGTTATTGCAAATTTTAAAGGAGTTCCCAAGTTATCGTTGAATTGCTGAGTCAGGCTTATTTTGGGCGCAATAGTTATGCTGCGCCGTTACTGTTCCACTAAGAGTGAAGGAAGAGAAGGGCGTGCTTGGTAATTGTTGCATAATCATATCAAGCAGAAAAAATTGTTAACGCGCTGTAGTTTTATTCTTCATACTGCACCTCATACATACTAACGTTGATTGGAGTCGAGTAACTATACATCTTTACATAAATGAGATTGGACAAAATTATCGCAATAGAACTATGTAGGTAGAATTTGAGAACAAATGATTTTTAACAGTGGTGTATGTATGTATTAAAAAATTTTGCAATTTTGAATCGCTTTTCCGAAGTAGTGGATAAAAATTTTAGGGTCTTCAAAAATACAGGTGGCGCAAAAGTAATCCTCCTATCAGAAAATGCTATAAATTTTGCGATTGGCCCCTAATGTGAGTTCTGTTTTGACATTTGTGTAGTAAACACATGCGAAATACACGTTAATAAACAACGTTACGCTACACTGCTCCAGAACGCGGAATATTGCTGACTATTTATTTGACCAATAATCGGTCGGTGACTTTGGCACAACGTGAATTTCCCCGCAGATTTCCTGGCCGTCCAACGCCTACTGGTGAAACACTGCGACATTTAGCCGCTCGCCTCGAAGAGACTGGCACAACACGAGATGCTGCCAGGCGTGGCAGACCCCGGAGTAGCCATTCTGCAGAGAATATTGCTGCTGTAGCCGAGGATGTCATGGAAGCGCCGTCGACATCGACCATACGACGTGCCACGCAAATGGGTATCAGTCGACGGTCTTTACAGCGAATTTTGGTACAAGATTTGAAGATGTTTCCATACAAAGTCCAGACGGTGCATCAGCTGTTAGCTGCTGACCGCCAATCGCGTCTAACATACGCTCAAATCATCCTTAATCAATCCTTAATTTGCACTGGCCAGCAAGATCGCCTGATTTGACCGCTCCAGACATCTTTTTGTGGGGCTTTTTAAAGTCGCGGGTTTATGCAACAAGCCTGAGACTCTTGCAGCTCTTTAAGACAATATCCGTCAAGAATGTGAGGACCTATGAGGAAGTTTTGGCCGAAGTGATGGAAAATGCCATAAAAAGGGCTCAAATGACAATCAACTGTGGCGGCGGCCATTTACATGACATCATATTCTCGACTTGATGTAAAAGAAATTAAAAGACCAAATAAAAATAATCCACAAGAAGAATCAAAGTTTTTCATTATTTTTTAAATTACAGCCAAAAAACATCGGAAGGTTATTTTTGCGCCACCTTGTATGATTCTACATGATGTGGCCATCTAACTTTTGTGGCATTCGGGGATATCCGGTCAAAATTTCAGGGAAATTGGCTCAAATTCGGGGGCAATCTTCAGTGAAAACGTCGACAATTCGGATATAAAAAAAAAAAAAATAAAAAAAGCTGGCCATTTCAGCCCTTGAAAGGACTTTGACCGATCTTCTTATGATCAAATTGTGTTGTGCGAGTTATTTAATGTTTCTACACAATTAATCGAGAACTGGACCTACTAGTTTTATGCCAAGAATGATAGAAACAAGATTACGCGTTCCGCAGTCCCGTTATCTAATGCTCTCTTCTCAACTGAGTGCATGATGTCACACAGTACTTTAGCTTGACAAAAACGTATGCAAATGTGCGATCGCTTAGACAAATTGACGAAACTGAAAATAAATTCTTTCGAAAAAGTAAAGTAAAAATATCTACTCTTCTGTATAAAAATATGAATATTTTCGTATATGAAAAAAATTATGAATTTTTTAAACTTTCAAGATTTTTATCTCCTGAACTATTTGAGACTGACAAAATTTTATTATACCAATGGGTTGAGGAGGTCCATATATATATTATAAAAATAAGAAAAAAAAATATTTGGGCGTGGGAGTGAGAGTAAAATTATTCCAAAATCTGACAATATCGCTTGTGACGTCATGCTCTCTCTTTTCATTTGCGGAACGCGTAATCTGTTTCTATCATTCTGGGTTTTATGCCGACTCCGAACGGCTAATGTGCTAATTCTCAAGAAGCTTTACATGGCATTATTTACTCTCTGAAGTTTGCCATTGTCTGGAGAGAGGTGACGGCCGAACTGATTTGAAGGCTTCGAAATAAAATCCTTTAAAATAAAAATTAACAATGGCTAAGACCTGCAATCTTCTTTGTCCAATTGCAGTTCAGTTGCGAGAAACGCGTCATATAGTTGCAGGAAATTAATTTCGTTTATCATAAACGTGAGTGATTTTTAAATTGCAGCAATTGAAAACTTCGTTTTTCTCAACTGAACATTTTGTTTATTTTTCCCTTCGTTGTATAAACATAACGCTTATAGTTTAGAGTTACTTTTTGGACAAATTGTTACTATATAAGGAAATTGGTAGTTTTCTTAATACGCGGACGGAGATAGCAACAGAGGTGCAATCCATAAGAAGACTGACGGACATAATGAGAAAGATTATTAATATAATAAATAATAATGATCGAAATAGCTTGCGGTATATATATATATATATGATATATTTTTAAGTTGTCACAACTGAATTTTCGTTTGCGGCAAATACAGCTCGCAAACGAAGTATAGTTGGTGAATTTTTCAGTTGTGGCAAACGAAAAATTTCTTTGCGTGTATTCATTGTTTGTGTTTGATATTTATGGCTATCAGCAACCTTTTTCACTATTTCTGGCGTTTTTGAAGCAAGTCCAAAATGTCCATACAACTGAAGATCATTTCACATTTTACGAATTTGATACTTTCCATAGTACTTATTTGAAGGTGTGTTTTTTCTTTCGTCCAAATTCGGTTTAAGGCCGGAAATGCTCGTTCGACTACAGATGTACCGGAAAATCAATAGATCTATTGGACTAAATCTCCTTAAAGTTTATACGGCGCGTTTTTTGTCGCAAAATGTTTGAAGCACTCCATCGAGTGTATATCAAATAGTGTCTTGTCTTGTTTCCATTCCTGATTTTTTCAACAGTTATAAATTTCATCAAATAACCGAACTAATGAAAAAAATTTCTCGTAGAATTGGGGACATTTAGTCCTAATTGGGGACACCGGGACATTTGCCAAAATTCGGGGACATATCCCGAGTAAATGGGACAGATGGTCCCACTTTGTATACCTGATAAATAAACATTTCTAAAGTAATTCAAATTCAGCTTTTGGCTTTCATCGATTGCACAGTCTACGATGAAAAAACTTTTTTAATAATTTTATCTAATTCCTGCGTAGTTTGGTCTGCGGTCTTACGTTTTTTATTATACGCATGTGTGCTGACTGTGTAGTTAAAAAAACATCATACAAACATTACTGGTTTTATGAAAAATGTATACTTTGCATATGTTGGTGTAGAAATCACCCAGTAAAAAATAGGATCATCCGAAGATTAATCTTATATAGCTCCTTCGCGAGTAAAAAATTTTCCCCACTGAACTAGTGACTTGAGCAATGGTCGATTTACCATCCGCTTGGGAGGAGTCCCAACTCTGAGCACCATTCACATGATGAGATCGGTGTATTGAACCCTTACATTCGATACCCAAGCCATTATCTCAATGGAAGGCGTGTTAGCGGGGGATCTGCACGCAATTGCGAAAGTCCAGGACAAAGTTATACAGCTTTGAACTCATCTTGAAGGTAATTTTTCATGGTCAAGCTTTAGTCATCGGTCAATACGGTCTTAGCTAGTATTCTAGTCGTGGTATTCACTATATTGCTATTGATTTCTTGCCACCCATCTCATTCTTACCCAATCACTGTTAAGCATGCTTTTCGAACGATAGTATGTTCGAAGATGGCATTGGATTTTATAACATTTTGGTCAACGACTACTTTTAGTTCGTTTAAGGCGTTACCTGTTACCTCCCTTTGCATTCCAAGAAACAGTACCGGTTCTTCGGTTAAAAAGTTTGAAATTCGATTAATGTTTTCTATAAATGTAAAAAGAATAAATTTTTAAAGATAAGTGTAAAGATAAGGAAAAAACTAGCATAAGTAAATATTAAAATACGTGGGTAATATGAGAAGTCAGTGACTTTTTGAATTTCCTGCGCAGTAAGTTTAAATGCAATGCTGGTCCTGTTAACATCATTTGTTAATAGACTACTGTCAAATTGTGAGCAATCTGCGTTATTAAGTTTGTATTTGACAGCCATTGAAAACAGACAATCTCGTGAATTTCGACAAAAATTAGGGAAAGTGAATTCATCACCCATTATTTTTTTAAGAAAAAAAAAAAAAAAAAAACAGCCATCAACGAAAATAAGGAAAGGCCTGTAAAATACTATGGGGGCTCTGCGCCATCAATTTTAATGGTTGAGAAGTGATTTATTGAAATCCATAGTGGTTGTACACAGGCCCCTCTTTCCTATTGGGCACTCTGGGCAAGTGCCCAGGGCCCCGCAATCGATGGGGCCTCCTAGTTACTACATATCACCAACCGATAAACATATTAGGGGTTTTCACGATCAGGAGCTCTTTGTAGAACTCTTGTGCAAAAGAGCAAAATTGCAACAAAAAAGAGCTCTACAATAACAAAATATACGTGCTGTCAAAATTGTTCTTTTTTGCTCAAGCACACTGGCGTAGTTCTTTTGTAGTGCGCTTGAGCTCTTGAGTTCATTTTGTGAATTTTTGACAGCAAACAAATAGTGATGGTCTATTGTATACACTTCTAGGTACTAATTTCTTTAATATCATAATTTCACATCACTAACTTTCAAAGCGGACTGAACTTAACTTCAATTGCTAGGCCTGTGTATGGGGTGTGTTCACGGTTTGTTGCGCTTTTTTGCTCTTTTGCACAACAGCTCTACAAAGAGCTTCGGATCGCGAATACCCCTATTTATTTTGCGCTCTTCACTTTCATCAAATCGCTCACCAAACCGAATCATCAAACAATTTAACAAACACAAATTTATATGGATTTGATGGCAATTTGACGAATGTGAACTTTCATCATATCTTTGGATGACAACCAAAACGAAAATTTGACAATACGAATAGTGCTACAATCAAACGAATAGCGACGTAAAACGGAAAGCGATCCTCTCAAGTAAACCGGTTCGATGATCGGAACTTCCCCTGCGAACATGACATTCGGTCGGCAGGGATTCCACTTTCAGGCGCACTTTCTTTTCGTGCGGTACTGAACATCTTATCGAATTTAACATATTATAAATCGTCGTTTGTTCGACTATTTTGTTTTAGGTATGTTCGTGATGTGACTTTTTATATTTGTATTTTTCTTGTTTAAACGATTTAACTTCGAATCGTTCGCCAACTATATGTATGTCATCGGTTTGGTTTATTTCTTCGCTTGAAAACTCTAAATTCCGAAGAGTTGAGACAAAGATCCAAAGAATTTGTTGAAATCTATTATAAAGACATTAATAATAAAAAGTTAGAAATTGAATGCCTACATTTAAAAGAATACTTGAAAATTGTCCAATCTTGTGAAAATTAAGGAACTAATAGTTTCTCAGGAATATATCATCTTTTGAAAGGAAACAAAAATTGAAGACAAATGTAGAAATTGTATGAAATGGACATTTCCAAATGTATAAATTGCATTGATAATCTCTTTAAGGATGATGGTACCTAACTGTAGTGGGGAATGATCTTTCCCCAAATTCAAAAGAATAAAAAATGAATTAAGAAGTATAATGCTTCATGTAATGCGATGTGCTTAAAGACATAGGCTTTGAAAAAGTTTCTCAAAACTACAAACTACCAATTTCTCAAAACTACAAGAGTTTTAATAAAATAATTCTCTGTTTTAACAAAATAGCCCTCTATCATAGTAATAGGGGCGCCATTATCCTAAAGTACCCAGGGCCTCCAATAGGTTAAAGATGGCCCTGGTTGTAGCAGCACTAGTGACACTGAACGATCAGATCGACAAAAGAGGTCGTCACGCCATAAATCGTCGATAAAATTCATGGAATGATATTGGACGATCGGAGAATGAAAGTGTGTGAGGGGCCTGAGGTTATAGGTGTCTCAACTGAGTGGGTACATCACATTTTATGTGAATACTTGGACATGAAAAAGCTATTTGCGCGATGGGTGCTACGATTGCTCACGCTCGACTATAAGCGCAGCCATGTGACCACTTCAAAGAAGTATCACATTTGCCCCAAGTATGAATTTTTGCCCCGTGTCGTAACCGTAGACGAAATATGAAAACATCAAAAAACAGGGGAGATCAAAGAACAGTCAAAGCAGTGGGATTCTCTGGGCGAGCGCGCACCAAAGAAGGCCAAGGTGGGTCTGAAGCATGCGGAGTCATAAACATTGATTACTTTGAAAAGAGTAATACTACGTTCACACCTAAGCCAAATGAGCAAATTTGAATATCTCATTAAAAAGGTGTTCACACTTATAAATCTCATTTTGTTTGACGGTTGTTTTTGTTGTATTTTCATATTTTGTTTTGATAAAATTTTTCTGTGTACAAATTTTTCTTACATTTTGCTTTGAAAGGTATGTTCACAAAGCAGTTTAATATGCTCAGAGCTGTGTTTAACGTGAAATTATCTCATTTGCTACTCATTTCGTTGAAATGAGTTGTAATGAGTTGGAATATTTCTATGGGAAATGAGCTCATTACGCATCTCATTTGTGTTTTTTGGCCGAAATGAGCAAATTAGCTTAGGTGTGAATGGGCTATAAAACAATTACTGGCGCAAATTATTCAGGGCTGTTGGACAGAAAAAAGTGGTCTTTCACCATGACAACATACTGAATTCGCCGTGGCAAAAACCCAAAAATTGTATGGATACTACTGTTACTTTATCCACCATGGCTCCCAGAACTTACGCTCGATGAACTTATGCCCGAAAAAAGAAATGGCAAAAAAGCCCGATTTTCGATAGCATCGAATTTTGGAAAAACGCCCGAATTTGAAATGGCAATTAAACCCGAAAGAAGGAAATTACACCCGAATGGTTTGGAAAATAAGCCTGAAAAAAAATGGAAATGATGTTCGAAATTTACAGCAGTGTTTCGGGCTTTATTTCCAAATTCTTCGGGCGCAATTTCCGTGAGCCAGATTTAATGTAAGACTATCAAAATATTAAACAACAGACTGGAGTAGTAAATTAATGGGCTCAAAATAAACGAAATTTTACCCAACAAAAACGAAAAAAAGCCCAAAGATTTTTGGAAAAATGGCCCAGAAACAAAAACCGAAATTTCGAAGCGAATGATCCGAAGCGATACGTTTGCTCAGCTGCATCGCGATGCGCCATCCGCCGCGCTGCAGGGATCTGGTGCGGGCCCAAATATTTCCTTTGACTTGAACTATATAAATAAAATAAACTGGCCATTTCAGCCTTTGAAAGGACTTTGACCGAACTTCTTATGATCAAATTGTGTTGTGCGTGTTATTAAATGTTTGGACACAATTGATCGAAAACTGGACCTGGAGAAAAATTAATTCAATTAAAAAAACTTTCTGTGTAAGATGGAATTGAACCAAGGTTTTCTGGTGTATGGGTCACGCACTCTACCCACTGCACCACGGCCGCCACTTGTAACTTGAACTAAAAGAACAATAAAAAACGACGGCGAAAGGGTAGGGGCGAGGTGACGCGAGCGATCCGCCACGATACGTGTGCTCAGCTGCGCTGCGATTATAAGATAATCAAAATATAAAAGAACAGAATTGAGCAGTAAATGAATTTTCATCTGTGAAAATATCTGCAAAGATTTCCTTAATTCTATTTTTTTTTTTTTTTTTTTTCTATGTTATCCCATGAACAAGGATTTCATGGACGAATAAGGTTCAAATTGTATTTTTTTTTTTATGATAAAATAATTTTCCCTTATACGATATGTTGTGTTTTACCTTCTGTACAAGGGCAAACCATTTAATTTGATAAAAAAGGCCGATTTTTGTTTTTGGGCCTAAATTCCAATTTTTTCACAAACACCAAAAAAAATGACAAAATCACCCGAAATTTGGGGTATTTTTTCCTAGGAATTAATGCTTGATTTTGTATGGAGAATTTCGGGCTTTTTTAACCATTTTTTTTTTTGGTAAGTTCATCGGGCGTAAATTCCGGGAGCCATCTACCATATTCTCCAGATTTAGCCCCCTGTGACTTTTTCCTATTTCCAAATCTGAAAAAATGGATCGGTGGTAAGAGATTTGGGATGAATGAAGACGCCATCACTGAAACAAATGCATATTTAGAGAAACTTGATAGAAATTATTATTGGGAAGGAATAAAAAATTGAAAAAAACAGTGGATTAAATGCATTAATCTAACAGGAGAGGAGACTATGTTGAAAAATATAACGCATATTTTCCAAAATAAAAAACCTGCCGATTAAAACCATTATTTGGAAGGAATAAAAAAACTGGAAAAACGCTTGACTAAATGTGTCGATTTTAAAGGGGACTATGTTGACCAATAAAACGCCGTTTTGCCGAAAAAATACCGTTTATTCAAAAAATCACTGACTTATCAAATGGCCCTAGTAACATAGAGCGCTCAGAATGCAACGAATTTAAGTTTTTAAAAAAGTACGGTGGAAGTTCATAAAAGTTCGTACATGTGTAAAGAATCTAATTTATGATTAACGCAAACTTACGAAATGACCTGAATCACCTTATTATTTACAAAAATTAAATACTTTGACAATTATATTAAATAATAAATATAAATATCAAAAATGTGATAAACCAAAAATTCGTGAGGTTTCTTATGTATTATTTTTAATTCTTGCATCTGCATGTCGTGGGTAGATAGTTTTTTCGATTTGCAACATCCACTAAAAAAAAAAGATTCTGCAAGTCGATAAACTTAGTCCAAGAAATGGTGAAGGAGCCACTTTTTATCATGTCTGCAACAAGTTCCTCACTCTGCACAAATACAGGCTTATTTCATCGTCGTTTTTTTCTTGTGTGATTTGTTTGGATTTTTTCTTTCAATATTTTTTCATTTTGCTCCTTCAATGAAATCGAGAGTTTTCTGGTTTTTTCGTCTTGCTGACTGCCTGACTGACTGACCTACTTGATGTTATTAAAAAAAGAAACATAACTGAGCGAAATGTGAAAAAACACGTTATATAGAAATAACCAAGTAGCGGCCACAAAAACTTAAATTCACCGCAAAATTCGAAACCGTCTCCGATGCCAGATGATGTGTTTGATCTTCAGAAAAAAGTACACTTGGCTGGATATTTCTTGATTATTGGTATTAATAGTGTCTTTGGAGCCTGTTTATGGGGTTGATGCATTTGGTTAGTTGTTAAAAACAACAATCATTGAACAAACCTAATTATCGCTTCCACGCGGTTTTAGCTGCAAAGACCTTCAATAATGTTTGTTTTTATTGTGGTCGCTATGTTATTCTTCGTATCTTGTGTCAACGCAATTTATTTGTTGAATGCGTTGTTTGGTGTGTGATGTTTATATTAACTGCTGCATGCAATTCGTTGATGAAATATTATCATTTGTAAGAAAACCAAGGAAACATTTTAATATTGGCCACATTCAGCGAACACAGCTGTTCCGTACCGCCGCCGGAGTGAATGAGTGATATTTTTATCGAAATGAGTTGTTTTATTTGGAATAAGTTGCTTCGTTAAGTGGTTATAAGGTTTCTGATACATTTTTTACAACAAAAGTACGGGAACACTCCAGTGTTTGCTACAATTTTTTCTTAATTTTCTCATGACAAAAGAAGTTGACTGTATCGTGAACGTACCCGTAGGTTTTGACGTGATTGCGTTTCTTTATGCGTGTATTTTTTATTGTGACAATCTTTTACTTTGTTCCCAACTTATCCTCATCTTTATTCTTATTCTTATATTTGTCCTAATAACTTGTCTCTAATAATTTGGCCTACTTCTTGTCCAAAATTTTGTGATGATCCATGTCCAAATTTCTGAGGTTATCATTGTTTAAATCACTTTCCAAATCCTTGTCTCACTTCTTTTCTCAATCTTTGTCCTTAATCTTGTCCTAAGTGTGTCCAAATCTTTGTTCTATTCCTTGTCCCAGTTCTTTTCGTTATCCTTATCTTGGCCTAACTATTATTTTAGGTGTGTCTAAATCTCTGTTCTTATCGTTATCCTAATCCTTGCCGCAGTGCTTTCCCAATCCTTGTCAGAATTCTTGTCCTAACTCTTTTCCAATTCCATGCTCTGAGCTTTTTTCAAATCTTTGTCCTATCCCTTACCCTTTTAGTCTTTATCCTTATTCCTATACTTTCCTTTGTTCCCAAAGTATCCTCATCCTTATTCTAATATTTATCCTAATCATTGTTCTACTCCTTACCTTCTAAGTCCTGGTCCTAATCTTGCTCAAATCATTGTCCTAATCTTCTCCTTATTTGATTTTAATTCAATTTTTTTATATTTTTTGTATTTGGTATTTTGTGCATTTAGGTTACATTAAGGAGGGATCCCCTCATGAGGCCTCATGATACCATAATTTTTGTTTTCTCATGTGACCGAAAAAACTGTCGTTCCATAAAACTTACCGTACCGTTAATAGTCATGGAGTTATTATTCTATGCAACATTTTTTCATTGTTAATTCATGAACATTATTGTTTCATTTTTAATGCATTAAGCGGTTGCACCACGGAGGCGTGGCCCAAAAAAAAAAAGTTTTTTTTTATATTAGTTATGAGATAAAAGAATAACTTTTTCTATTGTTTAATAAAAGAAAAAGGGACGAGAACAAGGCTTTGGCCAAGGATAGATCAAAGATTCAGGATTTATACAAATATTCAGACATGGATTGGGACAAGAATTTGGACAACACTGAAAACAAGAATTAGGAAAAAAGTCGCGAAAAGAAGTTGGACAATTATGAAATTGATTCGATAGGACGGGGACAATAATAATGGATTAGATTAGAAAAAGAACGAGAACAAGAATTAAAGAATTTGGAAAAGGATTAAGACAAGGTTTCAAAAAAAGGATTGGTATGAGGATTTGAGCGAAGCTTATTTGACAAGAATTAGGAATAATATTGGGACAAGTATTGCGATAAGAAGTGGGACAAGGATTATGAAATTATGACAAGGAATTTGGACAAGAACAAGAATTTGGACCTAAATTAAAACAAGAATTCGCATAACAGCCATTCCATTTTGAACGTATCACTCATACGGGTTGACTACCTCCAATGTTGCTCAAACTTTTAAAATTGAATCTTCTCGTGAATTAAAAACACTATTTTGAGTAAAAAAATTTTTAAATTTTTTTTTCAAGTTTTTACGTAACATTAAAATTTCGCCAAAATGGTAGAAAAAATGAAATTGCCTTTCTCTTGAAAAATCATATATTCAACAAAACTAATTCGATTTTCACGTTTGAGGTATTTTCGAAAAGACAATAAATAGTTGTTTTTTATAAAAATATAGAACACAAAATTATTTTTTTAAATTTCTTAACTTCAAGGTCAAATTTTGCAAGTATAAAAATAGGATTTTTCCCCACTTTAAAAATTGAAAAAAAAATATCTTCAGAAAGTTCATTTTATTATCTTTCCATCTGCCAAAAATCATGAGGGTGTTATTTTTCTTTCTATTTTAATAATTTATTTAATATTTTTTAAACGACCACCTAACATACTACTTCCATACAACCATACTATGTACATTAGACTGTACCTCAAAAAAAAGTTCGCCGTATACCAGCGAATATGACGCATTTTTGCAAGACAATTGCGAAGAAAATATTTTTTTTTACCGAACGTAGGGGTCGCACATTGACATATTTCTTCATATCTCTGGTGTTTACAGTTGGATTTTAAAGTCTGGTATATCAATGTTTTTGTCTCAAGGGGACCAATATGACATCTATAGAAGTCATTGACCTCAGGTGCACCGTTTTAGCACTTACCCTCCAGATCTTTTTTTACTCAAATTAGTGTTTTTAATTCATGAGAAGATTCAATTCTGCAAGTTTGAGCAAAACCGGAGGTGGTCAACCCGTAATTTACGTTTTTTGATGCGCTTAATTTGGAATGGCTGATAAGCATTAGGATACCTTTTGGTTAAAATTTGAACCGGACTGTGCAAATAAAACAACAAAAGTTTATTATTCTTTAATATTTATTTTATCTCCTACAATATAATCACCATCGGAGACTATACACCAACGTTTTTTCCCATTCTTGATAGCATTTTTGGTAGACCGATTTCGGAATGACCTTTAGCTCATACTGCGAATTCTCTTTGATCACGGGTCGTTTGAACCTAACTTAACCCGAAAGTCCTTGCACTTCAGATTTTTTTTGGCAGAACTGGTCTCTGAGGTATGAATTTATGGAAAAATACTTTTCCCAAATCGAACAACGAGCTATTTCAGTTTATGAGCCATTTGAAAAATGCAATGTTTGCTTCAAAATTGTTTTTTTTACAGTGTAGGAAAAAGATGTGTGTATGTGCGTGTACGGGTCTTCGTTCTGCCCATATGGGTATACCCAGCTAGCATTTTCAATCGTAGGCGACTCTTCCACGATTGGACCGGGCGATTAAATAAATCGTCGACGATGTCGTATTCCGATCGCGCAAGTTCAGTCCAACGGGAGAAACTGTGTCAAGCCGGCGACTCTTCCATTCGAGTCGTCTACGATGCTCAGAAAAGAATCGTGTAAGACGCTTTTATTCCTATTTCAAACGATCCTTGAATCAATCGCCTAATTGAGTCGTCTACGATGCTCAAAAAAGAATCGCGTAAGACGCTTTTATTCCTACTTCAAACGACCCTTGAATCAATCGCCTAATTGAGTCGTCTACGATGCTCAGGAAAGAATCACTGAAGGGTCTTGAAACTATTGCCAATACGATCTTTAATTGACCCTAAATGCTTCAAAATAAAAAGCATTGTTCTGTATTGTTAATTTTTTAATTGTAATATATGTAATAAGTTTAAACTCGTGTATATAAAATAAAATTAATTCAATTTTTAATTAAAAAAAAAAAACAAAATTCAGTCATAGAAAAATAAAACATATAAAAAAATAAATTATGGAGCCAATCCCCCTAATTTGTTTCGTCATCCTTTTTGGTCCGATCACCCTTTCTGAGTCGGTCACCAGCATGGACAAAACGTCGTCAGCTTTGAATTTTGAATGACATACATACATCTTAAAAAAGAAAAACAAATTAGGAAACTGTAAAAGCATGAAATAAAAAGTACTTACTTGCTATAATTCTTGGGCACGTGTTCACTAGCTAACAACTGAGTTAAAATGAAGCAAAAAACAGTTGTTGAAAGAAAGCAAACATCAGTTGTTCTTTGTAAACTTTTCTAAACACAACGGTTAAGTTCGCCAAACGATCGCGGGAATGCGTTAGCGGCGATATCTAAACATAAAGGTTAAATTCGCCAAACGATCGCGAGAATGCATAAGCGCCGATTTTAGAGTTACAAAAAAAAACACGAATGGTCGTCAGAACGATTAAACGACTATTGTAGAGTAACAAAAAAAAAAAACACTCGTCAATCAATCATCAAAATGAGTCGCATTCTTGCTAGCACTCTTTAAATGCTCGCCAAAATGCGTGAACTACGATTCACTCGTCCAACAATCGTTACAACAACTCGCAATAGCATCATTTGGAAGAGCAAAATAAAATTCTACTTTAACAATCGCCTGGACGATTAAAAAAAGAATCGCGAAATGATCGCGCTCGTCATACAATCTTCCAAATGCTAGCTGGGTACGGACACCCTGAAACACACACAAGCCCATAAAAATACTCCCACACATACACACACACATACAGGCACAGAACAATCCCAACAAGAGCGCGCTCCACAGCACGGCCACATACAATACATTATTTATTATGAACATGGTAGAATTATAAGGTAGGGCCGACTCGGAGAAGAATGGAGTGGAAAGCAGCGAAAAAGGGGGCTAGTTGTCAAAATCAGCTGTTCATATCGAGTTTCTTTATGTTCATGTTTCGCAGTTGATTTTAGGTTAAACTTTTTACAAGCTTTTTTTCAAATTTAACACTTCCGCGGCATTTTATAGATTTATTTACAATGTTTTTACAATATTTCCACTCAAATTAACACAAACTTAACACACGTGTCCGCACTATTTACAAATTGAAAACATGATATTTCTTTTTTCATTTGACATTTCCACCAACTTCGTCATTTTGACAACTATCCGACCTTTTCACTATCCACTATTCGTTGACGCGTGAGGGCACTGAGCGACCCGGCCCTACCTTATAATTCTACCATGATTATGAAAAATATTCTTTATTCACTAATTATATAAATATGAGAGAACAACGTTTATATATTATACATTATTTATATTATATTGAATAACATCTTTCAACAACCTAAAATCATAAAGAGAATGGGTCTCAGGAACCTTATATTTGTTCCATACGGTTTTGAAATCGGAATGTACGGATTCCATAGCTTGTTCGCTTTAAAATCCAAGACCTCTCTTAGAATTTTCACAGAAATCTTCGATATGATAAAATACCGCATGTACCTTTGGTGTGACTGATATACCCAAAGCTAAATAGCTCGATTTAAATTTCCCAATCGATTCTCTGTAATGGCTCAATGATTACGCGCTTCTTACTAGCAACTCTTAGGGCACTTACTATACCAAGGGTCGTTTTTGATCTTAGGTTGAATTGCGTTTTAATTTTCACAAAATCTTGTCCAGACAAGAGATAAAGAGTAGTTGCAGGGGCAGCTGTATTGCAGAACGGGTTCACAATAATTTCCATAGCTTTCCCTCCAGCGGGCTGCGTCAGTGAGATCGGTAGATCTTGTTTTTTTTCTTCAACAGTGTGCTTATTAGAAATATCCGTAACTAGTGTTACCGAGAGTTGCTCCTTTAATTTCTGTCGTAATGAGTTGTCAACATAGCTATGGAGATTTTTTAACGTAGCCGCTTTAGTATATTTATGAGAAGTGACACTTTTCGGTAAAATGAAGCATTTTGAACACCGTTTCACACATTTTGGAGCAGACGATTAAAGAGGTCGAGTCAAAAGAGGCTTTGTGACGTACCATCTTGCAAGCTCACACAAATAACACTCACAGAACTTCCCAGCCTGAGATCTTGTACATAAAATTGGCTTTTGGAACTTGGAAAAATCTGGTAATCGAAGGGTTTGAAGATTTGCGCTTCCGGAGTCTCTCTCCGATATATCTCGGTATATATGTATTTCTCTTTCATCACTCAGCAAATTGTCGAGATTAATCTGAAGTAATTTTTCAAAATGCGATCTCAATGAATTTGACACTTTGACCATCGTTTTATTTTTCTTCCAGCACAAGAAACACACTTAGCTTCGATTTTCTTCATGTGAAAGTGCATGAGTACTGTGAGAAGTTTTTGAGATTGAAGAAGACATTTCGAAATATCGTAGCTCGTACCGTTTGACCAAGATTATTCGACGTGTTCACAGTCACAAAGTTAGTTGTAAACTACAATTTATTGTATGGGGTTTGTTATATTGAATTCCAATTTCAAAACCGTATGGAACAAACATAAGGTTCCTGAGACCCACTCTCATTATTATATTAGAGTATAATAACAACTCTAGGTTGTTGAAAGCTGTTATTGAATATAATAGTAATCATGTGTGTGTGTGTATGTGTTGGAGTATTTTTATGGGCCTGTGTGTGTTTCAGGGTGTCTATATACTCATATGGGCAGAACGAAGACCCGTACACGCACATACACACATCTTTTTCCTACACTGTAAAAAAAAACAATTTTGAAGCAAACATTGCATTTTTCAAATGGCTCATAAACTGAAATAGCTCGTTGTTCAATTTGGGAAAAGTATTTTTCCATAAATTCATACCTCAGAGACCAGTTCTGCCAAAAAAAATCTGAAGTGCAAGGACTTTCGGGTTAGGTTAGGTTTAAACGACCCGTGTGATGACATCAATCGTCTCAAAATGTTTTCCACGAAGCGACAATTTGAGTTTGTGGAATAAAAAAAATTCACACGGGGCCATATCTGGAGAATATGGTGATTGTTGAACGATATTGATATTGTTTTTGGTCAAATAATTGCATACAATGCTTGATGTGCGAGCTGGTGCATTGTCGTGCTACAAAAACGATGAATTGTTCTTCCATAATTCTCGAATCTTTCACCGAATATTCTCTTGCAAATGCTTTTAAACACTCAAATAATATTGAGCATTGACCGATTGACCTTGCGGAAGGAATTCCGAGTGCACGACACTTTGAAAATCGAAGAAAACAGTCAACATCATCTTCATTTTTGAACGACTTTGTCGTGGTTTTTTGAGTTTCGTCTCATCTGCGCCATTCTGCAGATTGT
Source organism: Pherbina coryleti (assembly GCA_943735915.1). Lineage (NCBI taxonomy): Eukaryota > Metazoa > Arthropoda > Insecta > Diptera > Sciomyzidae > Pherbina > Pherbina coryleti. The sequence continues at coordinate 16,738,892 of OX030950.1, read as the reverse complement.
TGAGCTGTTTCGACGTTATACTCGTACACTCAAGTCTCTTCACCAGAAATGATGCGCTGAATGTCCGTATCGTCCATTAAAAACATCTTCTGAGCGGTAGTCTTGCGAAACTCTTCATGAAGGAAATTCAGCAATTTTTGGCACAAGTCGCGCTACAATTTGTCGCATGCCTTAAACACCATGTAACAAGGTGTGCGCCGATCCAGTCGATATATCAAGCTCGGCAGCTATATCCATCACGATCACACGACGATTTCGAGCACAATTTCTTTTACTTTTTTTACCTTTTTATAGTTTATTGCTGCTGCTGGACGAGAAATGTGAGGCAAGTTGCCAACTAATGTATGACACTTTTTAAACAATTTGCGCCACTCAAATTCCTGAGTGCGTGATAGAGTTATATCTTATAGGTTTTCTGCAACATTTTCAATGTATCCGAGTCTATAACAGTATTGCCAGCTTTCGAAAAAAAAATCATTAGCCTTAGGACAACTGTTGTTGCACAGTCCGGATCAATGTTGAACAGAAGGTAAGGAGACGGCCGTGGTCGAGTGCGTTAAACAGTGCGTTTTGAAAGGATTTTGACCGAACTTCTTATGATCAAATTTGTTATGCGTGTTATTAAATGTTTGTACACAATTCAATTGAAAAAACTTTCTGTGTCAGGTGGAAATTGAACCAGGGTTCTCTGGCGTATGGGTCACGCACTCTACCCACTGCTCAACGGCCGCCACAATTCCGCAGATATCCGCTTTCGACGGATATCTAAAAAGAAATTTCTTTGCTGAAAAAAAGAAGAATCTTCTAAAATTAGTACATTCACGGAGAGAAAAAAATCCAGCAATCTGTGCTTGAATCAAGAAAATAGGCTATCAGTAAGCACTCAGGCGTAAATTTCTCAATTCAAGCATTATTTTGCTAGAATTCAGTAAATTTGAAACACAGGATATTAAAAAAAAAAAATGCTTAATTCAAGAAACATTTGCTTAAAACTAGGCCTGTGCGAATAGCATCGATCACGAATCGAGTCAAACAGTGAAACTTGACTCGAACTCGAGTCGAATAATTCGAATTTTTGATTGCCTCGAGTTCTACGTGGTATTTTTTGAGTTTCGAGTTATGAATATGATAATTTTTTTGAAAAATTATTCGGAGAAACTCGCAATTCGCGAGTTATTCGATAATTTTCGAATTTTTCGCTCAAACGAGTTACTCGAAAGTACGATATTTTTAATTCGAGTTTCGAATCCAGCTATTCGACTCTAATCGCAACGAATTTCTCGCCGTTAGAAGTACTCGCACAGGTCTTCTTAAAACTCAAGAATATTTTTCTATATTCAAGACTAATGTAAGAAGGCTCAAGGCTTGAAGTAAGAAAAATTTGCTTGATTCAAGTAAACAATTTGCTGAAAACTAAAATAGTTCTCTGCGATTGCTTTAATTAAGAAAATATTTTATTGATTCAAGTCTTGTTTCAGATTTTATCATAGAATCAAATATTTTAATCCTGTTTCAAGCAATCATTTATTTTACTCAATTTATGAGCATTTTACTCATCTCAATCAGAAATAAATGCTCATTATAAATATATTTTTCTTAATTTTATGTTTTTTTTGCATGATTTGAGCAAATGAGGTTTAATTTTAAATTTTCTTAGATAAAGCAAAATATTTGCTTAAAATAAGAATAATTCTCTCCGTGTTGTGGTAGGGCGTTTTGCGCCATTGCATTTTAGCTGGAGCTTATTAAAAAATGTCAGTTTATTGAAAAATGTGCGTGAGTACCTTTTTTTGAAAGGTTTTTTTTTCATTTATAAGCCCCGTATAGGTTTATTTCGCTCTTTCTACCACTCATCTATAAAAATCGTACAACAACATGACTCGTGCTCTACCCACAGTTTGCGAAAAACGTATTTTTACGTGTCTCACCAACAATGTGTAAAAATTTTCAGGAGGGTGGCCTATTTGCGATAGAATGTTGGACTTAGTTTGGGAATTCTTTGTAATATAGGAATTTACTTATATTTCAACTTCAACGATTACTTTAACCTTTACGAATAAACAATTATAAGAGGAAGAATGTCTTGCTCTTAGATATGCAAGTAATATTTCAGCATGTAAAATTAACATATTGTCCATTATATCTTTTATGACTCTTATTACTGGACAACCACTTAAACCGACTATATCCATAAACTAAGGTATTAGCAATGCTCTGACATAAATTAGCATAATAAAAGGGCAAAAAAAAAACCCACTAGCTAGGTGTAACAGAGCAACAAGAAGTGGAATAAAATAATTAAACTGATATTATCTCAAGGTCATAAATGAAGAAGTTTATGTTTAAGAGACATTTAACTGCATATTTACCAGTGATTAAGATACTTAACATTGACTCAGCCTTCAAGAAGTGGGCGCATTTTTTCTTTTTTTTTTTGTATTAAACACAAAAATGTCATCACACTATAACCAGATGAGCTGAGGTGCGTCAAAAACTTAATTGAATTACTAATTAATTAATGGCTTGATTGTGCAATTAATTTAATTTGAGTTTTTTTAAACATTGTTGAGCTTCTTCATGTAATCATGGGTTTTTCATTTGTATGAAAATACCAAAAAAAAGTCTATATCGTTCATAAGAATCCATAAATTAAGATAAAACAAAAAAAATCAGCACCATGTTCCACAAATTTTTTTTTAAAATATTTCCCAGTGAGTTATGTCAAGTTATGAGCTGGCTGCAGAATCACCTACTTGCACATAACATACGTTGAGTCGACCAACCTTAAAGATCATCCGCCAGATGCGCCCGATCAATCTCAGGCGGCATTTATACAAATGTTTTGCAGACGCTTGCCTAGACGCTAGCTTCTTTGTTGGGCTTAGTAGCAATGGACACTTTTCGGCACTTTGGATTTCTGGTCACGTGCTAAAATAAAAAATTGTTCACATCTTTACCAAAGAGCAAACTAAAAAAAAATTAATTAAAATTGTCGCTGATGCGCATGTTTAATGGTTTGCCTACCGCCCACATAACTTTATGGTGCGGTCGACGTACTCTTTATGGATGTAATTTTGTTTTTTTAAAGGGGCAATAAATCTATGTTGGCTCCAGTTTAAGACAGGTTAACAAACAGAAATTGGCAATAAAATCAATTTATGTAGATTTAATTTTGGAATTCATTCATAATAATGAATGGCAACGACAAGAGTCCGTTAGCTTAGCTCATTAAATGTTTTGTGAGAGAGACAAGCACAAAACTATTTGAATTTACAAATTGCTTATCGAGAGCATACTTTTAGGCTTTCTTTGAGCACATAATGTAATGTGTTAAATTAAAAATAACAACGTAATGAGTTTGTTACGTTTTCTTCTACTTGTGTAATAAGCTTTTTAACATTTTATAGAAAATTAACGAAATATTTTTGTGTTATATGTTTCAAACAATTATACGTACACATGAAGTCTTAACAGTATTTGACTTTATGAAGAAATTATTCAATCGAATAAAAAGAAAAACTCGAATCGAATTTTCTTGTATAAATAAAACTTTTATTGTAAAAAATTCAGAGCCGATCTGAAAATAAACTCAATTAATTGCCCGTTAAGCAAGAGAGCGCTCTGTTTCTTGTTAGTATAGTTTTTTGAACGTATAGTTTTGGAACTTGACGCTTCATTCTTTTCTTTGCACGCAGTTCTTTTCTGTTATTTGTTCTGTGTACTTTTAAATAAATATCATGAGTAACAGTCATAAGAAAATTTCAGTGGACATAAAAAAGTTGATCGTTTCATGCATAAAGAGGGGAAAGTTTTGGGAGAGATGTCGGAAACTATTTCCCGGCCTCGTGAAAACGTTAAATAAGCAGGAATGCATGAGACTTCACCAGGAAGAGGACGTTAAAGAACCTTAGACAAGCTTTTGGAGCGGAAAATTTAAGGAAAATCCCAAAATAAGTGCTGTAAAAATTGCCGATAATATCGGAAAATATGAAAGCTACAGCAACGCTTTTAAGCCATTAGAAATTTCTTGTATTCTGTTCAGTTTAAAGTTTGTATTCCTTGAAAGAAACCCTTTAACATATATCTAAGAAGAATGTAAAACTTCGTTTGGAATATGCCAAGAAATATGCTGGACTTCTGCAAAGCATTTATTTTTACGGACGAAAGCTAATACAATATTTCCGATGGCAGACGATTTCTTTGACGAAAAGTAAATACTGCTGTGAACACGGGGGTGGATCTGTAATAGTTTGTGGTGCGATTGTAGTTACAGGTGTGGAAAATTTGTTTTTTTTTTAAACTGCAATGGGCGCAACGAACTTGGGTCTAGGAAACACTTTTCGGTTTGTACAGAACAATGACCCTAAGTACACATCCAGACTTGTAATAGAATGTTTTGCTTTATAATCTAAAAGAAGTGATTCTCCAACCTCCCCAAAACCCTGATCTTAACCCCATAGAACATCTATGGGGTATATTAGAACAAAAAAATATGGCAATGCACCATTACTAGCAAATATAAAAATAAAATAAGACATAATTTGGCCATTACAGCCCTTGAAAGGACTTTGACCGAACTTCTTATAATCAAATCGAGTTGCGAGTATTATTAAATGTTTGGACACAATTTATCGAGAACTGGACCTACTTAATATTTTTATACCGACTCCGAACGGCTAATATGCATGTTCTCAAGAAGCTTTACATGACATTATTTACTCTCTGAGGTTTGACATTGTCTGCAGAGAGTTGACGGCCGAACAGAAAAATTAATTCAGTTGAAAAAACTTTCTGTGTCAGGTCGAAATTGAACCAGGGTTCTCTGGCGATGGGAAACGCACTCTACCAAGTTTCAAATCACAGTAAACTGAACGAAGCCACAATTTCTCTTCAATTTTATTGAACTACAGCGCATGCTACTATTTAGTTTAGACACAAACCTTTGTAGCCTTCATGTAAAAGAAAAATAATAACCTTATTTTTTCCAACATCCAAAGTAAAAGATAAAAAGACCAAACAGCTGTTTTTCGCATACACGGTTAATATTTTAAATATATATAAATCTAATTTGATTATAGCTTCGTTAGATTCGCCAGTGCTCAACTCAATTACGAAAAAAACGGCAAATCACTTAGCTGTTACTTACTGCATATTTGTCAACACTTTTGTTTTTACAGACCACATAAAGTCTGCCAATAAATTAGTTTTGGTTTTGTACTCACATCACATTTTGACAGAATCTATTACATTTACCTTATGCCGTACACAAACCAACTAAAACATAAGAACTTGGCAACGCAACTTTACTCAACTCAACTGATAATTGACTTACTCTATACTCAACTAGCTGTAGACTTTGTTGTTCTTTTCCCATACAAATTTTGAAATAAGCGACATGAATTGAGTATAAGCTGGCGAATCGAACGCAGCTTATAATAATTTTGTGATTTGCAGAGATGGGTACATCCAGAGCAGAGTAGATGCGAGATTATCGGCAGAAAAAAAGTGAGAAAAAATTTAAAGTTGAAAAGGTAAAGCCAAAACAAATTGAGAATAATTCAACTCAGCGTAACAGGGACTTTTTGTGAACTTTTCAGATGATTTTAATCACTATAAAATCTTTTTTAACCAGGGTTATTACCAAGGCAGACAATGGCAAACCTAGGAGAGTAAAAACTGCCATGCAAAGCTTCTTGAGAACATAAGCCGTTCGGAGTGGGCATAAAGCTTGTCGGTCTAGATCTCGATCATTTGTGTTCAAACATTTTGCAAAAAGCACAACACAATTGATTATAAGAAGCTCGGTCAAAGTTCTTTCAAGGGCTGAAACGGCCATTTCGTTTTTTGTTTATTACAGTTTACATACGAGGGCAATTTGATAAGTCAGTGACTTTTTGAATAAAAGGTATTTGTTTTGTCAAAAAAGCGTTTTATTTCAAAACATAGTTTTCTTTTAGATTGATATACATATTGAGTCCATCGCTTTTTCGATTTTGTTATTCCTTCTAAATAATAGGTTTTGACAAGGCGTGGTGACCTCTTCATTCGCTCAAAATCTCCGTCTGCCGAGCCATTTGATCAGGTAAGGAGAATATCTGGGGAATATGTGGGTAGAATTTTATAGCCCAATTTATTGATTTTTGCTACACTGAACCAAATATTGTTCTTAAAATCAAAGAATCTCGTTCATAAAGCGAAATTCATTGATTTTTAAGAACTATTCATTGCCCCAAAGAACGAATTCTTTGGTTCAATGAATCGTTGTTCTTAATTTTAAGGAACTGTTCATTGTTCGTGTTCATTAAAATTTTATTTCAGTTCTTGTGTTGTAATATCTAAAAAACCATTAGAGAATTTTATCTCAATAAGAAACTGATTTTTTAAAATATATCTTGATATTGTTTTAAAATTTCTAAGGACAGACTAACTTATTGTAACAGTTGTATGTGTCATTAATTAATCATTTTTCTTCATAACATATCAAAGAACTAACGTAAGAACAAAGATTCATTGAATCAAGGAACTCGTACTTTGGACCAATTTTAATGTGTAATACATTGGGACAAAGAACTTTTTCTTTGTTATTAAGTACGTTTTTGGTTCTGTGTATGGCGACTACATATGTGTGCGCTGGTGCGTTATCATGGTGTAAGATCACTTTTTTTACTTCAAATCCGGTCGGTTTTGCTTCAAGTTAACGTTAAATTTATTCAACAGATGTGAATAATATTTGCCGGTAAATGACTTTGTTGGCATTTGACAGACCCCGTTTGGCCTTCTTTGATGCACGTTCACCCAGAAAAATTCACAGCTTTTCCTGTTCTTTGGTCCCTGCGGTATTGTGATGTATTAATGTTTCGTCCACGGTTACGAAACGACACAAAATCACTTTCGGATTGCGGTTGAACATCGTCAAAGACTCCTTTAATGTGGTCACATGGCAATGCTTATGGTCGAGTATGAGCAATCGCGGCACACATCGCGCGGATAGCTTTTTCATGTCCAAATATTGATGTAAAATGTGATGTGATGTGGCGTCCGTGGCGTAGTTGGTTAAAGTGCGTGGCCGCTATGTCAACAAACTTTGGAAACCCAGGTTCGAACCCCAACGGCGTTCATCGCCGTTCGGAGTCGGCGTTAAGCATGTAGGTCCGGTTCTCGGTCAATTGTGTACAAACTTAATAACACGCACAACACAATTGATCATAAGAAGCTAGGTTAAAGTCCTTTCAAGGGCTGAAATGGCCAGTTATTTATTTTTTTATTTTTATGTGATGTACCCGCTCAGTTGAGATACCTTCTGTCTCAGCCATCTCACATATCTCCGACCGTCCAATATCATTTCATGGATTTTATCGACGATTTCTGGCGTGACCACAATAGAATGCAGTAAACCACTTCTTAACCATTTTAATTCATGGAGCGAAGTTCCCACAGAATTCATAAATTTTCGGTGGTTTTGGTGATGATTTTTTTATTCGCAATAAATAATGCTTGATGATTACACGAAATTCACTTTTTCCCATTTTAACCGAAAATCACGAAGTTGCCTGCTTTCAATAGCTGTCAAACACAAACTATGTTAACTAAAGCAGCTTGCTCAAAATTTGACAGAAGTCTATTAAGAGATGAAAGTTTATAGGACCAGTGCAGCCAGCATAATCCTCAGATCTGAACCCGATTGAGAATTTGAGGGAAATTGAGTCACTAGAGAGGGTGCACATGGAGGTAACAATAAATTATTTGAAGCGATAAACGAAGCTTGATCAACTGTTCCACAGAATAGAATAGACAACCAGATTTTGTCGTTGAAACAATTTTTATGCTTCAACATTCTACTCTGTACGATAACTTTTCATGTATTTTATTCTAATTGCGCTTGCAAGAAGACAAACGCAGAAGCAAACGTAATTAATGTACCTTCAGCTTAACGGTGTTAAATCACAAGATCTGGTGACCACGGCCAGAAAACTTCGTTCGCAATAACTCGGTTACTTTGCGACTTGTATGGCACATAGCACCATCCTGTTGAAAGCAGAGCACTTCTTGCAGTGACCCAGTTTCTTGGATTATTTTGATTATGTTACGTACATACGTCTCAGAACGAACATAATTACATATTAAGCGTGAATTTTCAACACATTCTGTGCTTTCTTTTATTAGGGTGACCAAATAAGAACAATTGGGAAAGAAATTTTAATAAAACAACAACGGTGTAAGATATCAAATTAATTCTGGTTTTATTTTGAAGCTATATTTATGTCATTATGTATGGAAAAGCACATCACTTAAATGGCTGCCTCGGCTTTCCTGGCAGTGTTTCAAGCGGTCGGTCCAATTTTTGATGACTCGATCCAATATGCACGGCGTTATTCCGATAATAGCGTCTCGAATGTTTGATTCGAACTCGTCGAAAGTCATTGGCTTGTTAGCATAGACTAAGGAATGACCGAGGCGTGCCAAGTCGCATATTGGGTGCAGCCTATTCATGAACTTAGTATCCATATTTATCCTCCACCACTTTGAGCGTTGCGTTGCTTGTGTGGCATGTAGTCCCTCTTGTTGGAACCACAGCTCGGACATATCAATGTTGTCGAGCTCTGGCCACAGAAAGTCGATTAACATCGGTCTATACCTAGGACCATTGACACTTCAACACCGACTGCTACGGCGGCTATGTTTTTATAATTTTTGCATGAAATTCGGCATAAAACTAGTAGCTCTAGTTCTCGATCAATTGTGTCAAAACATTTAATAACAGCACAACACAATTTGATCATAAGAAGTTTGGTTAAAGTCCTTTCAAGGGTTGAAATGGCCAGTTTATTGAAAATGGTAAGTTTGGTGAAAAAGAGCAGACATTCGCTTAACCTGGAAAGGTAATAAAGGGTGGTTTTTTTAGGGGCATAGAACTTTTCTTTCAAATAAAATACAGAGAAATTACTGAAATTGCCAATATTTTGGCTTTATTTGTTCACAAATATTATGACATTTAGTTTAAATTTAGTTGGAACACAATTTTGGGCAATTGACTACCGCCACTGCGTTTTATGAAGAGGATCCTGTCGGTCCAATTTTATACTACTTTTTCCAGCATAGCCAGCCTTATCTTGCCAAAAACGCCAAAAATGTATGTTCCAACTGGTCACTCACGCCCAGCTGGTTTATTAGCATAGGCTAGTGACTTGCTGTATCCCTCACAAAAAATAGTCCAACGGAGTCCAATTACTTGACCTAGGTGGCCAATTGACAGGCCCATTTCTTGATATGAATGACTCGGTCAACAAAAGTGCGTTCCAATAAAGTGATAGTTTCACGGCATACTTCATGGCTAAGATATGTTATTTTGATACAAAATAAATTCAATAACCTATCTTTTAAAATGTTTATCTTCAAGGATATAAATGCGAAAGGCCACCTCATGTTTGCAAAATTTTTTTTATTTAATAACCATTTAATATCTACTTTTAGCTCTGGGAGTGCCAAAGTGCTCAACTTTTTAAAAATATTCTGTGAAATTAAAAAATTTTTACCGTTTTCATAAAGTCACTGTGAATGGTCACTTTAACCCTTTGACGACCGCTCCTGAACCGCTGGAAAATTCGTTAATCCGGCAACGGATTCGTATTAAGCGACTCCATATTACTAAAGAAAAGTGTTGCAAAAAACAATTTTTTTTACCTGCAAAAGTGTGAAAAATCATGGGACCTATGTGTCCCAATGGTCGACAACGGTAAAAATGTATACCACTATTTTCTTTCATTGACAGTATGCGAACGAAAAGTTTGAGGTTGAATTTTGATTTACTTCATGAGAACTCGTTGTATTTAATCTGTTTTGAAAGTTAACCAATGAAAGTTTAAAAAATAACCTTTGCAATGATGGTACTTTGACCTCTATATGACTATTGGTTTAGGAGATATTCCCAAAATATTTAAAAAGATTGTTAAAAAACCCCAAAAATTCTATCATAATATCTGGCCTTCTATATTTGCTACGGCGTAATGTTTGACATCCAATGAAAGATTGAAAAATAACCTTTCCAATGGTGGTACTTTGACCACTCTTTACGACTATTCAAAATATCACAAAATAAGTTGAATTTTTCCAAAAATCGGATCTTTCATTTGATGCAAAACAAAACTTCGTAACAAAAAAATTTTAGAGATTTTTTAACGAATTTTTGACGTATTTTGGAAATATCTTCTGGACCAATAGTCGTAGAGAGGCCATAATACCACAATTAGAAAGAAAATTACACTTTTGATGTTGTGTTTTTATTTCAGTATTACTGCGAACACGATCGCAAATCAAAGACGACTTTCTACTTGCGTCTTTTCTGTGATCGCTTTGATTTGAGTGTGCATAATCAGTGGCGGATCTAGGATTCACCAGAGGGGGGAAGGACTGAGCGAACAGTTTTATGGTCCAAGGGGGAGGTTGAAACGGCTTTTAGCGTTTTTTTAAAGTTTTTTTTTTTCGCACACAAAAATTTTTTCAAGGGGGATGGCGGCTAATGCCTTTTCAACCCGTATGTAAATCCGCTGCTGTGCACTGTGGTAACAATAAAATTTCTACTTCGAATAATGATTCATTTTCTATATCTGCATTGGAAGTCCGCGGGCAACTACTCAAATGGTCAATACGGTCACCAACCGCGAAGTTGTAAGAGATTTAAACTTGCGGATATCACTTCCCTGTCCGATAGTTCTATAAAAGTGAAACGGGACGTAAGGATGTATTCTCTGCTCAAAACAACACAAAGGCCATCGAAAAAAATACTATTTGCGCATTTTGCAAAAAACCATTTTGCTTCACCAATGATCGAAATAATTTCAAATCTTTCATCATAAGAAAAGGAAAATTCAATGCATTGATCAAAAATGGAAACAAATTTATTTTTATTTCAAATAAATCAATTTTTCAACAAAAGTAAATATGTCTTAGATTTTTACCGTTGACGACCATTGGTACATATAGTTCCCGTCAGATTTGGTGGTCGCGTGGATAGCCCAAGTGGACTATCTTTTTTTGATATTTTTGTTAAAAAGTGGAAGGTTGCCCGCAACTTCCCCAAAAATTTTTTACCTATAGCTTCTCTTACCCCCGAAATATTGCAGCAAGAAGAAGGGGGAGAAAAAGTAAAGATTCTTCGACTTTGGGGTGGTCTGGTAGGCAAAGGGATGAATCTATCCTCGAAAATTAAGTACTTTCTGGAAGCCACATTCATTCCCTGTTGAATGATACCTTGTAAAGAAAAATCGTTGCGATAGTTTTTCCAGGAAAAATTCGAAAGTAAAAGGGTCACCGGTGTCCCAATGTTCGTCAAAGGGTTAAACCAGTTATATAGTTTAAAGTGACCACATAATATACTTTATAGCTGGTATTTTATGCCGGTACAAATTCATAAAATTTTCTGTCATGCAAGAGATGTAGTAAAGAATGGTCCGATCCCGAGAGTGATTGTCATCGTATTTAACTTAAAAAAATCCCAAAAATAAAAAATTTCTTAAAGTTAAAAATTTTTACCTAAAAATTTCGTTATCTTAGGTTTTCTCATGTGCCTAAATATATTTCACATGTATGTGCGTGCTACGCCTACTTGTCCTATACCATCGAAAATTTTCCATGAGTTTTAAAGATCACATATTAGTTATCCACCGATAGTTAACATATAGTACGTTCTAGATACTGCGCAAAATGTGTTTAAGTTGTATGGGAGCTGCCACGCCCATTTATCCAATAGAGCCAACATTTTTTATACTTTTTGGAAATCACATACTAGATGTCTATGTCTGATTCTCTTATCGCAATCTATCTCATTTTTTAGATATAGCGCAAAATGGGTTTAAGTTGTATGACAGCTGCCACGCTCACTTTTCCAAAATTACTGAAATATCTATTTTTTGTACTTTCCTACACCTTAAACATCGAAAACTATAAAAAAAAATCCACAATAAAATTTTTTCCGTCTAACTTGTACCAATTGCATCACTATGAGCTGGCTTGTTGCATCGTTCCTGCTTGAACAATTAAGCATTTAGACGATTGATATTGACGTGGAGAACCAAAAAGTCGCGAATCATTTGCCAGTAGCGCTCATAATTGACGGTAACGTCGGCTCCACCTTCAGTTTTGAAAAATAATGTATCAATGATGCCTTCGGCATGTAAACCACACCAAAGAATAACTTTATTTGGATGTAAGGCAGCCTGGAGGGTCTCTTTAGGATCGTTTTCCAGTTAATGTACCCGTAAAGCCTGAAATGTGCCTCATCGCTGAAAATTATTTGACGGTAAAAATGCGGTTCAACTTCCAATTGATTTTTAGCTCATTCAGCGAGCGTACGATACATACGATGGTCTGATCTCTCTACTTCTTGTACCTTGGTGTAGGCCAAGATCTTTCCTCAAAATCTTCCAAGTAGTGGACTGACAAAGGCCAACTTGTTGAGAACGGCGTCGATTTGATGAATTTGGGTCGTCGGTCACACTACCCTCTATAGCGGCGATGGTTTCTTCGGTACGCACAGCATGAGCACAGTATTGGATGAATATTGTGCATAGGAATAAACCTAGACATAAATTGATTCATATTATTGCGTATAACCTACTCAGATGGGCAATTATGCGCACAAGACCGCGAATTTTGGAAAAAAATTTCTACGATTTGTAAACGTTGTTCCGGTGTAAGTCTTTGCATGGTTATTTGGTATACAGAACATAAATGTAAAACACATGTATTTACTTTGATTACTAGTTTTACAGCTATTCCTCTAGGAAAGTCCATATCTCTTAAAAAAACACCCGATGTAAGCTAAGACGAAGCACAAAGCATCATCACAACCCATCATAGCTTCGCAATCGGTTGATGAAATATTCAATTTACTACTACATCAACCAATAAAGGAGCACCATATGAAGTTCAAAGCCCTGTGTTAAAAAGAATCTGTTTGTTACCCTTCGCGAAAGTTTAGTTTTTTAATCTTTAGATGACTTCATCAGACATATATATCGGCATGCCAAGGGCATTCCGGTGACTAAATGAAATTCAAAACCGAGTGTCAAGTGTGAAGTTTAATTGTTTTTTATTTTTTTTTGTTAATCACTTGTACCAAATTTATAAAGAAATAAAAATGTGGTTAACATCAAGAGATCAACAAATTTACTCAAAACAGTCGACAAGCCTTGACAACCCATAACATCAACAGATATATGACAGCTGATGCTATCAATGACAAAATAAATAAAACTGAAAAAATAATTATATAACACTTGGGATGCGCCTATAATGAAAAAAGAAAACACCGTCTCAATGTTGCAAAATATCCAACTGTATTTAACCAAACAACACGGCGAAGAGACATGATTTTGATCTCAGCGCCGTGATCTACACGCCTAAAAATGTTAAGACAACAACTCAACTGAAAATGTGTTAACCAAGTCAAGAGCTTAACTTCAGTTTAAGTTCTATGGGTAATTTTTCCATTTATAGTTTATTGTGGTTTTTATTTTTTTTGTTTTTTGTTTTCTTTACATCTTTTCTTTAACATAAGCTTAAAATTTAATCGTTATTGTTCCATTTGTAACATGAAATGGCAAATTTTGCATTTCCTTTAACAGAATTAATACTTAAAGTTTAGAGACTAAATTAGTTGGTTTAGTGATTCGACATAACATGTATAAGTAACCGTTATTCTTCAATTGAGTAATCGCTAGTTGTTGTAGTTTTTGTTTCCGTACCAGCCGCAAAGAAATTGTTAGATTATATTTTTGTTGTAGTTGCTTTCGTATAGATTTTTTTTTTATTTTCTTATTATGGTGCTATTGGCAGATGATCACCCTGAGGTTGGAAACCGTTCTCATCGGCCACATAGCGTAGCGTTATCAAATTTCCCTCGGGATCTGGATAGGTATATGAGCCAGTCTGCACTAGTATCAGTTCTTCGTGCTCCTCATAGACTTCACCATCGGCAGTTTCGCCACGAGGTACGATGATTTTTTTCATATAGCCGGCATTTTCGACCTTGATACCATTGGACGTCTCGTAGCTGAGGATGGGAGGTAAAAAATGGAACAAAGATTAAAAAATTTGTTAGGTTGATTAAAAAATATTCCTAGAATTCAATGCTCAATTTTCAAAATAATTATAAACGGAATTACGATAATGATTTTAGTGTTCGAAGAAGTAAAATGGGAAGGAGAAAAACGAAAAAGAAAACGAGGAGAAACTGAAATCGGTAAAATAAAAATACAAAAATATTTCTGGTTTCAAATATTTCAAAAATAATAAGATAATATTTAATTTTTTTTTTGTGGGTGTAACAGTGTAATTTACAAATTTTAGTTAAGTACGAGTATTAATTGTAATGAGTTAGAACTAGGCAATCTTTATATCTTCTTTTACTGTCTATTTATGTCTTCTATTTCTATCTATCTATATTTTTATATCTATCTTCAATCTTTATATCAATCTTCAACTTGTGTTCAATGAACTTATAGTTCACTAACAGTTTTTTGGCGCTTATTTTATTAAAAATTTAAGCAGACAATTAAAAAACAAATATCAAAAATTTTATTTGTTGAATGACTAAAAAACTGAAGAGAAAAAGATAATTTGTTTTGGAAAGATTTAAAAGACAATTTAAAAGCTTGTTTTTACAGTGTATGTTAAAAATGTAAAAATAAAAATAAATAAATAACTGGCCATTTCAGCCCTTGAAAGGACTTTGACCTAGCTTCTTATGATCAATTGTGTTGTGCGTATTATTAACTTTGTACACAATTGACCGAGAAAGGGACCTACATGTTTAACGCCGACTCCGAACGGCGATGAACGTAATGTTCTTATTCTCAAGAAGCTTTACATGGCATTTGATTACTCTCTGAGGTTTGCCATTGTCTGCAGAGAGGTGGCGGCCGTACAGAGAAATTATTTTAATTCAAATACTTTTCTGTCGCTGCTGGGGTTCGAACTTGGGTCTCCAGGTTCTTTGACATAGCGGCCACGCACTTTAACCAACTACGCCACGGATGCCACAAAAAATGTTGCCAAATTTATAATAACAGATCTACTGAAAGTTTTTTTATTATATTCTAGAACCGATTTTACTTAATATCTTAAAATTTGCATTCAACGTTCTTATCATCCACTTAAAAGTTCTCGACGTACGATTTCGAGTTATACAACTTCGAGAATGCGCTACATACGAGGCAGTTGCGGCGCACAGTGTTTTGTTTGGCCTATTTAAACGGAGATAAATCTATAACTCGGGTTGTAGGGCAATGATTTAAAGTTTTGGACTTAAGCTTTTGAAAAGCATATCTTTCTTAAGTGTAAAATTCAAACCGAGTCTTTGTGGAACCAAAGTTACAAAAATTTGTATGGGAAAAGTAGCCTTTTTATTATGGAATTTTTTTATAAAATGGATAATCTAAAAGTGTCTGTACTTTGTCTAGGTCTTGAAATTTTTACTCACATAAGCTTATTATGTCTGCTTGTAAAATCAGAAGTGATTAGGTTGTTCATGACGGTACATTTATTTATTTTAAATTTTTTTGTGTAGTACCAAATTGTAACCTCTATGACCGTCCCACATAGGGGTATTTCATCGGTTTAGGCGGCCAAAATTATTTTATTGGGTAAACAGTTTCTTATCATGTATGTTTTTCGATTTTTGATATCCTTAACCCTGTACGACTGTTGGGTCAGATTGACCCACCCCAAATTTGTTTGTAGGTGAACATTAAAACCGGTATGTTGCAACAATATTATTAATTGATGTTTGTTTATTGATTTTTTTTATCCTTAACCCTGTGAGAACAATAGGTCATGTCTGACCCACCTATTTTTTTTGTCAAGTAAATCTTAAACTATTTTTTGTTTAGCAGAAGTGATGTCTGTTTTCAGTTTTTTACTTTTCTTAACCTTCTATCGGTCTTGGGTCATATATGATCCAAGTGATATTTGTTTTTAGTGTTATTCTATTTTTTTAAAAAAAAATTAGTGAAATGCTTTGAAATTCGCAAAAATTGCTTGTTTTTAACTGTAAAATTAAAATTATTTGCTTCTAAGTTATATTCTAAGTAAGTAAGTAAGTAAGATATAAAATCGAAGGTACTATAGCAGACTGATCTGTTGTTTGCAAATACATAGCTAAAGGGTTATTTATCGGATATTTAAACTTACCTGATTCTTGAGATTCCAAGAACAATATGTAATTTAAAGAAATAATTGAATTTTATAACGTTTAATAAAAAACACAAATAAAAACGTTCGTTTTTTCAAATGTAGGGCAAGAAAAGGGTAAGGGTAAGTAAGAAATACTACTAACTCTGTTAAGTAAGCATATATTTGACGTCTACTTTTGAACTCGATTCGATTATAGCTTATTTCGTTTCGAAATGTGTATAAGTTGTATGAGAGCTACCATGCCCACTTGTCCGATTACGCCTTAGTTTTGAGGGTTGCTTAGAAATTATATAACCGACGTCTACTATTGATTTTGATATTGTAACTTATTTCGTTTCTAAGATATAGCCTAAAATGGTTTTACTTTGTATGGGAGATGCCACGCCCACTTGTCTAAAGTTTCTTAAATACTTTTTGTTGTTCTTTCCTATGCGTTAAACATTGAAAACTATCTAACTTGTCTAACTTGTATGAAACGAAACACTGTGCGGCGCATTCTGTTAATTGTTGTAAAATTTCTACACCACATACTTCTGCAGCCTATACTTGAAGTATAGATTTAAAGAGGAAAGTAAATTTAAAAAAAAAAACAAATCGAAATCGTTTTTGCAAAATTTTATTTAGAAAATTAAATTTTTTAATAGATTTTAATAATTTGCGGCTGTATTCATAAAAAGTTATGAACCTCTTATAAAGTCTTCATAAGGAAAACAATCGAAAAAAATTGAAAAACATTATTCATAAAAGTTCATTAACTTTAAAAATATCTTTTAGAGGCTTCATAAATATTAAAAATGGTTGAAACCTTCAATAAACCCTCGATGAAATATTTTTAAAATTTTTTTGTTCTCATCTGAGCACAAATATTGTCCAAAATAATTAAAATTTTTCAAAATAATTTTTCAAGCAATTGTAAAAAACAAAATAAATACAAAAAAATTTGATTATCAAAATGCTGACGAAATAGTGATAAATAAATAAAAAGTCATTGAATTTATCTTATACACAAACCATTATTGACACTCTTCCTACTTCAAATCGAAAGTGTTTCTATTTTAACTACAAAGTAGCTTTAACATATTTATGAATAACAAAATTTTAAACAGACTTTTTAACATTAAAAAGCTTTTTAACTATTGAACGTTTTAAAGTTATTTTGAAATATTTTTATGAATACTTCTGTTGGTGATTAGAATAAAGAGATAATGAAACTCTTTACATTTAAAATAAAACTGATTTTCCTTAATATCTGTCAATTTGTTTTCAATGAACTTATAATTCATTTAAGAGCTTTTGATAGAAATGTTTAAAACTTTTTTTTGTTTAAACATATGTTAGAAAATAAAATACCTATCATAATGAACGAAATGACTTTCGCCTATTGAAGTTTAGATGAATAGAATAGCTCAAGTGAAAAGATACTTTGATAATATAAAAAAAAAATTATTCAAGTTTCGTGCTTAAATTTGAGTAGATCTTTTAAATAATTTTTCAGTGTATATTGATAATTTTCCGTTATAATAATGTACTATATTATATTCTAAAGCATTAAGTAAAAATAATAATAAAATATAGCTGACTTTTTGCTAATATCGTTAAATTTGTATTCAACGTACTTATAATTCACTAAAAGTTTTCGTTAAGTATGCACGTGAGTTGCCTTTTACGTCTTGCTTCTCGGGAACACTAAGCATTGTCAGAAGATTTGATATTTTCTATCATAAACACACTCACAACGTTTTGGCGTATGTGCGCTTATTGTGTTATTTACAGTGGTTTGAAAATTATCTTTCAGCGAAAAATGAAATTTGGATGATTTTTTATCCATGACAGTGAAATGGGTTATACGATAAAAATTAATTTTAAATAATTAGTCGAAAAGGGAAAAAATCAAGACATAAGAATTGAAGATTTGAAAATAAAATTATGTGAGAAGCTATAGAGAGGTTTTTATATTATAATAAGATTTTAATAATTGTACTGTACAAACCCAGCAGAAAAGTGGACCAAATTTGAAATAGTTCTGAACTAGTTTCAAAAAGGACCAGTACTAGTTCCACTACAATACAATTTAACATTGAACGAACTGACGCTTTTTGCGGGTTGATGTCATAGGAAAAGACAATTGTCCCCAGAAACACTCCTTTTTCCCCATATTTGAACTAGTTGCATTAGGAACATTTTTAAACTGGTTGCTTTCGCAGTAGCCTGAAAGTGGTTCTTTTTTAACTAGTTTTTAAGTGAACTTATTAAAAGTGTAAAAATTTAGTGCAACGGAAAGGTCCTAAAGATCTCATTTGTACCATCTTTTCCATCCACATTCCAGAAAACATTTTGTATGTAAACCTTTTTTTTTATTATTTTTTCTTGTGCGCAGCAAATTTTAAAAAGTAGCCAGAACGCGTTTATTTTTGTCAGCAATACTTTTGAAAACAAAAGCAAAGATAACTGTTCTACACTGAACGCCTTTTGCACTTTTTCAGAGCTACTGCGAACTGCGCTAGAAATGAACTAGTTCACTCTTTCAATTTACTCCAAAATAACTGCTGGAAATTTATTTGAAAACCATTTTTTCGATATGAAACTTGAAACTTCATTATAGAGATGGTTTTCAAATTGTTAAAGATTTTTGGCGCTCTTTAGAAAAGAGATAAATATTATATGGTGGCCGTTGGTGATCGTGGTAGCGTGCGTGGACCGTTTGATGCAAATTTTACGAACCACGAGGTCGAATGTGTTTCGAATCCTAGCCGACACATAATTTTTTTTTTTCATGTGAAATTACATTTTCTGATAGGCCTTTACCTATCTCCACCCAATGGGCAATCTTAAAGATTAGAAATATATTCCATTTAAGACTCTTGAGAACATGAATATTAGCCACCTTTCCGAGTCGGCATAAAATCCAGCAGGTCCAGTTCTCTTGTAAAAATATATGTAAAAATATTTTACAATATGTTCAACACAATTGAGCATAAGAAGCTCCTATTAAAACTTCTAATAAGTTTTCGTCCTTTCAAGGGCTGAAATGCCAATACGTTTTTGTTCTCTGACAGAAAAAAATTTCGAGAATAAGGCTATAAAAAAAAAACTGTGGACATGATTATTTCCAAAACTGTTTTTTTTATAGATTTCAGATTATGAAGGATCATTTTGACTTATATTTTTTGGTTAAGCAAAAATATAAGAGTTAATGATTTTTTTTAAAATTTTTTGACTTAATGTTAAGGCCGAGGTCGAATTAAACCAAAAAATTTATATTCAAAAGAGTTCAGGCATAATTTTAAATGTTCATTAATAATTCTCTAGTATTTTATGTCAAAAAAAAAACCAAAACGGATCTATTGCAGTTTCTTTTTAAGAGGTACAACTGATTTTGCTTTGTATTTCAAATTGTACTCAACCAACTTATAGTTCACACATAAGTATTTGTTCCGAATCAAGTGTGGAACGGACAATTTTTTTAACAAAAATTAGTTTTTCGGAATGAGTTACTTAAAGGTAAATAAAATTAAGTAAATATTTAAAAACTTTACAATTGTTAATACAGGTGTTAATTCTTGGATTGATAAGAAATAATTTGAAAAATAAAGGGATAAGTTTTTGAAATACAAATAAAAAGTTACGATTTGGCATAGAAAGGTTTTCACTAGAAAATTTTAGAGCCGTTTGAAGTTTTTATAGCAAAATAATAGTAGAAATACAATAATTATACTAAGAAGATTTAAGCTAAAATAGCTTTTTCATCAGAGATGAATTCAGAACTGTTGTAGATGCACACAACGCAAAAAAAAGCCTTTCGCACATAATAAAAGAAATTCAAATCTCAGTGAGCCGCTTTTTGAATAAATATCAGGAAAATGGTAAATTGGAGAGAAAAAAAGGCTCTGTACGGAAGAAGTGCACAAATCCAAGGGAAGACCGGATTGTATTAAAAATAATGTCTTTCAGATCGCTTCAAAAATGCAGGTGATATTAAAGCAAAGGTGCAGTAATCACATTAATATATCTATAGGAACAACCCAATATCGGCTGAAAGATATAGGTATGTTGTTCAATTGAAAATGTTTGGGGTCTAATGGAAGACAAATTAACAAATTGAATCTGAGTGTATGATACTTAACAGCTGTTAACATTCAATACTTAAGGGAGGTTTTAGGGAAAATTTTTTTTTTAATATAGTTTGTTTTTTAATTGATTATTGTTGTGCAGCTATTCAAGAATATGGAAGAATTTTTATATCGATCCCACTAACAATAAAGATTCTACAGCGCTTAAAACCCGTTGCGTCAAAGTACTTATCAAGGGTAAATTTAACTTTAAACGCGATTTTCTTAAAATATACTGTTTCAAAAACAATTTTTTTTTATTTTTTATATAATAAATTTTTTTAGAAAATATCTTCTAAAATATGCCTTCATTGTACCCTTTTTAGATTAAAGCTCCCTTAACAGCTGTTTGCAGTTCTTTCTAAAGATTTCAAAATAATAAGTGTTTCCTCTCACATAATTATTCAAAGTTAAAAATTTAATTTAAAATTGTTTTAAAGAAAAACTACTCAATAAATATCAATAAAAATTATAAGATTAATTCTCAAATATATTGAGAGAAGCTTTAGATTTGAACATTCAAATAGCGTTTCTTGAACAACGTCATAAAAATAAAAAAATAAATAACTGGCCATTTCAGGCCTTGAAAGGACTTTGACCTAGCTTCTTATGATCAATTGTGTTGTGCGTGTTATTAAGTTTGTACACAATTGACCGAGAAATGGACCTACAAGCTTAACGCCGACTCCGAACGGCGATGAACGGAATGTTCTTATTCTCAAGAAGCTTTACATGGCATTTTTATTACTCTCTGAGGTTTGCCATTGTCTGCAGAGAGGTGGCGGCCGTACAGAAAAATTATTTTAATTCAAATAATTTTCTGTCGCTGCTGGGATTCGAACCTGGGTCTCCAGGTTCTTTGACATAGCGGCCACGCACTTTAACCAACTACGCCACGGACGCCACAACGCCATACTTCAAATAAATCTTCAAGGCGTGTAAAGTCCATCAAATAATTCCGCAATCAAAAGCTCTGAGCTACAATTGATTGATTGATTGATTGATTGATTTAATAGAAAAGACTCTTCGCTTTATCTTGAATCATTTCAAATTGACTCCAATGTACAGCCCTAAAGTTATCATATTTCATCAACTAACTTAAAAATTTCTCCCAGTGTATTATGCAACTCCATTCAACTTTGCCGACACAAACACACACACACACGCGCACACACCTGTTGTTGTAGCTGCCATCGGGATTATTAACTTCTATCTGTTTAATAATACTCGCTGATGTTGTGGTATCTGTAGATGAAGATGCAGCATTGTTTTCAGCAGGACGCGCCAGGACATAGGCGAACAGCAGCGCGGAAACAATAACAATACAGAATTTGTACATTTTTATGTATTATTTTATATTAATATATTATTTCTTGATTTCGAAAATGAAGTAAATTTTATTCGCAAATCAAAACGAAGAAAACACTTTTAGCACCACAGGACTCAACAAATCCTCTCTATAAACTTTTTCTTGTGAGTGTAAGTTTCACTTGTCCAGAACGCACTTCACGAAACAATGATAACAAATTACCCCAAAACGCGCCTATTTATAGTCGAAGCTCAGAATTATACACTCGGCTCAAGATTCAAATAAGCTCCGCTGTGTCTTAAATGTATTCGAGGGTTAACCGTCAGCCGTCGAAGGTTGGATAGGCGCTCGGATAGACGGCTGGATGCATGGATGAATGTATTGTCGGTAGGTAAAAAGAAACGTAGGATAGATGGTTGTTTCTCGATAAGAGATAATCAACAAAAAAGCTAAGAAGAAACAATATCAACAACAACAAAAACAATAATAACAACAAAAACATGCGCTAAATTTGAGCGGCTAGAGGTTGTTTTCTTAAAATAATTTTTAAGTTTTTATTGCTCTGATGGACATGATGAGTTGTGGTGGCAGGTGAGACTTGATGAGTTACGACAAATTCACGTACATGTTTTAAACACGCGTTTGTGTGTGTGTGTGTGTGTTCGGCGAGTGTAAATGTACCCAATTCTGCGTATTTTAATATTCTGTCCCAGACATGATCACCTCACATTGGTTTGGTGTTGGGTGGATGAGTAAGTTAAGCTTTCTTGTTAATGTAATTGCGATAAACGCCGGTTCTTTTTCGCTGTCATTGGAGATGGTTTTATTTTAGTTGATGTAAAGTTCTGTTCGATTTTAAATGCGGGGCAGTAAAGCTAAAACACTTTTCTTTTCTTTTTGCGGTATTATTATATGAGAAGAATACTGAGAAGCAATTATTCTAGGTAGCCATCTTACTATGAATACTAGTATCGCCTGTGGTCGAAATACGACCATAAAAAAATCGATTTCTGTTTTGTTTTTTTTTTTATTTTTTATTGAAAAACGTTTGGAAGAATTAGAAACATTAAATTGTGAAATACTCCAGGGTAATACATGGGGATAATGTATGGGGGACTGTTGTTTATGTTTATATTTCAAAGTCTTCTGGATTGGCAACAATAGACTTTCCAGAATAACTCGACTTCATTTGAAATTTTAATTGCATCGAAATAAAACTCGATACAAAATTAACGTGAAAAACTTATTTTTTCCATAAAAATTTGGCATCACTCTTACTTTCCTAATGAATTTGCCATCAGTTCTCTCGCTCAGAAGAGAGCACAATGTAAGCGGCAAACTAAAAATAGAAAAATAATCTATTTTGGCGTCAAGTGGCGAGCTTTCTTTCTCTTCACTTTGTGCGGATCGTTTATATGGAACTTTCTTTGTGTGCTCGTTCTGTGGCCATCAAATATACACAGAAAATCGATTGTCTCTGTTTATATCCTTCGTTTTTTTTTATCTTTCCTTGATCATGTTATCGTATCCGAACTCATATCGCAGTGAAAAAATAAAAAATCTAACGAAACAATGCAGAACGTTTATTTTTCTTTCTCTCCTTATTGTGCGGATCTTCTACTGACATATGAACCCGCAATGGGTGAAATACATCATTATACATCATTTCACCTGTTCAAAGCAGGTACATTTTTATAAAAAATATTTTATGCACTCCTTCTCCTTACTCTAATTAATTAAAAAAAAAAAAAAAAAATACCAAAATAGGTTGAAAAACATGCGAGAAAATGGTTCTTGTTTTCCCAACGCCTATCTATGTATACAGTTACGAACGAAACAATAGAATCCTCAATTTGTTTAAAAGAAAAATTAAATTTATACCTACATTAACGACCTCTTGCGGTAAATGATTGTAGTTATGTTTTATGCAAAAAAAATATATCTGGCAACGCCTCAAATGGAACGAGTGTTTCGAAATATCCCGTTAGATTTAAAATCTCTCTTTGAGGCGGACATAAGAATAGAATCAAAGAAATAAAGTGCGATAGCACTATCAATTCAAGTGTATTTTCAGGATGACGTTGAAAAGACTAAAATCATTTGAAAGCAAATGGTCTCAAAATCAAAAATTTTTGAGTATTCTGCCAGTTCGTTCAACATATACGATCCTATCAACCCATGTCGGTCACAGACATGTCGGTCATTTGAATAAAGCTTTCAACGAGCAAAAAACCAACTTATGGAAGAACAGAAAGGAAGAGAAAAACAAAACAAACAAGTGTTTCAAGTATGGAATTTCGAACGAAATTATGCTCAAATTTGGTATGAATGCTTTGTACAGTTAAAAATTAAATAATTATAAGTTTGGATCAAATCCGTCCACAGATACGCCCATCTTCCATGCGAATTTTTTTGCAGATAATAGTCAAATTAAACGTAGACCTTTCAAACTTGGAACGAATGCTTTGAATAATTAAATATAAAATATATATAAGTTTGGATCAAATCCGCCCTCAGACACGCCCACCTTCCATACGAAATTTTTTGCAGAAAATAGTAAAAATAAACGTAGAGCTTTCAAATTTGGTATGAATACTTTGCATACTTAAATATGAAATGTATATAAGTTTGGATCAAATCCGCCCGCAGACACGCCCACTTTTTTTAACAAAAGTTGTAATCTTGAAGTGAGTCTTTACAAAATATTCTCGTATAATGTATTGGAAAAAGTTTTATTTCCGAATTTAGGAAAAATTTGCCGACAGACACCCCCACCTTTTATCGTAATCTTCTTTCTTTCCATATAACACTTATTAAACTATTCGTATACAAGTTTAAATTCTATGGGTTTTAACATTTTTCTTAAGAACCGATAAGCATAAGCCGTACGGAGTCGGCATAAAATTGAAAATGCTAGTTTACAATTTTAAATATATTTTTTATTGCTCATAAAGCTCATTTTGTATAAGTTTTCGAGCTTCTATTGACAGCTCTTTGTATTTTTTGTCTTTCTTCAGTAGCAAATGGCTGACTGGTAAAAATGTGTAAAGATGGTAAAAAATGTCTTCATTATTGGTAGTCCTGGAACAGGTGCTGCTATTGTATAGACGTGCGTATTTAAATATTTTGTTGGATGCCTCTTGTGCTTCTTTAGACAAGCGTCCAATTGAAACGCCTAACTCCTTTATTATTTCGCCGCCATGAATTAGTCCTTTGGGCACAGTTGGAGGCATATTGTACCATCTGTAACACTGCACATACAGTTCAGCTGTTTCTCTGGTGTACATTTCAAATTTTTTCACATGAACTTCCAACCCTCTAGCAATTATCTGTAAAATCATTGGAAAACTTTTAATAAATCTTTATTTATTTTTAGGAACCACAAATCTAGGAATTACCTGCAATATATTTGCGAACCTCTTGATTAAGTCCTCATTTACTCCTAATATCCATGAAACTGTTTCAGTCTCCGAAAAAAATCGTCAAGCTGTGTTTCCATCGTTGGTGGTTCCATATCCCGGCTTAAAAATGTCCACGTTGATTGAAAGAGAATTTCTCAAGTCATTATGGATTTGCTCTTTTTTGTTTTGTTTTATTATTTTATTTTCACCTGACGCAAAACCCTTTTTAAATTCAATGTTGTACGCTATGTGTAGAATACATTCCATAAAATGAATCCATATGTTTATTGTTGTTTAATTGCTTTGACAAATTGGCGTGATGTTTTTTGCTATGTATCACTACAATTAACAAATGCAAAAAAGTAGCATATTTTCTCAATAGAACATGTTAACCTGTCAAATTGCGCACAGTCTAAATCAACGTATAACGCCATCTATCGGGTTGTGACATTGACCCGAACTCTGCGCCATCTATTATTTATCTCGTTACTTCTCCACAAAAAATACACGCAAAACGTATTTTATCACAATAAATTTAACAATTATCAGTAATCTTCTATGCCTCACAACGAATTTTCCACATTTACATTGTTCAAAATCATCAGATCATGCGATAACCCTTTTAGACCCGACGCTTATTTACTGAACATTTTTTTATGATTTTTGGAATGTATGGCCGTTATATGGAATCAATATTCTCAATGTTAAAAAAAAAAAAAATAATAACTGGCCATTTCAGCCCTTGAAAGGACTTTGACCTAGCTTCTTATGATCAATTGTGTTGTGCACGTTATTATGTGTGTACACAATTGACCGAGAACCGGACCTACATGCTTAACGCCGACTCCGAACGGCGATGAACGGAATGTTCTCGTCCTCAAGAAGCTTTACATGGCATTTTGATTACTCTCTGAGGTTTACATTGCCTGCAGAGAGGTGGAGGCCGTACAGAAAAATTATTTTAATTCAAATAATTTTCTGTCGCTGTTGGGGTTCGAACCTGGGTCTCCAAAGTTCGTTGACATAGCAGCCACGCACTTTAACCAACTACGCCACGGTCGCCACAATGTTTAGCATTCGCAATTTACATATCCTTCAAGGATTTTCAGGACACGCACAATTGATGCAACTTTATCTGAAACCCATTTTTTTAGCAACAAATGATTCAAATTTATTTGAAACATCAAAATTTATTATTTTTTTAAGTTCAAATGCGTTAACTTCACTACACTAAGGGAAAAAAATATTAAATTTATCCAAAAACTTTTTTAATTTATCCAAAAAGCGAGTCATTATTGCACCAATAACGCATTTGCATAAATCGACTACGTAAATATTTAAAATTCATTTAAAAACTTTTTTAATTAAATAAAATATTAAAATATTTAAACAGAAATAATAAAAAAATATATTAAAATTATGTACGAATTTTTTAAATATCTTTTAAAAATTTACTATTTGAAAATAAAACTATCACATCTAAATGAAATTAATATAAAAAATATTGAAATTAAAAAACAATATATTCAAATATTTCTCACGAGCTGCGTCCATTAATGCCATTAGCATGGTTACTTTATTTTCTTTTTTCGTTCCTTGATATTATATTATTTTTGACAGCCGGCGCAATATAATGGCACCAAATGTCATAAATAATATAAAACAGCGCAGGGCGCTCCATAGCTCACTGAGCTCTCTGCGAGCGTAACTTTTCACATGTACATAAAGCTCACTAAGAAGAGAATATAATTCAGTCGTTCGCTGACGGTGATGCTGTAAAGGCCTATGTCGCTTTGCGCTGCATATTTAATGTACACTCTTAAAAAAACCAAACTCTTGATTTGTAGATTTATAATATTTATGCATATATTTCTTTATTTTATATTATTTACATATATTAAGGTTTAATATAATTCATGCATACATATTACCTTTTATTATTCTTTTTATTGTTCATTCTTTTATTAATTTTTTAATAATAATTAATTTCTTTATTACTTGGTTACTTATTTATTTCATTCACTTACTTATTATTAACTTATTTTTTATTCTTAATTTAAATTATTAGTTCATATTTAGGTTTTATAATATTAAAATAATTATTCGCATACATAAAGGCTTCCTATAGTTCATTCATATTACCTATTAAGATTCTTTGCATTATACATTCATAGTAATTGTATTAAATAATTTCATAGCAGAAATAATGAACAATACCGATGACTAAAAATAAAAACTTACAAATCTAGATAATTGTGACAACTATTTCGCTCAGTGTGCGCTATTCGAGAGTACACTCATACTAACAAGACAAAATAAAATGTGACTATGTTAGAATGCCCAGCCCTGATATAAAACTATAAAACGAAAAATTATAAAGCAATATATGCAGGCAAATGACAATCTGTGCGACAATTTCGTGGGAAAATGTCGAGTTGTTACTCCAACCTACATAATCGCATAAGCAATCGCTCATATGTACGACCAAATATTTCTCTTATATTACTCTTACAACAAAAACGAAATGAGAACTATAAGAACTAAGGTTGCAACTGCAAGAGAACAGAGTGCGATGCTGTTGCTGCTTGTCGGAATATGTGTGTACGTGTGCGATGCTGTTGCTGCTTGCTTGAATGGAATATGTGTGTACGTGTGTGGTATAAATAAAATTCAAATACGGGGAAAAAACGAGTTGTAAGGAAAATATTTGATTTATCCACGTAAATATTTAAATAAAATTGATACTCAGGCGTGGATAATGTTAATATGCATTATTTCCCTTAGTGTAGTTTTACACTGAAGTTTTACACTTTATATTTTTGTAATTGAAGACACAAATTACCTCTGCGACTCATTTTGACAAAACTAAAAAGTTTATCAAGAATTTCACGCGTGTTCAAGTAACGGTAAAGCGAATTGTGGAACAGTGTGAGAAACAAAAGAAAACAATAACAAGCACAATCGATTCATTTCGTTCTTTATAACATTCGTTAAATAAAAGTGGAAATATTAAAGATAGAACCCACCCGCACAAACGATGCATCACGGTCTGAAAGGGATAAAATGCAAAATTTCGTCGAAAAAAATTCACATTTCTTTGCGTTTTTCCGGAATTTTCCGAGTTTTCCTCTAAGAATATCCTATTTTTCCATTAGAAAAGCCATTCCGAAAGAATTGCACACAAAATTCCATACAAATAAATCAATTTTCGACTTTTCCAATTTCCCGACTTTTCCGGAGGGTTTTCCAAAAATGTTCTTTCGTAAAATCCTTTTCCTGGTAATTTTGAACAACTTCATAAAATTGAGCCAAATCGACCCACTATTTGTTACTTTTAATGTAATTTTCATTTTGAAGATACGCTGAATATAATAAAATAAAATATTTTTAATTGACATTCAACGAGAAAAAATCACATAAAACCCATTTGGGGCAAGTTCGGGCAGCAAGAACCATATTTTTCTATAAATATATATATTTCTGGATACTATTTTGAAAAAACTTTCAAACTTTTTAGCTTTTTTGCGCTTAAAATGCTTATTTTTAAAAATCACAAAAAATAAATTTACTGTAACAACAACAAAAAACCTACATTTTATGAAACAATAAATATCATATTTGTATTATTTTTTCATTTCAACTCCATTCTTATAAAAACAAAAAAGTGGAACTCTTACAACTGCAGGTAGTAAAAACAAGTGATATTCTCAAATTTTTGTCATTTAAAAAAGTTGAAATTTCGAGCCATTTTCTGATCAAACCTTAAAAGATTTCTGAGTGAGTTCTTGGGTGTTTCTTATCTGAAGTATAAACTGTCGATTAGTAAAAATTTTTTTTACAATTTCAAAACTTATACTTTTTTCTATTTATGGCCACGAATCTCCCACTGTGCGCCGTATTGCCAAAATGATTGAAAAATCCCAGCATTTTGTTTTGAATGCTTATGAATCCTTACGTCTTCAAAAACAAAACTTAAAAACAGGCAGACCACGAAAAATGACCAAATTAGATGATGACTGCATCAAACTTCTTTCGGATAAAGATCTTTTTATGTCTACTGGAGCTATCAAAGAACAACTAGTAGTACCAATTTCGTCTCGGACTGTGAGATTACGCTTAGTGGAGAAGAAAATCTTTGGAAGACACTCGCGTAGAGTGCCAATGTTTACCAAGCATCAATGCTTACCGCATTCATTTCGCAAAATTGCTCGCAAATTGAGATGGGCCACAAAATGTAAAAAAATGGCGGAATATTCTGTGGTCTGATGAAGCGAAAGTAAACATGATTGGAAGTGATGGAAAAATATGGGTTAGGTGTTAAAAAAACCAAGTATTAAACCCCTGTTACACCACCAAAACATTTAAACATGGTGGGAGCAACATAATCGTTTGGGTATGCTTCTTATGGTATGGTGTCGGATCATTATATTGGATAAAAACCAACATGGATAAGAATTTGTATATATATGGATTAAGCAAGAAACCTCATTATACCTGCAAAAAAAGGACTGACTCTTGAAAAAGTTTTGATTTAAAGAAATGGTCTTGTCCAATTTCCGCAGGATGAACGAAGCAATATACACTAGAGCCTCGAGTTGCGTCGCTTCAAGTTGCGTCGTTTTCGAGTTACGTTTTTTAGAGTAGGCACGACAAACATCTTGTAATCTGGGCATTAACATAGAAAGAAGAGTACCATACAAAAAGAGCATGACAGGTGAAGTCAGAAGAGTTCAATAACGATGTCTTTTCATCACATTGCCGAAACTTTTGCAGTTATAAAATCAGAAAATTTACTGCTAGAAAACTCAGATGAATTTATGGTAACTGTACAAAATTTGACAATATCTTATAACAATACGTAGCGAAAAAAAATCCGCTGTTGCTTTCTTTATCCATTCTTGCCCAATATTTTTAAAAAAGATGTCATCAAAAGCGAATTGAATAATTCTACGTCTTGTGTTACGACATAGTCGAAACTGCTGTATCTTTTTTACTTCAAACTTAACTATTAAAATTTTTATATTTGTATTTGTATTTTGGTTGCCAATTTTTATTGCTTTTGATATGTAAATACAACACTGCATGTACAAGATCTGTGATCAGTTGTTTAACTTGACAGAAAAATTACTGTATGGCTTGAAAGTTCGAAAGTGTGAGTGTGTTAGTAAAAAAAATGTGAGTGTATTGCAACTTAAAAGTCAAAACTTGGTCGTGTAACCCCCGTGTAAATGACTCAGCTATGCTCAATACTTGACAGTAGTCTATTAACAGATGGTAGTTGACAGGACCAATGTTGCATTTAAAGTTACTACGCGGGAAAAAGTCACTGACTTCTTAAATTGCTCTCGTTTATGATTCGAAAATCGGATGAATTCAGTATGAAAAAAAATCAACTTGACTGACAATATCATGCCTTTTTTAAATCTTTTTGATCAACCTGATAAAGCTTTTAAATACATAAATTATAACGTTCTTGAACTTGCATAACGATTGCATCAGCAGATTCCGCATTCCAGCTATAATCTTGCTAATCAGATCGCACTTTCAATTTTAAACTCAAGACAACACGGTTTTTATGTTCCAATCTTCTATTGAAAAAAGTTTTTTTTTTTTTTTAGCCCAGTTAAATGTGAAATTTTACTAACCGTAACTTTTCGCTCTGTCGCAAACTACATCGAGCATTCGTCTGAATGAATAAAATTTTTTAAAAAAATAATAATTTGAAAAAAAAACTTTGCTTTGAGTTCATATTTTGTTAATCTTTAATCTTTACTACCCATTTTGCTACTTTTGTTGTTGCACCCAATTTAAAAATTAGCACCTTTTAATGAGTTGCTCAAATATTCTGGCAGAGCCAGAGTATGCAAATAAAAAAAAAAAAAAAAAAAAAAAAACATAAAAATCATTAGCATTTGGTTCATCAGTTGGTAATGTTAATTCGTTATTTAACTTAACATGTCATAACTATTTTTTGTTTATGTGCAGTCGTTGTTTGAAGAATTCTTGCATTTAAAACGATCTGGAAAACTTGATGGAGTTGATGGGGAGATAAGGTTCATCGAGTCATATTATGTATTTTGCAAATATTTTAAAATTTTTTTATATTTTTGGAAATAACATTTGATAAAAGTGTAAATAGTTATATTTTATATTTCTTTCTGTATATCTCACTAAAAAAGTACCTGAAATGGGTGTGGCGTTGATTTTTATAAAGCTTTATTTAATATTTGTATCTTAAACTGTCATATTTAAGCTAAATTATGTGTTTAAATATTTTTAGTTAAATTATTGGCCAGTTTCATTGGTAGAATATGAAACCTAAAGAACACAACATAACTCCAAGCGTTCTGCTGTTGTTAACATTACTTTCCAGTCAATGCATTCTTCTTTGTCGAATCATTCCTAACATTGCTTTGGTTTTAGTTTGTTCTTGTTCTGATCAAGCTTCAAGATACCTGACTGATATAGAATTCTGCAGACATTGTCGTTTTCATTCAGTTATAAATCAGTTATGGTTTAATTTTTTGATTTAAAACACAGAACAAAATAAGTTTATTTGAAACAAATAGCACTAATAACCCGCCTAATAACCTTTGTATAGTCTTCATAATAAAGGGTGATTTTACCTAGCGCTAGCAAAGGCATTTGAATGATTTAGAATTAAATTTTCGATATGTTGAGGAAAAAGCAATAAAATTGCATCTCTGATATTATCAACACGAACTTTTGTATATTTTGTAGCGACAGAAGGAAGAGAAGTAACATTCTTATTACGATGAAATGTCAAACAAATGTCCCAGTCAACAAACTTTTACCGATAGCCTAGTTAACACTTTCATTGTGTTTCACCAGTAAACATATCCAGTAGGCAATGACAGCACTGTAGTACTGCCGCACTCATATACAATTACACTTTCTTTTTTATATGAAGTGGGAAAATTTTTCAGGCCTACCGCTTTCGCTGCACTAAAAAGGCCTTCTAGTAGCACTCTTTTGAAAATGCATGCATAACATACTCTTTTGAAGAGGTGTGTTAGAGGCACTGTTGTAGCAACTTCATTTAGCATTGTTGTAAAAGTTCATTCTGTTGCACTCCTTCAATATCTTGGTCTAGCAAAATTCAGGCTACATCTTCAAGCAAAGCGGAGTATGTTGCCTTGAGTTATGCAACATCTGATGTATTATGGATCCAAGAAATACTTCAAAACTTACAAATTTTTTTTTTAGAAAAGGATCCGGTTATAATTTATGAAGATAATGCAAGATACATTGCCATGGCGAAGAATACTATATTCAAGAGATCAAAACATATTGATATTAAACACTATTTTCTTCGAGACCATGTTATGAAAGAGAATCTTAATCTTCTTAGAGTGCCAACAAAGAAGCAAGTAGCTGACATACTTACGAAATCATTAGATATATCTTGCTTTGAAGCAATAAGAAATTTATTCAAATTTTCTAATTGAGAGGGGGTGTTGAATACTAGATATAAGACTTTGCTATGTTAAGTACTTGCTTTTATTTTTTATGATTTGTTTTTTGAAATATTGAAATTTGAAATAGTGTTTCCTGTTTTTTAATTTTCAAAATGAAAATATCCTCTTAAAAATATTAATATTCTGACTGAGATCTTAATATTGTTATGTTGTTCTCCTACATATGTTAATTTTTTTAATAAAATAAAGACAATTTATAAAAAAAAAATGTTAAATCTTGATAATTCTTCTAAATTTATGCTGCTCTCTGTTGAAATTTTCATTATGAGAGTAAAACTTACAAACTGAGTGAAGGCTGGTTTTGCATTGATATACAGTATTTCGAATTATTCTATTTTATTTATAGTATTTAGTTTTTTCTGACATTTTTTTTATATACGGTGAATTTAAATTTTTTTGGGTTAATTTTACGGTAAATTTAAAAGTTGGGCTTAGTTGAAAATTTGGAATAAACAGGCATGTGATGGAAATCGTACGATTTCAAAACGAAAACGAAATTGCAAACCGTACGAGTTTGTTTTAAGTGTGATGGAAATCGCGCGATTTCATTTAAATTCGAAGATATGTTCGAAACGGCTGATTTGCGGAACGAATGAAATTTAAATTAACAAAATTTAGCAAAATTGTCAAAAAATTAAAAAATGAGTGTATTTTTTGCCGCAGCAAGTTTTTTGAATGAAAAGGAAGCAAAAAAGTCCGAAAATTTGGAACGGCGCAGACTTAGAGACCATTCCAATCCTTTGGATCTCGCGGATTCCACGTAAATATTTTCAATGCCGCTAGTGTAAGAATAATTTTCTACTGGTGCATTGCTTACAGGTTCATTGCTAACTATCGGTTGAAGAAGGAAGTATTTCTATATGTTCTTCAAGAAATAAGGCCGTATATGAATGTAACATCTGTGCCACTAGCACTGCAACTGGCTACAACGTTGAGGTTCTTGGCAGAAGGAGGATATCAACGCGCCGTAGGACAGGATTCTAAAAATTCCTTGGAAAGAAGTTCAGTAAGCAAAATTCTAAAGAGGGTGCTTTATATAATGGAAACAGTGCTCTGTGCAAAGTGGATCCGATTAAGAATGACTCCGGAGGAAAAGCGCAACTGTAAAATACATTTTTCTACAAAATTTGGCATTCCTGGTGTTGTCGGTTGCGTTGATGGCACCCACATAAAATTGACAAAGCCAAGTGAATCATCGCATCTATATTTCAATAGGAAGGGATGTTTCAGTGTTAATGCGATGGTGGTAAGTATAGAAAAAGTCTAAATGTACCACACATACAAATTTGGATTTTACAGATATGTGATGACAGAATGATAATTAGAGCCATCGATGCATGTCATCCTGGATCTAGCCATGATGCATTTATATTCAACATGAGCAAGTCAAAACAATATTTTGTAGAAAATTTTGAGGCAGGCGAACGTAATTCCTGGTTGCTTGGAGATTCTGGCTATGGTATTGAACCATTTCTTATAACTCCATTTAGGGATCCATGTGCAGCATCTCCGCAACACAGGTTCAATATACAACACACGAAAGCACGAAATGTTGTAGAAAGAACCATTGGGGTACTAAAAAGTCGATTTAGATGCCTGAATACAGTGTTACCTTATTCTCCACAACGAGTAGTTAAAATAACAAATATTTGTTGCGCATTACACAACATATGTAAATCGTATAACATGGACGATTTTGCCCTAGAGTACTCAAACAGCGATATTTCAAGTCATAACAACGATTTACAAGAAGCTGAAGTATTAGACGAAAGCCGCAGATACCACGATATAGGATTAAATAACAGAAATGACATAATGAATAGTATAATTAACATGGACGTGTAACATAAATATTGCTTTATTTTTAAAAATAATATAAATTAACATTTCAGATGTCTTAAAAAAAACTTAAATAAAAAAAGAACAATTCAAAAGCAAATTAAATTATTGTTTTTTCTTCGAAAGAGAAAAAAATAAAAAAAAAAATATTAAAGCCTCACATCAGTCTTTAGTGCGCTTCATCAGTTTGGTAAAGTTGTGTTTTTCTTCTTCAAATCTTAAAATTTTCCGCTTAAGTTGAACTTTTGCCTTATCGCATTCTTGAAGGATTTTATTATGCTTCATTTGTTCGGCATTCTGTTGAGCTTTAAGTTCATTGCTTTTTTCAAGAGCCTTATAAAGGCGCCTTAAATTATAGCCGTTTTCTTTTTGGATCTTCATTAATTCATTTGAACTATTGGCAATTCTTTCCATAGTGCTGGCAATGTTTGCCACTGATGTTGCCTCTATGTTCATCAGTTGTGTTAAGTTTTTTTCTTGAGTTAAATTATCGTTTCGTGCACTTCTAGTAGAGCTGGGCAAATTTGGAGGCACATTTTCAGCATTTTCTTCCGCAGGCGCAGTCACTTCTGAATTAACTTGCTCGGACACTATCTCCTGGACGTTGATGCCACTATCATATGACTGCGCGTTTGAATTGCCTTCAACATTTACATGCAATCCACAAATAGCAGCAATCCTGTCCTCTGTTTGTGTTAAAATGTACTGGTTGTACGCACCACCTCCGGTTGTTCTTCTTTCTACCTTATTATGCGCCAGTTTCTTCCGGATGCACACCTTCCAGTCTGACCACACCTGCATATAAGCAAGTTTTATAACCAAAAGTAATGTTTTTATAAATTATTTACCTTTTTCCATCCACTGGCATCCTTTTGTGGAGGTCTTTCCGAGTTCAATTTTTGTGTAAGTGCCATCCACAACATATCTACGCCAACTCGATCACCCTTGCTAAAATTTCTAGCAAGGTCGACGTTCTGCTCCATAAAACTAATAAATGTTGCATCTTGATTTGAGTTCTTATGTTTTCCCCTAAAATATCAAATATCAATAAAAGTTAATTTCACAAATGGAATATCCACCTAAAAAACTTACATTTTATACACAATTTGCCCACAGACAGTTTGAAACTCACAATTTGTTCTGAAATCGCTAACAGAAATGTTAAGGAATTCATTTCGTTGAGAAATCGTTAAAACCGAATTTTATCACAGGATAATCGTACGAATTAAAATTCGAAAATGAAAACGAAACACATCACAGGTCAAAGCGGTTTCGCTATTTATTTCGTACGAAAACGATTTCTATCACATGCCTGAACGACTTTGGGGAAACTTCCCACCGGTGCTGCAAACTTATTAATGCTGTTACAAGTACTGTCTGTACTTTATTTAAGTAATAATGCTCTATGTTTTGATATTTCATTTCACAAAAAGATTCAAGCACTGCTGAGACAGTAACTTAAAGCTTTGAAGCTAAACAGTATTTGTTTTGTTTTCTTCGTTTCATATAGAACATTTTTATTTGACATCAATGTGACACTGAAATACAATACAATAATATACTGTTCTGTAGTGGAGTGTCGTGATCAAAACTGAAATTTAGCTATTTAATTGTGTGTACACAGTGAATATATAAAAAAAAAAAAAATAAAATAACTGGCCATTTCAGCCCTTGAAAGGACTTTGACCTAGCTTCCTATGATCAATTGTGTTGTGCGTGTTATTAAGTTTGTACACAATTGACCGAGAACCGGACCTACATGCTTAACGCCGACTCCGAACGGCGATGAACGGAAAGTTCTCGTTCTCAAGAAGCTTTACATGGCATTTTGATTACTCTCTGAGGTTTGCCATTGTCTGCAGAGAGGTGGCGGCCGTACAGAAAAATTATTTTAATTCAAATAATTTTCTGTCGCTGCTGGGGTTCGAACCTGGGTTTCCAAAGTTCTTTGACATAGCGGCCACGCACTTTAACCAACTACGCCACGGACGCCACACAGTGAATATATAACAAGAAATATATTCTTCATGACCACATGTTATTTCTAGTATCTTCACCACAATAAAAATTGTCAGTTCATGACATAGCGAAGCTGATAGCCATATTTTAAGATAGTTCTAAACAAATGCTAGAAAATGAAATTTACGTTAATTGTCTTTTTTAAAAAAGCTTCTTAAGAACGAAACCGAAGTTTTGGTTAAAAACATAAAAAGTTAGAAGAAGCATGCCGTAAATGCTTAATGAACTATAATAGTCAATTACTTTCTTATCGTTGATAATACATCTAATTTCATTATTATTTTGCAGACATTGCAAATGGGCAACTTTGAAAAAAGTTTTGCATAACTTGAGTTCCCACTTTACTAACCGATAGCTTTTTCTAATGTTATGTAATAACAAGTAGATAAGCTCAGAAAAATATTTAGCAGTTCTTGAATTCAGATCACGTTTTGATTATGGAAATTATTTCGTATAAATTCGTAAAAAGTAAAAGAATTGTTTCTAATGTTTCTTCAAAGGGATGTGGTTATTTCTTTTTTGCTGTTACTGTGCTCGCTGTAACTGTTGATGGAGTTGTTTAAGAAAGAAATTCCAATTATTTGAAAAAAAAATAATAAAAATAAACAATAGGTGAATAACCCGTAGAGAGCTTGAGTATAATAATTTACACGCCTATCGGCAAACTAAGCCATACATGAGCTACTCACACACGAAAGCTCTGCTGTGATAGTTCTATGTAAGTAAAAGATTGTTATTTGTATTTGTTGTTAAAATTATTTAGTTTTTTTGTAATAGCTATATTTTCAGTCCATATTTTTTTCAGTGCAAGTTTCTGAGAATTTATTTTTAATAATTTCGGCCAGGTGGTGGATGATAGGGTGGATGCTCCGCGATGTATTTCAATGTCTTCCATACGGATTCTGGCACTGGTGGTGCTGTTGGCAAATGTGCACCAAATACCTGAAAACCATTCTCGTCAGCAGTATAGGAAGTCGCATACTCCTGGCCATCATCAGCGATAAAGGCATATTTACCCTTAATGGCCACGCCCTTGTGGTCTTCATCAAAGACCCTAAGAACACCTTCTTGTATAGCCCTCGAGCCATCGCCAAGTTCATAGCTGTTTGGATAAAAAAGGATAAAAAGATAAAGAAAGATTTAGATTTTAAACTTTTTATAAAATAAGTTTTTTTATTTCAAGGATATATTTAAACGCATTAAAATATGGTATTCTGACAATATAAAGAGCAGCTGTTACATCTTATTTGTTCATTTTTGAATTAACAGATGATACTTAAAAAGAAGTTGGTTGTATTGAACACAGACCCGTAGGTTATGACGTGACAGCGTATATTTATTTTTATGGTGTCTTTATTCTTTTTGATACTTAAAAAAAAAAAATACTTCCTAACATGAAATTTAACAATTTCATCGAAAAATATCAAAGTAAAAAATAAAATAGTGGCCTTAAGCTGGTATTTTACAATAATCTTTTTAGCAGGGTGTTGTTAAGAAATATTTGAAGAATCCAAATTGAGCAAAGTTTCTTCGGCACCATTTCTGGTACCCGAGATATAAAATCTTATATTCATTTTTTTGAAAAAGTTAAAAAATTGCATTCAAGCAAACATTTCTCAAAAATAGGAAAATGCATATGCAAAAATTATACTAATTATTAATTCGGCAACTTTAAGGAATACTTTAGCAGTATAATCAATACCACCAAAATTTAGACTATTGGGTAACAATCAAAAGTTCTGTGCTATCTCGATTTCAACGTTTGCTTCGAATATCCTTCACACAGGACACTGTGGATAATAATCGTGAGTGGCATCGTGTTTACCAATATATTGTTAGTTTAAGCCTATACTTACTTTTGCTTTAAGACATACGTAGTTTTTTTTATAAAAGTCAAAGCATTCTAAGGTCGTTATTTATTACTGTTTTCCTCAAAAAACAACTTTGTCCTTGCGGCGCAGGAAGACATCCTTTTTTTTTTCTTAAAAATTTTTTTGGGTGATCTTGACAACCCCATGCAACTTTTGAGACCTCTTAGAATGTGAAATTCGAAAAAAAAATTGTAATTCGATACGCCCTAATGTACAGTATAAAAGACAGAAATCTTTTCTAGGCATTTTTTAAAAAAATTCGTTGAAAATAGCAATTGTTAGAATATCAAGCTAAAATTTTGTATAAGCTTTAAGAATTGATGTATTATAAGGACACTATCTTTAAAATTTACTGCAATCACCATGAAAAATGTGACACAAAACTTCAGACTAAAAAAATTTCATAAAAAGAGTCCAAAAAGAGTATAGCACAAGAAAGACTCATTAAGGATCTTTAAGATATATGTCAGATTTTTTCTGTACGACTTACGGTTTCGAAGTTACAGCTGTTTGAATACATGCACTAATTGTATTTTTTAAGATATTTTGAAATTTTTTACAGTGTATAACTTAAAAAAGAAATTGTTTTCGCAAAAACAAAAAATACAGTTCAAGTTATTTTCCCGAGCACTACTAACCTACAAAGTTTTGTATCACAAAGGTCAGATTTTGCTCAAAAATATTCGAATTGATGTGGAATCATCGATACGTAGAGTGTGGACAGAGGAAAATATCTTAGCTGTATCCGCCAGAGTTGTTGTTGACCATGAATTATCGATTCGGTTCCCAGCAATTGGGCCTCTATTACTCCACTACGTGGAACATTTTGCGGAAGGATTTGGGTGTAAGACCTTTTAAAAT
This sequence comes from Pherbina coryleti, assembly GCA_943735915.1. Lineage (NCBI taxonomy): Eukaryota > Metazoa > Arthropoda > Insecta > Diptera > Sciomyzidae > Pherbina > Pherbina coryleti. Next base: position 16,699,793 of record OX030950.1, on the reverse strand, counting down.
ACAGCTGGTGCAAGAATTGAAGCCACACGACCTTCGACAACGGTTAACTTTTGGTGAATGGGCGCTGGCAAAGTTGGATGAAGATCCACTTTTTACCGCGCAGGTTTCCAAAAAAGTTGAAAAATGCAATTTTTTAAAACTCATCGCCGTTGCATTGAATTGTTACTCGCTGAGCATAAGAGCTAGGACTAAAAAAAAAAAATGATATGACCGTAAAGGATTATTCTTTGTATTCATTATAAAAACAAAACAAAAATTTAAAACATCATCGGGACGCGGTGGGAACTGCTTAAGCAACGCAACTGAAAATTTGTTACATGAAATTATTACTCGCTGACTGAATTTTTACTCCGTGACTATATAAGCTACAATAAATATTAGAAAAACAAATTGATGAATTTATACTTGGTCTTACGTATATAATATAGCAGCTTATGTAACAGAAATGTTATATCGTTGCATGGAATTATTACTCACTCAGGAGACGTGCTGCGGTAAATTTTGTTTTACGACAGCATAGATATGTTATTACGCTCCACAACTAAATTACAAAAAAAATTCTTATCGTCTTGATTTCACGGTGGCAACCACATAATGCAGTAAAAATGCTACAACCATGAAAAAACGTTGCATGGAATTTTAACTCTGTGACTACTGGCGTAACGGTAAATTTTAAGGAACAAAAATAAGGGTGAGGGCTTCGGGCACATGATAAAAATAACAAAAAGAAATTGACAGCTTCATTCAGCCACTCAGGAAACCGTCTAATGTGACGCATATGCATCACTTTTGCTGGATTAATTGCATACAGCTAAGGCAAAGGAAAAGCACAAACAATTGAGAAGCAAATAAAACAAAGCAGAATTAAAAGCAACAAAACCAACAACACAAACAACAACATCAACATCAACATCAACATCAACATCATCAACGTCAACATCAACATCAACATCAACATCAACATCAACATCAACATCAACATCAATATCAACATCAACATCAACATCAACATCAACATCAACATCAATATCAATATCAACATCAACATCAACACCAACCAAAGGACTATGACATGAATAAGGATATGGGTTTGGACAAAAATTAAGACACATCTTTCCAAACTAGGAAAGTGATTCGGTATATTTGATTTAGTCAAGAATTTGGATTAAATCAAGAGTTTGGACATAAAATAGGAGTATAAAGAAACACCGTCACGTCAAAATCTATGGGTGTGTCCAAGACATAGCCAATTCTTTTTCTAAAAAAATTCGCAACCATTTGCTTGGATGTGCACCGTCCGCGGACAACTTCGCGTTTTGCTCACTTTGAAAGACCCAAACAGTAAATTGCTGCTTTGCTTCGGGCTCATAAAAGTAGATCCATGACCCCGATCTTCCTGACGCCAAAATGGACATGTTATATCAAATCAATGATAGTCTCACAAATGCCCAAGGATGACTCCATCTTACGGTATCTCAATTGCCGATCTGCTGCCAATAGTTTAAGCACAGAATCGATATTTTCTGCCACAACAACCGTTTTTGGTCGAAATGAGTCTTGCAGAGAATGACGACGACGATCAAACCCATTGAACTAGCATTTTACAGTCGCTGCGTGTGCTGCTACATCACTAAAAGTCGAACTAAGTTGATCGATGCATTCTTTTCTTGTCAATCCACGTCGAAGATGATAAAAAAACATCCTCCCCAAAAAAACTCTCGTGTTAGTTCCATTATTTTTTTGTTGAAATACAATTTTCTAACCACTGTAAACATCACAATAAGCGCACTTACACCAAAAATTTGTGAGTACATTTATGCTAATGCTAATAGAAAATGTTAAATTGTCGAGTGGAACTTATGGCGTTTTCGTTTCTCGATCAAAATGTCACCATTACGAAAATATTGCCATAGTCCCTGCGAAAATATTGCATTTTTCATATGAGAGAAGAACAAGAAAAATGCCGCCCTGTCACAAATCAACTGCTCGACTGTTTTCGTTTACTAAAAAAAAAAAAAAAAATAAATAACTCGCCATTTCAGCCCTTGAAAGGACTTTGACCTAACTTCTTATGATCAATTGTGTTGTGCGTGTTATTAAGTTTGTACACAATTGACCGAGAAATGGACCTACAGGCTTAACGCCGACTCCGAACGGCGATGAACGGAATGTTCTTATTCTCAAAGCAGCTTTACATGGCATTTTGATTACTCTCTGAGGTTTGCCATTGTCTGCAGAGAGGTGGCGGCCGTACAGAAAAATTATTTTAATTCAAATAATTTTCTGTCGCTGCTGGGGTTCGAACCTGGGTCTCCAAAGTTCGTTGACATAGCGGCCACGCACTTTAACCAACTACGCCACGGATGCCACATTTCGTTTACTGCTGAAATTTATTTGATTGTGACGCACAAATATTAGAAGTAAATTTAAGCAATATTAATATGAAGCAGCAAACAATTGAAAACATCCATTACACCCATTATAACGAAATCTTTAGGGTAGAAAATGGCGCACTTTTGCTGGACAGAGTGCAAAATTTTGAGAAAAGAACACGAAAATTTGACAGCCCTGCCGCAGTGCAGAATAAATGCAAAATTATCGCGAGAAACGAAAAGGCTATTAGTGTTGGCAAGGCGCAAAACTTAAAAGGTAGTCCACATATATGTTCTTGCTCCTAGCACTATTATTCGACCAGAGTTGAAAATATTAAACTCTTCATTACATTAAACATATATCGATAACGATATATCATTTATTTTCAATGTGCATTTAAAGTTCTTACTGATAGTGGAAGTTGCCATTATGCTCCACTCTGGCTTCATTTGATATTAGCTTAACATCATCTGCATTCACTGTAGCAAAAAGCAATAAACACAATGCAAGGAACACTTTCATTTTTCAAATATTATCAATAATTAATACACGAACACAAATAAAATAAACAAAATGATCACAAAAACTAGCAGTCACTTAATGACAGCTCATTTTATAAAAACCTTGCCTTTTATACATCGTTTCATTGGCAGAACTAAAAATCGGCAAAATCACAAAAACAAATAAATACCAGAGTTGATGAAATTAAAAATTTTAACAATATTTAAAATCGAACTTGTTTTAATCTGAACGGAGTTTAGTTTTTTTTTAAATTTTTTTATCTGCATGGCATCTGCAAGCAAAAAAAAAAAAAACTTAAAAATGCAAAAAATCTCAGAATTTTTATATATATATATAGAAACGGATATAATTGATTTGCATTAATAAATTAGCGTAAAATTATACAATTGTCATTTTAAAAAATAAAAAAATAAAATAAAATAAAAAAAAAAAATGTGTCAGCAGAGATTAACTGACCTACACGGTTAGTTTAAGTCGTTCTAGGCGACTTGTGGGATGAACTAAAATATGGAGAAAAAAAAAAAATTTTTAACAAAAACTTGAATGCTTTTCAACAAAATATAATCTACATTTTAATATATTTGTATAATAGCCGATTAACCCGGTTTTGTGCGGATCAGAAAAAAATGTTTCTTTTGACACTCAGATATGTTGAAAGGAATGTGTATAAATTTGATTCTTAGTTATGACTTTTATTACTGTAAAAAAAATTTAATAAATGCAATAAATTCTCTTCTAAAGTCAAAACATTGAATTTTAAAGGTTACAAGTATTTAAAAAATTGATTGTTGCGTTAATTTTTTCAAAGAGAAATTTTTTATGAAAAATCTTCTTGTTAAGATTGTTTTATTATTAGAATATCCGAAAATGATAGGAAAAGAAAAAGGACTTGCTACTTCCATAGTTTTTCGAGGTAGACTAGAATGAATAACTGTTATTTCTGAAGTCCCTGTTTCAAAGCTAAAATAAAAGAAGTTGACTCTATCGTGGACATACCCAATGGCTTTGACGTGACATCGTTTCTTTATCCTTGTTCTAATTATTGTTCTTATCCTATTCTTTGTTTCGAAACTTGACCCTATTGCTATCTTTTTTCTTATAAAACAAACAAAAAAAAAATTCAGCCCTTGGACGGACTTTGACCGAGCTTGTTATGATCAATTTGTGTTGTGCGTGTTATTAAATGTTTTCACATAATTAAAAATAGGAACGACTGATGTACATGTTCTCAAGAAGTCTTACATGGCATTAGTTACTCCTTGAGTTTTACCATTGTCTGCAGAGCGGTGACGGCCGATCACAAAAATTAATTTCTATTGAAAAAACTTTCCGTCTAAGATTCGAACCTGGTTTCGAATTTTCATCGAGTAGTTCACGCACTATGTAACCCACCCAGCCACGGTTGCCATATCCTTTTTCTTATATATGTCCAAATAAATGTCCTACTTCTTGTTCAAACTCTAAATTTTTGATCTTATTCTTATTCGAATCTCGTGCCTAATCCTTGTTCCACTTATTTATCTTTGTCCTCAATCCTGTTTTCTGAAAAACTCAAAATTTCTGACCTTATTCTTATTCGAAACTCGTGCCTAATCATTGTTCTACATATTTATCTTTGTCCTAAATCCTGTTCTTAGTGTGTCCAAATCTTTGTTCTATCCCTTGTCTTTATTATTTTTCCAATCTTGTTCTAAATATTCTTGAAGGTTTTTCTCAATCCTTGTCTTAATCCTTATCTCAATCCTTGTCATAGTCTTTTCGCAATCCTTCCCCGAATTCTTGTTTGAAATGCATGCTCTAATCATTGTCCAAATCGTTTTCATACTCCTTATCTAAATCTCCTAAAAAAGTTCTTTACCCTCATCCTTTTAGTAATCGTTCTCGAAATTCTTATACAAATCCTTGTCCTAATACAATACTTGTCCTTATATTAATTTTTATTTGATTTTTTTTTTTTAATTAGTGCATTAATGCTCCTTTTTCGGGTTCCATGGGAGGTCTCTTGATGCCATGAATTTTTCTTTTATTTTCATCATGTGAATGAAAACCTCAGCTAAGTGTCGTTCCATAAAATTAACCGTACCAGCGTTAATCACGGAATCATAATTCCATGCAACGGTGTTGTTACATTTTCACCGCGTTAAGCGGTTGACTCCGTGGTGTGGCTAATTTTTTTTATTTTTTTGATTTTATGAGGCTAATGAACCATTTTTTGTTATCATAAAAGTGTTACATACAATTTTTTGTACCACTTCCATTCGACGAGTAATAATTCCATGCAACAATATTGCATTTATGTTACATAAGCTACCACCTCCACGATCTGACGACGTCAAAATTTATTTTTGTCGTAAGGCTTAAATCCTTCATTTGTTTTATATAACATTGACAATGCCGCATATACTCATCGAGTAATAATTACATGCAACGCCGTTGCATTATTAATGCACTTTCGATATTGTAGCTGCTCTCTCCAAAGCCTCATGACGTCATGGATTTTTTGCTAATTTTTGTCTTGATGGCTAAAAACTAACCTTTACTGGTATAGTATTTTGTATCAGACCACCTATGCATAGTGCGTTATAATTCCGTGTAACAAATTTACAGTCTAGTTGCTTAGGCAGCAAATCTCATATTTAATTTTTGTTTTTATTTTTGTTATAAAGCCAAAACTTTGCTTTAATTTTCTTTTCATTACTTTTATCATCACACCTCTACTCATTGAGTAACAATTTCAACATCGCCTATGCATTTTGCAAAAATGCTTTTTCCAACTTTTTTGGTAATTTGCGAGATAAAATGTAACGTTGTTACGTCAATAATAGTAAGTTATGCATTACCGTTTCCTTAGCCAAAGTTTAATTTCTCCCACACTCGAGTGTAATACTTAATATCCGAACTTATGAAGGTTCCATTATTTTGATGACGTCAGTTTGAATGGGGGATAAGCGTGGTTTTCATCAGATTTTGACAACTTCACAAACTTCGACAACGTACCCGCTCACACATCTCATCTTTTGCACAACTATTTAACCAAAAATAACGTTCAAACTGTTCCATAAGCTCCGTATTCATCCGACATTGCTCCTTTTCAAGATTGGAGAAAGCGTTGGAGTATGTGTATTGCCTGCAATGTACTAGATTACTTTGTAGGAAATAATAGGAATATCAATGAATAATTTAACCGTTTTCCTTTTATTGAAGAATACCGGGTATTTTTTGAGCAGAAGGTATAATTTTGTTAATATGGCCGCGGCGGTTGGCTCGGATTTAGCACATTCTAGAAGTTTATGCATTGTAAACTCAGCATAAAAGATAATAGAGTTGTCAGGTCTGATCTCCGTATGACAGTTTAATCCTAATCAAAAAATAAGGCTTCTAAAAACGTTTTTGAATTATATGTGTCCTACTCTTGAACAACTGTTCGTGTATATGAGATATGCGTAGAAATTATGACATGTAAAGCTTCTTGAAAACATCCGCATTAGCCTTTCGGAGTCGAAATAAAACTTATAGGTGCAAAGCATTTAATAACACGCACAATACAATTCGATCATAAGAAACTCGGGCAAAAAGCTTTCAATGGCCAATTTTTTTTTTCTTCCTTCTGCTGCAATAACTCCTTCAAATGTCGCGTCATAGATAAGTTCAATTTTGATGTAATGCAGATCCAATTTTTCTCCATTGATCTATTATGACATCTTTAAGCATTTGCTTGTTAGTTGTAGCTAGTAGTTGTTTTTTTTTTTTTTGTTCAGGGCTTTGGAGAGTTTGGGGTTAGGAATCACTTCCTTTACATTGTAAAGCAACTATTTTCTCAGAACCTTGGATATGTTCTTCGGGTCGTTGTCCTAAACAAACCGAAAATCGTTTCCTAGTCCCAAGTTTGTTTTGATCACTTTAAGATTATGCTTTAATATGTCTCAATAAGATATCTTGTCTATTTTAGTTTCCACAAGAAGCAGGTTCCCCTCGCCGGCAGCTGACATTTCACCCCAAAGCATTATCAGGCGGATTGATATTCGCCAGTCATCGGAGAAATTCGGAAAAAGTCAAAGAAGAGGCAAATTATTCTGCATTATAACAATGTGAGCTCTCACACATTTGCTCAAACAAAAACCTATTTGCGAGGTTTGACAACCATCTAAACAAGCGAATTGATTGATCAACCGCCGTTCTAAACTCTCTGAAGAATGATATTGTCTGCAGAAAGCTGATTGGAAAAATATATTTCAATTGAAAAAAATTTTCTGTGTCAGGTGAGATTTGAACACAACGGCCAACACACTTGGATATGCTATTAAAAAATGTCCTTTATTTTGACTTGGAAAACATTCCCGATAATATGATAAATACAGATTTTACTAGAGCAGTGACTATTTTAAAGCAAAATCATCAACTCAGAATGAGAAAAAAAAACGACCTGAAATTAAAAGTTTTGACTTAGGAGGCATATCTGTGCGCCATTTTGTAATTGATTTATCTAAAAGTAAAAAAAAATGGCTTAAAAGTTATCTACCCATATGTAATATTTATTTTTTTATATTTTCGATTGAAAACTATTTTTATTTTTTCAAAAAAGGTTTAAAACATATGCAATTTTCCCAAAAAGTAGAAAAAAGAAGTTGCTGTTGCAAAATATTTAATTTCAAATGATACAAGAGACTTGGTTTCAATTTTCACAAAATTTAATAAACTGTTAATATTAACACCAACTGAGCAACATCAGTTAAAATCGGGTAGGACCTCACCTCTCCATTTGATACTAAACGAGATTTATGACAAGATGATTCCTTATGGTGCGATCTAATGTTTATAATCATTACAATCTAATGATTTACAAATATTACAATGAATTAATAAGAGTATTATGATGTTGCCGTATGTTGATGAGTCATCGGCCATTATATCAGATTATGTCCAATATTATAATGGCGAAAGAGTCGAGTCGAATGGGTCTTGCAGCGAACCGGATAAGACGAATTACCTAGTGTCAACAAACAAACACTCCCAATGTCTTGGAAACCATATCACTGTTGACTACACCTCCTTGGAGGTTGTTAATGACTTCATCTACGTGGGATGCAGCATAAAGTCCCCAACGATGTCAATATTTAGTATAACTCTTATCAACAGGAGTTACTTTGGCCTGAGTAGGCAATTTAGAAGCAGAGCCCTCTCTCGACGAACAAATCTCTATAAGCCACTAAACGTGTCCGTCCTATTATATGCAGCACAAACCTGGACGTTGGACATTTTTGATGAAAAGGCTTTTCGAGCCTTCGAGGGAAAGATCCTTCATAAGATCTTCGGTTGAATCTGCGTCAATGCTGAGAGTCGAATTCGATGGAACCATGAGCTGTAAGAGTTGTAGGCGGACATTGGTATAGTTAAGTTCATAAAAATCGAGCGGTTCCGTTGGCCAGGTCATGTTGAGCGGATGGAAAACGACGAAAAAAAATATCCGATTCTATGCCCTGTGGCGGTCAACGCAGAAGAAGACGCCCAGATCTCAATTATTATTAAATGTTTCTATTTAATTTAATCAAACTTTTTACAATATACAGGGTATATATTATCTTTAAAAATAAAGATAATATTGTTAAAAAAATAATTAAATACCTACAGTCTATAGCTCACAGAGAACTAGAAGTGAAAGTAGTGTGGGTATTGATAAAAATTACAACTATTAAAGAGTGGGGTCATAATTATTGAAAACGAAACGTCAAAGAAAAAAAAACTAAATATAAAGTAAGAAAAAAACTTCATTCAGCAAATTAAAGGACTATAATCAACAGCATAATAAGACAAAGTGAAAAGCCATGATTTTACTTGTTTAAAAAAAAAGGTTTACTGCGAATAGATCGAATGTTAAAGGACAGTAAATTAAACAGCCTTGAAGCGACTGCTATATAAAAACTTCTTAAAAGTAAACATTGCGTTGTGGGAAAGATACTAAGTACCGAGTGTTATTTTCGTTGGAAGGATCAAGTGTTGGACAACTTGAAGACTATTCTTGGACTAGCTTTTGTCTGGCGAAAGTTCTTGGACAAGGCCAAACCTAAAGATTTTTGGCGTCAGATAAGTAACTAACTTGTTATTACTGATAAAACAAGGTTACATCTTATGATTTCCTATCCCTATAATATGGATGTTTAGGGTTTAAAATGATATACGAGGACAATCTGAGAATTTATTGAATTTTTGAATTTCCCGTTTAGTAACTTAAAGATATTCAAAATATGCATGAAGCTAGCTGATCTGTGAAGATCTAAGAATCATCACAGGATTAATAATAGGTTCATTTAGCTTGAACTATCATCTTTCAAAACTGGGAATTCTTAGTGATGACACATGCAGGTTTTGCATGGAGGATGAAGAATCTACGAAGCACATCCTAGGACAATATCCCGCACTTATTCAAACTCGACAGAAATATCTGGGATACCACATAACACCAGAAAACTCACTAAAATCAAGAGATAAAAGATATATACTAGCATTTATCTCATAGATTGAACTAAAAGAGGTTCATTAAGTCCATGAAGGGGCACAAAGGATCTTAAGAATGCAGTGCAAATCCCAACAATAATAATAATAATAATAATACCTTTAAATGCAACACTGGTCTTCTCAACTATTATCTCTTAATATACTTTTGTCAAATTTTGAACAAGTTGTGTCATTTACTTTGTGTTTGACAGCCATTAAAAGCAGACGAACTCGTGAATTTTGACGTAAATGGGAAAGTGGATTTCATGTACTTCGAAATACTACCATCACCGAAAACAAGAAAAGGCTTGATAAATACTATGAGGAGTCTGTATCATCAATTTCAATGGTTAAGAATTGATTTACTGAATTCCGTCGTAGTCATACCAGCACAAGTTACGCTGAACATTCGCTCTGCCCAAAATATGTCGTTACTCCAGAATTTGTCTGTAAAATCTATGAGAATAAATGTATGTGAGGTGGCTGAGGCCACTCATCTGAGACGCATCTCAATTAAGCGGCAACATTACATTTCACATGAATATTTGGACATGAAAGAATTATCCGAGCAATGGGTGCCACTTTTGCTCACACTCGACTATAAGCGCAGTCGTGTGACCACTCAAAGGAGGGTTTGGCGATGTTCAACCCCAATCCGAATTAGGTTTTGTCCCATTTCGTAGCCGTAGACGAAACATGTATATATAACAATGCACCAGAGACCAAGGAACAGTCAAAGCACTGGACTTCTCCAGGTGAACATGCTCGAAAGAAGGCCAAGGTGGGACTGCCGGCCAACAAGGGCATGGCGACAGTTTTTTTGGGATGCATGTGGAGTCATACACATCGATTACCTTGAAAATGGTAAAATGATCATCGTCGAATATTATTCATAGCTGTTGGACAGATTTGACAGCGATTCGAAGCAAAAATAACCGCATTTGGCGAAGAAAAAAAGTGATCTACCACCATGATAACGCATTGGCATATACGCGTGTAGTCGTCATGCCAAAAAATCCATATATTGGGCAACGAACTGCTACCCCATCCACTATTTTCTCCAGATTTAGCCTCTTGCGACTATTTTCCATTTCCAAAAATGAAAAAATGGCTCTTTGGTATGATATTTGAGTCGAATGAAGAGGTCATTATTGAAACAAACGCCTATTTTGAGTACCTAGATAAAACCTATTCTTTGGAAAGAATAAATAAATTGTAAAAACGATGGACAAAATGTATCGAACTAAAAGGAGACTATGCTGATAAATATAACTCTGTTTTTTGGGCCGAAAAAAATACCTTTTATTAAAAAAGTCACTGACTTATCAAATTTCTCACGTATTTATATTTTTTAAAAGAGTCTGTCAAGTACCAGTCAGAGGTTACATATGAACACGAATCAATTTTTAAACCATTTGTCCATCTAAACATATATATTTATTCACAAAACTTCCTTTCTTCGTTTCCTTTTCGAACTTACGTGGCAATTTCGCCATTCTATGAAGGTCTGCCACCTGAGGGTTAAAATAAATTAAATGCGTCATATAATAATTTCACTAAACAATTTTAATCAAGAATTAAAACGAGCAATTAAAACACTTAAAACAAGAAAATAATGTTCGCAATAATACTAATAAAATCGAAACTTAACATACCCAAAAATATAAATGAGCTAAAATGTGTTGGCGCCAACGTTTGCCAAATTAAAATATCACACAACATGTTCAGTTTCGAGCAGAAACATTTATTGATAATTTATTATTTTATAATGAAACTAGTTCTTGCCATTGAATATAGTTGAAGGATAAAGTGATAGACCAACAAAATATGGCTAATTGACAAAATATGTTAAGTTAAGAGGATTCATCTATGGTCAAGATATTTTTATATCTACACATTTATTACCTCTAGAATTAACGTAGTTAGAATCACCGGGAACTACGTATTTCAAAAGTGAATGAATTCATAGTGGACCATTTGTTCAGGTCACTTATTATTCAACGCTTCTGTTCTTCTTTCATTATCTTAAATTGTATCTTTTACTGCTTTTCAGTGTTTAAATAAATCATTTACTCACTTCATCAGTCGGTTTATTTTGCAGCAATGATATGGTTTTTGATTTGAAAATTATTCAAATGATATTAATTAAAAATGGCAACGGAACAACATTTTCGATACAGTATGTTTATTAATTTGTGATAACAAGATTGGACAAGAAACGTAGCCATCACATTTATTGTTTTAATTTAAAAGGTTTTTTATCTCCAAATCTTGTTTAATATTATCGAGCTTAGATATAGATATTGTTAAATTAACATTAACTGCTCTTTAAAACACAATATTTTACGCTATTAATAAAACTGAAGTAGTATTTTGTGTATACTGGCATTTTTCGAACTTGTGTTTTTATCCATGTTAAAAAACTATCTCATTAACAAATTTCCATCTTTTCATCATTAGGTACCTGTGGTATGTGAAAAAAATAAAAGTTCCTATGGTCTATTAAAAGCTTAGGATTTTTAAGGGGCAGTGGTGTTTTTTTTGTCGGGGCTTTAAAACTAATTTGACTTGAGCTCAACTTAGTTCAAACTTGACCTGAGTCTGCTATTGTTTAAGTTTTTCAGTGTAGTTTAAAGAAGATCGAAGTTAAGGCTTATTTAATGTTTCTATGTTCTGTGACTTTTACTTTCAAAGCTATTCGCTATAAAAAATTTGGCTTATATATACGGAGCCACACCCCTTTGTCATTGGACATTGGATGGGCATTGGCCCATCCCAGTACCCTACTTCCCATAGTATACTTTCTAGTAGAAGGATATCACCAAGTAGGAACTTGGTTTCATTGTTAAACGGCATTTTCTTCCAAAGCAATTCGATATAAAATCTTTGAATTGCATAGGTGGTGCCACGCCTCCTTGTCTAATGCTTGTTCATTTTTTCCAGTCGAAGAACACGACTAAATATTAACCTGCAGGCGGCCGGCATTTCAGAATATCCAAAAATGATACTTGTAAAGTTTTTCGATACAAAAAGTTCCCAATGGGCTAGCAATGTGGGCCGACCTTTAGGTGATGCCGATTGGCATCATCCCGGCCACGAGGGATTTGGGAGTATGCACGTAAATTTTTTTTCGGCCGAATATTGGCTTTTTTCACACCAAACTTGGTATATAGGAGTTTTTGGGGGCGCTGATTACGAATATGCAGTCAGATTTTTGATACTCAAAATGGCGGACCCAAGATGGCGGATATTATTTGAAAAAATATAGGTTTATGCTAAACTTGATACATAACTTGAAAAAATCATTAGAATTACACCAAATAGGGTGTTCTGGGGGTTTTTGAGGTCGCTGAACACGATTTTGATGTTAAATTTGCGAAATTCTAATTAGCGGTTCCAAGATGGTGGACTTAATTTCAACAAATCAACTGATTTATATCAATCTCGTTAAGCGATAATTTTCGGAGTCGTTAATTACGAATTCGAAGTAAAATTTGTGACATTCAAGATAGAGTTAAAATGATCTAGAATTCGCTTTGGCATTATCCAGGACTAACGACGAGGACTTAGGAATTATGTAGCCCCTTCTTTTCTTTTTCTACTGTATGTACTGTCTTGAAATATTTGAAAAATACGTGTCGTTACATAGACGAAATTTCATGGTACGTGAAAATAATTCAAGTGTTGTATGACAAAAAGAGTAACGACATCTCAATATAAAGTTCGTATCTATTCAGAGTGGAAGTATAAATAAAAAATGTAACAATTTTCTACGCATAAAATCAGCTAAATAACACGATTGAAACGAATATAGACTGTAGACTGTAGACTGTTGGGGTTGTTGCACCCCTCTAAGGGGTTGTTTTATTACATTGTATGAGTCGAATATAGTCTTATATAGTATGTAGCTAAAGTCTAAATAGTCTAATATAGTATGTACATATGTTAGAATTATGAGGTTTTTGAAGTGTTATAATCGGTTCTGATTCATGATGCCTATCGGCGTCATCCCGTTCGCCTGCAGGTTAAGTTCCTACCGATTGCGACTTATAGTTCGAAAGTTATACCGAATGGCATGCCCTTATTTCGACGCCCTTAAAATGTAACCAGTGGAATGGTACTGTGATTTGAGAAAATAAATTTATTGGAACGAGTCAGCGAAGCTCCCATGGAACAACTTGTTTATGTCAGAAGAACTCTGAAATGGGTTGACCAATTTGAATATTTCTTTTTCTAAACTGTTCTACGGATCATAAATTATGTCCCAACGAAGCCAAAATTTGGAAATTATATTTAGTTTAGAAATTTATTGAAAATACCATTTCCATATTTTCGTTGTTGATATTGGCTGAATTCAGTTTGCTTCTTGCCTGCTTCTGTTTGTATTTGTCGCTCGCTAGAAAAAACCGAACGGCATGTAACAACAACAAAAATATTGAGGCAGATATTGTTTAGGGATGGTTAGTCGAGCAGTCGACTAATCCATTAGTCGACTATTACAAAAAATGTTTCGACTATTTGAAGTCTATTGATATCGGTTATTAATCCAAAACCGGTTTTTTGTATCGATTAATTTCGGTTTTTCTCAAAAATTTTTTCGATTCAGAACAAATAGCATTTTGTCTTGAGGTTTTAATAGATGAATTAAGAAATTTTTTATTTTTACCAAAATGGTAGTTGAAATACAGATTTTTGACTTAAAAAATTTAGTATTTCTCTCAAATAAAAATCGAGTAAAATAAAAAATTAAATGTTAGAAGAATCTAGATTATTATTTAATTTCTTTTTTAGGCAAACGAGCTCCGAAAAATTGAGGTCACCACATATTTAAGGTTGTCCACTAAACTCACTGAGTCCTGCTATATTAACTGATATTTGTTAACCAAAGATTCACAAAATATTTTTCAAAAGTTGTTTAATTATAATGAAAAAAACAACAGTTATTTCAAAATGAAACATTTAATAAAGTGTTTTTTTCGCTTAAGAAATTTTAGGGGGTATTATTTTACAAATTAATTTTACTATTTTTACTGAACTTTTATTTTTAACTAAATTGTTCCTAAAAAAATCTTGTAAAAAAGCGCGTTTTCGTGTTGTTTTTATTTTGTGTTCATTAGTTTAAATCTCCTTTTTTTATTAATAAATGGATTATAATAAATTTTTTTCATTAAAAATAATAATATAAAAAACACATTTCATTTCCAATATGCCTTGATATGAATTCAAATTAACATATTTTTAAAGTGTTTTTAATCATAATGTATAAAATCAGGCTCGCAAAATATCACGTTGAAATCGTATAAAGTACGATTATATAAAATAAAATACTAAGTATATATAAAGTAAAAAGTGAAACCTTTATTTTAATTTCAAAAATTTAAAAAAAAATATAGATAAAAAAAATATTTTTGTAATTGAAAAAAGCCTTTGGAAAGATACAGTCAACTAATCAGAAAAAACGGTTATTTGATTCTAAGTCGAAAACCGGTTATTTGATTCTACTATCCATCCCTAATCCCATCCCTGTGGCGTCCGTGGCGTAGTTGGTTAAAGTGCGTGGCCACTATGTCAACGAACTTTGGAGACCCAGGGTCGAACCCCAGCAGCGACAGAAAATTATTTGAATTAAAATGGGGTTTGCCACCTCTCTGCAGACAATGGCAAACCTCAGAGAGTAATCAAAATGCCATGTAAAGCTTCTTGAGAACGAGAACATTTCGTTCATCGCCGTTCGGAGTCGGCGTTAAGCATGTAGGTCCGGTTCTCGGTCAATTGTGTACAAACTTAATAACACGCACAATACAATTGATCATAAGAAGCTAGGTCAAAGTCCTTTCAAGGGCTGAAATGGCCAGTTATTTATTTTTTTTGAAGTGAAACTTCTTAGGCGGCGCTTCGAAATTTGAATGAGAATATTGAGGAGTGAAATTTCAAGGTCAATTTACTTCATTTCGTTACACGATAGAGAAGAAAGATATGTTTTACAGTAGAGAGAATGAGAGAGATATACATTGTATAAAAGACTGAAAAAAATTTCTTTGTCAGCGCTGAGTATTGAACCTGCAATCTCAGTTTTATAAAGTCAACGTGCTATATGCAGGGCTAAGGTATTCATATATGAATGTAGTCTACATACCAATTAATCAAACTACTTTTGCTGTAGATGCCCAGCGGGAAAATAAACAGCGCTCCTAGCGGGAAAATATAACAGCCTTATTCATAAACACATTTTAGAGGCAGTGCAACTTTAAACGGGCTTTAAACAAGAAAACGCTATTCATAAACATTTTCGCAACCATGTTTTTTGTTTGTCTTTTCGTTTAATATCAAAGACATGCTCCATATGCGCCCTTTGCAGCATTTATTTTATGTGGCGGCCATTGCAAATCCATTGGAATTCTTAATTTTTGTAGAGATTTTCTTTAGTTCAGACGCAAACCTTACAAACATGAGCAGCGAATGAAAAAATGTTTATGAATAAAGCCCAAGAATGATAGAAAAATAGATTGCGCAGATAGTAAAAATAATTTTCTACGATCTGCGCATCTACGTTACGATAGACTTACGATATGAGCTTACGATATGGCTTTCTGCCAAGTCTTGTTAAAAATGTGAACAAATATGAAACAATGGCAAAAGATTCAAGAAACAAACTTGGTCTAGCGTGACGTCATGATCGTAAAAAATACTTTGTTCGTAGCTAGAAATGTCAAAATGAAAAGTAAACAGCATAACGGACCTGCGCAATGCGTAATCTTTTTTTCTATCATTCTTGAATAAAGCGTAGTATGCTGTAGAAACGAAAATTTCTTAGCATTTAATTCTACACCCGAAATATTAGTGTGGAGTCTAAAATGTTTGTATGGAGAAAAAAGTAACTACAGTACGACCTTGCTCAATGCAACTAATAGAAATTCGGGCAATTGACATAGTTAACGTTGAAGAAACGCAATTAAACTTCTAAACATAAAGCTTTATGTCTCTGAATCTTAGATATTGTGGGTTAATGCACTTTGTATCCTTAAATATTGTTTGAATAGATTTTTCATTAATAATGTATTTTACAAGCAAAGAAGAACTGAAAGAATATAAGATAAAAGTTTATGCAAGTTTACGCAAATGCAAGTTGCGATAATTGTGCATTTTTTTTTTTTAATGTTGCGTTTACTGACAATGAGTCAACGATATACAGCCTTATTTAATAGATTTCCTTAAACAACCGTTCGACGCTTGTTTAGTTACGCATTGTTTGAGGCTTTACGCAGCCTCTACGCAATTTTGCTTAAGTTGTTATTCATAAACATTTTTTCATTCGCTGCTTAAAATATACACATTCAATAGTGTTTAGTTTTTTTTTATTAAAAAAAAATTAATATTAAGGTAGATACAGCACTTTTTTTAGAGCGCTCTGTGAAAAAGGTGAAATGCGGTGACCAAGATTGCTCCTCCTAAATTCATCTGAAACAAAAAAATTAATAATATTATTAAACTAGATACTTAAAACTCGTACTTGTCATAGCCGGACTTCCTAACGTAAAGTAACGATTTTCGACAAAAATTCGTCATTATTTTGCCTCCCACAAACAAAGTAAACAATAACTAATGAATGAAGCTACGAAAAATAAATCCTATGACAAGTACGAGATTATTGTGAATAAAATAAGCCTGCAAAAAAATCAAAACGATCGGTTCACTGAGTTTCGAGAAATCTTAGCCTAATAGCCTTATTATATAATATAAGATTATATAAAATCCTAACTAATATTTTATTAGAATACTAACGTTGGTATGTATATCCTTAATTCAATATATGAATATAACCTCTATGAATTTTGCTCATATTACACATATTAAATTATTATTCATAATATTGCGATATAAAATTATATAGAAACCCAAATTCATGAAGTATATGCTGTCGCCCATGACGCCAACTTGACACTGTGCGCAAGAAAAGTTGGAATAAGTTCTTTCAATAGATAACTATTTTATACATATCTTAGTTATATAATTTTATATCGAACTATTTACTATTAATAATAGTAAGTATAATGTGTGTGTGAAAGTTTTAGTTATCTTTTCACATTTAAATTTTTGAACAAAAAAGTATTTATAAGGCTTAATTTTTTTAAAGCAAAAATAATAACTAAAATTTGTCCCATAGTTTTTGAGTACAAAATAACCGGTAATTTTTGACTTTTAGTTTTTAAGGCAGAAATAAAAATGAAAGTTAAGATCAAGTTTACAGTTGAGGTAGATTTATTGTTGTGACATTGTTCTGTGAAACTCCTTATTAATATGCCAAAAAAAATTTTTGAAAAACAAATTTATAAATGCACCTGAAGCTCCCATTGGCAAAAAAATCGCTCATTGTAGTTATGTAAAATAAAAAAATCCCTTTTTAAGAAATTATTCTCTTAATATGCGGAATATACAACACTTGATTTTCTCACGATCATACTCTCGCTCTCAAACTTTCAATAAAGCTACGCTCTGAGTTTTCTCCCTAGTGCAGCGATGGGTTCTATTCCAGATAGAACTCTACGCCACGTTACGTTGCGTAGCTTTACGATTGCATAATCGAGCCTTTACACTAAAATCGTTCTTATTCTAGAAAAGAAAGAGTGTATACAAAGAAGAAGTTTCACTTCTTTACTGTATACACGGTATACTGTATCTTTTTTTCTATATTGAACATTCATAACGATGGAAGAAACTCATTCAATTTAAATTCATTGAGCTCTTAAATGAGCTCTCTTTGACCATCTTTGAATGTGCTGCATATTTTAAGGGCTAGGAGAAATTAATTAAAATATTGCATATTTACAGGATGTAATGTTTCTGGCTGAGCTATTAGCTATTCTCAAATACGATAAGAATGATAAAAGCAAGAAAACAGTTATTTTAGTTTTTGTTAAGAATATGTAATTCTTTATTTGCACACTTAATTAAGTAATTTATAGACATTAGAAATACATACATCATCGTTTATATTATGTAAATTGCTTTATAGTATATATGTTTATATATATATATGTACATGTTAAGCTTAAGATTTTTAGATTGCATTTATAAAATTGTTGTAAGTATTTTCTTTGCTATTAGAACGAATATCGTCTAAGACTTTGATATAATCTTATTTTTTTTGTTGTGTATTTTTTCTTGTTGGTTTTGTTTTTGCTTTCAAGCGTTTGTCTTCATCTCTGACGCTATCACATAAATCCGAAATGAAAAAAAAATAAAATTAATTCCGGCGACTAAGAATTTCAGTTAAAATTTGAGTAAATGAAAGAATAGCAGGAAGATGTTGGACTGGCAGGCGGCAGTTGTTGGAGCACGAGTAGGCGTGTGTCTGTTTGTGTGTGACAGAAAGTGTGACGAAAAAATATAAACAGGAAGAAAAATGTTTAAGAAATGCAAAAAAAAAAACTTAATGATACTAATATTTGAGATTTTCTTAACGCTGAGTTTTTTTGCGAAATGAGTATTTTTTATAATTTGAAAATCGGCTCGTTCAGTCAGTATTATTTTTCGTTTTTAAAGGATTTTATTCTTTTGCTTGAATAGTTTAGTGTAGTACTGTGTGAGTGTGTGTGTGTGTGTGTACTTTTGTGTGTAGGAATTGAAAGTTGTCACAAGGAAAGGATACGCTATCTTCCGAGGTTTATTCATCAGGTTTTTCATAGTATTTTAATCATTGTCAATCATTTAGCTAATCAGTACAACTCCACCCTGTCTTTGCTGCTCTCTGTCTCTCTCTCTAGCTCTGTACGCTTTTGCTCAATCTATTTCGTCGTGATCTTCTTTTACTTCTCTCTCTTGACTCATCACGTTTTAACTGTCGTTTAACGACGCTTCGTGGGTGGCAGACTCAACAAGTAGTCGAGTGCCTTCTGGATTGCTGGTGGAATTGGTGGTGGGGTGGGAAGATGATCACCAGCAGGCTGGAAGCCACCCTCATCATCGGCAACATAGGTCAGCGATATTTGGTTGCCTTCAGGTGAAGTATACGAGAAGGAGCCTTGAGCAACAATGACATCACTAGTGTCCGCCGATGTGGCCTTCTTTAGCGTGCCAGTCTCATCGGCTTTGATTCCGTTGGCTGTTTCGTAGCTGTGTAAGGAAATTGAAAAAAAAACATGGAGTTAATTTAAGTAGATAAAGAGAAATCAATGATGAGAAATAATTCAATCTGCAGCAAGAAGATGACACTAATCCACTTAGTTTGACTGTAAATTTGATTTATTTTTTTGCTTTCAGTCATTCGGATTAGCATATTTATTGTATTCACAGTGTATGAAAATGTATAGTCGCCATTCAAGCTGCGCGAATTTTCTGCAACAAATAAATTTAATAAATAGCAAATTTATGCAATTAAGTGGCGCCAGTTGAAATGAAGTGTAAATTAACATTATTAATAGCAGTTTGAAGCTAAGAGACCTGCTATCTTCTGTTTCAGTAAAAATTAGTTAAAACAAAGCTCTTTTAGCAGAATTGACATAAGCACTGAAAAGGAATTTATCATGTCTATGACAGTATTGAGCTGCAACTATATAGCGGTTTATTCTCTAGCATGATCCCACAACAGTGGAAGTGGAATGTGTTAAAGGAACAGGTTCTGCAGAATTTCTTTTGTTCTATAAAATTTAATTTATAGCAAAATATTTCTTGCCAAACGCAATAGCTAGCTTGGCCTTGTGTTTTTGCTTAAAGTTATTGACCTAATTAAGCAAGCAGTGTTAGCATCTTAAAATAAAAGCAAATTTTCGAAAAAAAAAAAAACAAACACAAGCGAAGTTTGCAAAAGTTGCAATCAATAAAATAGTTTAAAAAGTTGACTTACTTTTTATATCGAACAAGTTGAGCTATTAATGTTAAGTGAAATAAATTAAAAAATCTAATTTCAAACAGTTGAGCAAAAATTGGCTCATTTCTATGACCGCTACTGTTATCTATTCGAGTTTGTTCTTTAGAGCAGCCTAAATGCACTGCAGCAAGTTTGTGTCTTAAATCTTTTGTTTGGCATGCTTTTGGATGCCTTTGTATCGCTGCCTAAAACTATGCAAATAAAAAATATATTCTTTTCTATACTCACTTGTAATTATATGAGCCATCTGGTTCAATATTTGACTCCTGACTCACAATCGCAATTGGATCTTGGGGTCTAGCGACAGTCATGGAAATGACGCCCACGCATAACAGTAAAGCAATTTCCTGCAAAGCATAAATAAAACAATAAAATTATAACTGATTAACTTAGAATAAAGTTGTTTAATTTAGTCTGTAGCAAGAATTTCAAAATCAGTCAGGCTGCTTGTGTTGTTTATGCCACGTTTTCTCCCATCTTAATGCAAGACAAGCACAAGTATTATAATTTATCTAATTACTATTATTTGGTGGCTTTTTTGTTGTTGATTTTTTTTTTTTTTTTTGTTTTGTTTGTTATTTTTAATAATGCATATAATTCCGTAATTATATATTTACATGCCTTGTTAACTTTTGTATGCAAATTAAATTTGTTCTATTCTCTTCTCATAACGACAGCGTTGCGCAATATTGAGTTTGGTCAGCGGATGAAACCTTTTGTTTAAAAACTTTATATATTTTTGCATTAGCTAGTGTAGCTCGTCCCAGCAAAGCGTTTGCTTTGTACTGCGGCTTTTTATGGTTGTGCGCATACATGTGCCATGCGTCATGATGTAAGTTGAACCTTGTTATGCGCTGCTGATTGCTACCGTTTTGTTACAATCGTGTAACAACGATTTATAACAATAATTAAATAGTTTTAACGGCCAGCTAAGGTTGAAGTCATTATGAGGAAATACATACAAAATGAGTTGGTTGAATTTTTTTAAATTGCCAGAAAATTTGCAGTGCATTTAAAGTTCATAAAGTTCTAAAATTACACTTGCATTGCTTGTAAATAATATAATTTATGTTATAATGATCAGTGTGCTATTCATTTGTATCATGCTGGCAGCATAAACTAAAGACTTAAGAAGCGAACTAGCGCAAATTTCTCCGTATTAAATTTAAAACGAGTAAATATAAGAAGTTCTTTATAAATTGAGAAGAAAATTAGTTAATTTAAAACACAAAGTACAGCTAAGGATTTTATGTGCTCTTTGTTAAGGAAATATTTAAGTCAAAGTCGGGTATAGAATTCCAATTAAGTTTTTGAGTGACTAACTAGAAATGAATAAGTTGAATAATATTATTGTACACAAGCACCTATACCCTTCACTTTCATATGATTCCTTCAATATAACTACGCCTTGCCAATTCTATTTATGTATATGTACCGTCATTTTATACAAGCTTGTGATTATACTCAACTCATTTCTCTATAAATCTTGAATAGTTTGATCTGAAGAATGTTCTTGCAGTTAATAATATCGATAATTATACACATGAGCCCATTGCTTCTCATTTCAAGGGCTATACAAAGCTAAAAGCATTCATTCATACTCAAAATATCGAAATTTGGAAAGAAGTTATTTTGTCTGTTGAGTAGAGAATTCATATAAAATCTAGTCAGTATACAGGTTACCGCCAATATTGGGTTGGTTTTCATGGGGAGATAGAGAAAGGATTGTTCTAGTCAAAACCAAGTGGTTGAACATATAGACCAAGCAAAGTGAATAGATCCGAAGTCAACATATTCTTTCCTCATTAATAAATTTAATTAATAGAGTTAACATCTAATTTTTTAATTTCAGTCATATATTTGAAATATCTTGATATTCCAAATTTTATTAAAAACCGAATGTCATTCACAAGCTAAGTGCGTATTCAGAATGGCCACAGTTTTATGAATAGTATAATAAATAATAAATTTTTATGTTTTGAACAACAAGTTAATTAATAATTTACAATGGAATCATCGTAATAGTTTTATAGTTTATGCTATCAAAACATCATAAAATATTCAAATTAAAATAAAAATATTGATGACTTGTCGTAAAAAAAATTTTATGATTTTATAGCTTAATAAGGTTTGTAAGCATAATATCATATCTATGTTACAGAAATATAAATATAAAATCACACGTTGAAAATTTATGATTTTCATGATTGAATGATTGAATGATTGATTGAATTCAATCACTTTGACTTAGCTTTAGACACCAATTGTGCAATAAATATTTTGTACACAAAGATTAATATCCTGTGTAAAGTGGCATTATAGATTGACATTTGGTGGTATAACAGTGAAACTAAATCAAAAAATAGCAAAATCGAAAATTTTAAAGTTAACATACAATCGCTCAGAATGAGTAAAAAAAGCAATTGGGCATTTCAGTCTTTGAAAGACTTTGACCGAGCTTCTCATGATGCTTATACACAAGAATTGGACCTACAAGCTTTATGCCACGTCTGGGTAATATTCGTGTTTGTAAGAAGCTTAACGTAGTATTATTCACACTTTGAGGTTTGCCATTGTCTACAGATGTGACAATGTCGTGTGGAAAATTATTTTCTATTAAAAATACTTTCGCATCAGATGGAATTTGAACTCATAATCCTTTGATAAGTAAGAAAAAACGCTTCTAATGTGTTCAACCACGGTTGCCACATAACAGTTTCTCCAGCTTATAGCTGCCTTAATATCATTTGAATGATGCAACCATTTTGAAGTTTTGATTTTTTTTTTTAAATTTTAATTTTAGGCCAATGCTCAAATTTGTTTTGATTTTTTTTTTTAATTTCTTAATAATTCATTAGTGTCCATGTCTTATTTTTAAATTACTTTAAAAATTTTAAATTGAAAAAATGTTGAAAAAATCTAAATTGGGAAATTGTGACAAAATCAATTCTTCTCGCTTCGTTAGAAGCTTTTACAAAATAAAAATTAATCGAGTTCCTCAGAACTTAGCCTAGTGCAAGCCTCGCTTAAGCTTCTGCAGCGAAGCAGAGATCTAATAATCTAATAATAAACTGCTAATTCTCTCTAATTTTGTAAGCGGCAGTATTGTTTTCCTTCTTATAACTTCGTAAGCTTTTGTGAAGGCAGCTCTCTCATGTCGCTGAGCGTAATTATGTTGCTTGTTTCGTAGAAAGCTCTTTGTCCTTATCGAAAGATTTTTTATCGATACAGCTACATCGTGCTTTTTGATAAAAAGTTTTAAAGTGAAATGTAGTTTTGAAAACGATTGTTATTGATTATGTTGATTGCTTCCTAGGGAGCTCTTTCGAAGTTTTTTATCGAATTATTCAAATAGCAAAATATATTTTGTAACTCATAAATTTTCATTAATTAAAGCTATTAAAAAATTTTAAGTAATTTTTCAATGTTTTTAATTTTATTTTTTTTTCGATTTAAACCGATTTGAAACTTTACAATGAGAGTCGTAACTTTTTTGTCTAAAAATTTTATCTTTCCGCTGGTAACAATTTATCCGTGGTCCCATTGTAATGCAGAACTGTAAGCGAGATCTTTTTTGTGATTGCTAATGCAACACTTTCACTTCATTCGTTCTTGTAGCTACATCGTGTTCCTAATAAAACCTTTAAAACGCGTTTTACAATCTTTCTGAAAACGATTATTGTTCATGATATTAATGGAATCGAAAATTGACGAAAAAGACGTATTCATAAAAATATTTTATAATAGCTTTGAAACGTACAATAGCTAAAAAGCTTTTAAGTAATAAAATGTCTTTTAAAAAAATGTCATTCATAAAAATCTAGAAGAAATACTTTCGATTTGAAGTGAGAATAGAGTCCATACTTAATGCTTTGCGAATCTGAGATATATAATGATTTTTTTTTTTTTTTTTTCATAATTTCGTTCACATTTTGTTTTTGTTAATATTGTGATTAATTTTGATAGTATTTGACATATTTTACAATTGCTTAAACCAGTTTGAATAATTTTAATTATATTCGACAAAATATGTGGTCTGATGAGAGTAAACAAATTTGGAGTCAATTGAATAAGTGAACTAGTTCATTTCTAGTGCAGTTAGAAGTAGCTGTGAAGAAGTACAAAAGGCGTTCAGTGTAGAACAGTTCACTTTGCCTCTTTTTTTTCTCAAATAAAATAAATGCTTTCTGGCTGTATTTAAAATTTGCTGCTCACAAGAAAAAATAATAAAAAAAAAACAAATAAAAAATAAAAATGTTTAAAGACATTTATAAACAAAATTTCTTCTTTAATAAATCTTGTGGATGGAAATGATCGTACAAACCAGCTCTTTAGGACCTTTGCTCCAGTACACTAAATTTTTACACTTTTAAAATGTTTACTTTAAAACTAGTTAAAAAAGAACCACTCTTAGTCTACTGTGAAAGTAACCAGTTTAAAAATGTTCCTAAGGCAACTAGTTCAAATATGGGTAAAAAGGAGTGTTTTTGGGCACAATTGTCTTTTCTTATAACATCAAGCTGCAAAACTCGTAAGTTCGTTCAATGTTAAGGAGTTGTAGTGGAACTAGTACTGGTACTTATTGGAACTAGTTCAGAACTATTTCAAATTTGGCCCACTTTTCTGCTGGGATGTTTATGTTTCAGAAAATGTTTTTCAATTCTCTCATTTATGAATCCTTTATCAGACGTTTGTGAATATCATTTCAAACTTGTTTTTCAAGAATTATTCTGAAATGCTATCCGAAAAAGATAGGATATTTATTCATAGCCTTGTATGATTATAATTTGTTTCCATTTATTTCATTTTTATGTGTTCTCTACCGTTTTCGTTGTATTTTTGACAAATAAAATTTGGCAAAACTTCTTTTGTTCTCATCTCTCTTGTGCTTCATAAACAGCATGTCTTCTCCATAGGCCGCATATAGTTCTTACAATATGCTATCAGTTTTTGAGCGGTAATGCTTGAATAAATCTAAGAGATAATTGAATTCATGCTTTGCATGACTCCCAGAAATAGCGTATTCTGCGTATTCAAGAATTAGTTGGTAACAACATGTGTGCTTTTATCACTGGTGAGTAGCATACCTACTCCAGTGCCCGCTTAATGTGTAAGGTAAGCCCGCTATACCCAATTGTCTGACCCACCATATATGAAGCAATGCATAATGCACTGTATACTAGTGTTTGAGGCTTCGCAGGCTATATATTAGAAAAAGTGTAAGGAAAACATAAATAACGTTATGTGTGCATTTTTTACTGCATTTATTATTAGAAAATAACATTTTTTTTTTCAAAACGGCCAGGAAATTTTTTACTCTCTTTATGAAATTTTAGACATTTTTCAAGTAAGGTATTGCTTTTCAGATGTTGCAAGACTAGGACGAGACCATACCTATTAACTGATTACGTTATGCTTGGTAAATCTTTTTGATTTCAAAAGAAAATTAGAAATGTTGGTCAGCATCATTTAAAAGTTGAAAAAACAAATATTAAAAAACATTCTAATTAGTATTGAATTGAATACGAGTATGTTCATGGTAAAAAAAAATACAAAATATGAAAAGAAAAAAATTTACTGAAAAGTAAATCTCAAAAAAAATTTACTGAATTTTATATAATCTCAAGAGGTAAAATTTGAATAAGCGATACAAATTATAATAAAACAAAAATTTTAGAAAAAATATATAAATTATTTTGATATAACGTTAAACCAACCATTAAAGTACACAAGTACATTCTTGACCTGAAAACAAAATTAACTTTTTTAAAAAAACAAAATGTATTTGGATCGAAGTGGATTTGGATCCTATGGATCCATAGACCTCCAAGTGCTTTGATCAAACGGAAATGCTTTAAGTGGCGCTTGTTTTGCTTGGCACTGCTAAAAGATTGATTGAGTTGAGCATTCCAAAAATAGACAAATTTTATGCTTAATGTCAGGTCACTTTAAAGCACATTTCAAATACTTTGATTTTTGTTTAAAAATATCTGCTTTAAATCCGTTTTATTAAATCAGAAACGGTATTAGTTTGATCATCGCTAAAAATGTCATAAACATTTGAAAAATTTTTATACTTGGTGCAGCGTGTTTAACGAGAGTTAAGACGAATTTAGGTTTTTAATCATCGGATATTGATTCTCTAAAATATGCTTAATATCTTGCACCACATTAAATTAATCACATTTACTTCATTGTGTATATTGGATGTAAGTTCTGAGTTAAGTCACGTTTTTTTCTCCCCGGTGCTGAAGGATGTTTTTTTAAAATTAATCAAAAACTAAACATTGCTTCGATTAGATTCTCTTTAGAATTGTAGCAATCTGAAAATAAAAAATAAATGTTTTAAACAACTTATCTCGATTGTTAAATCGAAGTTGTTTAACCGAAATCTACACCTTCTCATATAAGCAGCGAAAACAAAAGACTTAAGAAACGAACTTATCAAGAAAATAATGTGAACTCTGTGTGCTTCAACTCCTTCAAAAAGTTTTTCTTTTTATTCATTTAAATTCACGCACGCAACGCTGTTTTTTGTTGTTGTTCTTTATTTTTTTAAAGTTTATTAAGTTTAAATTTTATTAATTTAGTTTATTTAAGTTTATTTACTTACTTGCAACTCTGTCATGCATGTTTTAAGATCGTCTTTTATAATTTAAACAAAAAAAATATACAGTTCTTCTTAATGCCGGAGCTAAAATTGATTTGGCCAATAACTTAACATTATTACAAAAATACGTAAATAATAAAGAAGTGGCAAAACAAACATAATTTGCCTTCTGACAGATAAATGCTCAAGATCAAAGTCATTAAAATATGAAAACAATTAAAAAACTCTGTCAAACAAATGAGCTAAAACAGTCATAAAGTGTACCCGTAACAGGCATGATTTTTACAACGTTGTTATTTAAGCCCTTTGCAGTCAAAGCTCATCTGCCTTCCTACTCAGTTCCAGGCTATCGAAACCCTGCTGTGCAGTAATTTAAACTTTTAACATACGTGCTGACATTAATTGGCGTTGAAAAAAAAAAAACACACGAAGTTTTATGTGCCCTGCTAATAGGCAATTGCATAAGTCTTATGTTTACCTAAAGGTTAAACATTTAAAATAAGCTGCACTAAAGTTTACTGGGTGAAATACAACACCCAATAATTTTCGCTGAAGGTTTGTTTTCCTTAAAAAAAAAAAAAATAAAAAAAAAAATAAAAACCGGCGACACATGATGGACAGACGGGGAATTCGTGGCGACAATTTATCGCCATTTAAAATCGAAGACTCACGCGATTGGAAAAGGTCAGTCAGTGAGGAATATAATAAAAAAAAAATGCAGACAGCTCTGCATAGTTTGTCATGGACCATGCTAAATAGAGGCTGAGAGGCGTTTTAATGAGGTTGTATTTATGTTTGTTTGTCATTGTTGTTGTTGCTAGTGTCGTCAACGATGTTTGCTTGCAATTTTTGTGAAATATCAAGCTGTTCATTGGTTTTTTTTTTATTTGCTTGTTGCTTTTTTCAGAGCAAATATATTTTGACTAAAGAGGTTTTTCTTCAGTGGCTAGGCGTTGCATGACTGCAGTTTGAGGCTTGAAAAACTGTTGGTTGCAACTATTATGACTAGATTTCGATGAGATAGATAGATAGACGATATTGCTGTTGCAGTTTGGAGATTTTCGATTTTTGTAGGTTGCGAAAATTTTTAATTGCTGGTCATCAGTTGGCTATTGTTTTGACGTACATTTTTATGGATGTTTTTTATTGCTTGTAAAATATGTGAAGGCAACTTGTGTGGTCTTAACAATTCTTAACAAAGAGAACATTAAGTTTTAGTTAATTAGCATTATTGCAAATGTTTGACTTTTAGAACTTAATAGTTTTGAAACAAATAAAAGAGTTAAGTAATAAACTTTTTGAAGATGAGGTTTTTCATTTGCCATTTTTTTTCATAATGTTTATGGAATAGTTTGGGTTTTACCTAACGGTGGATTTGACTGTGACTACTGTAGAACTACCTTTTAACTTAATGCAAGTTATTTGAAGCAACCCTTTTTGAAATAATGTGATGAAGAAAGGCTGTTGCACTGTCTTATATAGAAATTCATTGCCTTTTTCAAAGGTAATGTACAAATTGAGACTAAGTAATGCACTCATCACAATTTGTAGATTACTAAAAAGTTTTTATTTACTACTGAAGGGAGATGACTTTTTTGTTCTGTCTGATTCCATGTATGTAATCAATTCTGTTATCATAGAAGAGTATTTAATCTTAACAAAAAACTTGATAATATATTCCTCATGTATTTTTTCAACTACTGGGTGTTGTTAGGAAGCCTTCTTTTTTAAGATTTGTACCAAGGATATCAGGTGTATTACCTATTAAGTCAAGTCTACCTTGGTACGAAATGGGGTGAAAAGGTAATAAAGTGAAAGATGTGTAAAATATACTTAGCGTGACGGGAAGCCGTTGAACATGCGAATTAGAATCTGAGGTAAGTGCTATAACTTTACCTCAGTCAATGCTAGTTGTAAGCCAATTGAATTCACAAAATTTTCTACCACGAACTACAACTTTGAAGTCGTATATATGAAAGAATTTTGAATTTCAATTGATTAGAAATGAGAAAAGAAATGCAGAAATGTTAAAGCGTAGGACTATGGCCTGGCCGGGATTCGTGTTACGTAACCCCGGACCCATGGGGTTGCAGTCAAGCGTACTCTACTCAACTACTAATTGAGAAAAAATGTACCAAAAATATATTTTTTAGATATTTTGCTAGCTCATTTTTGAATGTGCGTTACTCAAATGAATTTAAACTCGACAAATAATTTAAAAATGATTCTTCTGCGATGATTGGTAAAGAGCCTTTTGCTTGAAAATGATCGTTAATGAATTTAAAAACATATGTACACTAAGGAAAATAACGCATATTAACATTATTCACGCCTGAGTATAAATTTTATTTAAATATTTACGTGGATAAATAAAATATTTTCTTTACAACTCGTTTTTTCCCGTATTTAAATATTATTTATGCGGCACCTACACACATATTCCATACAGCTGAAATAACCGACAAGCAGCAACAGCATCGCACTCTGTTCCTGCAGTTTATTTGTTACAGTTGCAGGTTTCTTATAGTTCTCGTTTAGTTTTTGTTGCAAGGGTAATATAGTCTGGATGTTTGGTCAAGATGATTTGTGAGTGCGATGGGTGATCGCATGAAGAAACTTTGTAGGGTGGAGTCACAACTCGATATTTTTTCACGAATATCTTGCACCAGTTGTCATTTACCTGCATATTTTGCTTGATATTTTCTATCTTACTTTTTCTTCCTCTTTTCTTCCTCCTCTTCAATTTAAATAGGTTGTTTTAAAAATTCAATATTTTTATATAAATGCATAGTAAATATTTGAAAGTTATTTAAAAAAATTCATGCATAATTTTAATATATTTTTTAATTAATTCTGTTTAAATATTTAAATATTTAAATATTTTATTTTATTTTATTAAAAAAGTATTTAAAAAAATTTTAAATATTTACGTGGTCGATTTATGCAAATGCGTTATTGGTGCAAAATTGACTCGCTTTTTGGATAAATTAAAAAAGTTTTTGGATAAATTTAATATTTTTTTCTCTTAGTGTAGATATGATTCACTACACTCTAAAAACTGATTGTTAAATCACTACAATAAATGTTGTACAATTTTACGCATTTATTGTCGTTTTTTAAAAAATATCACGCCACGCAGCGTGTTCTTTCAATTCAGTCAAAAATTAAGTGTTTTTTATTCATTTCTCACTTTTTCCCGCTTTTTTAGCGTGTTTTCGCTCATTCAATAATCGAAGAGAGAGAATTTTAATAATAAACGCTGTTTTCGTGATATTTTACACTTTTTGTGCGGTTATTGCAAATTGCTCTTGTAATAAGCAATACAAACATAATTTGATCAGTCTGTTTTTGGTTGTTAAAGGATCTACGTCATTTAGTTTTAAAAAGAAGGTTACTTAAATAATAATTATAAGTAGGTTAAGCTTATAATAATAATATAAAATAATATATTTAAACATAACATAATTTTAAAATTAGATTAAGTTAAAATTTAATAAAAATATGTTTAAGTGTAGTGTTTGTGAATGCAAATATAAAACATTAAACCTGTATCATAGGCATTTATATTTGCACAAAAATTTTAAAAATGTTACTTTTCACTGTTTAATTGAATTAAATATTAAAAAATAAATATATATTATTTTCTTTAAAATAGAGCTAAAGAAATGTGTTCTTATTTTTCATTTTTTGTAAACTAGAGTTTTCAAGTTGTTTGCTTAATTTGCAATATATAGTTTACTGTGCAATATTTCACAAAAACTATAACAACGCCTTAAGCGTAATGAAGAAATATCCTGTCATTTAATAAATTCTTACTGCAAATTCTAGCAATTTTTACGGCGTCTATTGAATAATTTTTCTACAATAACAACGAAAAAACACGCATAAAAACGAAAAAAACGCTTCAATGCCTGCATATCGAACATTTGAGAGAGAAGTAGATAAATGTGTGAGAGGATTCACGCATTTATAGCGTTTTTTTTTCAAACGAAAGAGAGCGTGAGAATGATAGTTGTAGAAGAGAGTTTTTATAAGAGCGCGAAACAGATAATTGTAGGTGAGAGGATTCACGCATTTCTAGCGTGAAATATTTCGAATTTTGATCCATGGGATTTTACTACAATAAATGTAGGCAATCAGTTGCCAGCATTTAATGTAGTTAATTCCCGTGAATTTTTGTTAGAGTGTAGGTGTAATATGAATTTTTTTTTTAGAGAATCCATTTTTCGATAAGAATTAAACTCTCATATGGTGGTCATATCTGGCAACTCTATTATCATCATGAGTAGACTAACCGAAGCAACGCTTATTTTAAGTAAATATTTTGTTTGATTTTATATCTAAAATTGAGTAAAATAAATGATTGCTTGAAACAAGACTAAAATACTCGTCTTGGAACAAGACTTGAATTAAGAAAATATTTTCATAATTTAAGTATTCGCAGAGCATTATTTTAGTTTTCAGCAAATTGTTTACTTGAATCGTGTAAATTTTTCTCACTAAAACTTATATTGGCATGCTTATAATTCACAACATGTTTACATGAAAACATGTGTAAGATGGTGCGGATTGACAAACTATGGCATGATTGGAAGGCGCTGTATCTTATCTGTTATATTTACTTGGAAAAATGTAAGCGTCTGCAAGACGTATTTAATATATTCGAGTAGTTTTTTGTGATCGGTTATCCTACATCCTAAATCTTTGCTGAATCAAGCAAGTTGTTCTCAATTCTAGGATAAAATATTTCTCAAATAGAGCAAATTATTCTTGTTTTCAACAAATTGTGTACTTAAATCAATCATATTCTCTTCTTAATAAGAAAATTTAGTTATAAGACATTCAAGTAAAACATTCAAGTATTAAAAGAAATGTTTACTTGAACCAAGCAAATTGTTTTCAATTCAAGGAAAATCAATTTCTCAAATCAAGCAAATTATTCTCGTTTTCAGCAAATTGTTACTTGAATCAAGCAAATATTTCTCATTTCAAACAAATATCTAGATAAAGTATTCTTGAGTTTTAAGCAAATTTTTCTTGAATTAAGCATTTTTTTCTTAATATCATGTATTTTAAATTTGCTGCTTAAACTGACAGCCTATTTGCTTGATTCATAGCATAGAATGCTTGATTTTTTCCTCTCCGTGAATGGGTTAAAAATGAACTAGAAGTCAATCCACTGTTTTATCGCAATATACTGTTGCATTTCATGTGATGTGGCTCATTTTTGGGTCAATGGGTATATCAATAAGTAAAAATATACACTGTTATATACCCAAAAAATTAATATTTGGTGCGCTTTATGGGCCAGTGGAATCCGTGCTTCTTTAAAATTGCAGTCGAGTAGAGTACTCCCGTCAACGGCAAGCGCTATAAAGCTCTGATTGCCGACTATTTCGTGCCCCAATTGGATGTGAGGCTTATTGAAGACATGTTTATTGAACACAGAACAGCGTCACATGCTATGCAGCGCGGCAATCAATCGACTTATTGAAAGAAACACTTGACGAAGGCGTTATTTCTCGAAATGGAGCTGTCAATTGGCAGCAAAGATCATGCGATTTAACTCCTTTGGATTATATTCTCTGGGATTTTGTATAGTAACTGGTTTCAGCGAACAAATCAGTAACTATGGACGCCTTGGAAGACAGCGGGATACATCGAGATGCGGCCTCAAATGCTTGAAAAGTGGTCGAAGATTGAGCTTTAAGAATGCGCTTAACCGAGCAAGCCTTAGCAGCCACATGACCGAAATCATATTTAAACACTAATGGCATTAAACTGTCATTCTAATTACGCCAATTTTCAGTTCAAAATTATTTAATCTCAGTATTTTATCTGAATTCAAAGCTCTATCCTCTCATTTCTCTCACACTCTATATATCGTTGCATAAGCTACTGAATCAATTAGATTTAACCTGACTTTTAAAATCTATTATTGTTGTTTTGTTGTTGTTACGGATGTTTTTAAAACTATCGCTTGTAAAACATTTCTGCATAAAAAAAAGTTTTTAAGATTTGCTTAAAAATCACATAAAACAATATGTTTAAAAAATTATCATCTTCTCACTGTTTTTAAACAAATAAAGTTTCATTTTTGTTTGTTTTGCATAAATTAATGATTAAGAATTTATTTAAAACAAAAAAATCCTTGTTTTTGCGAGTCATTGAAACATGTCGAATGACTAAAAAATGATTTATTTACAATGATTTGGCAATTCTATCTGATAAAATTCGCAAATGAAATTGAGAGTGATACTTTTGACTCGCTGGGAGCAGCTGTAGAAGGATTAGAGATAAACTTAAGATGTTTTGCACTTTTCAGATCTTCTTCAAAGCTCTTTTGAAACAATGTTGACTAAATTAATTCAAACTTTTAGTGCAACGAACGATTAAAAACTAATAAATTTGCAATTGCCATCTGAATTCCATCTGGAAGCGATTGCTACAAAAATTAAAAATTTTTGACCAATTCTTCTATGTTCTTCAAAGCTTTTTGAAACTATCTGCACTTAATGGATTACATTTTTAAGATTCCTGTTAGAATTTGTTTATTTAAAAATATTTTCGTTCTAGGGGCACTTACGCCAAAAATTTTTTGGAAAATTTTTGCTTTTAATTCCTGACATTTATTTATATTTTATGGAATTGGAGTGATTTTTTTAATAACAACTCATTGAAATTTTTTAAAACTCTTGAGTTCTCTGTAATTCAGCGGCAAAATTATTTTTTTGCTTACATTTTGCTGTAAACAATAAATACTGCCTTGAGTAGTTATATAAAAAATGGAAGAATATTTTTTTAATACTCTTTTTTATGGAATATATTATATATATTATTTATACTAAAAAACGAATTTAAAATTTTCCATTAAATTGTTGTGATAAAAATACCTATCGTTTGCATTCTAATTAGCTGCGATTACTGAGCAAAAACTAAAGACTTAAGCAACGAACTTGAATTAGAATTTAATTGCTTTGAGAAGTTCATGAAATAAAAATTTTCAATGCTTCGCTTCTTACAAAAACAACTACAGCTGTTGCATCTTTTAAAGCCAACGACAAGTAAGTCACAAAGGATTTCTCTTATCCTGTTGCACATTGCTACACATTGCTACACTTTGCTACACTTTGTTGCACTTTGAAACACTTACAATTTTCATTTTTGCACTTTTGTATCACGTTTAAAAAAAACTGCCACTCGTTCAACACAGCTAATCCTTATTTGACAATGAAAAGCTTTGATTCCAACTTCCTTTGAATTTCCTTCCAACTCCTTGCTGCACTTGCACACAAAAAGTCCAAGAAGTGGTTAATTGAACAAAAGATTTTTTAATGATTTCAAATGCCGGCTGCTGGCACTATTTATACCAAACGAACTACACGCTGCTGCATTCAAATTGAAATAAGTAAGTTAAGAAGCAAAAAAAAAAAAAATAATAGATAAAAATTCAACTTGCAGCGCAAAAAAGATGCACCGATGCAATACGTCTGAGTGGAAAATAAAGCATTAGCACAAAAAACAAAACAAAAAAAGAAAAACAAAAATATAGAAACAAACAAAGTTAAAACGACAAAAGCGCGCCCTGTCGGTGGTGTTGTGAAGTGCAAGTTTATCGTTTGTTTAAAAGTTATTCAACACTGCAAAAAATATAAAAAAAAACCAAAAATACTCAAGAGTTGAATTTTGTGGCGCTGGCTTTTCACCAAAGCACTTTATGACATACTCCCCAGTCCCTACCTCCTCAACCTACAACCCCACCTTTGTCGTCATCGCTGTCATCTCTCAGCTGAGTTGAAGTGTGAATCGCAATTGATGAATGTTCATGTTGCAGCGACTATTTGAAATATTTTAATAAATTTAATTTTTGTTGCCATTAAAACGTGCATTTTATTATTTCATTAACTAGCTTTTGCAAAATAGTCATTTTAGCCATACTACTTGTTGTTGTAGTTGTTTTTTTTTTTGCATCAGGCTGCCCTTCTATTAGTAGTCTAGCAGTCGAGCAGTTCTACTTAGATTCCGATTTAATTGCATTTTCAATGATTTTTTTTTTTCACATATGTCTGTGAATTGTGGTGAATATCATCAGCTTCTCTTTAGATGTAATTTTATAGCCGCTACTAATTTTACATGTCTAGTTTCGGTTGCTGTGAATGTGTTTATTTTGGCGTGTCTTAAGTGCCTCTTTTTTTTATTTCATAAATTTAAATATTGGTCATTTTAAATGTCAACTTCAGTTTGAGTGTGAGTAATACTTTGTCTAGCATTTTATGTGCATTTTTTCGAAGCAATGTTGAAATACGTACGTTCAAGAGATTGAAGGCATAAAATATTTACTATTTTGCGCAATATTGTATTTATTTCCTTGTGCTTAAGCGTAAAAGACTTAGTGCTCAAATTTGAATTGGGTTGAGTTTTTATTAATTTTGAAGTAATGCTGGGAGAGTGATTTCCAAGTGTTTTAAAAGAAATGCTTTTCGATGTGACAAGGTTACGTCTTGATGCGTAGATTTTCAAAAAAGTTGAAAGAGGAAATTTCCTATAATGTATTGGCGTTGCATGGCATTGTTTCTGGCTGAGTTTAGGTGCTGAGGGAAAGTTATGATACGACAGTAAAGATTAATTCTTTGACTTTATGACAAAATATGAAAAAAAACCATCGAGACATGGAAGGCGCTATTAAACAACGAACCAGCAAGTTGGTTACTTGATATTATAACTCGCTGAGTTAAGGCTGCTTCTTAACCCTGCATTACAATTTATAATGTCATGAGGTCACGGTGAGAGATCCAAGACCGAAAATGCAACGGCTTTGCATGGAAATATTGCCTATGCCATAAAAATGCAATTTTGTTGCATGAAATTATTACTTGCTCCACGTTGTTTGCTGTCATGATCACCACGGCGACAATTGCTTAATGCGCTGAAAATGCAACAGGGATGCAAGAAACGTTGCATGGAATTATGACTCGGTGAATAAACTAACGTTAACTTGCGCTACGGTAAATTTTATGCAACGACAATAAATGTGAGATCTTCGACTACAAAATCTTCAACAAAATCTTCGAAACAAATCTTCTGGCCCGGATGGTATACAACCAATTGCGCTAAAAATGTGTGCTTCTACACTGGCACGATCTTTGCGTAACCTTTTCAACATCTCCTACAGGACAGAATTTCCATTGTACCTAAGAAGAGCGATGCCACGAACCCTGAGAACTACTGACCCATTGCGATATGCTCTATACTCTCCAAAGTCATGGAGAGTGTAATAAACTTCCTTTTAATGAATTATCTGTTGATCTATCTATCGATCTATCTATCGATCTGTCGGTCGATTCGTATCGTGGTTGACGGCATTTCGTCTAGTGAACACGCTATCGGCGCTGGAGAACCGCAGGGTTCAGTTTCTAGTTTTTATCAACGACCTTCTGTCGTTGACTTACAACCCAATTCATTCGTTTGCTGACGACAGCAGCATTTGTTATTCATATTCCTTCAAAAAACGCCCAAGTTCTTTGGAGATTCAGAGAAAGAGGTAACATATGAATGACACACTGCTTAATGACTTCGAAAAAATCTTCGAATGGGGGCTTGCTAATAGAGTTGAGTTTAATGCTAGTAATACTTAGTGTTGCCAGTTCACCCACAAGCGAATGAATTGCCCCTTAGCTCCCCTCAATATGAAAGGTGTAGATCTTATGGAGTCAGATGCTCTTGACGTTCTGGGCATATTGACCAAATCTGATCTTCGCTGGAATGATCACATTTTCGATGTATCGAAAGAAGCGGCGTAAGAAATACTTCACTCCAACTGATCTACGCGTGATTCGGTTGCTCATATATAAGGCCGAAAATGGAGTACAATTCACACACTTGGGCAGTAGCTTCAAGATCTTATTTGGAGCTTCTGGATCGAATTCAACTACGTGTGATATATCTGATTGTAGATGAAAACATTTCATCTTCTTTCAACTCTCTTGGGCATCGACGCAATGTTGGTTGCCTAAGCCTTTTATACAGGGACTATCATGGGAAGTGTTCAAGGGAGATACATGACCTGACCGTGTGACCATCAGATCGTGTGTTTCCCAGGTCCATTCGGGCAGCTCACCAAGCCCATCTTTATGCCAATGCCTTGATGCACAATTCTCGCATTAGCAGGATAATTCGTTCTTTACTCGTAAAGCAAAATTGTGGAACAATCTTCCTGCGAGCGTGTTCCCCGACAGTTTTGAGTTGTATAAATTTAAAACATATCTTCACCGACACTACTCTATCTTTCCACCCTCCAATTACTATCATCCATCTTCCCTATCAACACAATGCTTTCGCATTCAAGGGGGCATCCCCTGAGCGTTGGTTTAGTCTAAAAAAAATAAACTTTCGTTGCATGAATACATTTTATGGCGCTAATGTTAATGTACCAAAAAAAAAAATCAAAAGCAAAAGTAAAAGCAAAAGCAAAAGCAAAAACAAAAGTAAATCAAAGGCAAAAGTAAAAGCAAAAAGGAAAGCAAAACTAAATAAAAAGCAAAAGCAAAAGCAAAAGGAAAAGGAAAAGGAAAAGGAAAAGGAAAAGGAAAAGGAAAAGGAAAGCAAAAGCAAAAGCAAAAGCAAAAGAAAAAGCAAAAGCAAAAACAAAAAGAAAAGCAAAAGCAAAAGCAAAAGCAAAAACAAAAGCAAAAGCAAAAGCAAAAGCAAAAGCAAAAGCAAAAGCAAAAGCAAAAGCAAAAGCAAAAGCAAAAGCAAAAGCAAAAGCAAAAGCAAAAGCAAAAGCAAAAGCAAAAGCAAAAGCAAAAGCAAAAGCAAAAGCAAAAGCAAAAGCAAAAGCAAAAGCAAAAGCAAAAGCAAAATCAAAAGCAAAAGCAAAAGCAAAAGCAAAAGCAAAAGCAAAAGCAAAAGCAAAAGCAAAAGCAAAGGCAAAAGCAAAAGCAAAAGCAAAAGCAAAAGCAAAAGCAAAAGCAAAAGCAAAAGCAAAAGCAAAAGCAAAAGCAAAAGCAAAAGCAAAAGCAAAAGCAAAAGCAAAAGCAAAAGCAAAAGCAAAAGCAAAAGCAAAAGCAAAGCAAAAGCAAAAGCAAAAGCAAAAGCAAAAGCAAAAGCAAAAGCAAATCAAAAGCAAAAGCAAAAGCAAAAGCAAAAACAAAAGTAAAATCAAAGGCAAAAGTAAAAGCAAAAGGAAAGCAAAACTAAAAGAAAACGCAAAAGCAAAAGGAAAAGGAAAAGGAAAAGGAAAAAGAAAAAGAAAAGCAAAAGCAAAAGCAAAAGCAAAAGCAAAAGCAAAAGCAAAAGCAAAAGCAAAAGTAAAAGCAAAAAAGCAAAAGCAAAAGCAAAAGCGAAAGCAAAAGAAAAAGCAAAAGCAAAAGCAAAAGCAAAAGCAAAAGCAAAAGCAAAAAGCAAAAGCAAAAGCAAAAGCAAAGAGCAAAAGCAAAATCAAAACCAAAAGCAAAATCAAAAGTAAAATCAAAAGCATAAGCAAAAGCAAAAGCAAAAGCAAAAGCAAAAGCAAAAGCAAAAGCAAAAACAAAAGAAAAATCAAAAGCAAAAGCAAAAGCTAATTTTTATGCATCACAAAAACAAAAGCAAAAGCAAGCAAAAAAGTAAAATCAAAAGCAAACGCAAAAGCAAAAGCAAAAGCACAATCAAAAGTAAAAGCCTTAAGAAAAAGTTTTAAATAAAAATAAAATTGAAGTTACAATAAAAACTAATAAAAATTTAATAAAAAATTACTTGAATAAAGATGAGGATAAGACGTTGGACAAGGACTAAAACAATAATTTTGACAAGGATTAGGATAAGAAGTAGGATAAGGGTTAGAGCAATAAGGAGAAGGATGAGGACATGTTTAGGATATGGAAAAGAACACCTACGCATGTGAACATGACTCAGATAACTGCATTCTTTTCTTATTTTTTTTTACTGAACTAAGATAAGATGCAAGTTAAAGATTTTTTTATCAACCAAAATAAAAACATTTTCAAAATTAACGAGTAATAAAAAGAAGGTTAAGGTTTTAGGGTTTTAACAACAGCCTTTTTGTTCTAAAACAATGCTAAGATTAATACTTCGATCTGTTTTATGTGCGCTGTAGTAGCTGTAACTGTTATGATTTAATTATGATTTATGATTTTTAATTATTTTTCAATTTATAATTTTTCTCTGAAAAACTAGAAACTTTTCAGCACAATAAATCCGTCATCGAATTCGATTTTTTAAAAGTCATTATTAGTCAAAATTGTACTAGACCACGGGCGAAATAGAATTTTATAGGATCATCAAGCAGAATTTAAAAAAACACTAAGAGAAAAAGTCATGTAATCAGTACAGAGACATCTATCTAAAATCGATGTACTGCGTCTTGTATGAGAACGCAACGAGAGCTGCATGTACTGAGTAAAGTAAGCGTGTACTGGTTACATATGCGTTTATTCACTTTATAAAATGAATAAAAAATGTATTCAATACAGCGAAATACGTGTTGAATACATTGCACACTTCAATAAATATAAACAACATGTACTCAATCAATATTTTATGTAACATTTTACAAGAAATGTACTCAACACATAAACTGTAGACTCAGTTCATATCTCGCTTGCACAACGGCATGATAGAAATGCTATTCACTCACTACAGAGCACGTGTACACATCGATTAAAGCGACACATGTATTCAATTTACAAAATATACACTCAGTACATGTCTCACTTATGCGATTAAAGTAAGGTATTAAGTCAATACATAAATACGGATACCAATACGGATTTGGGTGTTCTAAAGGTGGTCTCGAACTCGATACGCGCAGGTAGAGAGGTTGGCCGATATGATTACCTTAAAAAATTAAGAAGAACGACATATCTTGAAAACGAAGCAAGATGGGCCAAAAAGATCGGTTTTTGCGACGTTCACGTATTGATGTCGGCCGACAGTAAAAACAAAACCTATAAAATCCAATGATAGATGGCTTGCAAGTCATTTGCTTGCGAGAAAGTATGCTTGCGCGTCTCTCTAATATGCACTCATTAATTATGTACTCAAATATGTAATGAGTCAATTATGTATGTGCTCATTACATAAAATTATGTACTACAAATATGAAATGGGTAAATAATTTATGCAATGAGTAAATAATCTATGTACTGAGTACATGAAGATGGTTCTTAGCTACTGTACTAATCACATAAATGTTGCACAAATTTTATGTAATGGGTCAGTAATCTATGTATTACTTACATCGGAACTGTGCTCATTACATAAATTTATTTTCAACAATTTTGTGATGAATACATAAAATTCTTTTTCGACTACAGCACTGCTTAAAAACATTATGTAGTCAATACAGATTTCTACATGTACTTCATACAGGAAAAATGTAAAATTTCTGTGTGCACAAATTTCTGTCATGAGTACATAAATTCAGGGATAGAAAATAACGGTTATTTTTGAATTTTTAAATCAATAGATCATATATAAAAAGAAGTTGTAAAATTATTTTATATATAGCAATATGAAGCTAGTGAGCCGAAGATTCCATTTTTGGCATGATTTACTTTTTCATGATTTTTAAGATAGAAATCATCTTCATT
The DNA here is from genome assembly GCA_943735915.1 of Pherbina coryleti. Classification (NCBI taxonomy): domain Eukaryota; kingdom Metazoa; phylum Arthropoda; class Insecta; order Diptera; family Sciomyzidae; genus Pherbina; species Pherbina coryleti. The sequence continues at coordinate 16,659,340 of OX030950.1, read as the reverse complement.
CAATTATTTGTGATCGATTCTTTTTTCGATCATGTATAAAACTTATTTTCGATCTTTAATTTTTCGATCAGAAATAAAAATTATTTCTTTGATCGTTATTTTTTCAATCAGAAATATAAATTATATTTGATCGATATTTTTTTTCGGTCAGAAATAAAAAATCATTTTGTGATCGTTATTTTTTCGATCAGAAATAAAAGATATTTTTTGATCGATAAATTTTCAAGAAGAAATAAAAATCATTTTTGATCGTTATTTTTTCGATCAGAAATAAAAATCATTTCTTGATCGATATTTTTTTCAAGCAGAAATAAAATTTAATTTTTGATGGAATTTTTTCCAATCAGCAATAAAAATTATTACTGATCGTTATTTTTTCGATCAGGAATATAAATGAATCAATGATCTATACTTTTCTAATCAGAAATAAAAATTATTTCTTGATTAAAATAATATTGACTGAAATTTCAATCAAATCAATATTTAAAAATAAAACTGTTTTGAGTTAAAATAAAGAGTTAATTCTTCGAACCCACGTTAACAAGTTAGCTAGTCGTCTTGGACAAGGTTTTGAACAACGATTTTGACGAATATAAGGACACGATCTTAGACATGGAATTGGAAAAGGATTTGGATTAGTACTTGGACAAGGATTAGGTTATGTAAAGACTTGGTCAAGAATTAGGACAAGGATTAGAATAAGGACAAAGACAAGAATTTTAATACGAACTTAGACTAGGATTAGTAGGATTAGTAAACAAACTGGTAGCATGAAATGGTTGTAAAAAGTAGTAGTAGAAAATATTGATGGAAAATAGTAGTAGAGCACTAAAGAACATATTAGTAGAAAATAGCTGTAGAAAATAGAAGAACAAAATATAAGTAGTGTCCCATCTTAGTGTCCCATCTAAGGTTATCATATCGACCAACCCCTTTACCTGAACGTCGCGAGTTCGATACCCTCTTTAGAAAAGCCAAAAGCACTCTTATTTTTTTCTATCTTCCTTTGTTTTCGAGTTATAGCTCATTTTTAAGTTTTCATTTTATAATCAATTATATCTTAATATACATGTAACTTTTTTGATCGATTTAATAATTTTTTTAATCTGATCGAAAAAATATCGATCAATGATTGATTTTTATTTCTGGTCTTAAAAATATCGATCAAAATAACTTTTATTTCTAATCGGAAAAATATAGATCAATGATTCATATATATTTCTGATCGAAAAAATAACGATCACAAAACGATTTTTATTTCTGATCGAAAAAAATAACGACCAACAATAACTTTTTTTTCTGATCGAAAAAATAATAGTCACAAAATGATTTTTATTTCTGATCGAAAAAATAACGATTACAAAATGATTTTTATTTTTGATCGAAAAAATAAAGATCACAAAATGATTTTTATTTCCGATCGAAAAAATAGCAATAAAAAAATAACTTTTGTTTCTGATTGAAAAAAAAAAACGATCAAAAAATAATTTTTATTTCTGATCGAAAAAATAACGATAATAAAATAATCCTTATAAGATGATTGATTGATAGCGATAATCGTTATTTGCGGTCCCTGCATAAATTTATTTACTCAGTCCATAGGTTTTTCCCTCTATGAAGTTCATGAACATAAAATAGGGCAGGTGAAGCCTGTGGCGTAAAAAATAAAGAGACCCCAAAATGTTAATTCAATGTTTTATAATTGACTCCCATTTTTTTTTAAAGAAATTAATTTAATTCTTACCGGACTCCAAAGTCTTAGTTGAAACTGCCAATAAAAAACATTTAGCATCGTTAATCACTATGTTTGGGAGTCAAAATCGAAAATATTTTTGCTCTAACTAGCTATTAAACTTTGCAAGAAAACTATCTCAAATAAAAATGGTAAAACGTAATGACATCAATATTTTAGGCATTTCCCTTCTATCATCCAAAGTGAGCATTTACCACCGACCCCATCTATAGTTACAACCTTTTACACGCCTCATCACGGGGCACTTCTCACGTGATATTACACATAGTCTGGGACACGCTATATAAAGCTGAATATCCCAATATTCACATTTTTATGTAAATATGTGGGTATAAACATGATCTTCTGCTGCACTATGTGTCCGACTTTAATTAAATTTTGCACTTTTATTCTTTTGTATAATGTGTAGTTTTAAAAACCTGACAAGTGGACCAAATAGTGCATATGAGTAAAACAGACTTAAAACGTCCTGTCTTGGAATCTATTTGCGAAATAATGAAATTTATCTTTGGGAAATTTCATTAAAATCAAAAATAAAGCGTGATACGTCACATACAACTCCAAAGGTTTTATCATGAATTTTTCTTAGTTATCGAAGCTATAGTCTTGGCGGCCTCGGTAGTCGAGTAGATACTGGGATTGACTGCTTCCTCAGGGGTACCGGTTTTGAATCTCCACCAAGCCAATGCCCCACGCTTTAACCTTTCCTGCCTTTAATATAAAAAAAGTGGGAAAACATTTAAAAAAAGTAGACTTTCGCTGTTAAAACTTAGTGAATTTTCATCAGATCATAATAGTTGATATGTGGCTAGATGCATAAATAATTTGTGTATACAATCGTATAAAAGCTTTTTTGATCGAACATAACATTCAAGAAATTTTTTCCGTTAAGTAAAGCTAAACGAAAAAAATTGATTAGGGGAAATCCGATAGATTTGCATAATGTCACATTATTACTGTTTTCTTGTAATATGAAACGAAAGCACTGAAAAAAAACTTGAATAAAAATTTGCAAAAAACATTACTTTTCATAAAAAAATAAATTACAAAATAAAAAAGTACAATTACTCTTCAGCGCATTGTTGATAGGTATAAATTAACAAAAATAAAAGATGTGATATTTTTCCATGCAAGAACGAATAATTTCGCAGCAAAATTTTATTTTAATCACACTGTTTGCAAAATATATAAAATAAGAAAAAAAAAAAACAAAAACAAAATTAGACAAACAATAAAAAAATCTCTGGGACAATCTTGTCACGACATTGTGAAGATTTGGTGTTTCTCTTGATGTTGTTGTTATATTTGGTTGGGTTATTCATACAATTTGCTGGCATAGCTTTGATCAAACAACAGCAACAAATATTGCAAGAACCATAGCAACAGCAGCCAACGTTTGACATTTTGACCCCCAGCGGCAGTAGACAGAAGAAGAGAAAAATAAAAAAATTGTTCATTTTGCGAAATGTGCTGCAAGATGTGGCAGATGGTAAAAGAAGATTATTCTAGGGTTTGTTTATGAACTCTTCTTCGTGCTGCACTTTATAAACCTACATATATAAATCACTATTTTGTAAAGAAAATTTTACAAAAAAACAAAAATTGACAACTTTTTATATAAGGCGTCTGCAAATACCGCTCAATATTAATGCAGAATAATAGCTACCCCGCGGTGCCGCAACCCAGTAGACACACTTAAAAAGTGCAGATGCGCAGAAAATAGCTAATTTTAGAAGAATTATTAAATTCATTAAATTATCGTTCTGCACTGTGTCTGTGGCAAAGAGTTAAGCTGCGAGGTGCCGCTAAAAATAAGGTGCCGCTGCTACTGTTGCTACCTGGCAGCTGTTTGTTATTCTAATGAAGAAAAAAAAAAAACAAACAAAACAAACCAAGCTCCGATTTAACTCCATTTACAACAATTTTGCTGAGTTATTGCAAAAATGAATTAAGCCGGTTTGGAATTTAAAACAGCTGTTTTAAATGTCCATTAGAAGAACCACATTTTTTGAGCAAGTTTGCTTCTTAAGTCTTTTGTTTTTTGAAGCTTAATAAATCGAGATGCATTTCAACTGACATATATTCATTAAATATTAACATTAAAAATAAAATGTAAACTTATGGTGCACCAACAAGCATAAATGTCAGTTGAACCCGGCTGCTGTTGCTGCTGTTGAGAATTACATAACTTTAACCAGTTTTCATTATCTATTCTACTTCTTCTGCAATACCTACGAAGAATTCTTCACAAACAACATTGCGCTGCATAAATTAAAAATGTTTGTTAATTAATTGCTGTAAGAAGGTCAGCCAGCGTAATTGTGGCAGCAGCAGCGGACGCATTAGTTTGTAAACAGTTGGCTTAAACATATTTATATGCAGTGTAAAAGATAGGTTCTGACGTATATAACTACGTACTTATTCTAATTCTTGACTAGTATGTGCGCCCCCTGCAATGGCACATGTGTCAACATGTGTACTTCCCCGCCTGCGCTACAGACAGCTCTGTTCATTTAACACAACATTTTGCATTTGATACAAGTTGATCTTTGGAGTTGATGCTCAGTTCTATTATTGCTGTTTATATCATCGCGTATTTTGCGCATGCTTGCAATTTCATATATTTTACTTTTCCTCAAGTGTCAAGCAGTGGCGTATTGGGGTCTAATATAGTCCAGGAAATAACGACATGACCGGCCATCCTACTTAAAAATATGAACTTGTCCACAAACTTCTCTACCACCAACAACAACTTCAAGTTGTAAATATAGATGCGTTTTCACTTTCAGTTTATTAGAAATGAGGAAAGAAATGCTGAAAGGTAGAAGCGTAGGGTCATGGCGGCAGTCAAGCATGCTATCTATTCGCCTTCTGAGCCAGAAAGACGTGACATTCCCAATGTTTTGTTTTTTTTTTAGCTTTGAAGCAAGGATTTCAGGTGGAATACCTATTCAGTCAAGTCTGCCTTGGTTCGAAATGGGGTGATAGATTAGTGGGAAGGAAAGGGCAATCAAGTGAAACATGTGTAGGATAATCTAAGTGTGGTGGAAAGCCAAAGAAACATGTGAATTTGAATCAGAGGCAAGTGTTATGCCTTTACCTCAGTCAATTCAAGTTATAAGGCAATCCTCATCCACAAACTTCTCTACCATCAACTACAACTCCAACTTCCAACCCAAGCGAAATGTGTTAATGGGGTCTTATGCTGTTTTCTATAAGCCCTTCTACACGGATGGGTGCAAGTTGTGTTGTTAAGTTGCAGGAAGTATTTATACAAAAAAATTGGTTGTGGCTGATACCTTCCTTCCACCAGACTCAGCTCGTGTATTTCAGACAGAACTTCTGACGATAAGAAAAATTTGTCGGGCTATTAGTCATGAAAACACAAGCTACCTAAATGCAGCAATTCAGTCGGATAACTAAGCTGCCATGAGGCCACATCTTTAGTTGCGCTCAAATACAATTCCGATCTAAAAAAATACTGCTAAGAACTAGGCAGGATAAGTCACCTACTTGACATAGCTAATATTATGAGTTCCCAGCCACAAAAAACTTTTAAGGTTACGAAAAAGCGGATAAACTGACCGGGCAAGAATTTCGCCCTGATGTTTCAAGAGCGCAACCAGTTCAAGGTTTAATGAACATGTTGTTGACCTCATGACGAAAATAAAACTTAAAATTTTGGAGCCATGACTCCACAGAGGCAACCGCTTAATGCAGTAAAAATGAAATAACAATGCAAAAACGTTGCGTGAAATTATAACTGCGTTATTAATGCCTAGGGTATGCAAAACCGGTTCGAATTATTCGGCGTTTCAGTTTTTTCAGTTTAAATAGTTAAGAAATATATAAATTTCCAATTTAAAATTGTAAAGTTCTTCAAACCAACCCTGTTTTTTTCTACTCACGTTTTTACATTTCACTAACTTTTCTAACATTTCTTATCTCTGGCTTCTATTTAATTTTGCTTTACTTGAGGTCGCTTAAACATATGCTTTGATCATTTCTTTTTGCCTTCTTTGTTAAAACAGTATTTACAAGCGGTTGGCGTATTTAATGTAAGTTAAACATGATTTTTATTTAACAATGCATTCTTTTTTACAAAATATACTGAATTATCAACAGCTTGACATGAACTCTGAAGTCTGGAAGTAAAGGGTGTCCCAACAAGAACACAATTTTTAAATTTTATATAAAACACAGATATTTAAAAAAAAAATCGTGAAACTTTATTATATCGTAAAGTAGACAGAATGAGGTTATGTATGGAACAATATATCGTGCTGATGGCCACCGCGGCTTTGCTGGCATGCACGCGATCTTTTAATGAAATTTTCAATGACCGTTTTGCATAAATGCTGCGGTATTTAATTAATGCAGCGTCCAATTTCCTCTTTTAAGGCTCGAGTCGTCGGCTTATTCGCGTAAACCATCGACTTCAAAAAACCCCAAAGAAAAAAATCTAATGGTGTTAAATCGCACGATCTAGGCGGCCAATTCTGATTTCCAAAACGCGAAATAACACGACCGGGAAATGACTGATGCAGCAATTGAATTGTTTCTCTGGCTGTATGACAAGTGGCGCCGTCTTGTTGGAACCACATGCCCTCCACATTCATTTCTTCAATTCTAGGCAAGAAAAAACTGGTTATCATTTCACGATACCGAACACCATTGACTGTTTGCGCTTGACCTGCCTCATTTTCATAAAAAAAAGGTCCAATGATTCCTCCAGCCCAAAAACCACACCACACAGCGACACGTTGAGGATGCATTTGCTTTTCGTGAATCACTCGAGGATTTTCCTCACCCCAAATGCGACAATTCTGCCTATTGACGAAGCCATCAAGATGGAAATGGGCCTCGTCACTGAAGATGATTTTAGCGGCAAAATCAGCATTTTCATGTTGTCTCTCCAATACCCAATTAACGAACTTCCTTCGCTGTCCATGGTCAGATGGCTTCAGTTCCTGAGTCAATTGAACTTTATATGCATGAAGATGCAAATCTTTCGTCAAAATTCGCTGCATAGTGGATTTGGAGACACCAATTTGTTGAGCTCGGTGTCGAATTGAGGTGGATGGAGTTTGAGCGACATCATCACGTACAGCTGCGACATTTTCGGTCGATCGACCTGGTCGAAGGCGCGTTGTTGTCTTTACATCACTAACAGACCCAGTTTCGGCAAATTTATCCATTAATCTCTTTACAGTTGACTCTTTTGGAGCATTATTGTGACCCCAAATTGATCGCAATTTGCGAACTGTAGCCGCAAAACTTTCACCATTTTGGAAAAACAATTTCACAATGAGAATGCGATGTTCATTCGTGTAGCGCTCCATTTTTACTAACCTCGTACCTTCTACTAGCAAACAGTAACAATTGTTCAAATGTCAAACAATGACACTTCCAGTGTTGCCACATTTAAAAATTGCGTTCTTGTTGGGACACCCTTTATTTTAAAAAAGATAGGAGATCCAACAAGGCTTCGTGCATGAATTGCCCAAAAAAATGTTAAAGCATTAAGTACAAATATAGAAATAATCATTAGAAGATATAAAACATGTGTTAAAAGGACTGAAAGAAAAACTCGAAACATAATTTTAACCAGTAAATCAAAACTACTGTTTTCGACTTCATTTATAAACCTTTTCGGGTAGAAACGTTCAATTTCGGCACTCATAAAAAAAACTTTTAAACATTCTTCGGACTAAAATGTCTCTCAAAAATAAACCTTTTTTGTTCGGAAATAAGTTAAAAAATAACCATAAATTTGACTATTTTGTTCGGAAATTACTTAAAAAAAGAATCAGAAAAGTTATTTTTCGGCACTCGGAAATGAATCCTTTTTGAATCAATCGTCGGACTGAATTGTCTTTTGAAAACGAACCTTTTTTTGTTTAGAAATGAGTTAAAAAATGAACATTTCCGAATTATAATTTTTATTATTGCTGAATATTATTTGTTATTACATATCATATGTATATGATTTGTATAAAAAGAAATTATTATGATTGAACTCATTTAAGAATGCAAAAAAAACATTTATTATTCATTTCTGAACTCGTTCATCAATAACAATGGTTCATTTTTGAAGCATTTTTTCCTACTTAAATGATTAAAAAATTAGTCTTTTTCGACTCTAAATAAGTTTTTTTTGAAAATCGAAAAAGAAGTTCAGTTTTTATTTATGGGAAAAATGTTCACAAATTTTATCTTCTATAGCAAGCACTTTTAAAGAACAAAATAGAAAAAAAATTAAAAAAAAATTCTGCCCGAACACTTTCGCAAAACTCCCACCTTATGCAAAACCTTCGCTTCCCCGGTTTTTTCTGGTCGAATAATTCGAAAACATGTTTTGTAAAAATTGTACTATTCGAAACCGGTTTTTTATAACGTCGAATAGTTGCATAACCTATAATTGGCGCTTGATTTGATTGAACGACAGTTAAGCTGATATGATAAAAAAGCAAAAGCAAAACCAAAAGCAAAAGCAAAATAAAAATCATAAGCAAAAGAAACAGTAAATGCAAAAGCAAATGCAATCCAATATTTTATTGCTGAATACAACGGAGCAGATTCACCATAATATTTATCGAGCTTTTCTTTTGTTTCATTCGAACTTTTGTTATTCACAAATTAATGTTTAATCAAGGCTCAAAATTATTCTTTATCCATTTTTATAACAATACCAAAAGTTGTTTATTTTGGAGCATTGTTAAGTCACTATTCATTGACAGATCGATCTGTCATTTATGGTTTGTTCATTTTAAGGTCATCACCCGTCGAAAATGCCATGCATTTGAAGGGTGGTGGTGCCATCACTTAGAGACCGGCAGCATCTTGAATGCCCATATACAGCCAACTTCATTATGTTCCCTCATATCTTAGTATTATCCTCATCTTAACCTTGCAGTAGTCGCGTACCTAAATGTGACGAGAGTGGTCGCGCGGATTACATATGTAATCCGTTTTTTAAAGTTTAAAATAAGAGATGGCAATTTCAAAATGCTTAGTTATTTGTTTTAATTTTTATTATTACTTTATTTTCTATTATATTTATTTAAAAAATCAACATAAACATAATTTTTATAGTACGTAAAATCAATGAATATCGATTGCAGACAATTGTAAAATTCATAATTTTGCATGACTGAATTACATATGTAATCCGCGTGACTACTGCAGGGTTAATGGGTCTAACAGACCTATTCAGGCTGTCAATCTACAAGAAATAATTTGTCTAAATTTTGTCAACCTGACTTGTAAAACCTATTCAGGCGAACACTTTACAAATGTAAACCTTAATTTCCTCACCACAGGAAGGTAAAAAGCATGTTTCTTGATATTATTTAAATATTGAACCTTTAACCTTTAACTGTGGAGGTGGTGGTAAATTTTACCCTCTCTTTTAATTTTTTCGGTTTACTCTCTTCCGTTACGCTCCAGCAATTTAATTCTCTCAGTATCTTCTCAAATTTTTCTCATTTATATTCAGTTGTGTTTTTGCTGTGATATATATAGCACGAGCGGCGGAATTAAGGTGCTGGAGTAAATTTTACCATTCGTCCAAGCTTATGAAAGTTTTCCTTTGAAAATATTTTACCACCACATCAACGTTAGCGTAAGTATTCAGTATAAGCAATTTGACCACACGTCAAACTTAGCGTTAGTTTATCATAGAATTATTTTTACCACTCGTCTGTTATATTGTTGGTATAAAATGATTTATGTTTTATGCAGATCATGTCGAATTCAAAAAAATTCAGTGACGAAGAGAACACAACCAAAGTCTGCCGCGGTCATTACGAGAAGTAATAAGTAACATTTTGGGTTCAGACTCCGCACCACCGCCTCCGATTGAGTCTAATCCTGTGGCTCGTAAATTGTGTCATATATGCCCCAGCAGACTTAAACGGAAAACTACACATAGTTGTGTATATTGCAGTAAGCCGATATGTATGGATTGCACCAAACTGTGCACATATGCGTGGACTGTGCAAATACGGAAATTGAAGAATAAAAAACCTGCAAACAAGTAGATCTGCATTTTCTACAAATTAATTTTTTTTTAAATGATTTCTTTTATTTCTTAAAATATAGACATTTTGATGTAAGAAACTCCTTGTAAGTTTTGAAATTATTTTAATTTTGTATTTTTTTTTTATAAGTTTACGATGCAATGTTTTTTTTACCATTAAAAAAAAGGCTTATGAAGTAAAGTGCTAGTTTTATTGAACTTTTGAAAAAAAAAAATTTAAATTGTGTGTTTATTTTAACTTAAAAATGTAGTAAATTATGTTCAGGAAACAAATTATCGCCGAACATTTTTTTTCATTAACATTTTTTAGTAAAATAAAAAGGGGTAAAATTTACCACCACATTCCAAACTATGCCAAAAAATTTCACCTCCACAGTTAAAGGTTGAAACAATGGCACAAACAAATGTCTATCTCTTTTTTTATAGAAGCTATATTGGTTCAAAATTATTTCTTAAAAGTGTGATAACGCGGAAAGTTACTATAAAAAACTATATATCAAATTGAAGGAAAAAACTATGTGATTTTTATTATAATAATAAAAGACTTTCATAATAATGACTTTTTTCTTTAAAATAAGTTTATTGAAAGAACAAATCTTAAAAAAAAGTAAAATCGTTATGTCTGAAAAACCATGAAGAAATTTAGTAAAAATTTTAACAAGTATAATAAAGGCAATCAATTTACCTTTTCAATGATACCAGCTGTGATGAAATTTCTTCGAAACTTTCAGAGATAGCACACTTTTAAGATGGTACTTTTAACCACTATATATTCTAAATCAAAAGAGAATTACACTTTTTCTTTTCACAATATTTTTAAACGCTTCATTATTTTTAAATCCTTTACAAATATTTAAAAAAGAAAAAATATAAAAATTTCATTTTGTGCTTGAATTATACCCCACAACATGTTTGATCAATACTGTTTATAGGAGGCAACACTTTGTTTTGACAGTGTTTAAATTATTTCAAGAAAATGGACGCAATCATTTTTATTTTTATTCTTCTTTATTTTTATTTTCTTTCCTTAGTTCTTATTGTTTTATTAATATGTAGGTATTAAATATTATTATACAATTATAACCATTTATTTGATTTGGCGAGCAAAATATGAGCGAACAAACCAGCAGCAGCTGGATATCTACATACAAAATTCACTGTCAGCACCTCTTTTGCTATTGACAACAGTGCACTGCAGTGTCAAGAAAGAAGCTTTTAGAATTGAACGAGAATAGGAAATATTTACAGTTGTCAATATATTTACTCTTGTTAATATGCTGAACTTTGTCAACTCGCCGGTATAGGTCTGTAAGTGCATTCAATACAAAAAAGTAATTTCGGAAACTAAAATTGATTTATTATATTTCTAAAGTTTATCACATATCTAATAAATAACGTAATAGCGAACAAGTGTTTCGAACATTATTTGAACAATGATTTCTACAATTTGTTTAAAGTGCAAATTTTTTATGAGTTTCTTCTATGATTTATGGGCTTTAAATGCCACCGGCCCATTCAAAGTTCTGCGTCTCCTATGGTATAGCCAGTCCGCCACTGGAGTCAAGAAATCTGCAGCATGACGATGAAAAGCCACATGCTCTTGATTGTGTCATATTTTTACATTGGTGTGAAAAACTGTCAACTTTTCTGCTGCAGATATTTTATGTAGATGCATACATTGTGTTTGATGCTACTCTAAGTTTTATTTTTTTTTGTTTTTTTCAACTACGTTTAACTTAAATGTCACGCCTTTGACTAGTATGAGTTTTACTCTAATACCGTCTATATCATTATTGTTGCTGTTATTCATGACAATTCCGCTATTAAAAATTTACTTAAAGATTTTTAATGCTATACAAAGGTTTTAATACAATACCGTTGTCAAAAGTATTGTTTAAATAAAGCAGTTTGTCACTTCCTATCAACAGAAACGCAAACAAGCTCGTTACTTTAGTCTTTCCAAGCTTAATTTAGCGCGTGTTCTAAAGCTTAAAAGCTTTAAGCGGAGTCTTTGTTTAGGGTATTGTTTTACTTAGACTCCAGAAAGGCGCTAAAACAAAAGAATTTAAAAACAATCTTAATTTAAGAAGATTCAAATTCTTTTCATATACATACAGATGTGAAAAAAAAGTTTCCAACGGAGCTGTATACATCAAAAACTCTGTAGTTTTTGTTTGTACATGTTTTTGTGATTTAATTTTATTGTTTATAAAAATGATAAGCTTAAGGCTTAGAAAGAAGATATTTCATTCAATATTTTTTTTTTTAACATAAACCAAAAAGAAATTAAATTTGAATGTGCAAAAAATAAGTTTCCAAGACGTTCAATAGACATAATGGCCACCATTTCGCTTGCTCATTTGTTCCAATCGATTCTGCATGGTATTAACCAGCTTCAAACAATCTTCAGACGTGAAATTGTTCCAGTTTTTTATCAAGTTGTCTTTCAATTCGCAGTTTTTCCTCTGCCACTTTCAATTTGAGCATTGCCCAGGCATTCTCTATAGGAGAAAGGTCCACTTTGTGGTGGCCATTTTAAAATGTTAATATTATGTGAAGAAAGGTTTTCAGATACTTTTTTTTCGCAGTGTGAATAGGTGAGTTATGCTGCTGGAGTATGAAATCCACACCTATTAAACGTCTGCCTTCAGGAATGGCAGTGTCTTCCAAAATTTTAAGATACAACGAAGCGTTTACTTTTCCCTTTAATATAACAAATTTTCCAGGACCATATCGACTCATAACCGCCAAAATATCTTAAGCGACATAAAATCCGATTTATGTTTTTTGATGAAAATCGATAATTTGCGATGGTTTACATCGTCTGTCAAAATTTCATAGGTGTACGAAATTAGATTATGAATTTAAACCAAAAGCAAAAAATTAAAAAAGCACTAAATTAATAGCAAAGATAATTAAAAAAAACCTTCTCCTGTAAAATTTTCTTTTTGGCGCTTAAGATATTTTGGCGGTTATGAGTCGATATGCTGAAATGCATCTCTAAGTCATTAAACCTTTCTCTACAGCTTTAACAGTTGGAGGAGTTCATCTGTAAGAAAGCCTCTCAATTGGTTTTCGCCAAACATAAGCCATGCCATGTGAGTACTTCAGTCTAATCATTGACTCAACCGTCCAGACTATGTTATGTCAAAATTCTCGAGGTCTTAAAACATGTTCATGAAGGGAACTTTTCGAGCAACTCGACCGTGTTTGCCTTCTTTGTGTAACCTGCAACGAATGGTGTTAATCGATGGGGCTACCTCCCCATCGATTTGCTACGAATGGCTGTCCTCCTGGAGTAGCTGTGCTCTAATTTTTGGCACCGATTTTAAGGGATCGGCTTCAGAAATCTGTGACATTCGCCAATTAATTCTGGACGTTGTAACTTTTGGGCGCCCTGGTCTTTCCTTTCGAGACACCCATTTCTCCGACTTATAGGCAGCAATCACCTTACCAATCGCAGTGTGCGAGTTTTTAAATATTCTCGCAATGTACCCGTTGGTGTGTCCATTTTAAAGTAAATTAATGATTATACCACGTTCTTCATCAACTAGTTCTTGAGATTAGCCATCTTTTTTTTTAATCACTGATGTTATCTAAAATAATGAATTTTTAGAATATACTCATGAAAATTAATAAATAAAAAAATTAGCAATATTTTCAGTTAAAAAGGTAATAGGATACGCCACAGAATTTATTTTTTATTTAATTAACGAAAAATTTACTATTTTGTTTGCCTTTTTTATTTAAATAACTGAAGAAAGAACCACGTGTATAGAAAAAAACGAGCATTGCTTCCCAGAATTTACACTTTATTTCTCTTACAACGGTATTTCTACAGTACAGTCAGAAAAACTAGGAGTTAATTTTTTTACAAGTCTTAAAAAGTATTGGAAATAATGAAAAGGCCTGACAACTTATTTTTTCCTCCTACAGTATATATGTGGCAAACAGGAAGTAAAGCTCAAGTATGTGTTAAATAAGTTCTACGTTTTTAAAAATATGTGTTTTTTTCATATACTAAAAAAAACTTATTTCTAAATTTCAATTGCAAAAAATTCATATCCGCTAAAGTGCATCATATTTTAATTAAAACGAAGGTGCATTTTATATTCATAAGACACTTAAGGAATTGAACTTCAATTATAAATTGAAACCTGTGACAACTTTCTGAATTGGATGGCTTCGGTAGTCGAGTAGGCTTGACTGCCCCCCCAGAGGTCCAGGTTCTGAATCCCTCCCATACATATGACATCATATGTCATGGTGCTACACTTTAATCTTTCTGCATTTCTTTCTTTATTGACGTGACGAAGTTACGTTGTACTGCTCTAGTTTCCAAAAAAGTTGAAAAATGAATTTTTTAAAAATTCATCTGCGTTTCATTGAATTGTTACTCGCTGGGTATAAGAGCTATGATTACAAAAATAGTACGACCATAAAGGTTAATTCTTTGACTATATTAAAAAAACAAAAAAAAAATATAATACGGCATAGGGACGTAGTGGGAGCTGCGTAAGCAACGCAACTGAAAATTTGTTACATGGAATTATTACTCGCTGAGTATTAGTGCTAGGATTAAAAATACGATACGCCAATAAAGGCCCACTGGAAGCCCTCACAACAAAATTAGACAAAAAATTTCTGACATCATGGGGACGCTGAGAGAGCCGCTCAAGGATCGATAACGCAACATTCATGCAGCGGCGTTGCATTGAATTTTTACTCGATGAGTATATAACCTACGACAAAAATTTAAAAAGAAAAATAAAGTTTTTATACATGGCTTTACGACAAAAATAAAAAAAAAAATTCCGGCGTCGTCAGGTCGTGAATATAGCAGCTTATGTAACAGAAATGTAATATCGTTGCATGGAATTATTACACACTCAGGAGGAGTGCTACAGTAAATTTTGTTTTACGACAGCAGGGATGTGTTATTACGCTTCACAACTAAATTACAAAAAAAATTTTGTTGTCATGATTTCAGGGATGCAATCACATAATGCAGTAAAAATGCTACAGCCATGAAAAAACGTTGCATGGATTTTTAACTCTGTGACTACTGGTGCAACGGTAAATTTTAAGGAACAAAAACAAAGGTGAGGTCTTCGGGCATATAACAAAAATAAAAAAAAAAATTTGACGGCGTGTCAAAAACCCTCAGGGAATCGCCTAATGTGACGCATATGCATCACTTTTGCTGGATTAATTGAAATTAGAAACCAATGGGGAAGCGACCAATGCTTTTTAAGACTTAATTGAAACCAATGGGGAAGCGGCCTCGGTAGTCGAGTTGGTAGCGTGCTCGACTGCCACCCCAGAGGTCCCGGGTTCGATTCCCGGCCAGGCCATGGTACTTCGCTTTAAACTTTTCTAAATTTTCTATTCTCATTTCTAATCAACTGAAATTAAAAATTCAGCAATACTTACAACATGAAGTTGTAGTTGATGGTAGAGAAGTTTGTGGATGAGATTGCCTTATAACTTGAATTGACTGAGGTAAAGGCATATCACTTGCCTCTGATTCAAATTCACATGTTTCTTTGGCTTTCCACCACGCTTAGAACATCCTACACGTGTTTCACTTGATTGTCCTTTCCTTCCCACTAATCTATCACCCCATTTCGAACCAAGGCAGACTTGACTGAATAGGAATTCCACCTGAAATCCTCGGTTCAAGCTCAAAAAAAAAAAAAAAATACACCAACACCAACACCAACATCAACACCAACACCAACACCAAGACCAACACCAACACCAACACTAACACCAACACCAACACCAACATCAACATCAACATCAACATCAACATCAACATCAACATCAACATCAACACCAACATCAACATCAACATCAACATCAACATCTACATCAACATCAACATCAACATCAACATCAACATCAACATCAACATCAACACCAACATCAACATCAACACCAACATCAACATCAACATCAACATCAACACCAACATCAACATCAACATCAACATCAACACCAACATCAACATCAACATCAACATCTACATCAACATCAACATCAACATCAACATCAACACCAACATCAACATCAACATCAACATCAACATCAACATCAACATCAACACCAACATCAACATCAACATCAACATCTACATCAACATCAACATCAACATCAACATCAACATCAACATCAACATCAACATCAACATCAACATCAACATCAACATCAACATCAACATCAACATCAACATCAACATCAACATCAACATCAACATCAACATCAACATCAACATCAACATCAACATCAACATCAACATCAACATCAACATCAACATCAACATCAACATCAACATCAACATCAACATCAACATCAACATCAACATCAACATCAACATCAACATCAACATTAACAACAACAGCAAGAAACTTCGTCACGTCAAAACCTACGGGTGTGTCCACGGCACAGCCAACTCTTTTTTTATTTCTTTTGAAGTTTTAGTCGGTGGTAGAGATGATGTACGGAGGTTAAGGCATAACGCTTGTCTTAGATTCAAATTCACATATTTCTTTCTACCATGTTTAGAATATCCTACATGTATTTCGATTAATTGCTTCATTCTTCCCACTAATCACATTTTCAAACCAAGGCGGTCATGATTTTACTTCTGAATGTGTAGTACGCCGAGATTATTGTGTAAAAATTACAAGTAAATTGCACCAAAACTAACGAAGATATAGCATTTCAAGCGACCAGCCCTCATGCTCGATTTTTATACTTGCCTGGCAGCTGGGCGACGCGTCTACCTGGAAGCTACTTCAAGTCCCTCTGAAAAAGATGCATTGGACATCCTGAATGAGAGTGTTACACTATACTACATTGATGATTCTGTGTAAAATAAAAAATTATACCCTTTTATTGATTTTGGATGTTCGAGTGTAAAAAATTTTAAACAGATTTTCTCGCAAACGTAATTTTTGAAGTTCGTGAACATTATAACTAAAAACCGATCATATTTGACTGATCCTTTTGAGATTTTAAACATTATTTCTACACATAAATAACAGGTAATCAGAGGAAATTTTCTTACATTTTTTAATGACAAAATCACCGAAATTTTTTTTGCGAATTGCTGGCAAAAATAGAAAATTGAAAAATTAAGAGTTGGCTGTGTCGTTTACACATCCATAGGCTTTGACGTGAAAGTATTTCTTTATATTTTTCCTTATTCTTGTCCCTATCCTTTCTATTGTTCTCAAACTTATGCTCATGCTTTTGTTATTGTTTTATATGTCCTAATAATTTTTCTACTTCATGTCTAAACTCTTGTATAAATCCATGTCCAAATTCTTGACTTAGTCCTTGTCTGACTCTCTTTCCTAGTTAGGAAGGAAGTGTTTTAGGTGTGTCTATCTGTGTTTGTCCTAATTCATATCCTAATTCTTATCATAGTTCTTCTTCCAGTTTCATACTCCGTATCATTGTTGTTGTTATTGTTGCTTTTTCTTTCTTTTGCGTTTGGGTTTGTTTTTGATTTTGACTTTGATTTTGATTTTTATTTTGATTTTGATTGTCATTCTGATTTTGATTTTGATATTGATTTTGATTTTGATATTGATTTTGATTTTGATTTTTATTTTGATTTTGATTTTGATTTTGGTATTGATTTTGATTTTGATTTTGATTTTGATTTTGATTTTGATTTTGATTTTGATTTTGATTTTGATTTTGATTTTGATTTTGATTTTGATTTTGATTTTGATTTTGATTTTGATTTTGATTTTGATTTTGATTTTGATTTTGATTTTGATTTTGATTTTGATTTTGATTTTGATTTTGATTTTGATTTTGATTTTGATTTTGATTTTGATTTTGATTTTGATTTTGATTTTGATTTTGATTTTGATTTTGATTTTGATTTTGATTTTGATTTTGATTTTGATTTTGATTTTGATTTTGATTTTGATTTTGATTTTGATTTTGATTTTGATTTTGATTTTGATTTTGATTTTGATTTTGATTTTGATTTTGATTTTGATTTTGATTTTGATTTTGATTTTGATTTTGATTTTGATTTTGATTTTGATTTTGATTTTGATTTTGATTTTGATTTTGATTTTGATTTTGATTTTGATTTTGATTTTGATTTTGATTTTGATTTTGATTTTGATTTTGATTTTGATTTTGATTTTGATTTTGATTTTGATTTTGATTTTGATTTTGATTTTGATTTTGATTTTGATTTTGATTTTGATTTTGATTTTGATTTTGATTTTGATTTTGATTTTGATTTTGATTTTGATTTTGATTTTGATTTTGATTTTGATTTTGATTTTGATAGTTACAGAGTTAAAATTCCATGCAACGTTTTTTCATTATTTTAGTATTTTCACTGCATTATGTGGTTGCTACCCTGAAATTATGATGATACGAATTTTTTATATTTTATTTGTGAGGCGTAATAGCACATCTATGCTGTCGCAAAAGACAATTCACCGTAGCACGTCTCCTGCGTGATTAAAATTCCCATGCAACATTTGGGGAGCCCCCACAGCACCTATAAGGAGTGCTCGGAGGGAATAGGTCCCCAAAGGAAAAATTTTCCTTTTGTAAAAGTAGTGGGGTTCAGTTATACATATTAACCCTCTCCGGACCTCCATTAAAACCCCCCTGTTCAGGTAAGGGAATAAATACCCAAAAATGATAAAATTTATATGGGAGCTCCCCTAAGGAGTGGTCGGAGGGAATAGGTGCCCAAGGAAGAACATTTTTCTTTTTCAAAAGTAATGGTGGTCGGTCATATAAATCTGTCGGAAATAACTTTTATATCTGAGCGAAAAAAAAAAAATTTAGAAATAAGTTTTATTCTTGAGAAAAATAATAAAACTCAAAAATTATTCTTATTCTTGAACAGAAAAATAAAAATTTAAAAATAAATTTTATTTCTGATCAAAACAATAAAAATCGTAAGATAATTTTTGTTGCTAAGCAATATGTTTTTGTATATAGCTTACGATAATTTTCCCGTATATTCTCAAAGTCGGCTATGACAAGTAGTAGTTTTAAGTATTTAGTTTAATATTCTTTTTAAATTTTTTTGTTTCAGATGAATTTAGGAGGAGCAACCTTGGCTACCACTTTTCATCTTTTTTTCAAAGCATACTCTTGATTGTGTTTATTTTTAAGTACAAAAATCCTAATTTAAAGATATCCCTTCAGTTTCCTTTAAAAAATTCACAAACATGACGTTTTTTCGGCTTCTGGGTGGATATTCCCCCTTAAACGCATTTTAATTTTTTTGTTTCAGATGATCCGGTAACGAGTTCTGAAGTTCACCGCATAACAATTTTCTTTCGAGGCCCCTCCGGAGATCCGTTGTCACTTTCATCCGTTGTTATTCATTAATATTTTAAATTGAAATTTATTCCAAAGATACTTCAGATGTAATACGATAAAATGCATATGAAATAAATAAACCAGCATTATTCATATGCCAAAAAAAAAATCATGAAAATATGCCTTTTTGGCTGTTAAAACCTTATAAAACCTTAAGATATAACTATTGATTGAAGAAAATTATACTGCCAAGAGTAGTTAATATATCTACAGTTTTATATTTTAGAATATCATGCCTGAATAACTGAGCAAAATATATGAAAGTCATGTTGCTCGTATTTATATCTTGACAAACATGTATTTGTTGCAGAATGTCGCAAATAATTTCAAGAACACTTATTCACAATGAAAACAATAAATAAAACATATCGACACAAATTGATTAAAATGAACTGATTTCTATCAATTCTTACCCAATTTTAAATAACATGGTCAAGAATTTGGCTTTTAAACAAAAAATACGAATATTATTCTTCAAAGTATCACAAAAAATACGAAATAAAAAGTGTGTATAATTTATTCATATTTTTATTTAATCCATATTCATAAATATTCATACAATTTTTTTTTTGACTGGTTATGCCTGATAAAGTCGTTAGATGCCTATAAAATCAAAATCAATGAAATAATAAAAATATGTTCACAAATTTAATAGACTTCAAGTTAGATTATTGCATTCTATTTTGAAACATGTTGTTTGACACATGTTAGCCATATATGTTTAAAATATGATATTAATATTTATTATCAATAGTTACTATAATTTAAACAATTTTGTAAATTTGTTAAACAATAATGTATGTATTCATAGAAAACCATAATATAGTTATTAATATAAAAATTCTGATTTTCTGTCAAAATATTTGAATAAATTTATCATATTGACTACATTATTGATTCGAAATAGATTTAAAAAAGGGGATTCAAATCACTGCGTAGTTGGAGAAATTCCTATTGCATACTTTGCATAGGTATGTTAAACTAACAGCGCAGTCAGTGGTGGCTTTACCATATCGCCCAAGTAGGCTCGGGCCTATGCACAGTGCAGTGACAGTGGAAACAAATCGAGAAATTTTTTTGCAAAAAATGGAAAATTTTGGTATCATTTTAAAAGCAATGATCTACACTAAGAGAAAAAATATTAAATTTATCCAAAAATTTTATTAATTTATCCAAAAAGCGAGTCATTTTCGCACCCATAACGCATTTCCATAAATCGACTACGTAAATATTTAAAATTTATTTGAATACTGTTTTAATTAAATAAAATATTTAAACAGAATTAATAAAAAATATACTAAAATTATGCACGAATTTTTTTAAAGTATCTTTCAAATATTTACTATTTGAAAATAAAACTATCGCATTTAAATAATATTTATATAAAAATATTGAATTTACAAAAAACAATATATTTAAATTGAATATGTTATTAATGTTTTTGACGTGACGAAGTTACGTTGTACAGATCAAGTTTCCAAAAAAGTTGAAAAATTAATTTTTTAAAAATTCATCTGCGTTACATTGAATTGTTACTCGCTGAGTATAAGAGCTATGAATAAAAAAATGGTATGACCGTAAAGATTAATTCTTTGACTTCATTATGAAAACAAAACAAAAATTCAAAACATCATCGGGTCGCAGGGGGAACTGTTTCAGCAACGCAACTGAAAATTTGTTACATGGAATTATTACTCGCTGAGTATTAATGCTAGGATTAAAAATACGATACGCTAATAAAGGTCTACTGTAAGCCCTCACAACAAAATGAGACAAAACATTTCTGTCGCCATGGGGACGCTGAGAGAGCCGCTCAAAGATCAATAACGCAACATTCATGCAGCGGCGTTGCATTGAATTTTTACTCAATGAGTATATAACCTACGATAAAAGTTGAAAAAGAAAAAAGAAGGTTTTATAAATGGCTTTACGACCAAAATAAAAAAAAAATTCCGGCATCGTCAGGTCGTGAATATAGCAGCTTGTATAACAGAAATGTAATATCGTTGCATGGAATTATTACTCACTTAGGAGGAGTGCTATGGTAAATTTTGTTTTACGACAGCAGGGATGTGTTATTACGCTTCACAACTAAATTACAAAAAAAAATTCTTGTTGTCATGATTTCAGGGATGCAATCACATAATGCAGTAAAAATACTACAGCCATGAAAAAACGTTGCATGGATTTTTAACTCTGTGACTACTGGTGCAACGGTAAATTTTAAGGAACGAAAACAAAGGTGAGGTCTTCGGGCATGTGACAAATATAAAAAAATGCCATTCGCCTGTATTATTTATTCTCTGTTTCACTTTTTTCGTTCTCTAATTTATACTATTTTTGATAGTTGGTACAATATTAAGGCACCAAATGTCAAAAATAGCATAAACTAGAGGAAGAAAAAGTGACAGAAAATTATAAGCAAAATATATGAGTAAATATCAAGTTGTCACTCCACCCTACATCATTTCATTTCTTGGCCAAACTTCCAAGCTATATTGCCCTTGCAACAATAACTAAATGAGAACTATAAGAAACCTGCAACTGCAAGAAATAAACTGCAGGAACAGGGATGCTGTTGCTGCTTGTCGGAATATGTGTTTACGTGTGCGATGCTGTTGCTGCTTGCTTGTATGGAATATGTGTGCACGTGTGTGGTATAAATAAAATTCAAATACGGGAAAAAAAACGAGTTGTAAGGAAAACATTGGATTTATCCACGTAAATATTTAAATAAAATTTATACTGAGGCGTGGATAATGCTAATATGCGTTATTTCCCTTAGTGTATATAATAATTTTAAATTATAGACGAGTAGAAATATAATTCGTTGCCTTTTAAATGGAAAAAGCTGCAACTTTATACATAAAATTTAAAAGAAAAACGAATTTAAAAAATTACTATTCTACGTTCTTGCGTCATGGATTAGTGATCGTATATTCAAGGGACACGGACGTGCTGGTTGATCGTCCCCTTGCTTGCTTATGTACTGTCGTTCCGTTCTGTCTAAACGTCACTTTTAACACATTGGACTCTCTCTCTGATTTTATTAACCACATTTTAGGGTTGTTCCCTGACAGCGAGATCGTTGTTGCCGGCGATTTCAATGTCCACAACCCAATCTGGTTATGTCACTCAGGCCAAAAAATACCTGAAGGTCAACATGTTAAGCTCTTTGCTGAATCAAACCAACTGATTCAACTAGTGAAGGAACCAACTTTCATACCTAGAGTTTGTCTGCAAAACCCTAAAGTCCTAGAACTTTTTCTGACTTCACATCATGAAAAATATGATGTGAATGTCTATGCACCTCTTGGTAATTCAGAACACTGCACCATAACCGCTGCTTTTTCATATTCTAACTTATACACTTCTAAGTCTAAAGCCCCGAAGAGGACCGCTTGGATTTATGGAAAAGCAAATTGAACTGCGTTAAATAATTTTTACAGTAATTTCAATTGGAAATTATGTTTCGCTAACAGAGACGTAAATGCCGCGGCACTCATGGATTAAGAAATAATTTTATTGGGCATCCGGTCTTTTATCTCTAATAAAATCAGAAGGATTAAACCAAAAAAACTACTCCTGGTTCAATAAGACTTGCTGGACTGCAGTCAGATCCAAAGAGGAAGCCTTTCAGAATTGATGTCCCAACAAGAATGCTGATACTAGAAGACTTCGCACTGAGGCTAGGAATCACTTAAATGCAGTTTTAAAACGGAAAGTTTCTTCACGAAACTCGAATTAGAGAACAGGTTATTTTTTGTCCCAAATGGAGCAAAAACTTTTGGTCATTTGTTAAAAGAGTTAAAAATCAGACATCTTCGTCGATTCCTACTTTTTCAAAAGATGGCCAAATCTTCACGAGCGAACCTATTGGCTGGATTGTTTGTACAAAATTCCACAATCCCGGATAGAAATTAGCCACTGACCTCTGTAGAAAATAGATCGTCTTTGATGCAGGAGATACATTTTCGAACTAGAGCAGCTAAAAGAGTCTTTGCAAAATTCAACATAAACAAGTCTTCAGGCCCTGATGGTATACCACCAATTGTGCTTAAAATGTGTGCTTCTACACTGGCTCGACCTTTGCGTAACCTTTCTAACATCTCCTACCGAACTGAAGTATTTCCATCTTGTTGGAAGGTCGCGAATGTTCAGCCGGTACCTAAGAAAGGTGATGCCACGACCATGAGAACTACCGAGAACTACCGAGTGTAATAAACTTCCACCTAATGAATTATCTGGAGCGCAACGAATTGTTTTGTGACCGTCAATATGACTTCCGTAGGGCTCGCTCTACTGGTGACCTGATGGCGTTCCTCACGGAAAAATGGAACCAGTGTGTTTACTTCTTCGGCGAAAGCAGGGTTGTTGCTCTGGATATTTCTAAGGCGTTTGACCGAGTGCAGCATAAAGTTCTCGTGTGAAACTAATTGCACATGGTGTTGGTGGTAACTTTGCTCTATTGATCCCGTGTTTTCTTAAGGACAGGTCGATTCTTGTCGTAGTCGACGGGATTTCGTCCAGTGAACACGCCATCGGTGCTGGAATACCGCAGGGTTCAGTCCTATTGCCAAATTTGTTTCTTTTTTTTTATCAACGACCTTCTGTCGTAGCCGTTGTCTGTAGATTGAAATTGTCAAAATCAACACAAAAATCATTTCGCGGAATATAAGTATTTTTACAAAAAGTGTTTAAAAACATTAAAATAATTATTTTATCTTTAATATTTGAATACGGCCTTTCATTATTTATATTGAAAACAAATTTGAGCTTTATGCCAAGCATGTTGACAACAAGACAACATGAAGACAAAGAAGGCAACAACCAACAACAACAACAACGGCTCTGTATAGAGCAAATCATACAGCTTGACTATACAGACTGTTTCGTTGGTCGCTACACCAACTCATCAGTAGTCTAGTACGACTTTTCACTGTGATCCACTCAAGCTACCAGATATGCTCTGATAGCGATAAACCGCTGTGATCGAATTTCGAAGATGCACATGAATTAAGGCTATGCCTAAAAGTATGATACGATCTAGGTTAACCTTGTGCAGGGTTGCATCGAAGTAGATAAGAACTTAAGCGTTCTTCTGTCAAAATAAATTCCGGGTAACTTTCTCGGCATAATTGGCAGTATAAGTAGAACCTAAGTAGCTTGAATGGATCACAGTGAAAAGTCATACTAGACTGCTGATGAGTTGGTGTAGCGACCAACGAAACAGTCTGTATAGTCAAGCTGTATGATTTGCTCTATACAGAGCCGTTGTTGTTGTTGTTGGTTGTTGCCTTCTTTGTCTTCATGTTGTCTTTTTGTCAACATGCTTGACCTAAAGCTCAAATTTGTTTTCAATATAATTATTTTATTGGAAAACTAAGTCAACAAAATAAATAAATAAAAGTTAGAAAGTTAGCAACGCCGATGTATTTTTAGTTTTTACAACTTTTTTGGAAACATGCGTTGTAAAATGTAACTTTGTAAAATGTAACTTAAACACCAAATTTATTTATAACCAAATATTTTTATATATTTTTATATATTAAATTCTAAGTCAGTAATCAAACTCACCGCTCTTTCAGACAATTTAAACCCTGGCTACGAGCCTAACCTAAATTCAATTAGCAACTCATTCAAATCAACTTTTTTAAGCAACATTTAATTCAAAAGTCATATCAGCTAATGACTGGTTTTGCGTGGATGCTACATTAAAAATCAGTGGCGCCTGCATTTACTACATTCATTTGAGTATTACTACCATTCATTGCCTGCAGCATCATCATCATCACCATCATCATCATTATAACTGGCAAAAGTTATAATCATCATTATCACCATTACCATCATTGCCTTAGCTGCAACCACAATCGTGGCATGCAACATTGACATGCACTTTTACAAATGTTATTTGTCAAGAACTAGCATTCTATGGATGTGAGTGCAGTTGATGATTAATTTTGAGAATTGATTACATAAACAGCTCAAACCATAGCTCAATTGCATCTAAATAATCTCAATGGATTAGCTTACATTAGTTGTTAAATGCCAATTATTAAAGCCAATTCTTAATGTCGACTGCAGAATGAGAACAAGGCAATGAGAAGAGCAGGCGTCAAGAAATTGAATTGATTTGGCTGAATGCTGACAGCTCATCATGTCATGCAAATACGTACTAACAGCAACAACAGCGTCACTAATAAATTAGTTTTTGGGATATAAATGGTTTTAATCAGTTCTGCTTAATGTGTGCAAAATGATCAGCACAACATACAATAAAGCAGCACAGAGAGCGAAATGCTTATGAATGCAACAGACACTCTGGCAAGGTCAATGTTTGTGTTATCCATACAGGGCATAGCTGCAGGCAACTGTAATTAAAAAAAAGATACAGTATACCGTGTATACAATAAAGAAGTGAAACTTCTTCTTTGTATACACTCTTTCTTTTCTAGAATAAGAACGATTTTAGTGTAAAGGCTCGATTATGCAATCGTAAAGCTACGCAACGTAACGTGGCATAGAGTTCTATCTGGAATAGAACCCATCGCTGCACTAGGGAGAAAACTCAGAGCGTAGCTTTATTGAAAGTTTGAGAGCGAGAGTATGATCGTGAGAAAATCAAGTGTTGCATATTCCGCATATTAAGAGAATAATTTCTTAAAAAGGGATTTTTTTATTTTACATAACTACAATGAGCGATTTTTTTGCCAATGGGAGCTTCAAGTGCATTTATAAATTTGTTTTTCAAAAATTTTTTTTGGCATATTAATAAGGAGTTTCACAGAACAATGTCACAACAATAAGTCTACCTCAACTGTAAACTTGATCTTAACTTTCATTTTTATTTCTGCCTTAAAAACTAAAAATCAAAAATTACCGGTTATTTTGTACTCAAAAACTATGGGACAAATTTTAGTTATTATTTTTGCTTTAAAAAAATTAAGCCTTATAAATACTTTTTTATTTAAAACTTTAAATGTGAAAAGATAACTAAAACTTTCACACACACATTATACTTACTATTATTAATAGTAAATAGTTCGATATAAAATTATATAACTAAGATATGTATAAAATAGTTATCTATTGAAAGAACTTATTTCAACTTTTCTTGCGCACAGTGTCAAGTTGGCGTCATGGAATTGCACAATTATCGCAACTTGCATTTGCGTAAACTTGCATAAACTTTTATCTTATATTCTTTCAGTTCTTCTTTGCTTGTAAAATACATTTTTAATGAAAAATCTATTCAAACAATATTTAAGGATACAAAGTGCATTAACCCACAATATCTAAGATTCAGAGACATAAAGCTTTATGTTTAGAAGTTTAATTGCGTTTCTTCAACGTTAACTATGTCAATTGCCCGAATTTCTATTAGTTGCATTGAGCAAGGTCGTACTGTAGTTACTTTTTTCTCAATACAAACATTTTAGACTCTACACTAATATTTCGGGTGTAGAATTAAATGCTAAGAAATTTTCGTTTCTACAGCATACTACGCTTTATTCAAGAATGATAGAAAAAAAGATTACGCATTGCGCAGGTCCGTTATGCTGTTTACTTTTCATTTTGACATTTCTAGCTACGAACAAAGTATTTTTTACGATCATGACGTCACGCTAGACCAAGTTTGTTTCTTGAATCTTTTGCCATTGTTTCATATTTGTTCACATTTTTAACAAGACTTGGCAGAAAGCCATATCGTAAGCTCATATCGTAAGTCTATCGTAACGTAGATGCGCAGATCGTAGAAAATTATTTTTACTATCTGCGCAATCTATTTTTCTATCATTCTTGGGCTTTATTCATAAACATTTTTTCATTCGCTGCTCATGTTTGTAAGGTTTGTGTCTGAACTAAAGAAAATCTCTACAAAAATTAATAATTCCAATGGATTTGCAATGGCCGCCACATAAAAAAAATGCTGCAAAGGGCGCATATGGAGCATGTCTTTGATATTAAACGAAAAGACAAACAAAAAACATGGTTGCGAAAATGTTTATGAATAGCGTTTTCTTGTTTAAAGCCCGTTTAAAGTTGCACTGCCTCTAAAATGTGTTTATGAATAAGGCTGTTATATTTCCCCGCTAGGAGCGCTGTTTATTTTCCCGCTGGACATCTACAGCAAAAGTAGTTTGATTAATTGGTATGTAGACAAAATTTATTTATGAAGACATTAGCCCAGCATATAGCACGTTGGCTTTATAAAACTGAGATTGCAGGTTCGATACTCAGCGCTGACAAAGAAATTTTTTTCAGTCTTTTATACAATGTATATCTCTCTCATTCTATCTACTGTACAACATATCTTTCTTCTCTATCGTGTAACGAAATGAAGTAAATTGACCTTGAAATTTCACTCCTCAATATTCTCATTCAAATTTCGAAGCGCCGCCTAAGAAGTTTCACTTCAAAAAGAGTTATGAGTCAGTTTAGCTATAAGAGGCCCAATAGCTACAATGTAATCAATGTTAACCTTGGCAGCGATATAACTTAGCTTATATTTTGGAATGACTTTGCTTGAAGATTAATTAAGACGGCTTACAGTGAAGTGAGTAAGCGTGGAGGAAGCTTAATAAAATATATTTCAATCTCATGACTTGCAGCATGACTTATTAGATTTTGGCTTTGTGCAGCATCATGCTGCAATGAACAATTCTAATTGCAGCTGAACTTAAGCTGTAAGTGTGGCAAGTGCAAAAATAATTGCTACTTCCTTGACCATGCTGCTTACTTTAGAACCTTGCTCTAATAGTCTTAATCTTAGAGCCAATATAAGTTAACTTTAAGTGTTGCAGCAACACCAACGTTGCTGCTTGAACTGATCATGTTTGTCTTGACATTTAAAATTTGCTTAAAAATAGTTTTGGTTAACATCATGAACGTTTGCCATTTCAAACAAATGCTTAAAGTCAATAATGTATGCGACAAATTACCAAAAAAAGCGTAAAAGTCTGCTGTAGGCGTGTTCAAATTGAGGTCAAATGTATGGTCTGATGGTAGTGGTGGACATTTAGATGCTTTGCCGTTGCTAGTTAATTGCCAAAAATCCGAAAAATTTGCTAAAGCCACAGACTGTTCACTTAAAGAAGCATCGTTATTTGAAGACCTTGAAATGAAAGACTTGGTCAGCAAACTTATTTTGTACCTAGTGTTAATTGAACGAATGATGGATTGATAATGAATGATGGTTCGATGGAAGTGCAGAAAATTGCATAATTGCAATTGTTTGGCACGTAAAGGTTCTGAGTAATTGACTGGAAAGTGTTACAATATTTTGTAGTTTCCGAGAAACTGCTCAAGAATGAAGTGAAAAAGGAATAATATACGAAACAAATTCCTTGTATTCTACAAGAAGTTCAAATGAAACGAAAGACTTAACTAACGAACGTGATTGCTGAACAATTTTTATATGTAAAGAGGTGAAAGTTAAAGGGATTCAAGTCGCATACGACAAAATAAATAAACAAATTGAAAATTATAAGAAATTATTTGCTGCTTTAATAAAAATCGATCAGTCAGAAAATGGTTTGCGTTCAAATATACTTATGTACATTAAATGTGTTATATGCCTAAAGTATTCCAGAACCTCCCTGCAGGTTCCTGTTATTTTACGGCATATTTCATTGATGTTTCAAATTTAATTTTTTGTTTGCATTTAAGTTGCACACTTTTGTATGTTGTTTTTTTTTTAAGAGGAGCAGAGAATGAAATTAATTAAATTCAATTAAGGAAAATATTTTTAAAATCCATGAAATAAACTTTATTTCAAAGATAACTTTTTAAAATTAATGTCTGAACATGATTTTGGGCATGTAGCCAACGCAGGTGGCGCATACATAACAAAATCTGTAGGCCCGATTTCAACATGTTCTCTTTAAGGGGAGAAATACATGTAAATGCTCGAAAATTAGTAATTTTTCGTGAATTATTTTGAGGGTGATAAAATAACTAAATCATTTTAAACTTTTGATATAATTTAGTGACATGTGTCTGGTAATAAAAACAATTTTTTTTTATACAAAACAACGGCACACAATGGTCCAAAATCGAAAAAAAAGACGGCCAAAACCTAATTTTTAAAGAAATTTGAAAAAAATTTTTACTTCAGATATCTATTTAAGATAGACAAGGAAAAGAACTGCACTCTAAAAATTTTCTGTTGAATTTGACTATCATTTAGCGAGGTAATTTGTTGCCTACTTAAATGATCGCATTTTTACACACGCAACAATAATACAACTTATGTGTGTAAATAATTCAACAACAAATGTTTAAATTTAAAGACCAATATGAACATCAAATGTTGAAATTTATATTTCGAATGTTTAAATCTAAACGTTGTTTGCACATGCAATGTTTAAAACTTTTCATGTACAATTTTCATAATAAAGGGTGATTTTTTTGAGGTTATGATTTTCATGCATTAGTATTTGACAGATCACGTGGGATTTCAGACATGGTGTCAAAGAGAAAGATGCTCAGTATGCTTTGACATTTCATCATGAATAGACTTACTAACGAGCAACGCTTGCAAATCATTGAATTTTATTACCAAAATCAGTGTTCGGTTCGAAATGTGTTTTATCGACAAATTTTGTTCAGCGATGAGGCTCATTTCTGGTTGAATGGCTACGTAAATAAGCAAAATTGCCGCATTTGGAGTGAAGAGCAACCAGAAGCCGTTCAAGAACTGGCCATGCATCCCGAAAAATGCACTGTTTGGTGTGGTTTGTACGCTGGTGGAATCATTGGACCGTATTTTTTCAAAGATGCTGTTGGACGCAACGTTACGGTGAATGGTGATCGCTATCGTTCGATGCTAACAAACTTTTTGTTGCCAAAAATGGAAGAACTGAACTTGGTTGACATGTGGTTTCAACAAGATGGCGCTACATGCCACACATCTCGCGATTCTATGGCCATTTTGAGGGAAAACTTCGGAGAACAATTAATCTCAAGAAATGGACCGGTAATTTGGCCACCAAGATCATGCGATTTGACGCCTTTAGACTATTTTTTGTGGGGCTACGTCAAGTCTAAAGTCTACAGAAATAAGCCAGCAACTATTCCAGCTTTGGAAGACAACATTTCCGAAGAAATTCGGGCTATTCCGGCCGAAATGCTCGAAAAAGTTGCCCAAAATTGGACTTTCCGAATGGACCACCTAAGACGCAGCCGCGGTCAACATTTAAATGAAATTATCTTCAAAAAGTAAATGTCATGGACCAATCTAACGTTTCAAATAAAGAACCGATGAGATTTTGCAAATTTTATGCGTTTTTTTTAAAAAAAAAGTTATCAGGCACTTAAAAAATCACTCTTTATAAGATTTCACAAAATATATTAAAAAACATTTATTTTTTTCAATTCATTTATTAAGTTTTATAGAAAAATGTTTACGTAAAATACAAATGAATAAAAACAAGAGAAATTATTAATGTTAATGATAATATGTTAGAAATTTAAAAATAAAGAAAAGTAATTTGTTATGGTTAAAAAAATAATAATAATAATATTTATACTTACATTCACTTAAAGTAACTCAGTTGGTTGCCAGTTGGAACAGGTTTTCCTTAATAGATTAGATCACAGTCTCTCTCGTATAGGGATTTTTGGGACTAATGAAGAAGTTTTACAGTTTGGTGACCGATTTAAAAAATTGTTTCGGTTTCTCATCATTTTCAATAGAGGTACTGTTGTAGCTGAAATAATGTTTTCTTCTGTTGTAGCTGAAATAATGATGCTTGCTGCATCACCATTCTAAGAACAAATACCAATTAATGCAACCAATAATACATTAGAAATACCAACCAATACCAACCTAAAAATGCCCATTGGTATATAAAATGAAAACATTCTCATTTCGTCTACCAAAACATTCAATCTTTTTCCCAATTTTTGTTTTTTCTTTAGCGTATCCAGAATGTCCGAAGGAAGTTTCTGCCAATGAATTTTGAAGTCTGTAAATAATTTTTTTGCAGAGTCATTAGTATCTGAACTAGGTGTTAAGGCACTGGTAGATATTGTCATTGTTGTCGCATCTGATTCAACATCACTGGGATCTGATTGAACTGCCATTATATAATACTGGCTAGTTGATGGAATGTTGTCGTCTGCAATCGGGTTTGCTGGTGGTAAATGAATTGGTTTGGAATTTACGAAAGAGTCTTGTGTGTCATAAATAGTGTTACTAAAAGTTGCATCCTTCTCTGGAGAGCATATGGCATTTGATGCAACAATGTTTCTTTCAGTCCATTGATTGCTTTCAAGTAACATAAGAACAGTATTTGACTTTAGGTAATATTGTAAAATATCATCGCTGCAGATCTCGGAACCATCGCATTCAAGAACTAATGTGGATCCTTCAAGACCCAATGAGTGCGCTAAAATACACAAAATTACCATGAAAAAAACCCGAAGAAGGAGATGATTTTATAATAAAAATATTTTGCATTTTACATTACTATATAGGTTACCTTTTTCTCTTACGGACTCTATTGAATTATAATTATAACAAGAAATTAAAATATTACATGCAAGCTCTTCCACAATTTACTTCCGAATGACGGATCGCGTGGCGTCCCGTTGGAAGTGTTGAATGTTATGTAGTTTATGCTAGCAAGATTAAGCATGTGAAAATACACTTTTCAACATTTCATGTTTACTTTTAAACAACAACAATTGAAATATACAAAAAAAATTTACTTTTACTACAAAATGATTAATAATTTTAAACATTGATTGCATAAAACCAAATTTTACGCATACAATATATAAAAATCAACAAAATGCGTAAATATACATCGAAAACTTGCATACTTCATAGCAGTATTTTTCAACCGAATTTTTAGAGTGTGCGTTCTCAATTTTTGTTTTTAATTTGTTTAAGGATTTTTGATGCCTTCATAGTCTGGCAACAATTCTAAAAAAAAAAATAGTAATATTGTAAGTCTTGTTGTTTTATTTGTATAAGTTATTTATAATGTTTTATATTTTCATGTATTGGAGCAAAAATTAAGTAATCAGAAAAAAAGTAAAACTTTAAAAAATATGCATTCACTTTTTTTTTTTAAAAAATACAAAGAAAATTTACATTTTTTTAAATATTTGACTGAGTTAAAATGGAAAAAACGAAAGTGTTTTCCCCTTTTTTTCCCTTTAGAAAGGTATTGGTTTATATGTGGGATATCTTATTATACTAATCAAAAAAAATTTTTTTGCCACAAAGTGCCACTAGGAAAATCATAAGAAAAACTAAAATGGTGTCGGAAACCAAAAAAATTTTTTTTTAAAGCATTATTTTTATCTTTATTTTTTGTATTGGCATTAAACATACTTAGTTAATGAGTTTAAATTTGTGTTTATATTATTATTAAAACATTAAATTGTACATGCACAGAGAAAAAAAGTGCGCTTTAAAGTTAAAAGTGAACATTTTTAAAATTTTTTTAAAGTGCTGCTCCCTTAAGGATCTTATGGGAAAAAATAAAAAAAATAGTTTTAAAAGTATTTATTTTATGTTTTAAAGTCCTTACTTTGAAGCATAAATTGAAAATTTTTGATTTTAAAGTGAACTCTATCAACTTCAAATTGCCGAACTTTAAAAATAAAAATAAACAATTTTAATTTTAAATTTATCAATTTAAATTAAAATAAACGTGAAAATTTTAAAATTTAAATTGAATTTTAATATAATTGCATTTAAAATAAAAGAATTTACTTTAAATCTTAAAATGGTTTTAAAAAAAAAAATTGCTAACTTTTTACTTCAAAGCTTTCACTTTAATAATTAAAGTGTACATTTTTTATTAAAGCGTTGATTTGAGGGAAATTTATTGCAATTTTTGTGCAATGCTGACGAAATAAATGACCCAAGTATATTAACATATACTTGCGTTATTGCAGAAAGTCCATTTAAGGAAAAATTGACTGAAGACGACACGGACCTCCTAAATCTTCTAAGAGAATTTCATCTGGAAAACCTATTTAATGATCTAAAAAGTAAGTATATCAGCAATAAGAACCAATAAGAACCAATATTTCATATGAGTAACATAACGTGTTTTTTAGATTCAAAAATTACATTTAGGAGCTTAAAATATTTAAGCAAAGAAGACATTGCGGAGGCAATACAAAATATTGGATTTCGGGCAGAGTTAAGAGAAAAATTATTTTTCTGGCGCAAGTCTCAGGTAATATACTTACTTATATATATATAACTTTTACCAGATCACTGTTTGCATTTGTTTTTTCAGTTTGGAATTGAAGACGAAACTTTGAGCCAGACGTCAAAGGTTTTTAATTGGCTACAAAAACCTCGTTAAGACGATTCACCCAGTTCATCACCTAACTCTGTTAGTAGAGTTGGTCTACAGGTAAAACTTAGCAAACAAAAATTTGGTATACATTTAAGTTAATGCATTTGATTACAGCCGCTGTCCCATATTTTGAGCGAAACTTCAAAGGGAATCCAAATAATTAAATATTATCGGGAGAACTCATGCTTATCTAATAACCATCGTGACAGCATTATTAAAATAATTCTGGAGGAAGTCATGGTAAAAGAAGTCAAGCTCAAACCTGAAGACTTCTCCAGAATTCTTAATGAAATAACTGTGTTATTTCCTACGGAAAAAGACAGTCAGGTAATACAAAAATCAATTCAAAATTTTTTTCCAATGAGGACATAACAATGCTTTCCGATACAAGTTGTTAGATTTGATTATCATTTTCAATCCTATGAGATTGGGAAAAAACAAAATTGCCTTAAAATTATTAATTTATCCCATTTCACATGTGCGCCTATGAATTTGCATCAAATTAACAATGGGAATTAACAATGGGAAGACGTATGCAAGGCTCAAAAAACTATAATTACTTATTATAATTAATTTATTATTTATATTATTAGTTTCAAGATATATCAAGAATGTTCCTGAGTTTTAACTTGTTTTGATTCTAAAATTTATGTCTGAAAGAAAAAAAAAAATAATGAATTGTATTACTAATTTTTTCTATCACCTTATTTAAGCAAAAAGTTGTTTAAAAACAATTTATAATATAACATATATATACATACTAAAAATTCTTTTCTATTTTTATTGTAGAAAAAATAAAAAATTAATTAAAACAAACTTGTGTTTTTCTATAAAATAGGGCCAAAAGCAATTAAAAGTGTGCATTTCGATTCAAATATGAACACTTTTAAATTAATATGAACACTTTTAAAATGGATCGAAAGTTAACACTTTTAATTTAAATGCAGACATTTCAAAAACTTCTTAAAGTGTTCGTTTTAAATTTTAATGCGTACGTATTTCAATTTTTTTAAAAGTTTTCAATTTAAATTTTAAATAAAACACTTTATATTAGGTTAAAAGTGTACTCAAAGTGTTCATTTTTATTTTAAAAGTGTTTATGCTTAAAACTTAAAATTTAAAGTGAACACTTTTAAGTTAAATACTTTTCTTAATAGCTCAAAATCATTAATGAAAACTTTTAAATTAAAAGTTGCTTGTATGGAGCTTAAAGTGTTTTTAAAGCGTTTTTTGGCTGAGTGTGCCTACCTCACTTGTCGCATTATCGAAGCTAGCTGAGTAGGCATTTGTTTTCACTTTAATTTCTGTGCATATGATGTGTGCAGATATTGATAATATACAAAACTAATCTATACAACCGAAAATCGTTAATTTTGTGGCAGAAAAATTAAAAAGTGCAAATAACTGTTACATAAAAATAACATTCTTATTGATTTATATAAAAACTTTTTAATAAATATTTTGAGAGGTGCAACAAAAGCAAAAGAACAAACATCCGTTTTGTGGAACAGAATAAAGAATGGCTACATTTTTAAGCCGCCACTTTGAATTTTAAATTTTTGACTTCAGATTCGTATTCAGTGACCCCGAAAACTTTCGGGGCAGCAAATTGTACTGCATAATATAGTTATTATAAAAATTAGCATGTTCATGGACGCCATTTTTAAGCCGCCATTTTGAATTTCGAATTTTTGACTTCAGATTCGTGATCAGCGACCCCAAAAACCTAAAAACCATCATTTTCATGCAGATTAGACAATACCTTGAGGTTTTGGCCGTCTTTTTTCGATTTGGAACCATTGTGCGGTGGTTCAGTCCCTCCACGAAGGCCATTTTTGGTCGAAGTCCTAAAATGGCTGCCATCGCCCAGCTTTTTCTATTGGTCTGAAATCAAAAAACAAAAATATTTCGATTACTGATGATTTAAGGCATAGAGTACACCTATAAGATTGAGAAAAAGTACGATATTTAATCTTAATATTAATATTTGTATACGGCCTTTACATTATTTATATTGAAAACAAATTTTTGGAGCTCTAGGCCAAGCATGTTGACAACAAGACAACATGAAGAAGAAAGAAGGCAACAGCCAACAACAACAACAACGGCTCTGTATAGAGCAAATCACACAGCTTGACTATACAGTCTGTTTCATTGGTCGCTACACCAACTGATCAGTAGCCTTTGTATGACTTTACACTGTGATCCACTCAAGCTACTTAGGTTATACCTATACTATACATATACATATACTTTGTTTTCAATATAAAAAGTACGATATAAAATATTTGGTACACTTTTTAACAAAATATTCGCCCCCCTTAAAATTGTTTATTTATGCAAAATGTTACTTTTTGAACTGCAGTGGCAGCCGTTTTTGAAAACGTAGTCTCGAGAATATCACGTTTAAAGTTTTAGAATGATAAAACTATTAGTTTTTGCAACTTACCGATCAATCAGCAATTCCATGCGCATACAATAGCCCTTCAGCTTCATCGAAAAGATGATGTTTCTTCCAGTTGTTGCTGTTTCCTGGCAGTACAGTAGATTTTGCATGTATTTCTCCTCTTAAATATATATAGGCTGTATATCGGAAATAATGCTTCAAATGTTGGCTTGAATTGTTTCTGGTTTACTGGCTTAGACATGCGATTCTACATACCACCATAGAAAATAATCTAATGGTGCCCAATTGCACAAGTGAGGTGGAGTCCAAAGGTCCATTTGTTTAATTAATCGTTCGTTAAATGTTTCTTTCATTAAATTTATTATTATTAGCATGTGGCGACTCCATTCTGAAACCACATGTCTACAACATTAATGCATTAAGTAATGTTCTGACCATCATCACTTTTGTAGATGCAAGAGTGTTTCGAGTAAATCTTGTGGATCATCATTGCTTTAAATGCGGCAGTTCGGTTTATTCACTTGGGCATTTATCCCAAAATTTTATTTAGTACTGAACAAAATTTGACGGTTTTTCGGATTGAAACTTGTTTGTCCAAATAAATTTCAACAATTTGTAAACGTTGTTCTGACGTTAGTATATTCATGTTGAATTGTCAAACCTAACTAGCGCCAAACAATTGATAAATGTCAAATTGGCTGTCACAGAAAACAATGTTGCCAATTTAAAGTTTTCCGCCCCATTCTCCTAAGTTCTCCCAAAAAAAAAAAAAAATATAAAAAAAATCATTTATTTTCAAAGCGATTGAAAAAAATATTTAACTTTTATGCATTAAAGTCTCGATTCGATTAGGAGGACGATCCTCACAAGGCAACGCGTGAGGGTCAAGGGAGCGATCTTCACATGGCAACGTGTCTGACTGCCTCAACCTGGTGAGGCCAGCATTATCCATGTCGAACTCGTCTCAAGTCGACTCAAACCTCTGCGTGGTGTCCTCTAGAAACGGCAAACTGGCAACCGTTAGTTTGACGGCTAATGTGAGCGGCGGGCTCCCCCTGCCTTTAAAGGGTTGTGCGTTGGGTTTGAAGCCCACCACGTAAAAACAAAATTTCAATGAAACGCATAAGAAAAAAGATAAAAATGATCCCCAAATCTGATGACGACTACCGCAAACGAAAAACTGACAATGATTTACGGATATGCACCTGGAACGTCCGAACCCTTAATTGGGATGGTGCCTCTATCCAACTGATAGATATCTTAGAAAGATACAAAGCTGATATCACTGCAATCCAAGAAATGCGATGGAAGGGACAGGGTTGCTTACGGCAAGCATCCTGTGATATCTACTACAGCGGCCATGCGGAGAAGCACGAATTTGGATGCGGATTCGTGGTTGGCAAGCGACTACGGCATCATGTCCTGCGATTCACACCTGTGAACGAACGACTTGCCATAATCCGTGTCAAGGCAAGATTCTTCAATATAAGCCTGATTTGTGCGCACGCTCCGACAGAAGACAAGGACGATGAGACCAAAGACAGCTTCTACGAGCGCCTTGAAGAGGCCTATGAGCGCAGCCCCCGCCACGACATAAAAATCGTGCTTGGTGACTTCAACGCCAAGGTGGGAAAAGAAAATATCTTTGGTCCAACAGTCGGAAAGTTCAGCCTCCACGACAATACCTCCGATAACGGAATGAGGCTGATTGACTTTGCCGCAGCGCGAAACATGGTCGTTAGTAGCACTAGATTCAAGCATCTCGATATTCATAAAGCAACTTGGCTGTCTCCTGATCAAAAGACGCGTAACCAAATTGATCACGTTTTGATTGACGGGAGGCACTCTTCCAGTGTTTTAGATGTACGCACGATCCGTGGTGCCAATATAGACTCGGATCATTATCTTGTCGCAGCCAAGATCCGTACACGCCTGTGCGCAACGAAGAATGCGCGCAATCCAGCACAGAGAAAGCTAGACGTCGAAAAGCTGCAATCAAAACAAACAGCCGAAGACTTCGCTACTCGACTCTCACTCCTGCTTCAAGAAAGCACTCCTCCGATCGACGATATATGCGCGCAGTGGAATCACATTTCCCACTCTATGCGTACGGCTGCCGAAGAGGTGATAGGCTATCACCGCCCTCGCCGAAACCAGTGGCACGACCAAGAGTGTCGCGACGCCACTGCAGAAAAAGACGCCGCCTACAAAGCCACCCTGCAGTCGGTTGTAACGCGTGCTGCTAAGGAGCGATACAAAGAGAAGAGGAGAGAAGAGAGACGCATTTTCAGGCGAAAGAAAAGGGAAGCAGAAATGCGTGAGTGCGAGAAAATTGAGATGAATGGTGACAGGAATGAGGTCCGAAAATTTTTCGAAAAAATAAGACGCCTGGCCGATGGTTTCAAGACCGGGGCCTCTTCCTGCAAGGATGAAAATGGGAATCTAGTGACAGATATCCAGAGTACACTGATGATGTGGAGGGAACACTTCTCTAGGCTTCTGAATGGTGACGACGACAACAATCCCGCCAATAGAGATGATATCCCGGAAATCCCAATTGTGGACGACAGCGTTGAAGTTCCGCTGCCCGACCATAGTGAAGTCTTGAAAGCTATAGCTCGGCTTAAAAACAACAAAGCCGCAGGAGCCGATGGCTTACCGGCTGAGCTCTTCAAGAATGGAGGCGAAGCTCTATTTAAATGCATTCATGAGCTTCTATGCAGAATATGGTCGGAAGAATGCATTCCAAACGATTGGAACCTCAGTGTGCTCTGCCCAATCCACAAGAAAGGCGATCCCACAATTTGCGCCAACTACCGTGGGATAAGCCTTCTGAATATCGCATATAAGGTCCTGTCGAGCGTACTATGTGAAAGACTAAAGCCCATCGTAAACCAGCTGATTGGACCTTATCAGTGTGGCTTCAGACCTGGTAAATCCACCATAGACCAGATATTTACGCTACGACAAATCTTGGAGAAGACCCTAGAAAAACAGATCGACACACACCATCTTTTTGTCGATTATAAAGCCGCCTTCGACAGTCCTATAAGGAATTATCTATACTCCACCATGTCTGAATTTGGTATTCCTGCAAAACTCATCCGTCTTTGCAGAATGACACTGAGCAACACCAGCAGCACAGTTAAGATCGGGAAGGATCTCACTCCTCCATTCGATACCAAACGAGGTTTCAGACAAGGTGATTCCTTATCGTGCGACTTTTTCAACCTGATGATGGAGAAGATCATCCGAGCTGCTGATTTGAGACGCAGCGGCACGATATTCTACAAAAGTATTATGCTGCTGGCGTATGCTGATGATATCGATATCATTGGCCATAATACGCGCGAAGTCAGTGCAGCATTCTCCAGATTAGCGAAAGAGTCGAGTCGAATGGGTCTTGCAGTGAACGCAGATAAGACGAAATACCCAGTGTCAACAAATAAACAGTCCCAGCGTCTTGGAAACCACGTCACTGTTGACAACATCTCCTTCGAGGTTGTTAAGGACTTCGTCTACCTGGGATCCAGCATTAACTCTTTCAACGATGTTAGTATTGAGATAAAACGAAGGATAACTCTTGCCAACAGGTGTTACTTTGGGCTAAGTAGGCAATTGAGAAGCAGAGCCCTCTCTCGACGAACAAAACTCACGCTCTATAAGTCACTAATCATGCCCGTCCTATTATATGCAGCACAAACCTGGACGTTGAGCAGTTCTGATGAAAAGACTCTGGGAGCCTTCGAGAGAAAGATCCTTCGTAAAATCTTCGGTCCCATCTGCGTCAATGGCGAGTACCGAATTCGATGGAACCACGAGCTGTATGAGCTGTACGCTGACATCGACATAGTTAAGCGCATTAAAATCGAGCGGCTCCGCTGGCTAGGTCATGTTGAGCGAATGGAAAACGACGCTCCAGCGAAAAAAATATTCGATTCGGTGCCCGGTGGTGGTCAACGCAGAAGAGGACGCCCACATCTTCGTTGGAAGGATCAGGTGTTGGATAACCTGACCACGCTTGGTGTTTCCAACTGGCGCCAGCAAGCGCAGAACAGAAATGGCTGGCGCAATTTCTTATACGAGGCCAAAACCGACTTACGGTTGTAAGCGCCAGATAAATAAGTAAGTAAGTAAGCATTAAAGTCTTAGAAGTTGTAGCGGGGAAAATCTGTAATAATCTCGAAAGTCGGACCTGTTGGAAGTTCAATTGTTAGTTGCGGTGTACATTTTCAATAAATTTTACATTTTTAAATTAATATATAAAAAACATACTTGGCAGTACGTATATTTCAAATTCTTTACATATGTATATCTTATATAACTCTAACTCTAACTCTAACTCTAACTCTAACTCTAACTCTAACTCTAACTCTAACTCTAACTCTAACTCTAACTCTAACTCTAACTCTAACTCTAACTCTAACTCTAACTCTAACTCTAACTCTAACTCTAACTCTAACTCTAACTCTAACTCTAACTCTAACTCTAACTCTAACTCTAACTCTAACTCTAACTCTAACTCTAACTCTAACTCTAACTCTAACTCTAACTCTAACTCTAACTCTAACTCTAACTCTAACTCTAACTCTAACTCTAACTCTAACTCTAACTCTAACTCTAACTCTAACTCTAACTCTAACTCTAACTCTAACTCTAACTCTAACTCTAACTCTAACTCTAACTCTAACTCTAACTCTAACTCTAACTCTAACTCTAACTCTAACTCTAACTCTAACTCTAACTCTAACTCTAACTCTAACTCTAACTCTAACTCTAACTCTACCTCTAACTCTAACTCTAACTCTTATTCTAACTCTTACAATTTCTTTAACTTAGAAACGCTAATAGTTGAATTTATTGAATATTGTTAATAGATAATATTATATGGCCTTTGTTCCGTTTACCCATTTGCGCTACACCAACCACTACTAATTATTTCGAAATATTATCTGAAAATGAATTAAAAAAAAAAAAAAGAAATGTATATGGGAATAATGAGTATAAGAACAGAACGAATTATACAAGAATTATACGAGTACAAGAAAAAATTAATAAGTCCAAAAATAAAAATTAAAAAAAAATTGGAATTAGGACTACCTACGTTATCAATTTTGAATAATTTGTAGAAGTCTTATTAATCTTAAAAAAATTAAGCCTTTTTTTTAAAAATTATTTCATGAAAATCTATTAGTTCCTTTTTACAGAAACTTCTTTGGAGTTTCTTGAGAAATTGAATCTGACATCTTGGATAGATAACTGATCAACGAATGCAAAAACTACCAGGCAAAATTTTCTGTCATAATCTTTAAAACTTTATAGCTTTTTCGATTATCACATCCATCATACTGAATCCGCTATCTTGCATGTAGGAAATTCTGAAATTAAACAAAAAATTCTTAATCAACGACCAAATAACAACCTAGGCTACGACATTTAGGCAAAATAACTGAATATTAAAGATATAATTATAAATTATATCAAAAATTTTTTTGTAAATATTAATACAAAAATGATCGAAAGACCAACTCAAAAGTTCGTGAAAAACTATTGTGTTATAAGATCAGGAATCATAAAGTTATTTTGACACTTAACGCATTGTCTTGAAACCTCTACGAAACAGAATGAGTCGCCTTTTGCTTGAGCAACGTTGAGCATTATTGCAAACTTATTGCCAAAATAAATGCTGTGTTGCTCAAACTGTAAGTTTATTGAAAATCATTTTTGGCCAAAACGCAGTGTTGCTAGGCTGCTAGTTTATCTTTTTAGACTGTATTTTTTTAGGTGCCATTAAAGATCGATGCAATGTGGAGCCTAGAAACGATCTAGACTCTTGAAGAAATATCCTCCGACCCATTCGTACTGTAGAGTTAGAAACCATTTACAAGGTCTTGAAAAATTCGGTTCACAGGATGCGCTACTGTTAAGGTGTGGAAGCTTATAAGAGAAATTTGTTTTTATTATTTTTACAATATTCACTTATTTTCTTGTTATATGGAAATAATTAACTATCATAGTCGTTGTAGCTAGGTTTGCTCGTAATGATTTTTATTAAATTGTATTTTTAGATATAACAAAAATACTCAAACAAAGAATACTCAAAGTTAATAAAATAATAAAAGCAAGTAATTACATGTAAAGTACATAATGAATATTTCGACATAATAAGAAGGTACAAAATATTCAATGATTTTTCAAAAAATCACTAAATCACTATTCACTATTTTATTTGGAAAAATTAATTTAAATTCAAAATTATATTTTTTCATATGCTTTACGAAAATTCTTAAGATTTCACTGAATATTATTCCTTATAACTCATTTCATGGCGCTGGGTCATTGTAATGATCATAGAAAAGGAAAGACTTAAGCAACGAACTTGATGGCTCAAATTTTTAGATTTGTGCTCTTTTAAATTAAAACAAACTCATTTCAATTCATAAAAATTAAATGTTAATGTGCTGCAATTATCACCAATGGAATAACAACAACAACAATAACACCAATTATGCTTGGTATTTGATATTAAAAATTACGTGTTTTTAAAACTTGTGCAGCCAATGAGTGTCAAACAAGTAACACTTACGGGCAGCTCTAGACAAACATCAGCTTTTAATGGCAATATTGCTGTGAGCAATGCAAATGGACCGTGATTGCAATGATGCAAAAGAAGAAAATGATGAAGCAGCAGCGACCTTCACATTTACCAATGCGGTGACCGATGAAAAGAATTTGCAACCAGGTTTTTTTTTTCTTTTTCAATATCCAATCAAAGATATAAATTAAAATAAATTTTATTGGCTTACCGCAAGGGCAGGTGGCACTGGAAATAAATAGCTGACTCCATATTTGCTACACCCTACATACTGGAGAAATCAAAAGATGTGTCTATTTATATTTTAAAGACTATTTTTATGAGCATTTTTATTTGTTTTGTATACTCTTTATCATATCTATTCTGTAAAGTCAGGCTAGTTGTTCCATCATAATAAAATTAACAACATCACTATTAACATTGTCAACATCAATGTCCGTTGTTCAGTCCAAGCAGTTAATTTAGCGTCACGCTGAGTTTTTGTTTGTGTGTGTTTTTTTTTGTTTTCTGTGTGAAGTGCTTCGCAATTTATTTAGCTGAGAGGAAATAATGTCCAAAATTTAGATAGAACAATTAAAAACGTTTATGGCGTTAATACACATTCGGTTAAAACGATTTCCTTTGGAGTTATCCAGCATTTAAAAACAACACAAACTGAAGTAATTTATTCATCAAAATGAATTCCGCATGATTATTTTTAGGTGTTTTTTTTTAAATACGCATTT
This sequence comes from Pherbina coryleti, assembly GCA_943735915.1. NCBI lineage: Eukaryota > Metazoa > Arthropoda > Insecta > Diptera > Sciomyzidae > Pherbina > Pherbina coryleti. Next base: position 16,616,111 of record OX030950.1, on the reverse strand, counting down.
TCACAACATAAATTCTTGTCTGGTTTTTTTAAGTCAATCTTAATCAAAATAGCTGCCAATCAGTTTAACCAAAAGCGAGCGATACAGCTTAACTCAAGTCAAACTATAAATAATCTATTTGTATTTAATAATCATAATTAATTTTAATGAAATTCACGAAACATCCTGAAAGGTGTTAACTTCGAAACACGTTCTAATTGGAATCTACTATCTTGATCGTAAAACAAAAACAAAAAAAAAATCTTAGCATATATATTGAGTTATTATTTATTAAGATCTTAAGTATTTATTCATCTTCATTTGGCGGTCTATATATCTGTCGGTTTGTGATTTTACTTTGTTGCCAATTAATGATTTGATGATTTGAGTGTTGAGCATAGATGTTTAACATCAAGTTTCATGCAAATTTAAACCTGAAACATTGAAATCACGTTTCAATTTTTTAAAAATCTTTATATATTCATTGCAAAACATAAAATTAAATTTTATTTCTGTAGAGATAAGCGATAAGAATCAGTGAATTTTTAAGGTGTGAACTTTATGTATCAGCAATTTTATAAATTTTGAAATATCCGATAATATTTTAAAGAAATATAGTAGGGACATTGCCAATGTTATTTGGCGAATGGCACTTCGAAGGCTGAAATATAATGAGCCTTTTAAGAAAATGTCAATACGAATGCAAATATATACAAAACAAAATTGTTGGCCTTAGGGCTGAATTTCATGTTTCAACCACAAAGCGGCACAATTTGTGTCAGTAGATATATAAATAGCACACTTGGGCGAATAACAATTTGTATTTCAATATCAATATTTTGAGTGCTATATCAGTTAGTATTAAAAATAGAAAAGAAAATTAATATGCTAAGTTTACAAAACAATATCAAGTATTTTTCAATGTTAAACTGTATGTATTAACCCTTAAATGGCACCCTTAGTTTGGCCAACCATGCTTAAAAAATGAATTGGCTATTTCAGCACTTCAAACTTTTCTGGAGTTTCTTATGATCAAAAGTGTTATGAAAAGTGTTGCCAAGAAAGTATGGAAAACTTACTTAAACCTACTAGATTATTACCGACTCCGAATTAATGTACATGTCCTCAAGGAGAGCTTTACATGGCCTTATTTTTGTTTATTCGCTGAGGTTTACCATTGTCTGTATGTAATTTGAAATAACTTTCATTTTTAGAATAATGACTCCCACCACGGACCCAAATATGGAAGATAAAGTTGAAAAATGAGCCCAATCGGACAAAAACCACGCCTACCTCCTATACAAAATGTTTGAAATTTGGATTAATTTAATAAACACCAGGTCTTTATTCTGTTAATTCGGTTTTGACATTTGTGAGGTAAACAATCGCAGAATACAAATCGACAAGTCATGAATCAGAATAATTGTTTCCATTTTTTGTGCAACAATTTGTCGGTTGTGTTGGCGAAAATTATCATTTCCATCTTTGCGGTTACGTGAATAAACAAAATAATAATTTTTGGGGCACCGAAAATCTGTGTATCACCCACTCAGAACCATTACACCCGCTCAAAGTGACTGCGTGGTGTGCTGTTTACGCTGGAGGAGTCATCGGGCCATTTTTTTTGAGAACGCCGCGGGCCAAATGACTGTGGACGGCGCCCGCTACAGAGCCATGATTACCGAATTTTTTCTTCCTCAATTGGATGAATTGGGACTGGAGAATATGTGGTTTCAACTGGACAGTGCAGCGGCGCACACTTCTCGATCCACAACCGATATTCTGAAGGAAGCATTTCCGGGTCGCTTAATCTCTCGTTTTGCTAATTTGCACTGCCCGACCAGATCACCCGCTTTAAACGCTCCAGGCTTCTTTTTATAGGGGTGTACGTCGCGGGTGTACGTCAACAAGCCTTAGACTTTTCGAGCTCTTAAGGAAAATATTCGCCAAGAATGCGAGAACCTGTCGCCCGAAGTTCTGGCAAGAGTAATGGAAAAAGCCATAAAACGAGACCGTATGGTCATCAACTCTGGTGGAGGCCACTTGGCCGATATTATTTTCTCAACTTGATGGAATAAATTCTAATGGATTAAATAAACAAATTCCACAAGCAAAAGCAAAGTTTTTATTAAAAAAATATCACAGCAAAAGAACATTGGGTGGTTACTTTTGACCCACCTTGTAGTTTGTATAGAGCAGTCAGCCAAATACCGCTTCGTTTCATTTCTAACTTACCTACTAATCTCGCGCTTACAACCGTTGATCGGTTTTGGCCTCGTCTAAAGGCGGCCTCGGTGGTCGAGTAGGCAGCGTGCTCGACTGGTTCCCCAGACATCCCGGGTTCGATTCCCAGACAGGTCATGGTCCTACGCTTTAAACCTTTCGCATTTGCAATTTCCTATCCTCATTTCTAATCAACTGAAACTGAAAATTCATCAATATATATATATTAAGGCGTAGTGAAATGTATGGGATGAGATTTTCGCTACGAAGCGGGACTGAGAAACTGAAAACTTACAGAATTTTAAGCAACATGGCCGAAGGATTCTGCTCTCCGACGAATTTCGAACCGCCAACTTTTCAAAAATAGCTTTTGATATGAATGCGTTTAAGACATATTGGTTCAAGAGGGTTTTTTGCTCATAAAAAGTGAACTATTGTTCTAGATCAATGCTGTATTGTGATAAGAAGATACCATTAAAAAAATAGTTTTTGTAAAAATTTTTTTCACCCACTATGGCCCTACCCTAAGATTTCTAAACGCAAGATACTGATTTTTAGGCTTATTGCTCCGGAACATGAGTACAAATTAGGTGACGTCATTTCAATGTTTAGGAAGTCTATAATCTATAGATAATTTAAATACAAACATTTTGATATATTATTCGATAGTCTGAGTTACCTGGTTACCGAGATATATGCAATCAAAAGTCACTATGGGATTTTTTTTAATTTTAATTTATTTTATATTTTTATTGCGAACAATAACAATAGGTGCGTTTTTTTTGGCATCGCTATATACGCTTAACAACATTTTTCATACAAAAAATTGCTTAGCTAAGACAGGATAATTATAGCCGCTTAGCTCATAGTCGCCGATAGAAACACTATTGCCAGATCAAGAAAGTGGTATTTTACATAATTTATTGCCACACTTTTTGGAAAACAACCATGTTTACGTCAGACCGGTGATAGAAAAAAGTCTATATCAGAAAAACAAATAAAGCATCAAAAAATTAAGCATCAAAAATATGTTCAGCGCCAGCACCCGAAACCTTTTGCGCAGCAGCGTTTTGCATCGTTGCAAAAGCACCCTCGTCGTGGCTGAACACAACAATGAGGTTTTGAATCCTGTAACGCTGAATACAATCTCGGCAGCAAAGAAAATCGGAGGCGACGTAACTGCTGGTAGCAGGCACCAAATGCGGACACGTTTCCGATGCTGTTTCTAAGGTGTCTGGTGTTGCAAAAGTTCTCGTGGCTGAGAATGATGCCTTCAAAGGCTTCACCTCCGAGTCGCTAACAGCTTTGGTGCTGGCTGCCCAAAATCAATACAAATTCACGCACATCTTAGTAGGTGCGACGGCACTTGGCAAGGCCGCCTAACTCAATGTTTCGCCTATTTCAGAGATTATCGATGTCAAGTCGGAGGATACGTTTGTGCGCACCATCTACGCTGGAAATGCGATACTGACACTCAAGTCCAAGGATCCAGTGAAGGTTATCACCATACGTGGCACGAATTTTGAAGCTGTCTCTGCGGACGGCGGTAGCGGTGCCATCGAACAGGGGCCCACTGGTGATTTCAAGTCAAGTCTAAGCGAGTACGTTTCGTCCGAGCTCACAAAGTCTGATCGCCCTGAGCTAGCTAGTGCCAGGGGCGATCGGGTGGTCGTGGCCTCAAATCGGGAGACAACTTCAAGATGCTGTACGATTTGGCAGACAAGTTTTTTCGCTGCTGTCGGTGCTTCACGTGCTACTGTCGATGCTGGTTTCGTGCCCAACGACATGCAAATCGGACAGACGGGCTAAATTGTAGCTTCGGACCTATACTTTGCTGTCGGAATCTCTGGACTCCAAAACTATTGTGTGGAGCGACTAAAGGATGCCGAAGTGCCAATCTTTTTAGTCGCTGAAATTGGTCTGGTTGCTGACCTTTTTAATGCTGTTCCCGAGATTACAAAGAAACTGTAAATACGTTTGGTATCGAAAAGTATTAAACAGTAGAAATTTGTGCATTTATTTTTAAAAAAAAAAAAAAAAAAATAAAATAAAGGGTGATCCGTTTCGAAGCTGCCTACCTTTTTAAAGAAAAAAAAACACGGAAAATTCAATTTTAATGAGGAATATGTATTATCATTTGAAAGAACATTTTTTAGCATTTATTTTTTCAAGACAATGTTTATCAAATGTTGGCCGCGGCTACGTCTCAGATGGAAGCGGGATTGTCCGCATAAACTTCAGACTATTGAAAAAAGTCTCTCTACTTGGATCACCCATTATTATATCACCCAATATTTGACAGTAACACGCAATGCTGCCAAGTTTTTAAGAAAAAAGTTAAGCGAAATATTAAGCGCCGATGAGCGTTTTTTTGGACAAGCGTATACAGCGATGCCAAAAAAACACACCTAATATAGAATATTTTACACTTCGTTACCGATTCGACCTTTAAAACCTTTTCAGCCTAAATTCTTAAAAATTCCGAGAGAGGGACATCTTGTGATTATATCGCGACTAGTCCGACTTCACAATTCCATCAAATTTTATTTTTTAAATTTTTAAAGTTAAAAAGTAGGAATTCTAGTATTTCGACTTTTAACAATTTCTTACATATGCTTAGGTTGTGAGAATTTAAAAACAAAATGCACTTTTGTTCAATAGAATTAAACGTTAAATTTAACAGTGTCAAAAGATTTTTGAAAAAAATATATAAAGTGGGTTTATCGCAATGGAGAAGTTAATTTTTCAAAAATTTTGTACAAATGTTTGTTCTTCTTTATTTTTTTAAAAATAGTAACCAACAAAAATCCTTAATTTTTTTTTACAGGAATCGTTAAAACTACTAAATACCTTTCAAAAAAGTCTTAGATAACTGATCCTTATTAGAATCCTTCGGCCATGTTGCTTAAAATGCTGTAAGTTTTCAGTTTCTCAATCCCGCTTAAAAGAAAAAATTTCACTACGCCTTAATATATATATATATATACAATAGAAGTTGTAGTTGATTGTAGAAAAGTTTTTGGATGAGATTGCCTTATAACTTGAATTGACTGAGGTAAAGGCATAACACTTGCCTCTGATTCAAAATTCAGTTTCTTTGGCTTTCCACCATGTTTAGAACGTTCTACACGTGTTTCACTTGATTGACCTTTTCTTCCCACTAATCTATCACCCCATTTCGAACCAAGGCAGACTTGACTGAAGAGGTATTCCACATGAAAACCTTGGTTCAAGTTAAAAAAAAAAATAAAAGGAATTAGTGAATACCGTTTTCGGTATTCTCACTTTGGCGTTGAAGTCACCAAGCACGATTTTTATGTCGTAGCGGGGGCTGCGCTCATAGACCTCTTCAAGGTGCTCGTAAAAGCTGTCTTTGGTATCATCGTCCTTGTCTTCTGTCGGAGTGTGAGCACATATCAGGCTTATATTTAAGAATTTTACCTTGAAACGGATTATGGCAAATCGATCGTTCAACCACGTATCCACATCTAAACTGGTGCTTCTCCGCATGGCCGTTGTAGTAGACATCACAGGATGCTTGCCGTGAGCAACCCTGTCCCTTCCATTGCATTTCTTGAATTGCAGTGATATCACCTTTGTATCTTTCCAAGATATCTATCAATTGGACATAGGCACCATCCCAATTAAGGGTGCACGTTCCAAGTGCATATCCGGAAATCATTGTCAGTTTTTCGTTTGCGGTAGTCGTTGAAATGTTTCTTTACGTTGAAATGTTTCTTTACGTTGAAATGTTTCTTCATTGAAATGATTTTTTACGTGGTAGGCTGTTTAATAATACTGTTCAATCTGATTCGTTGTTATACCGTTTATTTAATATAAATATTGTTTTTCAAAATATCCTTAACTTCAACTCTTAGCCAATCAGAAAAATCTTTTTAAGCCATTAAATGAATCAATTCGTTCATATCAAAAGTAATAAATAAAGATTAGATGAAAAATTATTTCAAATGTGAGCGTGATTTTGTAGAATGCAGCATTTCTTTGCTCGAGGAATTATTCAAATTGAATTGTTAAATTTCATTATCAACTGTCAAATAATATGAATTTTATGTTTCAAAAATTAATTCAAATGTATTCAAGTGCTCAGCAGGCATCACTCTAAATCTTCATCACTAACAATTATGATGTCATTCTTATATTGGAATGAATTTGATTTTTCATTAGCTTTAATTGCAAGTCATAAAATTTTTGGAATTTGAAATTGAAAAACGGGTTTTTTAAGCTAGTTTTTACAGGAATTTTGATGTTTTAACATTTTGTCGTCTTCCAACATAGTTCAAATTGATAAATACTGTGCTATGAATATCTACACTTCAAAATGACATTTGATTTTTTTCAAAATTTAATATGGCGTCTTCGATATGGTTTCTCAAAGATCGGAATTTTTTAATCAAAACTTTAGAATGTTTTCAAATGATTTTGGACTTTTTCAAAAAAATTCGATAGTTTTAGTAATTTTAATGACAATTTTAGATTTATCAAAAATTTGTCAAAACCATAGTTGAATAAATAAGGTTGTCTCGTGGCTGATCGTACTCTCTTCTCAGTACCCATAATTGTCAAAATCAATGAAAAGCAACAACAACAACTTCAACGGCTTTTCATGTTATTTATTTTCGTTTTCAGATTTTGTATGAGATGTCAACTTCGATTTGACATTTATGGGAACTCGTTCTCACCCATGCGACAACCTTATTTATTCAACCATGGTCAAAACTAACAAAATGTACAAAGGCAAATAACTCATATTGACATTATCCACTCCTGTGTACAAATTTTATTTAAATATTTACGTCTATAAATCAAAAATTTTCCTTACAACTCCTTTTTTCCCGTATTTAAATTTTATTTATACCGCACACCTACACACCTATTCCATACAGCTGAAATAGCAGACAAGCAGCAACAACATTGCACTCTGTTCCTGCAGTTATCAATGAAGTTTTTAGAATTAAGATTCTTGCTTTCGGTTTCTTATAGTTCTCGTTTGCTTTTTGTTGCGAGGGTTATATAGCTTGGATGTTTGGCCAATATGCTTTGTGAGTGCGATGGGTGATCGCGTGATGCAATTATGTAGAATGAGGTCAAAAATAATACCTAAAAGATTATGCCATGCGCACGTCTGCCTGTTTTTCACTGAGCAAAACATAAACAAAGATAACTGTAATCCCACAGAACTATTTCGCACTATATTTCGTCTCTTCTTGCACGAACAGAACATCAGTTAGAAAAACAGAGAAAGTGTCTTTTCCTATCTACGTCACGAAAGACCTAACGTCTTGCGCAGAACGGTGAAACTTTTTCTGCCTCTGTTGGCGTAATCTGATTTCTATTATTTTTGGGATGAGGTAACAAATCAATATTTTCTCACAAATTTCTTGCACAGATTGTCATTTGCCTGCATATTTTGCTTTTTATTTTCTTTCCTACTTTTTCGTTCTCTAGTTTATTTTTGACATTTGGTGCCATAATATTGTCAAAAATAGTATAAATTAGAGAGCAAAAAAGTAAAAAGAAAATAAAATGTTCAGAAAAATGGCATTTGATGGACGCGGCTCTTGAGAATTGTCAAGGCTAGCTTATATCATGGTTGGTGCAATATGAAGAAAATAATACTATAAAACCATTTATAACATATTCAATTTAAATATGTTGTTTTTAAATTCAATATTTTTATATAAATTTTCTTTAAATGCGATAGTTTTGTTTTCAAATAGTAAATATTTGAAAGATATTTAAAAAATTCGTGCATAATTTTAATATATTTTTTTTAATTCTGTTTAAATATTTTAATATTTTATTTAATTAAAAAAGTATTTAAATAAATTTTTAATATTTACGTAGTCGATTTATGCAAATGCGTTATTGGTGAAAAAATGACTCGCTTTTTGGGTAAATTAAAAAAGTTTTTGGATAAATTTAATATTTTTTCTTTTAGTGTATAAATGTTTTGAAACAAAGACATTCTCCGAATAATTCTATGCATTTTGTTATTTACACATTTTTTTCACGAAATTCAACTGTTTTATTTTAAGAATATTTTCAATATTTGACCAACCATATATTCTTTTTTAGCTTTGAACCAAGGATTTCAGGTGTAATACCTATTCAGTCAAGTCTGCCTTGTATCGAAATGGAGTGATAGATTAGTGGGAGGGAAGGGACAATCAAGTGAAATATGTCCAGGATGTTCTATGCGTGGCGGAAAGCCGTAGAAACATGCGAATTTGCCCACAGCGACTATTATATAATCCTAAACTTAAAAAGGTGGCTCCAGGGAAGAACATTTGCGACGAATAAACTGGGGCCGAATCGCCGCTTCCGTGAACGAAACGGCTTTCGTATGAGAAAAAATTAATCGTATGAGAATCTCATGAGAATATGAAAAAATACGAAAGAATCTCATGAGAATCTCATACGATTAATATTTTCTCATACGAAAGCCGTTTCGTTCACGGACGCGGCGATTCGGCCCCTGGTCGAATTGGAAACTGAAGCGTATTTCAGAGATCTTGAAAAATCTTACTATTCATTCACAGATCGATTTGAAATTTATGATGTGTTCATATTAAGGTTGGCACCCGTCAAAAATGTCATATATTTGAAGAGTGGTGGTGCCGTCACTTGGAGGCCGGCAGCATCTTGAACGCCATATTATATTGTTTTACGAAATATCCTCTTTTATGATCAATACATTTTTGAATACGTTCGAACCGTTTGCAATATTATTTCTCCCATATCGCTTGACACAGCTCCAAAACATCGTTTTTGAACGTATCTACAGCTTCTTCTGGCGTCGAAAATCATTGTGCACTTAATTTGTCTTTGATGTGCGGGAAAAGAAGAAGTCATTAGGTGCTTAATTAGGTCTGTGGATTTCGTTTGACAGGACTGCGGATTATCTATTAAATCGATGTATTGAGTGTTTTGAGTGAAAAAGTTTTTGTTTGAGCTGATGTGTAAGAGCTTGCATTCTCTTGATGAAGAATATTTCTTCGGCGCTTGTTTGTTTTCCTTATTTCACAGAACCACTTCTGGCAAAAAAATTAGTTGCTTAGCGCACATACACTAAAACGTCTAAACTTCCAATGAAAGTTTGTTTGGAATGATATTATTGTTGCCGGATCCCGAAATATAGGTAGCAACCTCACTAAAAAACTATTTTCAAGTTGCAGAAAATCCAAAATGGCTGTGGTGAGCATAAAAATAACGTAATACGCGGAACGTTTTTTGAACTAAATATTGATTTTGAAAATAAAAAAAGAGTTGTCTGTGTCGTGGACACACCCGTTGGTTTTGACGTGACGGAGTTTCTTGTTGTTTTTGTTGTTGTTGTTGTTGTTGATGTTGATGTTGATGTTGATGTTGATATTGATGTTGATGTTGATGTTGATGTTGATGTTGATGTTGATGTTGATGTTGATGTTGATGTTGATGTTGATGTTGATGTTGATGTTGATGTTGATGTTGAAGTTGATGTTGATGATGATATTGATGTTGAAGTTGATGTTGATGTTGATGTTGATGTTGATGTTGATGTTGATGTGAATGTTGATGTTGATGTTGATGTTGATGTTGATGTTGATGTTGAGATTGATGTTGATGTTGTTGTTGTTGTTGATGTTGATGTTGATATTGATGTTGATGTTGATGATGATGTTGATGTGAATGTTGATGTTGATGTTGATGTTGATGTTGATGTTGATGTTGATGTTGATGTTGATGTTGATGTTGATGTTGATGTTGATGTTGATCTTGATGTTGATGTTGATGTTGATGTTGATGTTGATGTTAATGTTGATATTGATGTTGATGTTGATGTTGATGTTGATGTTGATGTTGATGTTGTTGTTGATGTTGATGTTGATGTTGATGTTGATGTAGATGTTGATGTTGATGTTGATGTTGATGTTGATGTTGATGTTGATGTTGATGTTGATGTAGATGTAGATGTTGATGTTGATGTTGATGTTGATGTTGATGTTGATGTTGATGTTGATGTTGATGTTGATGTTGATGTTGATGTTGATGTTGATGTTGATGTTGATGTTGATGTTGATGTTGATGTTGATGTTGATGTTGATGTTGATGTTAATGTTGATGTTGATGTTGATGTTGATGTTGATGTTGATGTTGATGTTGATGTTGATGTTGATGTTGATGTTGATGTTGATGTTGATGTTGATGTTGATGTTGATGTTGATGTTGATGTTGATGTTGATGTTGATGTTGATGTTGATGTTGATCTTGATGTTGATGTTGATGTTGATGTAGATGTTGATGTTGATGTTGATGTTGATGTTGATGTTGATGTTGATGTTGATGTTGATGTTGATGTTGATGTTGATGTTGATGTTGATGTTGATGTTGATGTTGATGTTGATGTTGATGTTGATGTTGATGTTGATGTTGATGTTGATGTTGATGTTGATGTTGATGTTCTTGTTGTAGTTTTTGTAGTTGTTGTAGTTGTTGTTGTTGTCGTTGTTGTGGGTGTTGTTGTTAGTGTTCATTTTGGTTTTGGTGTTGGTGTTGGTGTTGGTGTTGGTGTTTTTGTTGGTGTTGGTATTGATGTTGTTGTAGTTGTTTTTGTAGTTGTTGTTGTTGTTGTTGTTGTTGTTGTTAGTGTTTATATTGGTGTTGGTGTTGGTGTTGGTGTTGGTCTTGGTGTTGGTGTTGATGTTGGTGTTGGTGTTGGTGTTGGTGTTGGTGTTGGTGTTGGTGTTGGTGTTGGTGTTGGTGTTGGTGTTGGTGTTGGTGTTGGTGTTGGTGTTGGTGTTGGTGTTTGTGTTGGTGTTGGTGTTGGTGTTGGTGTTGGTGTTGGTGTTGGTGTTGGTGTTGGTGTTGGTGTTGGTGTTGGTGTTGGTGTTGGTGTTGGTGTTGGTGTTGGTGTTGGTGTTGGTGTTGGTGTTGGAGTTGGAGTTGAAGTTGTTGTTGGATTTTGAGTTGGTGCTTTTCTTTTACCTTTTTTTTGCTTCCCCATTGGTTGTGCTCTAATTTTAATCCAGCAAAAGTGATGCATATGCGTCACATTAGGCGGTTCCCTTAGGGTCTTTGACACGCCGTCAATTTTTTTTTTATTTTTGTCATATGCCCGAAGACCTCACCTTCGTTTTCGTTCCTTAAAATTTACCGTTGCACCAGTAGTCACAGAGTTAAAAATCCATGCAACGTTTTTTCATGGCTGTAGCATTTTTACTGCATTATGTGATTGCATCCCTGAATTCATGACAGCTAAAATTTTTTTTTTAATTTAGTTGTAAAGCATCCATGCTGTCGTAAAAGAAAATTTACCGTATCACTCCTCCTGAGTGAGTAATAATTCCATGCAACGATATAACATTTCTGTTACATAAGCTGCTATATTCACGACCTGACGACACTGGAATTTTTTTTTTATTTTTGTCGTAAAGCCATTTGTAAAACCTTCATTTTCCTTTTTAAACTTTTATCGTAGTTTATATACTCATTGAGTAAAAATTCAATGCAACGCCGCTGCATGAATGTTGCGTTATCGATCTTTGAGCGGCTGTCTCAGCGTCCCCATGGCGACAGAAATTTTTTGTCTAATTTTGTTGTGACGACTTACAGTAGGCCTTTATTGGCATATTGTATTTTTAATCCTAGCACTAATACTCAGCGAGTAATAATTCCATGTAACAAATTTTCAGTTGTGTTGCTTAAACAGTTCCCCCTGCGACCCGATGATGTTTTGAATTTTTGTTTTGTTTTTATAATGAAGTCAAAGAATTAACCTTAACGGTCATACTATTTTTTTAATCATAGATCTTATACTCAGCGAGTAACAATTCAATGTAACGCAGATGAATTTTTAAAAAATTCATTTTTCAACTTTTTTGGAAACTAGAGCAGTACAACGTAACTTCGTCACGTCAAAAAGTCTAACTTTCCAATGAAAGTTTGTTTGGAATGATATTATTGTTGCCGGATCCCGAAATATAGGTAGCAACCTCTCTAAAAAACTATTTTCAAGTTGCAGAAAATCCAAAATGGCTGTGGCGAGCATAAAAATACGCGGAACGTTTTTTGAACTAAATATTGATTTTGAAAATAAAATATAATGATTTGTTCTTATATATATATGTCGCTTGTTTTATAAATGTCGCTCCAATTATTCGAACTTATCTCTCTCCATTATATTATCAGATGAACTCACTCCATTAAAATCAAATAGTAATGTATAGTAGTCATATAGTATAGGTATAGTATAAGACTACTTTATATAGAATAGGTATATAGTATAGAACCTATACTAGTTCGTGTTCCTCAGTTATTACACTGAAATTTTTGAAATAATATTAACTTAACACCAGACCTTAGACAGGTTTACCATGTAGACCAGTGTAATTATAAGTAATTATAAAAAACTTAAAATATCAGATATACGCCTTATTTATGTTGAAAAAAATAAATGAGTGAGTTCGATGTTTGAATCGATGATTAAATTATGTTAATTCTATCAATTGAGAACTTGTTCTAGATTCGAACTAAATAAATTCATTCTATAAAAATTCTTTGTAGGCACATTTAACAACCATTAATGCTCAAACATAGCGTTCAGTATAAATTATAGCAAAAAACTGATTTTTTAATTTATGGAATAGTTGTAAAAAATGCAAATTCTTAAAATTGAAAACAAAAAAACAATATTGATTAATGCTAAAACAAAAGAAAATTCTCAACTTCTTTCTAAAAAGGTTTAGTTATTAAGGTATTTTTAAAATTTTTGCCTTATTACAAACTAATTTTACTTCTAAGATAAGTATTTGTCAAGTTTTTCTATTAGAAATAGTCTTAATTTAGGGGGAAGTGGGTTCAATGGTTACTCACAGATTATCTAGGTATTCAATTAGGATTATATTGGAAAGCTACACTGGAAAAAACTCGAATTTAACAATTATTTATAAAAAAGGGTTGATGAATATGACTTCCCTTACTTATCATCACTTAAAGCTCTGTCTAAACGTGCGAAATCAGTCTTTGAAACTCCATTTCAATATGAAAATAATGAGAGCGTAGTTCTTTAATGATTATGTGACGTTTACCATAAATACATATTTTTACAAATTATCTAAATTCGCTGTTAAGAATGTGCATTATGGCCACAATAACAAGAAAAAAAAATTGGTATATAAGCCCATCATACTATAATAACTTTCCAAAATACGACTTTGTATACTCTAGAAATATTTGGTTTAATGGTTACTAGATCCGTTATCTCTTAGCTATTTGCCATATTGTGTCCCCTTCGCTCAAGGTGAACTATTTACGCATAAATATATAAAAAGAAAACATCTAGTTTTACTTAATTCAAGCGTGACGGCCTCACATTAATGCTTGTTTTTATGATCATGTTTTATTTTTAAAACATTTTATCACACTTCTTCTAGTTCGTTAGACTAATAAGCAATTTGGTTTTTAAAACAATTCATTTGAATGCAAATCGCAGCTTATCTAATCAGATCTAATCTCGCTGTATAGGAATAGCTTGGCCAGGGCCGGAACTATTGGAGAAAAAGGGTTTTTGGCCACGATGGAAATGTGATAATATTTTATATACTTTTGTTATAATCTAGAACAGCCGAGATGGAAAGTTTTTGTCCGCACTTCTTAGCGAGTTTATTTTCTATAAAAATGGGTAAATTTCATTATCCGGGAATCATTATCCGACGCATAATTAACTGAACTTATTTACTCAATTTATAGTAAATTATTTACTTACTCAAATCAAAATATTTGCATTTCATGAGAGAGTTCAAACTTTCTTGAAAAGTATCTTTATATAAAATATATTCGTAACTATGAATCTAATATTAATTCCAATCCAAAGGCATTCTGGCGTTTTGTTAAAGCGAAAAAATGTACTTCTAGTATACCTTCTTCAGTTTATCTTAACGATCAATCTGCGAATTCTCCTTTGGAAGCTGCAAATCTGTTTGCTGCATTCTTTGAATCTAATTTTGTAGTCGACTCTGATCTCCATGATGACTTGCAATTAGATCCTGATACTGCGTCAACTCTTGGCTTCGGCTCTCTTTATTTGTCAAATGACGATGTATGGAATGGAATATTTCATTTAAAACAGTCGTCTCAAACGGATATCGATGGTATTTCTCCTCTTTTTATTAAGAATTGTGCTTCTTCTCTTCTATATCCTATTAAAGTTATTTTAAATAAGTCTCTCGCTTCAGGAGTTTTTCTAGATGACTGGAAAATAGCCTCAATTGAGCCCATTTTTAAGAGTGGTAATAAAAGTAATGTGTTGAATTATAGACCAATCTCTAAATTATCGACAATCTCTAAATTATTTGAGGGTATTGTTAAAAACAAAATGTACTTTGCCATCAAGAATTTAATATGTCCTCAATAGCATGGCTTTGTTCCTGGTCGCTCAACAGTAACAAATCTTACGATATTTACAGAAGACTGTATCTCGGCATTTCAAAGTGGAAATCAAGTTGACACGATTTATACTGATTTCTCGAAAGCGTTCGATAAAGTGTCTCATAGAATCCTACTTTCTAAATTGGCTCATATCGGTTTTCACTCAAAATTTCTAGAATGGTTAAAGTCATATTTAACCGATAGACTTTCTCATGTTGTAGTTGAAAATACTCAATCTTTCGCTTTTAAAGCAACATCTGGTGTTCCTCAAGGCAGCATTTTAGGACCACTGCTGTTTTTATTATTTATAAATGACATAAGTAGATGTTTCACCTATTCCAAATATCTTTTGTACGCGGACGACTTAAAAGTCTATTCTATCATTCGTAATTCTCAAGAGGAAATAAACTTACAATCTGATATTAATAACCTGGTGGATTGGTGTTATAAAAATAAGCTTTTTCTTAATATAAACAAGTGATTCTTTATTAAATTTCATAAAACACTTAATGTGTCTAATTATTCATATAACATCAACGGCTCTATATTAAAAAAAGTTGATGAAATTATTGATCTTGGTGTAATATTGGATTCTAAATTTACTTTTGTCAGCCATCTCAATTATGTTATATCTAAATCTTACTCTCTGTTAGCCTTTGTAATGCGTAATAGTTCTGATTTTTCTGATCCATTTACTCTGAATTTATTATATTCCTCTTTTGTTCGTTCAAAATTAGAGTATGCTATTGTTATCTGGAGACCTTTTTATTCAACACACATAAATCGCTTAGAGCGCATTCAAAAAAGATTTACTCGCTTTGCAGTTCGTCAATTAAATCTGCATGATCCTTATCCCTCGTACTTTGATCGTTGTAAGCTTTTAAATCTAAAAACGCTACAATGTAGAGGTGCCATATTGTCATCTTTATTCATATATGATATTGTTAGTGGTTCAATAGATTCTCCTACTCTTTTGCAGTTAATTCATTTCAATGTACCTATCAGAAATTTGAGAAATTTTGTACCGTTCTTTATAAGTATCAAAAACACCAATTATGCATTAAATGCCCCCATCTCGAGAGCTCTCACTGAAATAAACTTAATCCCAAATTCTTTTGTGTTAGATTTTTCTTTTCCTAAATATATCTTTAAAATGTATCTTAACAACATTTACTATTAGCTTTAGTATATTTTTAAGTTTTTGAATTGTCAGTATGGAATTAATTATTCTTTGACTTAAAATAAATAAATAAATAAATAAATAAATAAAAAAAAAACTATCAGAATATCTCATTGCCTGTAGTCGCCATGAGAAAAAATCCATGCATTGAACTATGAACTGCTACCTCATCCACCATATTCTCTAGCTTTAGCTCCATCCGAAAAAAGGCTCAGCGGTAGGTGATTTGGGTCAAATGAAGAGATTAGTACTGAAACAAAGGTCTATTTTGAGGACCTTGATAGCACCTATTATTTGGAAGGAATAAAAAAATGGAAGAACACTGAACTCACATAAATGAATTGATATGAAAAGAAACTAGGTTGAGAATAAATACGCTGAAAAAAACCTTTCATTAGAGAAGTCACTGACTTGTCCAATTGCCCTCGTAAGTTAATATCACTAGTTTATTGCAAAAAACTCATAGAAGCTAGTTTTTCGAGCCATCCTTTCCGACAGTCAAACAGTTCTGACCATCAATGCACTATAATCTCATCAGGTAGCCTCAACACTGATGATGGAGTGTCTTGACGAACTTAATATGTTTGGGCTACAAAACCGGGTCAGGATCCTTTCGGTACCGGGACACAAAAGTATAGAAGGAAACGAAACTGTTAATGAATTGGTAAAGAACAATTCTGTGGGATAAGCAAAGGAATCCTCTCTATTTCAATAAAGAAAGAGAAAGAAAAACAAAAAGGAAAATACTGGAGAAACTTACCAGAGTTAAAGCACTTTAAACTACCCTTAGAGGCATACGACCTAAGGAGATTCAAAGAATGCATGAAGCTAAAAAGGAATTATCTAAGAAACATCACAGGACTGCTAACAGGTCATTTTAGATTCAACTATCACCTTACAAAACTGGGAATTCTCAGTGATGAAACATGCAAGTTTTGCATGACGGACAAAGAGTCTGCGAAGCACATCCTAGAACAGTGTCCCGCACTTGTTCAAACTCGACAGAAATATCTGGGTTACCACATAATACCAGATAACTGATTAAAATCAAGAGATATAGGACATATACTAACATTTATCTCAGAGATTAGACTAAATAAAATAAATCTTAAGGTCACAGTGCAAATAACAACAAAAATAATAAAATTAATAATAGTTTTTCGAGTTATGGTTTTTTTATAATTTTTCTCATTCCTATGGGTAAAAGAGTGGTTAGAGGAGTCTAAAAAAATCTTTGGTTTTACGCCAGCTCCACAAAATATTCTGTGTCATTTTTTCTTAGCGACTCATAGAGAAAAGTGGATATTAAGACATCTATGCCATGAAACCATGTCTGTTGACCAAGCTTTTAGTTCCACCTTTTTGCAAGAGGATTTTCCAAACTTAGCTCGGGGATACTCCCACTCCCAACAATATCCTACAGCACCGTTATCTTCGACTTTTTAAAATTATCAACTTTTGCCCACTAAATACACCCTGGGACGATTCTTTATGACACTCAAAATTTACTATTCATAAATTTTCTAGCATAAAGTAAAAAAATATTACTACACTCACAAAAAAACCCATATCTTTTCTCCATAAAAAAAATCTCTATTTTTGATAATAGCAATTTTCTCTTTTTCAAAGAAAATTTCCTACAATTAGAATAAATTTTCACATATTCGAAATAATATTTCTTCACTTGTAGGAAATGAAAATATTTCAAGCATCTAATAATAATAAGTATTTTTCTCGCACTAAAAAATTCTCATTTATAGATAAAAATTTCTAGAAAATGTAAAAAAAAGGTTTCTCTATTATAGATAAACAATTCACTACGCGAAATATTTTCTTCGATAAAAACAAATAATTTCTCAAAAATAAAAGTCTTTTTCTCTAAGAACGATATATTTTTGTTATATTTCTCTTTTTCATGGAAGCTTTTTACCATTTTTAGGGAATTTTTGGTATCACAATTAGAGAAAAGCATTTTCTGGAGCAAACTCTATACCATTTTTCTCTAAATATGATGCCTCTTTTATCTGAGTGTAAAGACTTAATTTGAAAATTTAAAAAGAATTTAAGGGTTTAAGTTGAAAGAAATTCGTATCGAGAAACATCTGAAATTGAATCCTTGACACATTTTAATGAGAAAGTATGAAAACATAATGAATTAATTCTTTTGATAGAATGGCAAAAATTGCTTCTAAAAGCCCGCTTTAATTTATTTCGTATTCGAATATTCGAAAATTATAGCTTCTGCAATTAACTTTGTATACTTTTTTTTATACGATGTTTATAGGAGCAAACACTTCTTAATCATCTGAAACAATTAGTAAAGTATGTTCATAAAAAATCGACTATTCTATACTAATCTATAAACCTTGATTAATTTGATTCAGAGGATCTTCTTACAGTTAACTGTATCGATAATCACTCCTATAATAACATTTTCTTCTTATCTCAAGGGCTATACAAAGCTTATTTCATCGCATTAATCTCTAAATCTTAAAATTAAAAGCAATTTTGTTCGTTGGGATGTTCTATAAAGAAAAGACTAAATGTTAAAGAAGAAAGAGAAAAGAATAAAATATATAGATTTTTCCACGAGTTTTTGCTCAAACACAGTGCTTCATATTTCTATTTCTTTCTTGTGTGTTTATAAATATTAAGTGTACTGTGCCAAAAACACGCTGAAAAGGATTTATTTTTTCATGTGCGTTATCAGTGATTCGAAAGTAATGTACATTATATCAAGTACCTAATACTATTATTAAAAAACCCCCAAAAATCTTTTTAAAATGCAACTTATTTGAATTTGCATGTGCAATTTAAATAGTTATCAACATTAAGGGGGCATATAGGTTAGAAATTTAAAAAAAATTTTTTTTTCGGGAATTTTTTTTCATAGAAGGAAAAAAGATATCGTTTTCAAATTTTGCGCATATATTTATTAACATTTAAAGAATAAAAAAAATTGTTCAGGATTTTTGAAGCGGTTTTTGATGTTATTTAATTTTTTTTCAAAAAATGTCAAAAAATTGACGGTATGCAGGATATCACCAATCTGGAACATCTGAGGAAAAAATAAAAAAAAACAAATTAATCCTTGCTTAAGTGGCCACCGCCTGAACTAGGATAATTCTTATCCGCCGAAAAAAAAAACAAAATGGCGGCCATTTGAAAAAAAAATCTATTTTCGAGGTTTCAAAATCGAAGTTACAAAAATCGAGGTTACAAAAATTTTTTAGAAAAAATCAAATAGCATCAAAAACCACTTCAAAAATTCTGAAAATTTTTTTTGTATTCTTTAAATGTTAATAAATATATGTGCGAAATTTGAAAAGGATACCTTTTTTCCTTCTATGAAAAAAACTTCCCGAAAAAAAAATTTTTTTTTTAAATTTGTATCCTATATATCCCCTTAAATAAAAAAATCAGCTCTAACTGGCTGCACAAAGAGTGTTTGTTTTCTTTTGTACATGATTTAATAGCTTATCAGTCTATGTATATTGTTTAGCTCCAGTCGGTAAATTCGGGCGACAAATCTGCAGCAATGGCCCTGTGCTTGTTAGCATTTAATTTATTGACTTTAGGGGCTTTGTCGGCTTCAATCTCCATGGGTGGCTTTCTTTATCGCACAGTTTGGATGCTTCCTCGTTTACGTGCTAATTTAGCTTTGTGTATGAGAATACTTCGAATAACAAAGGAAGGCTGTACCAAAGGGACGGCGGATTTTCTAACGCGTATATCTAGTGTGGCATATGTCCCATTTAATCGGGATATGTCCCCGAATTTCGCAAACAATTTCGGGGTAAATTTCGGATAAATATCACAAACAAACAAAGACTACGAATGAACAATTGGACGAAGAAGAAGCAGGTCCAAGCCAACGATAATTGTTATTTTAAAGGATTTGAACTCAGATAAATAAATTAATAAATATATAACTTTGTTTCTTTTTATACAAATAGAAGTAGACTACCTCTACATTTTAGATAACTTTTTGCGATTTTTTGATAGTTATTTCCGAATTGTCTCCGTTGTTACTTAAGAGTGTCCCCGAATGCCATAAAATGAGATGGTCATTAGGGCGTATCGAAAAATTAAGATCGTATTCTAAGAGGTCTCAAAAGTTGCATGGGGTTGTCAAGGTCACCCAAAAAAAGTTTTAAGGAAAAAAAAGGATGTCTTCTTGCCCCGCAAGGACAAAGTTGTTTTTTGAAGAAAACATTAAAAAATAACGACCTTAAAATG
This sequence comes from Pherbina coryleti, assembly GCA_943735915.1. Lineage (NCBI taxonomy): Eukaryota > Metazoa > Arthropoda > Insecta > Diptera > Sciomyzidae > Pherbina > Pherbina coryleti. The sequence goes on along the minus strand of OX030950.1, from coordinate 16,596,064 downwards.
CTTTCACTTTAATAAAAAAAACAACGTATGTCTTAAAGCAAAAGTAAGTATAGGCTTAAGCTAACAATATATTGGTAAACACGATGCCACTCACGGTTTTTATCCACAGTGTCCTGTGTAAAGAATATTCGAAGCAAAAGTTGTAATAGAGATAGCACAGTACTTTTGATTGTTACCCAATAGTCCAAATTTTGGTGGTATTAATTATACTGTTAACGTCTTCCTTAAAGTTGCCGAATTGATAATTAGCATAATTTTTGCATATGCACTTTCCTATTTTTGAGAAATGTATACTTGAATGCAATTTTTTACCTTTTTCAAAAAAATTAATATAAGATTTTATATCTCGGGTACCAGAAATGGTACCGAAGAAACTTTGCCCAATTTGGATTCTTCAAATATTAACCAACAGGACATTAACACATGCCATACATTGCGTCAAACAATTACCTTACCGAAGAAAACATTTGACGAATGCGTTATTTCTCGAAATATACCAGTCATTGGCCACCTAAATCGTGCAATTTAACGCATTTTGACAATTATCTCTGGGGTTAGGTGAAATTATTAGCTTATGCGAACAAACTAGCATATTTATACCTTGGAAGGTGAACTTTTTGTGAGAGCGATTGTCTTTGTCTTTGAGCGAAAAGTCTTTGACCTAGCTTCTTATGATCAATTGTGTTATGCGTGTTATTAAGTTTGTACACAATTGACCGAGAACCGGACCTACAGGTTTAACGCCGACTCCGAACAGCGATGAACGGAATGTTCTTGTTCTCAAGAAGCTTTACATGGCATTTTGATTACTCTCTGAGGATTGCCATTGTCTGCAGAGAGGTGGCGGCCGTACAGAAAAATCATTTTAATTAAAATAATTTTCTGTCGCTGCTGTGATTCGAACCCGGGTCTCCAGGTTCGTTGACATAGAGGCCACGCACTTTAACCAACTATGTCACGGACGCCACTAGGTGAAAAGGTTTTAGAATATTATATATACGAGGGTTACAACATATATTTTTATTTATTTTTTTTATTTTATTTATATTTTATTTTTGAGACATGTAGAAAAATAATTAATATTATGTGAAATAAGGAAAACTCATTTAAAGGCTTTTTGAGCATTCAAAATATGGAATTAATGGGTATTTACGTGAACAACTGCCGTATAGGAGTCATTAAACGTTGCCCCATGGCAATGGGGTCGAGGTTCATGGAATGATGCCCAGCAGATAATCTTCAGAATGTTAGTACCATGCTAATACAAATACAACGTCCATCCGACTTCTCCTGGGCGTCACATCCATGACTCCAGACACAACCAACGCCCTGTCATAGTAGTTTCGACACCAGTTACACACCATACTTAAGTGTATATTTCAATTAATAAATATACTGTATGGATAGCAACTAATGCTGGAACGCAACAGTACCAATTACACTGAACAACAAAACCATTTCTTTCCAAAACTACAACGTTCTGACAATAGATTCTGATAGAGGGGATGAAAATAATAATATACGTGTATCGGCGTTTTGATAGTTTACGTATGAGTCTTATTTAAGGGGGGATTTAAGTTTACCCCTTTTTGAACATTTTTATAGTAAATCGGCATAAGAAATAATGTTATCCTTACATTTCGGGTATAGAATGTATTCTGAGAATTTATGTAAAATACTACGAGAAATATTTTTGTGGAACATTTTAACTCCCTAACTTCTCAATTTGGGGTCTTTTTTTACCCTTTTATGATTAAAGGTAAAAAAGACCCATAAAACAAGGACATAACGGGTTAAAATGCTCCACAAAAGAATTTGTCATAAAATTCTACTATAAGTTTTTGAATACACTAAAGCTAAAAATTCAACTTAAATGCCAGAAGTAAGTCAAAACTTAAAATGTGTTTCTGGGTTAATTTCTATGGGAGAGTAGACCACATCACTTCTGACTGTGTGTGACACATGGTCACCACTATTTTGCACCTTTGCAAGCTGGTACTTCGAGGCTACTAAGATATACTTTTCACCTCGGAGTATCCCATTCTGACACCTCTTTATACAGCATTTTATGCATCATTTAAAATTCGTTTTACCAGTCTTTTTAAGAATATCCAGAGATTATAATGACAATGTGGCTGTGGAGATTGTAACAAGTCAAACGGTCCACCTACTCCCCAGATTGGGCGACCAACTCCAGGATCTGGGTAGTCCCTCTGCATTTACACAGGATGAGGCGAACCCGTTGCCTGCGACCATCCTCCTTTATCCTGGCTTTGAACAGGCTGCTCGTAAGAACAGGCGGAGTTGGTCATCCGCCGTACAGTCTTGATTTGGCACCCAATGACTTTATTTTGTTCGCACATCAAGAACAAACTGCGTGGTCAACGATTTCCAACTGCAAAAGAAGCCATTGATGCGTTCAAAAACTATGTTTTGGAGGTATCTCAAGAGGAATCCCGAAATATATGTAGTAACTAATGTATTCTTTAAAAGGCTTCAAGGATTTTTATCCTTAGAATTATTTTAATGGAAAATTTAAAAAAAATAGTTATTTTGAGGTAGGAATCGATCTTCAATGTGATGGGTAGTAGGAGTGGAAATTAAACTTTTATGAACCAACTCCGCAGCCCTGATAAACCTTTATTGAGACAATGGTAACGAAATCTTAAAGAATCGTATAATATCTGCAGGCAAGACAATAATAGTCTACAATATTCATTTCATTTCATTTCATTTATTGAGTCTAATGGAATATAATATCCTTACAGACTATAATATAACACACAATAATAAATACTTAAATTATTTAGTGCAAGCATACATTAACTAACTAAAGTTAAACTACGAATAAATTGTTGATTGAATTTTTAAAAGTAATTTTTGGTACAGAGAGATCTAAATCATTATTAGACGATAACTCATTAAAAAGGGACAATGCCCTAGTCAAAGGCTCTAATAGAGCATAGTTTACTTTGCATTGTTTTATAAAAAATAATTTATAATATCTGAGTTGTCTGGATGGAATATTAAACAGAATACATTCTAAGAGCGATTGACAGTCAATATTTCCAGAAACCAAATCATACACAAATATAAGAGAGGCAATCTTACGCCTAGACTCAAGCGATTTAAGCCCTAAAAGCAATAACCGTGAATTATATGGCGGAAGCTGTTCATTAAAATTTAAAGAACGCAAAGCGAACTTTGAAAAAGTTTTTTGAATTCTTTCCAGTCTATTAGTAGCATTATTAAAATACGGGCTCCAGATAAAGGAAGAATATTCTAACTTTGACCTAACAAACGAATTGTATAGCATTTTTAAAGTGTGGGGATCAGAAAACTCTAAGCTGTTTCTGCGAATGAAAGCGAGCATAGAATATGCCTTAGGAATAAGGAAGTTTAAATGATCATTAAACGTAAATTTAGAATCAAACACAACTCCAAGATCTTTAAAAGAATTGGTTGATTGAAGTGGGATATTAGTGAGATAATATGAATTGATTATGGTATGTAAAGTGAGTTTAGAGAAGGTCATATGGTAACACTTAGAAAAGTTCAGAGCCAGACCATTGAATTCACTCCACTTCACAAGCCTGTTCAAATCAGACTGCAAGTGAAAAGCATCTGCCAAACAAGATATTTTCTTAAAAATTTTAAGGTCCCTTATGAAGTCCCTTTGAGACAATAGTCGTTTTTATAGAGCTTACAAAATAAAAAAAGAGCTTCAAACTTAATCGGAACTGAGTGTTTTCTGAGTATCGTCTCATGGGCATATTAACAATAAAAGTTATAATGAGTTGATGTGCCATATGTGTTCGTAAGTGAGTGAGGTTGTGAACTAGTTTGCCTAAGACCATAAAATAGATTCGTGAAATAAAACTAATTGTAATATTTTTTTCGATTTTTTGCCAAAAATCAACACTCAATCTCCACTCCTACTTCAACTCAAAGTTCAAACTACCGGAAACAGAAAATATGAGAAAAGAGTGTAAAATATACTAAATAAAAAAATAAATTAATACAAATAGTTGCTTCGGCTGGGTAAAGCCCACTTTGCAGGCAATATAATAAATACGAATGAATAAATTATATTTTTGCATTATATATTTTCTGGACATAAACGTTTTTGTCAGAAATTTTTGCATGAATTACTTTGACTTGATCCGATTAATTACTAAATTGAATTAAATTTTGCATAATACAGGTTAATATTTTAAAAGTGTATCAAATACCCATTAGGAAAGAGCATAACTTGAACGCCTTCACGTTCAAACTATTTTCTAGTTAAACAATTTCATTTTCTAACAACAATTTCTACATAAATCTGTATCACAGCAGGCGACTCTAATGTTCCGTGTCAACATATCCGCTGTTTCAAGTTTTTTTTTTAATCTTCTTCTTATCGTTTAATTAAATTTGCATGACAAAACTTAAAAATTCTAGAGGAAATGAAGTGTAATAAAAAAAAATATTGTTTGAGATAGTTTTTTTTTTTAAGTGGGTTTTCGGTTCAGTTTTTTTTGGCTTCGTTTGTGTTGTTAACAAAAAGCAATATGATCGAAATTATAAATTATGAAATATTTGTAGGTTTGACTCGCAGTTACCTCACGCGCTTTCAAGTGTTAACAACGACTTAAGAGTTTGACAACTTGTCAAAGATAAAAGTACAAAATATAAAATAAAAGAAATAGAATTTAATAAAATTCCCGAAAATGAATTTACTGGTAATTTAAAAAGAAAAATAAGAAATCATAAAAAAATTTGCAAATTTTTTGAAGACTTTCCAAGTTAACGGAGATTGTTACATGAGGATAAATGACTACTTTAAAAAGTTTTCAAATCTTGACCTAAAGTGATAACACAATATTATCAAATTTAAAAAAAAAATTCAGTAACAACTGATCAGATATAACCTATAAATTTATCAAAAGGATTTAAAATTGAAAAAAAAAAACAACTTAATGGATTGAATTAGCAAATATTTCAACTTTTGTTGGAAAAAAAAAATTAAAAAAAAAAAAGTAAAACAAAATAAAAACAATAAATTACTAAGAAATATATTAAAAATAGACAAAAAATAATGAGAGCAGAAAAAAAAATTCATTAAATTTACAAATAGTATTTTTCCAATTTTATTTAAAAGTTTTACAATTGGTTTTCACTTTAAATTAAATTCATAAAAGTTTTTTTTTTCTAATTATAATTCTTATTAACTCTTATTTTCAAATGTTTCCACTTTAGGTTTAAATCTTTAAAATATATTTTATTTTCGATTCGGAGATCTTCTGGGAAGCTTTTTTTCAGTTAACGTCAAAAATGTCTTCAATTTTTGTTTTTTAGATTGAAACAATCGTTTTAAGCTCCATATTGAGCGAATTGAGTAAAGCTTTTAATTTAAGTTCTTATAGATTTAAGCAATTATTTTAAGCTCCATATTGAGCGAATTGAGTAAAGGTTTTAATGTTAGTTTTCATAGATTAAAAAATTGTTCAAAGCTCTATATTGAGCGAATTGAGAAAGCTTTTAACTTTCATTTTTTTTTTTTAGATTTAAACAGTTGTTTTAGGCTTTATATTTAACGAATTGAATAAAGATTTTAAATTGTGAAAAGCTAACATAACAAAATCGATAAATTTCAACAAAACATTATAGAAAAAAATTTTTATAAAAGGGTTGATGAGAGCTTTAACTTCAATGACGAATAACAACATTTAATTTCTTTTTTGCAAACAATATTTTTATGTAAAGCGGAATCAAAATGATATTGATTTTTTTTCTCTTGTTTTTTTTAATTTTCTTTAAAAGATAGTTAACTGAGGTCAATGATTAACTTCTTAAGATCGGTTTTTTCATTTGCGGAGCTTGAAGATCAACAAAAATCTTAAAATAACTAATGTTTACAATTTAATGAGAGTTGAAAGCTCCATATCAAAGTAAAGCTAAAGCTATCAGACTAAATAAAAGCTGACATCTATTGTAAGATAAAATTAAAATCTAAAATGAGTAGGTTAACGATTATTTTGAGCAATCGAGAGCACATGTGAAACTTAATCATAGTTCAACACCTTAAGACTATGGCAATTCGTCAAAAACAACTTCACACTCGTCAGGTCAAAGGCTAATGGTTTGGAAAATTCTATTCACATTGTTGAACCCATAAGTGAAATAAGCACGATGAAGTCATTGAAAAATATCTTATAACTCTCATTCAACTCAAGAATTTATAACTCAATTTGTTTAAAATCAAAAATTTAAGTCTCACAAAAGATCGCTTTCTCTATGTTTTTCTCATTGTTTCTCAGTGCCACGTGTTCGCCCTTAGTTGCCTGGCTCTGTTCTTTTGCTGCTGCTTTGACAACGTCAACTCCGAGCCGATTCCTAAGCAAAAGGATGATAATCGAGGACGCTATAGTCCAAAAAAAGAGAACAATCGTGGACGCTACAATCCACAATTGCACGATCCTGCCTACTTTAACGCTTATAAAAATAAATATCCCGACTACTATAAGAATCGTCAGTTTTATGATAACTTCTTCAAGAAGTACAATCCAAGAGTAGTAGCTGCTATGGCACGTACATTGTCGCAAGAAGTTCAGGCCCCAAAAGCTGATGGCGTCTACGAATACAGCTATGAAACTGAGAATGGCATCCATGTGGAGGAACGTGGTGTACCTATTAAGACCGGAGTGGATGAGCAATTTGAATATGTTGCGGGCACTTTTTCGTTCCTCACACCTGAAGGTGTGCGTGTTAGTGTAAAATATGCTGCCGATGAGAAAGGCTACCATCCAATCATTACTTGTAAGTTTTTACTATCTTAACCATGTTGAATTCGGAAGATTCTGAAAATTATAAAAACTATATTTATTATTTTTATTGCAGATGATGGCGTGAATGCCGATCGTTACTCCAGACAGCAACAACCCGCTGGTGTTGTGATAACGAAAGTATTTTAAAAGTTCATCGTATCCGACTAACTAACTTTAGGTACAAACATTCAATACCAAACAATTGCATGTCATCGTTTTTGTTCCCATGCATTGTTAGTTATTGATGGATTAATAATAAAATAAAATAATTAAAATAATTTTTCAATGGTAAATCATGTTTATTTTTTCCAAGTTATATTTTTGCATAAATTTGTTGAACTTTTGTTGCTGTGTGATAGTTAAAATCAAGTGTGATGTAGATGGTGAGGAAAGCTTATTCTGAAAACAATGTGGTATTCGGAAATATATCTACTATATACTTAGTAATATATTTCCTTAATAATATACTTAGATATTTCCGAAGATTAATTTTTTTATTTCCTTTATAACATGCTAGGTTCATATACTGGTTAACAATCTATATACTTTTTGTGTCACACGTCCTTAGCTTTTCATGTGATAACTTATTCTTATTCTTATAAAGGGTTATCTATTTTAAAGTAAGAAAGTCAAGTTTATAAAATACACTAAAAATTTAGATTTTGATAATTTTTTTTTCCTTTGCCATAATACGTGAAATATAATATCATTCAAGCATCATTAAAAAAAAAAAACCCACAGCCGAACCAAAGTATATTCAAAGTCTTAAGCCAAAAAAGTACATATGTCACCCGGCAATGTAAAGAAAGTTCGTATAGAGAAGGATCTTCAATCCTACAAAGTCCCGAATAGAAATGACAAGCAAAATGCAAGGACTAAAACTCGTCTAAGAAAGCTTTATGACAACATTTTGCATAATTTTGACGATGAAACTAATGTTAAAGCGGACTTCTGCAAAGAAGAAAGGCGAGGCTTCGCCAAAGTTTAAAGAAAAAAAAGTGGACACGTTCGCGATAGGTATTAAGTTTGGTTTAAAATGGTTTGGTTTAAAGTGCGGTTTAAAATGTACAGTTTTTATCACTACAGGTTCAGTCAACCGACAAATATGTGGACGAGTGTTTACAGAATCGTCTGTTGCCTATTTAAGACTTCAAAATGATCCTGTTTTGTACTGGCCAGATCTAGTTAGTTGTCATTATAGCAGATTGGCCAACTGGTATGAAGAGAATGGGGTTCAAGTTGTGCCAAAAATTGCAAATCCTCCAAATTGCCTTGAGCATCGCCCAATTGAGAAATACTGGGCAATAATTCAAAGGAAATTGTTACAAACAAAGCAAGTGGTCAAAAATGAAAGGGAACTAAAACAAAAATGGATAAAGGTATCAGATATCCATATCAGATACTTCTCAGGTAACCAGAAGTGGTGTGCAGCACCCAATGGCAGATGATAACTCAAAGTTTAGATCAGTGTTAAACAGCTTTGCCCTGAAAAACATTCACAAAAGTAAAAGCGCGAATATATCTCACATACGGCACGATGAAAGCTTCAGTTTGAAATTCTACGTCGAGCAGTTAACATCTATGCTGCTCGTCTGCTTATGCGCTCAGTTTTATCAGATCGTCATCTTACACTGAATAAAATTTTATTTTTATTTAATTTATCTAAAATTTAATTTTCACTAATTAACACATAATTTCTTAATCAAATAATTTAATTTCTCAATACTTTACTTTATTTTAAAACATATGTATGCCTTTGTAATAATTTTCTTTTATTTATTCATCCATAATTTTTAATTGAAATAAGTAATTAAAAGAAATCAGAAGACTACATTTATCTCATTAAATTTATACTTGTCTTTACCTAGTCGTTTCCATGCTTTTCATTTATTTTTTCTTAGCCCGTATCTTTTTTATATACTGTTATTATTAGGTTGTACACAATTGACCGAGAACCGGACCTACATGCTTAACGCCGACTCCGAACGGCGATGAACGGAATGTTCTCGTTCTCAAGAAGCTTTACATGGCATTTTGATTACTCTCTGAGGTTTGCCATTGTCTGCAGAGAGGTGGCTGCCGTACAGAAAAATTATTTTAATTCAAATAATTTTCTGTCGCTGCTGGGGTTCGAACCTGGGTCTCCAAAGTTCGTTGACATAGCGGCCACGCACTTTAACCAACTACGCCACGGACGCCACGTTTCAATTTCTTTTCTTAGCTATTATTATTATTAGGTTTTCTAGGTTTGGCTTTACCTTAATTTCGCTTTTACCTTATCAACCTTTGTGATGATGATGATAATGACTGAACTAAAATATGAACTTTTAAAACAGGAATTTTTAAATACAAATGTTACTAGAATAAAATTTTACAGTTACAGGCCGAAAATTGTAATGCTTCGTTAAGCCATGCCCCATAATATGTGCGTCTGCAAATATCATGCCAATTTTTCTTTTTTGCTAGAGGCTATGAAAAAAAGAAATGTTGATCATTTTCAATCACTTTTAATGATTTTCTCGAAACTGTTTGTTGCGATATTTCAAAAAAAAATGGGCATAAAAAAATAAATATGACAGCTGTTAGTCCGATATCCTTTTTAATTTAGTGCCTTTAAGTAACATTAGTAAACTTGAAGAAGTCATGTGGAAAACCTGGCGCATTGTTAATAAACGTATGATTTTGAGCTACTCAGAGGAGTCAGTCAATGTTCCAATTTTTGAAATCTAATCACAACTGCAGTCTTTTAAATTGCATTCATATGTAAAGCGATATCAGCAAAATCATTTCCAAAGCTTAAAACAAAAGATGTAAGACGGAAGATGTAATTCTTCAAATTGATTTCGCTGAAAACTTTAGGCTTAAGGCCTCCTTCCAGCTCTCAAGTAAAGCATATTTTCATACAAAAAAACTGAAAAGTATCAGAGAGTAATTTTTTTTTGATAAAATTGCTTGAAAGTGAATCCAACTTGTTAGAAAACATTTCTTATTTTTGGAACTTTTTTCCATTGAAACGTGACGACTGCACTGTGAATGTCAAGAAATATATGCATTGCATATTATGCAAGTCTCATTAATACGGCAAGTAAAACTTTGGTAAAAAACATATAGAGTTCACAAATTATTGTTCCGATAAAATTATTTGTCTACTACTATTTTACACTCAAGAAATATAAGCAACATTTTTCTTAAGTAATTACTTGAGAGCTGAATAGAGGACTTTACAGTGCAAAATGAACTGTAGTCTGCACATTTTAGTTACAACCAAGTAACAATTTTTGCATGTGTGGCATCTCTTGAAGGTTATATCAGATCGTTTGCTATTATAAGTGACAAATTAGCAAATAACAAATACAATGTGTTTTTCATTCTATCTGAAATCATAACTAAGTTGCAGGAAACTCACCATGTTTCAATAATGTTTGTATATTCGGATGGATGTAGTGGACAATTTAAAAATAAGTTCAGCCGTTTAAATATTTAATTTAACCGTTTTTTAATGGAATTTTTTTGGATGGTAAAGGTACATTTTTTTTTTGTACGACTGATAAATTCGCAGATCTAGGCATGGTGTGAACTTAGTCCTAAAATGACTTCCGTTTCGTGAAGAATCCGAAAACATATTTAAAATGAAAATATTCATCCAAATTTAAGTTGAATAAAATAGTTTTGTTTTCTTTTTATTATACCAATGGATAGCTTTGGGATAACATAAACCTTTCCCAAATATATATATCTTTGAATCATATGAAAAATTTTTAAAAGAAACGTCCGAATGAAACGTCCGACTCTCTGGATTTTCCCATATCGGAAAGAAGTATTCAATTTTTATTTGATGGTGATTGTTAGACTCGTTTTTTAACGAAAACAAAATAAATGAATTCGAATTAGTCACTTAAAATGTAGGTAACACCATATTTAACCTAAAGTTATATATATTAACCTAAATAAAATATCATTAGATTCATTAAAAAAATCCGCTGCGTACAGTTTTTACATGCCGCTCTGGCTATATTCTTTAATCCAAAATTTTCAAAGTTATTCTTCATTCTATTCCATAAAATACCCATAAAAACTTTCCATATTTTTATTAAAACAAAATCTTTTTAGGTAGAATGAAGTTATTTGAATGCAAATAAACATGCACACTTTTACGATTTAACGAAGCCCAGACAAAAATCATAAAAATTTTATTGACTAATTTAAAAAATTATTAGTTTTTATGAGATTTGTGCTTTGTATCATAAAATCAAACTATTAAAATCACATAAATATCTGATATTCCTGTTTTATCATATTTCTCTTTAATAATTAATTCAAACATCTGTGAAAACCCTCTTTTCGAAAACGTTTATTTTTAGTTTCATAGTAAAAATAATTTTTAAGTGACATGTGCACCTGTTTTACATGTGAAACAACGATTGCGTATTGCAACAGGATAAGTGGTAAACTATCTTATGATGTAAAATTTAAAATAGTGCAAAACGAATGGATAGATTACGTACAATAGATTGACAATAGATTGACGTACAATTTTTGATGACATGCGAAGAAATTCTTTCTGTAGTAATCTTCGAAACATATCAATTTATATGAACGGGATTGGCAAGTAAAGGTAAAAGTCAGAAAAATTTTTTATTTTTTGGAATTTACTCTTTGGCTTGGCAATTTCCTTTGGTTCCGAAAATATCTTAGAAATTCATGATTCTTGCTAACAAAAATATCTAGAAAAAACGTCACCACAACACCTGAAGGGTGTTAGACATAATGACGTTATTTCTGCAAAAAAAAAAAAAAAAAAAACAAGACTTACTTATGTAAGAAGAGAAGGACTGGGAGGTATATGTAAAGCAGAATATTACTCGATATATAGGGCTTTCCAACAAGATGTGTCATTTTAAATTAACAAAAAGATAGAAGGTTTTGTCAAAAGAACTGACAATATCTGTCAAATGTCTGAAACGGCTGTTTTTGCATGTGGGCGTTCTTTTCATGATTTTAATCACATTCTTTTCATTTTTAATCACATTTTTCGTATAATTGCGGATTTTCACATAGTTGCAGGTATATCTTGCAAATAATAGCTCTAATATTGTCTTTGAGTGATTGAATATTTGCTGGAACATCGGCGTAGACTTTATTTTTAACGTAGCCCTAAAGAAAAAAGTCGAATGGTGTTAAGTCGCACGATCTCGGTGACCAATCAATCTACATTTCGAGAAATCACACGTCAAGGAAATTTTCAACGCAATAGAGCCATTGTTTCACTTAGCTGTATCACATGTGGCGACGTCCTGCTGAAAATAATCGCCGTCCACGTCCTGCTGGAAATAAACGCCGTCCGCGTCCAGAAGATCAATTTCAAGGCAACAAAAGTCAGTCAGCATCGTTCGGTAACGCAATTCATTCACTGAAACGGTTGCACCAGTATAATTTTCGAAAAAAGTATGGACCATGACACCGCTACTCCAAAAAACACACCAAACTTGCACTCGTTGTGGATGGAGAGGTTGTTCGACTATTTCTCTTGGGTTTCCGGAGGTCCAGACTCGACAGTTTTGCGTATACACATCTGGGTATGTGATAAAAATGAGTCTGAAATAGAAAAAAAAAATTGTGTCCTTTCTCGGCTGGTTTTTTAAACAAACACTTACAGATCGATTCTGTGCGCTTTACCGGTAACAGCAATATTGTTACCAAAACTCGTTACTGGTCTTATAAATCGGTATTCTGTGCACTCGGTAACGCTGTCTAATGTCGTAAACTCACCTTATTGAAATAAAGCTCTTTTCTTGCATCTGGCAATTCTGTGTGATAGTGTGGTGGAAATTTCATATTTAATATAAACAATGGAAAATTAAAAGTAAGTACCTCGAATAAATTACATTTTGTTAAATTTTAATATAATATTTGTTTTTCTTAGCAGGAAATATGTACGCACTACACTGGCGCAGCTACGGTGGTACATACATTTTATACGCAGCCACCCAGAGTTGTTGCAGGGAAAATATTGCCCCACTTCGCCAAATCTTATGAAACATTTGTGGCAAGAAATTGCATCAAATTTGAATGCGATGTTGGGGCCAACAAGAACCCCAGATTCTTGGAAAGAGGTAGGATGATTTATTTAGCCATTATCTTTAATAGAATATGCATTTAAACATGTGACTTTTTCAGACTTTAAGAAACTGGCGCAAGCAGCTGCAAGCTCGTGCGCGCAAGTTGATCGTTGAGCGCAATCGCACAGGTGGTGGGCAGAATTTGGTGCTGGAGCTCAGCGAGTTCGTACAGCAGGCTTTGGAAGTGTTTGGCCTCGCTGCAGTGGAAGGACATTCTGGTGTCACTCTTGGTTTCAGGGTAAAATATGATGCATAATATATAAAAAATTCTTTTTTTAAATGCATCGTCTTACTTTCAGATTTTGACGAACATTCAAAATACTCCGCAGCCTGAAACAGCTGAGTATTTTTTGCATTATTAAAAAAAAACTATAAAAATGAAATTGTAGTGAGAATTTATTGAAAATATAATCAGATGAATGAATTAAATTAAGATATTATTGACTAAGTATTGACGAATTCTTTCGCCTTGACGGTGTAGATCTCTACGTGTTGCACTTGCTGGTATGTCAACGCCTTGGATTTGGATTTCATTTTCATCCATTTGCAAGTCATCTTGTGGAGCATATTTTTTTACAATGTTGTGTAAAATGAAGCAAGCGTTTACAATTTCTGATGCAGTCTTGGGGCTATAGTGTAAAGTTCTGAATTTAGAGATGCAGCGAAAGCGTGATTTAGCTACGCCAAAGCATCTTTCAATTACATTTCGCGCTTTGCAATGCATTTTATTGTATTTTTCTTAGTTTAAAGGCACTGGTTGAGCCAAAGGAGTAAACAGCCACGGTTCCAGTGGATATCCCTGGTCACCTAACAACCAACTTCCTGTTTCAGTAGTCATGAACGTGCGCACTGGTGATGTTGACCTAATGCTAGAATCATGACGGGAGCCCGGGAAATTCGCATAAATAGCCAAAAATCTTAGGTTGGTGTCGCAAACAGATTCTACATTTATGCTGTAATAACCCTTTTGGTTCATGTAAAGGCTGCACGGTGTCGTTGGGTCGTTCCTAGGTGGACAAATCAAAGCTACGTGAGTGCAATCAATTGCACCAACGACTCACTTCAAGCCAAACTTAGAATAGAATCTAGGTAAAAATATAAAAAAATAACACAAAACACAAGCAACAAACTATTTTGTTTAATTTTTAACTAACCTGGCTTTAATAGCCAATTGTTCCGCGTCTGTGGTGGGAAACTTATGTCAGAAGCTCGGTATTTTACTATAAGGCCAGAAATATATTTTATTGAACGCGACGCAGAAGACTGGCTCAGTGGGGCATAAATCCTGTTTACAACACACTTTTGGAACGAACCGTGTGCGAAAAACAGAAGGCAGCAAAGAAAATCGTACTCCAAAGGGCAGAGAAGTGGCCAGCGTATCCTTTAGCATTAGCTCCTCAACAAGCATGAAGCAAACCTCCTTTGGAAGACGAAAATGGAACTTGAATATGTTATTTGTCAAGTTAAACGGATCGGTGCTGTCCCGCAAAGTTCTCAGCTGATTTCATCTCAAAGATTTTTCTTTTACTTCATTATCGAGAAGTAGAAGCAGCAACAGTCGATTTGACATCGATTCACTTTTTTTAATACAAGCTATAAAAATGCCAGCTGTTTTGCTTGTTACCACCTAAAGAGATGGTAACAACATTCACCGGTAACGCTTGGTTGCAGAATACCAAGAGGGTGTTCAAGTTACCAAAAGGTGAATTTCTTCGGTAACAAGATAAACGTTACCGCGACAGAATCGATCTGTTAGTGTTGTTCAGAAATATTTGAAGAAAATTATCTTCGATACCATTTCTGATACCCGAGATAGAACATCTTATATAATTTTTTTGAAAATGCTAAAAAATTGCGTATAAGGATAAGTTTCTAAAAAATAGGAAATTGCATATGCTAATTATTAATTTGCCAAATTTAAGGAATGCGTTGACACTATAATCAAAAATATCAAAATTTAGACTATTGGGTAATAATCCAAAGTTATATGCTATCTCAATTTTAACTTTAGCTTCGAATTTCCTTCACACAGGAAACTGGATACAAATGGTGATTGACATCGTTTTTGGCAATATATTAAAAAAAAAATAAAAAAAATAAATAACTGGCCATTTCCGCCCTTGAAAGGACTTTGCCCTAGCTTCTTATGATCAATTGTGTTGTGCGTGTTATTAAGTTTGTACACAATTGACCGAGAAATGGACCTACAGGCTTAACGCCGACTCCGAACGGCGATGAACGTAATGTTCTTATTCTCAAGAAGCTTTACATGGCATTTTGATTACTCTCTGAGGTTTGCCATTGTCTGCAGAGAGGTGACGTCCGTACAGAAAAATCATTTTTATTTAAATAATTTTCTGTCGCTGCTGGGGTTTGAACCCGGGTCTCCAAGGTTCGTTGACATAGCGACCACGCACTTTAACCAACTACGCCACGGACGCCACAATATATGGCAATATATTGCTAGTTTAAATTTACATACATATACTTACTTTTGCTGTAAGGTATATGCAGTATATGCACAAAAATCAAAGCATTTTAAGTCGTTATTTTTTACTGTTTTTCTCAAAAAATAACTTTGTCTTTGCGGAAGAGGAAAACTTTTTTCCTTTTTTTCTAATTTTTTTTTTTTGTGATCTTGATAACCTCATGTAATTTGTGAGACCTCTTAGAATGTGACCTACTGTACATCGGCCCTCGGTTATGTACATATGTATTATTTTTGTATCAACACAATAAACATGACACTTTGAAAATTTATTCTTTATTAGTGTTGTTGCAATTATTTTAAAATATGTTATTTTTTTTAATATTACTGAGTTAGATATAATTTTACATACCTTCCCAAAATAATTAAAAGTGGTAATTTTTTTTTTTTAATTAAGAACATCAAAACAATCACTTACCAACTGAATAAACTCTGCAGTTTGCAAGGACGTCTACAACTCTTTACCGCTTGTATAGCACTAACGTATAGCGGAAACTGTCGTATTGGAGAAAAGCTGCAAGCTTAACTTTTGACGATCTAGGAATTCATTCAATATATCATTATTTATATCTTAACACTAGCTGGTACCCGACGCGTTGCTGTCGTAGCGGAAATGATTTCTATCTCTATCTGAATCTCAAACTCAGTCTCAATCTCAATCTCAACCTCAACTTCAATCTCAATCTCAATCTCAATCTTTTTATTTCTATCTCTATCTCTATCTCTGTCTCTTTCTCTATCTCTGTCTCTATCTCTGTCTCTATCCCTGTCTCTATCTCTATCTCTATCTCTATCTCTATCTCTATCTCTATCTCTATCTCTATCTCTATCTCTATCTCTATCTCTATCTCTATCTCTATCTCTATCTCTATCTCTATCTCTATCTCTATCTCTATCTCTATCTCTATCTCCATCTCTATCTCTATCTCTATCTCTATCTCTATCTCTATCTCTTTCTCTATCTCTATCTCTATCTCTATCTCTATCTCTATCTCTATCTCTATCTCTATCTCTATCTCTATCTCTATCTCTATCTCTATCTCTATCTCTATCTCTATCTCTATCTCTATCTCTATCTCTATCTCTATCTCTATCTCTATCTCTATCTATCTCTATCTCTATCTCTATCTCTATCTCTATCTCTATCTCTATCTCTATCTCTATCTCTATCTCTATCTCTATCTCTATCTCTATCTCTACCTCTATCTCTATCTCTATCTCTATCTCTATCTCTATCTAAGTGGAACGACTCGTGTAAATTGATAACCAAATTTCGAGGCTATGCTACTTATAATTCCAAAGTTATTCGATATCGCAAATTTGGCTTGTATGGGGGGAGCCACACCCCCTTGTTCAATGACCTCTCAGTTTTCTAGTAGAAGAATATCACCCAACAGTAATTCTATACTGAATTTCGTTGTTAAACGACATTTAGTTCCAAAGCTATCTGATATCAAAAATTTAAAGTGTATGGGTGGAGCCCCCCCCTTTTCCAAAGCCCATCCCAGTTTTATAGTAGAAATATATCACCAAGTGGCAACTCCATACTGAATTTCATTATTATACGGCATTGAGTTCCAAAGCTATTCGATATCATAAATTTTAATTGTATGGGAGGTGCCACACCCCTTTGGCCTTTACTTGCTCAATTTTGCCAGTCGAAAGACACGACTAAATAGAACGTTCTAACCGAGTTGCATTAATGTGTGACTTATAGCTCGAAAGTTATACCGAAAATTTGGTCTGCTGATAAAGTGCCACGCCCCACGTCCAACGCCCAAAAAATTCTATCTGTAGAACGGCACTT
Source organism: Pherbina coryleti (assembly GCA_943735915.1). NCBI lineage: Eukaryota > Metazoa > Arthropoda > Insecta > Diptera > Sciomyzidae > Pherbina > Pherbina coryleti. The sequence goes on along the minus strand of OX030950.1, from coordinate 16,578,841 downwards.
CTAAATTGAGGAAGAATACCGAATTCCGATGCTATGCGACCTATAACTTCAAAGCTATTCGCTATCGTAGATTTGGGTTGTATGGGAGGTGACACGCCCCCTTGCCCAATGTTACGTGAATTTTTTCCAAAACCTTCACGTGACAATTACAAACAAACCCACAGAAGAAAGTATCCAATTTGGTCCAGTCGTTTTCAAGTTTAAAGTGGTCGGACAAACCAAGATTAATTTTTACATATATTAAAAAAAAAAATTAAGGGGTGGACCACCCTTAACATTTAGGGGGATGAAAAATAGATGTTGTTCGATTCTCCCCCCTGACTAATATCCTCGCTAAGGATCACGAAAATCGGTCGAGCCGTTTCGGAGGAGTTCGATTACGCACCCCGTGACAGAAGAATTTTATATATTAGATTAATTTGAATTTTTGATTACCTGGTCTTCGAGTGGAAATATATTCTGTTGCATGAAATATATTCCGTTGCAAATGTATAAGCAATTTACTAATCAGAACAAGGACAGGAATGCAACACCTCCTTAAATGTTTGTGTGGCTAAAAGTTCATTTTTCCCAAATGATGCCTGTATCTAAGAAATGATTTTGTATGAGCTTAACTAAATGTGGAGTATCAGAAAAAATGAAAACTCTTTTATCTATGTCCGCTGAACTTTCAAACCATAATTTTTCTGTAAAATGCAATGAATAAAGTATTTTGAAAAAACATTTCACCATTTTTATTTACCTCTCGAAAGATTACACGGTGCTACAAAAAAATAAAAACTGCATGCACTTTTGAAGTGATATAATGTAGGTTGTAGATCCGGTCGTGTACAATACGAAACCATATTTGGAATTGTTCATACACCCCTAAAAATTTGATTTACCGTTAAAAACCCGATTTTAAGGTACTTGACGCATTTAAAAATCAAAAACTGAACAATTTTTCAACCGATTTTCGATTTTAAATCGGTTTTGTAAAGACGAAAGATAAAGCTTTCAAAATATGTGCATTAAGCCGTATCGAAAAAAGCGACTGTTATGTCGAGAAAATTACGAGAGTGCAAACATTTTTTTTTTGTGGGCGTGGCAAAAACAATTAAGAATATTTTGGCACACCGCTAAGAAAACTTTTATCGGTAGGAGCGATAAGATGGTTGTCTATGGAAGAACCAATCAACAGGCTCTTAGAGCAGTGGGATGCACTGGCCGTATTTTTTGTTGGAGGAGTTATAAAAGAAGAGCATGAAAGCCGAGAAATTTCTTTGCAGTTGGCAGATTGGGAACTTAAAGCTAACTGTATTTTTATGCTTAATTTTTATAATTCTTAAAAAACATATTTTTTAAGAATTATTTTTTGAGCTTTATGCCAAATAATTCATGAATCAACAGGTTGCTACAACAACAAAGTTCTTTGCCGAACAAACCAAGCTGACTAGACCATGGTTTCGTCGGACTCTACTCCGACTCATCAGTAGTCTCAGTGGTTCTAGCAGTCCACTAACTTTGACAAGCTAATAAGCGCAATAGCAATAAAACCAAAGCGGAATTATAGAAGCGCTATACTTTATCAAAGCAATGTTTTTCTACTCTTTTGCTAGTCGCGAAATTTCAAAAAGTTGACTGTATTGATTCTGCAAAGATTTTGTTGTTGCGCTTTTTGTTTACTTCTTTATCACGTATCAATCTAGGTTCCAACATTTTGTTGGTATTAAACCATAGAAGGCGTGAAGAAGGTTTTTTTGAAAACAGATGTTTATTATATGCGCAGACATATAATATTTCATCATGTTTTCGTATTGCAACCTGTTGCTTCATGAATTATTTGGCATAAAGCTCAAAAAATAATTCTTAAAAAATATGTTTTTTAAGAATTATAAAAATTAAGTAAACAAATAAAAATGCCACAATTTTATAACTCATGTATTTTTATGAGCTTTGCCATTGGCATACTCAACAAGTTAAATAGAGAGTTCCAATCCCAAAAAACAATATCCCATCTCATCGTCAATCAGCAAGTTTTTCTCAAGGGGAATTTTATTTTTGGAAGGAGCTTGCTGCACAAATTGCAAAAAGAATGCCTTAGATATTAGATATTTGATATTGAAGATGTTAGCAAATTGTATCCAGTTAAAGCACTATCTGGAGAGGTGCATTGAATACTTGTTCTCTCTTATATGATGAAAGTCGATGCTGAGCAAGCGAATATCGAGTTGAGATCTCTACCTGAATTCTACTAGTGGCGTTTGTTGTCAAAGACTTTTGACGAGTTTTGGGGGAAAACGTTGGAACTTTGAAATTCCACACATTCCCAAATTTTAAATATTATTCTGGCAGTGGTGTCTATTTCACATTATCAGGTTTTTATCTTATACGAGTAATATGCCTGCGATCAGTCGCTGTGTAGCTTTTGTGTGAATGGAAGCGGAAATGACTAAAAAGCTCTTGTCGTAATTTATCTCAAGCGCAGCACAATACATCGTTTGATTGAATTTCATATTCGTTAAATTGAGTAAAAGCTTAAAATGAACTTTAATCAGCACTGCCTGAGAGTATGCAATACAATTTTTCAGCAACATGATCATTTGATGACAGGTTATAATTAATCATTGAGTAATAAGCACGAAATTTTTTTACGTTTCACTATCGCTCATTAAGCGTATGCGCTTAAACGATGTGAACATTTTGTTAATGTTCATTTTTTTTTGTTTTAACATATTGAAAAGATTTCTCAGAGATTTGTTACTTATGTTTAATATATGTAAGCATTGAATTTCAAGATTGGATCTAATAAAAATATTTTGGTATTGAAATCGAAAGGTTTATTGACTCAATTAAAAACATTTCAACTTATTTAAGCCAAACGTAATTAATTAATAACATTTCTTCGCTGTTTTATTATGTGTTTACAATCGATTAATGATGAAGGAGTATCATTAAAAGATTTGACGTTAACATGAGACAAATTAATAAGATATAGCCCGTTTAGCCTTAAAACTTGAGAAGTTTTAATGAACTTAATTCTTATAACTTACTTAAATTGCAGTTTAAAGTAATAAATCCAAGTCTTTATTCATTTCTACTTAGTTGGAATACTTTACAAGATCAATGACTAATTGAGTGATTAAATTTTAATATGTGTTTGAAAACATGTCAGTCATAAATATCTCTTTATTTGCTTTTGTACAGGTACAGATACAGAAAAATGTTATTCGGTAGCTAAATGCAAGACAAAAACAAATTTTTAATTTGAATTTAAATTGTATATATTTTGAATGAGCTCTAATTAAAATTTATGATATGTTATGGGAGATAAATCGCATGAGTCGCAAAACCAAGCAAGCCAATCCGGAATAGAGAACAAGATAAGAGGCAAGCCGAAAAGCCCGGGGTTAATGAACTAAATAGACAAGTTTTTACAAATTATTCCATTACAGAGACCTTAAGTTATTGCGAATTCTTACGAATTTCATCTGTCATACAAAATGGAAGTATATCTTAAGGAAAATCAGTTGAAGGGAAATATTTTAAATATTTATGTAATGAAAATGTTATTTATTGAGTATGTTAAAACGTATGCTAAACTGTGAAGTTCCCAAATTGTTTGCTTTATAAGTTAAAAGTTATGCTCCTTTGGAGTCTTTGAAAATGATTTGACTCCGATTATGAATTATACCGTAGAGATCACTTACTGTACTCAGGTATGTCGACAGGAGGCGGTGCGCAGAGTAACGAGTGCGGCCAAAAATAGCTTATGAAAAAAGTCATAAATTAATAAATCTAAATATGCAGAATCGTAGTTTAGACTCTTAACATTAACATTAACATTAACATTAACATTAACATTTATATTAACATTAACATTAACATTAACATTAACATTAACATTAACATTAACATAAACATAAACATAAACATAAACATAAACATAAACATAAACATTAACATTAACATTAACATTAACATTAACATTAACATTAACATTAACATTAACATTAACATTAACATTAACATTAACATTTACATTAACATTAACATTATCATTAACATTAACATTAACATTAACATTAACATTAACATTAACATTAACATAAACATGAAGATGAACATTAACATTAACATTAAGATTAACATTAACATTAACATTATCATTAACATTAACATTAACATTAACATTAACATTAACATTAACATTAACATTAACATTAACATTAACATTAACATTAACATTAACATTAACATTAACATTAACATTAACATTAACATTAACATTAACATTAACATTAACATTAACATTAACATTAACATTAACATTAACATTAACATTAACATTAACATTAACATTAACATTAACATTAACATTAACATTAACATTAACATTAACATTAACATTAACATTAACATTAAAATTAACATTAACATTAACATTAACATTAACATTAACATTAACATTAACATTAACATTAACATTAACATTAACATTAACATTAACATTAACATGGAAAGACGTGAGTTGGCTCAAAATAAATGAGATATTTGCAAGCTATCTTATAGTCAAACCGTTTAGAGTCCTGGAAATGTTGATATAACATCTAAAACAGTCCTTAGCCACCATAGATCTCTAAATGAGATGGCAGAGCAGCTCAAAATCCTCCTATACTGGATTCCTGGACGTAGAGCCTTTTGCAAGAAACTGCAAAGCATATGAACCCACTCTCACTGATATTACTAAAGGATTGTTAAGCGATAAGGAGATTATAGGTACCCATTTGACCAAATCCAAGACCTATTCTCTCAAAATCTTCGGTTTATCGAATCTTCAGCTTTGTGAATAGCTTAAATAGAGTAGGAAAATTTTACTCCCTGGTTTCAATAGGGTCTTATTGGACATTGTATGCCTCGTTGAGTATCCTAGCCTAACCTTACTTAGGGTTTCTTATTTAGCTTAATAGAAGACATAGGTAAAGTAAGTTAAATTGTCAAAAAAAAAAAAAACAAAAGTCAGACCCATAACAAAGGTGCTATAAGTACTATAAGTGTTAACCTTATGACCCTAGATAAGGCTACGTAGACCAAAGGTTGCGAATGTGTCTTACCGAATTTGTTAACAATTTCATCAAATGTCCTTCCTTGTCTGTGAATTATCAACGAGCAGGCCGGTTTTAGTGGTAAATGGTTTCTTTTAAAATGATTGGAGTTATTTCGATTAAGCCTTTTTAGTCTTACACCTTGCACCAATGAAAAAACAGTGGATGCTCACACTTTGTGTTAGCATTCTCCCACAGAACTCTTTCGCTTTTTGTTAATATTCCATCACATTACGGCTTCATTTTTATACCCCCACGTTTAAAACACATAAAAGAGTTGGCTGTGCCGTGGACACCCCCGTAGGTTTTGACGTGACGAAGTTTCTTGCTGTTGTTGTTAATGTTGATGTTGATGTTGATGTTGATGTTGATGTTGATGTTGATGTTGATGTTGATGTTGATGTTGATGTTGATGTTGATGTTGATGTTGATGTTGATGTTGATGTTGATGTTGATGTTGATGTTGATGTTGATGTTGATGTTGATGTTGATGTTGATGTTGATGTTGATGTTGATGTTGATGTTGATGTTGATGTTGATGTTGATGTTGATGTTGATGTTGATGTTGATGTTGATGTTGATGTTGATGTTGATGTTGATGTTGATGTTGATGTTGATGATGTTGATGTTGATGTTAATGGTTATGTTGATGTTAATGGTAATGTTGATGTTGATGTTGATGTTGATGATGTTGATGTTGATGTTGATGTTGATGTTGATGTTGGTGTTGGTATTGGTGTTGGTGTTGATTTTAAATTTAATTTTTGTCGTAAAGCCATGTATAAAAACTTTATTTTCCTTTTTAAACTTTTATCGTAGGTTATATACTCACTGAGTAAAAATGCAATGCAACGCCGCTGCATGAATGTTGCGTTATCGATCTTTGAGCGGCTCTCTCAGCGTCCTTATGATGTCAGAAATTTTTTGTCTAATTTTGTTGTGAGGGCTTCTAGTAGGCCTTTATTGGCGTATCGTACTTTTAATCCTAGCGCTAATACTCAGCGAGTAATAATTCCATGTAACAAATTTTCGGTTGCGTTGCTTACGCAGCTCCCACTACGTCCCTATGCCGTATCAAATTTTTTTTTGTTTTTTTAATATAGCCAAAGAATTAACCTTTACGGTCATACTATTTTTTTAATCATAGCTCTTATACCCAGCGAGTAACAATTCAATGAATCGCAGATGAATTTTTAAAAAATTCATTTTTCAACTTTTTTGGAAACTAGAGCAGTATAACGTAACTTCGTCACGTCAAAAGGGGATATTAATTTTGTCATTCCGTTTGTTATAACACCCATAAGGAGGTGTGGTAGGAATGGAACAGTATATATATTCTTGATCAGCATCACCAGCCGATTATTCTATTTAGCCATGTCCGTCTGCCTGTCTGTCTGTCCGTCTGTCTGATTGTCTGTCTGTCTGCGATCTCGATTACAGTCGTAATTTTCAGGCTATCTTTAAGAAATTCAATAGTTAAGCTTGTATCTAAAAAATAAAGACCAAGTTCGAAAATGAGCCAAATCGGATGAAAATCGCCTTCTTTCATACAAACTGACTTCACCAAAAAGGTAAAATCTCTTAGAATTCCACAAAAATTAATATATGGACTTGAAATTTTGCAAATTTTATATGCACTCTAAGCATATAATTTAACGAAATCGAGTGAAAACTACTCCTACCTCCCATACAAAGTGACTTTATCAAAAAACAAAAGCGAATATTTTCTGTTAAAACTATGACGAAAATGTTTTTACAAATAAACATTTTATTGACTGCTTAAGACTAGATTCGCCTGAACTAGGATAATTTTTTTCCGCCGAAAAAAGGCGATATGTATCCACTTAAACAAGGATTAATTTGGTTTTTTTCCTCTCAGATGTTCCAGACTGGTGACATCCTGCACACCGTCAATTTTTTGGCATTTTTTTTTTAAAAAAATCAAATAACGTCAAAAACCGCTTCAACAATTCTGGAAAAAAATTTTTGTATTTTTTAAATGTTAATAAATATATCTGAACAATTTTAAAACGATATCTTTTTTCCTTCTATGAAAAAAAATTCTAGAAAAAAAATTTTTTTTTAATTTGTAATCTATATGCCCCCTTAAAAGGCCGTATTTTTTAAAGAAGCTGTGAGCGCTAAAAGATAAATCTTGAAAAAGACGTATCCATCGAAAACGTTATAAAGGAATTTAACACCACATTGCATTGCATGGTTAATTTCAGAAACTTCGTGACCTTCTCCGTGAGTTATCACTTATAGCACCTTTGTTGTGGTACTGAACTTTGTTGTTGTGACAAGAAACACACTTTCAAACAAAATGGGCTACATTTTTCTTCTATTAAGCCAGGCATATGTGAGGTGATGTTACACTAAGGGAAATAACGTGTATTAACATTATCCACCCCGGAGTATAAATTTTATTTAAATATTTACTTGGATAAATCAAATATTTTCCTTACGACTCGTTTTTTTTTCCATATTTAAATTTTATTTATACCACACACCTACACACACATTCCATACAGCTGAAATAGCCGACCCTGCAGTTTATTTCTTGCAGTTGCAGGTTTCTTATAGTTCTCGTTTTGTTTTTGTTGCAAGGGTAATATAGTGAGTGCGATGGGTGGTCGCTTGATGAAATGATGTAGGGTGGAGTGACAACTCTATATTTTCTCACGAATATCTTGCACCGGTTGTCATTTACCTGCATATTTTGCTTCATATTTTCTACCATACTTTTCCTTCCTATTTTTTTCCTCCTTTTCAATTTAAATATGTTGTTTTTTAAATTCAATATTTTTATATAAATTTTCTTTAAATGCTATAGTTTTATTTTCAAATAGTAAATATTTGAAAGATATTTTTAAAAAAAAATCGTGCATAATTTTAATATATTTTTTATAATTCTGTTTAAATATTTAAATATTTTATTTTATTAAAAAAGTATTTAAATAAATTTTAAATATTTACGTAGTCGATTTATGTAAATGCGTTATTGGTGCAAAATTCACTCGCTTTTTGGATAAATTAAAAAAGTTTTTCGATAAATTTAATATTTTTTCTCTTAGTGTATGTAAGGATAATCCACGAGGCACACTTAGGCTAATAAGGTCCTTTTAAAACCAGAGGTTAAAATTTTCCTACTCTATTTAAGCCCGTTCTAGCTATTCACAAAGCTAAGGATTCGGTTAAGCGAAGATGTTGAGAGCCTAGGTCTAGGTCACCGTAGAAAAGGTAGCGAAATGGGTGTTTCTTTACTTGTTTTCGAGAGAGAAGAAGAAAACATGCCGTTTAGGAACCATTGTAGGGCGTCTTAATATAAGACAAAATGATCATGATTAAGGAAGGCTAACATCAGATCAGGAAGCTTAACATAAATTTCTTTATTAGCTTCCGGATGTTGCGGCTGTGATTTTTTGCTCTTTTTTTTTTTTGTTATAGTTTCAAAATCTGCATAGAATGCGGATCAAGAAATTAAGCTGGAAATACAGGTAGCTTTGAAACATGTTCTGATAAGATATATTTGTTAGCTATTCTGCCTAACTCTCCACACAACTCTCAAAACGAGAATCAATCGAAGTATGAGGCATATAAAGTCTATACATCAATACATAAGAGTGAATAAAGCAACAAGAAAGAAGAGAAGACAAAGTTGAAGTCGAATCATAATAAATACCAAATAAAATAAATCGTACAGCGTTCAACGAACGTCATTGATAGACAAGATCAAGCAGGCATTCCAAGAGAATGAAGATTGAGGATATGATAAGAAAAAAAAAAAAAAACCGGATAACTATGGAAGATTTATAAAAGGTGAAAACATATATTTTACAAATATCAAAAATAGAGCAAAACTAAAAAGCGAGACGAAGAAATATGCTGAAATGGTAACTTCCGCTGTAGTGGGTGGCGCCGAGAAGACCTTTAGAAAAATGTCAACAACCCGCTAAATGAAATAACGCTGATGGTGTTGCTGCTGCTGCTGGTGGTGACCGTGAATTTGACTAAATTTATGAACACCATAAAAAAATTATCATTGAAGTTTAGGTCGTTTTAGAAAAAAAGAAAAAAAAATACGCTCTATGAATGCCTGAATTTAATTAAAAAGTCATGTTTTTATTTTTTTAAATTTTATTTTATTTCATTTCATTTGCTAAAGCTTTTTTGTTTCTTTATTTAAAATTAAAATTATTTTATTGAGTTTTTTGCTTAAGCTAAATATTAACAATTTCTTTCGTTCTTTTTTTCATTATAAATAATAACTAATACATAACATTTACATACATATAGATCGATAGATTTAAATTTTTTGGACTTATTGCAAAAATATCATAGAATTTAAAATAAATTCTAAAAAAAATCTAAAAATTATTAGCATTAAGAATATCGTTGAGCATGCAATACAAAATGCTTAGGGAGGTGCGTCGACGGTAAATTTGTTGTTGTTGTTGTTGCGCCTAGCGCCAAGCTCTAGTAAGGAAGTAACTTCTAAATGATGTTTAAATGCGTGCAATCAAAAGGTTTTTATAGCACAAGATGCTATAAAAACTGTATGAATAGTGATGAGAAATTGGTGTGCATTTTATGACAAGCTAAAGCTGGGCGTGTGCTTGTGTCCAACATGGTGTTAATTGTTGGCGTCACGTTTTTATTTTTTGGTTGAATCTTCTGCCTGGAGTTTTATGTGTACTCGGGCAGTTTTATGTCTGACGCCTGACGCTTGTCACTTGTGTGCGGCCTAATTTGTAATGGGAGGCGTGGTGCTTGGGTGAGTTTGATGAAAAGTAGCTTGCTGTGCCGATAACAACAACAACAACGACTTGAGTCACATTTTGAAACATTTTTGGCCAAAAACATGATTGAGCTCAACAATTTAGCTGTTGGCTCTACGCTCAACAGCTGTATGTTGGTTTTTCCTCTCATTTTCATTTCTCGCATACCGCTTATTTTTTACTTAAATTAAATTTCTCGCTTATCTTTATCCCTGAATTAAATTTAAGTTAACCTTGCTTAGTCTTCTGCTGTTGCTGTTGGTGCTGCTGCTGCTACTACGTACTTGGGTCACTCTGATGCGATTCTAATAAGACAACGTGGTAGTTTCCATCTCATCATCTTTAGACTCCATTGCTGAGTCTTCTTCTTGTTCTTCTGCTGGTTGCTCTTCTTGTTCTTGCACTGGTTCTGGTTTTTGTTCTTGTGCTGGTTCTTGCTCAGGTTCTGGTTCTTGTTTAGGTTCTATGACAACTTCTGGTTGTGGTTTTGGCATTCGTTCTTCGTACGGCTGTATTGTGGACGCTACTGTTGTCTGTTCCGGCTCTGGCTCAGGTTGATCAGCCTGCATTTCTTCAGAACTCTCCTGTTCGGATTTATCCTGCTTAGCTATTTCAGCTTGAGCTTTTCTTATTACATCCCACATCTCCTTTGGCACATCGTCAATTCGGAAGCCACGATGATCGAACATTGGCATCTCACCGTTAGCTTTGCGTTTATCATCGACAAACTTGAGGGCGCGCGCAATGGCTTCCGGAATTGGTGGTGGTGTGGGAATGTGATCACCTTCGGGCATGAAACCATTGTGGTTACTCTTGTAGTTAATGCGATACAATTGACCATCGTCACCGGTGTATTCGTAGTAGCCGACAGCGTGGGTGCCTCCATTTTCGTGAAGCTTAGCGCGTTCTTCGCCATAGATGCCGTTCTCGGTTAGGTAGCTATGCGAGAGAGAAGAAAAAGAGAGCGATACATTTATGAATAGTGATGGTGATATTATTCAAATCGTAAATATTAGTGTAGCATAAAATTAGACGCAAGCTCTACTTTTTTGACATTGACATTGACATTAACTGAGTAGAGCAGACGAGCGCATGCTGCGTGCTGCTTGCTCGTCTTCAATGAAGAACTGGATTATTTTCAATTCTATTGTTTGTTTTGTTGACATATTCAAGTTTAAACAATTCACTTCTTGCGCTTCTCGAGGTTTGTGTACTTGCTAAGGTCTTGTTTTTCTTGCTTTATTAAAAATATTCTGTTAAATGTCACTAAACTAGTTTTTAATTAAGTCATAATTTTAAATTAAGCATTGATTTTAACAAAATTTTGATCGAAATTTTGACATTTGTGTTAATATCTTTCATATTTTAGTATCAAATGTCAGTTTCTGACGCCCCAACGACCTTTTTGGGATTAGCTTATGCCTGTTAACGATAACGATTATTTACATTCTTAGAGAATTGACTTATTTTCAGATTTAATTTTAAGGTTTATTTAAAATATTATTTGTGGTTATAAGAACCACTCTGATTTTTTGAAAGACAAGCACAATTGTTATAGCCTTTGAATCTAAAATATGGAAAATGCGACAAAGTTTTGTAATTTTTACTGTACAAGAATCTTGCAATAGCTTCTTAGCTGGAACATTGCAATAATTTTAACCCTGAAGTCAGTTTCTTCTTATTTTCAAATTAACTCTAGAGTTTTGGTTACTGGTCGTTTGCATAAAAGCTCTACCCATCGATAAAGACACGTGTGAATATTCATTCAAGTGTTTGAGTTATTTCCACTGAATATATATTAAAACTATTTTTTGCTTAAAAAGTTTGGACCCTATACATATTTTTCTTGAAAGTAATTGAAAAATCTGAATAACAGAATTAAGTATTCCTCATAGAAATTGCTCAACTAGCTCCTGATGCAATGTTTTAACGTTCGAAACTCAAGACATTTTAAAAGTTTGTCCATTAAAAAGTCAAAACTTGTTCCTTTTCTACATATTTTTTAAAAATCGTCTTTTTGATGCCATTATAATGGGAAAATTTTTCATTAAATAAATTAATAATGTTTAAAACAGAGCTTAAAATACATTCTTATTGTATAAAATTTATATGAAGTTCGAGAACATGTTTTAATCTTGCGATCATAAGAAATATACATTTATTATGTCATACAAAATAGTTATAAAATTAATCGGAAAAGTAAAATTGTAAAAAAAACGAATTCGAAAGAATCGTGATCGGTCAGTATGAAAGATTGCCGAAGGTTTTCATAAGAAGGTGGATCCATATACAGGGTGAAAGGATCCACCTCCCCCCTTGAAGAATTTTTTGAATGAAAAAAATGAACATATGCCCTAAAAGCCGTTTCGAGACCCCACCCCCGCCATCCACCCTTGGGCGACTAAACCGTTAGCTTAGCCCCCTCTCTTGCGAATCCTACACCCGCCACTGATGAAGGCGAATCTTTAAGAAACCTGTTGCGATTCTGACGCCGTCAGAAAAAGAAAGATAAAGAGTGATTTTTAATTTTCTGTAGTTTTTCTAATAGGGATATCTGACGTCTGTGTTGACAGCTCGACGCCATTTTATGTTATTCAATATACATCATCATGCAAAGATATAACGACTGAGAAACGTCTCCAAATGTTGGAATTTTACATTAACTGAATTTTCATTGAAAAATCATATTTTCGCAAAAGCCTCATTTTCGGCTATATGGTTACGTAAACAAAGAGAATTGCCGAATTTTGTGCAATGAATAGCCTCACGAGTTACTGGAGACTCAATTTCATCCGCAACGGGTCACAGTTCTGTGTGGATTGCATTTAAAATGCATCATATCTACTCCAAAATGAGGCTGGAGCCAACGTGGCGGTCAAAAGACCACGCTCTAGCCGAAATATTTGAGGGCTGGTTGCAGCCAAACCTTGCCACATATGATCTCGATGCGCACTGGTTCCAGCAAGACGGCGCAACGAGCCATTTAGCCACCGAAACAATTCTTTGGCTGAAAGACACGTTTGGTAAGCGAATTTTGTCACCTTTTGGACCTCTCTATTGCCCGCTGCGATTGTGCGATTTAACGCCTCCTTGATTATTTCTTGTGTTACGTTACGCCAAGTCATTGGCCTATGCAAATAAGCCGGCAATAATTGAACACTATCATTATCAACGAAATTCGTCCAGAAAGACTTGCAAAAGTGACGAAAACTTGGGTCGTTCGTATGTCGTACGTCAAGCGTAGCCGAGTCGGTCATCTAAAAGAAATCATTTTCAAATAATAAGTGCATCTCGCAAACTTTTAAATACGGCCAAAACATTGGTCATTTGACTTATTTAAATGTGTTTTAAAACATCCTTTGCATGGCCTACCCAATGGAATAGCGGACTAGCGGTTGCAGAGGTCAAAACTAGACATTTTCTGTCACGTTGATACTGAAATATGTTTGCGATGAAAAACAATTTGTCCTGAAAGTTGTTTTTGGGAAGAACATTCCCACAATCAGAAAACATGTTCCAATCTATCAAAACATATCATCAGTTATTGTTTGGGGTGCTATATCAAAAACTCATAATTTTATTAGTTATCGTTTTTATTGACAAAAGCTATAAAATTATTGCAAAAACCTACCAAGAAGAAAAGATCTGAAAGATAAAATTTTGAAAACTGGTGTCGGGGGCAGTGTTGGGCAAAATTTTATTGTTTTCACAATTAATTTGCAATTAATTAATTCTTAATTGCAAAAGTTACTTTTAATTGCTAATTGCAAGTTACGAATTAACAATGAATTAATTGTAATCTTTTAATTATCAGAACAATTAAACTTTGTCCAACACTGGTCGAGGCCATGTGTGAAAAAATGTTGCCTTCAACAAGACGGCACACCAGGTTAAAAACAGCGTTTGATATCCGTTAAAAATTTATTGTTACTCGCTCCATACAAAAAATTGGTCATCGTAAAAAATTTGCCATTGTAAAAAAATTTATCGTACCTTGCCTTAAAGACCGCTAAATTGGTGCAACAGTCTTTACAGACTTCGACGGGTTGTGGCCAAGAAATGACATGCCATCGAGTATTTTTTATAGAATGTAATTTGAAACTTCACAAATTGTAAAAGATTTATTTGTTACAAAATTATATTTTGTTCTCGTATTGCATGAATATATTTTGGCCAAACTCCGGATTGGAAAGCTGTTTCAATTGAAAAAACTTTCTGTGTCAGATGGAATTGAACCCGGGTTCTCTGGCGTATGGGCCACGCATTCTACCCACTGCGCCACGGCCGCTGACTGGCTGTATTATAATGGATTAAAGAATTTGGAAGGTACGAATAATGAAAAGAACTGAGCGTTCATTTTGAGTATTTATTTAGTTGAAGAGAAAAAGCAAATACTTTCTACTTAATGTATGTATGTCGAGTTTAGTACCGAATAAAGTGTTTTTGCGAGGAGTTTTACGCAATCATTTTAATATGGGGAAAAGTGATGCCGAAAATCATCGTTGTTTACAAGAAGTTTGTGGTGACAATGTTTTAGAAAAGAAAACGTGTCGGAAGTGTTTTTTTATTTTGACTTGGTAGGCAAAAATCAACCTGGACAACCAAAAAAACCTGATTTAGAGGCACTGCTCAATGAAGATTCCTGTTCAACGCAAGAACTTGTAGAATCATTGGGTGTTAATCGCTCAACCATTGCCAAACGTATACATAACTTGGGAATGATTCAAAAGAAAATTGAGTGCCATATCAATTGAAACCAAGAGATATCCAGCGTCGTTTTTTCACGTGCGAACAACTGTTCCAACGGTGCAACCGGAAGGGGTTTTGTGCATCGTATAGTAGCTGGTGAAGAAAAGTGGATCCACTACGATAACCCAAAGCGTAGAAAATCATCCCAGACAATCATCAACATCAAAGGTGAACCCTAATGTTCGAACTTCTGCTCTATATTTGGTGAGAACTGCTGGGTGTAGTGTACTACTATTTGTTCCAACCCAACGAAACAATCACAGGAGATCGCTACAGAACACAATTGATGCATTTGAGCTGCGCTCTGAAGGAAAAAGGGCCGCAATATGTCGAAAGACATGACAAAGTTATTTTGCAGCATGAAAATGCTCGGCCTCATGTTGCTCAGCTTGTGAAAACCCATTTGGAAAACTCAATTGGAAATCCTACCCCACCCGCCGTTTAAACATTGCTTCGTCTGACTACCATCCCTTCCGATCGATGGTCTGGCTGAGCAGTACTTCACTTCATACTACCAATGTAAAAATTGCGCTGATGCGTGGATCGCCTCAAGGGACGAGTCCTATTTTCGCCGCGGAAACCGTATACTGCCAGAAAGATTGAAAAAGGCAGTGGCTAACAACCAACAATACTGTGAACATTAAATATGTAACCAGTTTGTACAATTAAATTTTAAGTTTTTAAAAAATAAACGCTACGAATTCATTCACATCCCCTAAGTTAACATTTTTTAACCTCAAGACTTGTTAATAAACTTTTTTATAGAAGAATTTTATAGAAGAAATTTAAATACCCCAAGACTTGTAAGTAGACTTGGAAATGGTCGAATTATCGCCTTCACTCGCCTTCACTCGCCTTCACAGTTTTTACTTCTTTTAAAATAGAGTAGGTCAAGGACTAAGTAAAAATGTGAGCAATCAATCTCGAACTCACTTCAATGTGTTAAATTGAAGTCAGTTTCGAGATTGACAATATCCATCAAATGTTATATGATGACAATGTCTCAGGGATGAAATATCAGAATATAATAAGAATACATCTTGAACTTAAGGCGGATTCACTGATCTCCTTCAGCATGTTTTGCAAGCTTTTTTTATATGAAGTGCTTGCTCTCTACTTCTTTCCACACTCAATGAGAGAGTAACAGAAACTTGCTGGGCCCATGTTACACGGTGCTCGTTTGCTCGGCGTGCAATGAACACTTTTATTCTCTTTTCTCAATTTGCACGTTGGCAGATCACACGACAGAAATATGCTCGCCGAGCTAGTTTTGACATTTCATTCAGTTCCTTACTTTTTCTCCTACACTTTATTCCAACAAGGGTTTCCTACAACTATTTTCTTCATACTGTTGTAGTACAATAGTAGCACTTTTCTTCACAAAATGTACTTTTCAGCTACTTAAACGCCCAAAACTTTCATTTCACCACTCAGCAACACTGTTGCACGGTGCTCGCTGCCATGTAAACCGAGCAAAAATTAACATATTTTGCTCGGTCTACAAAGTGTTCATCCTCTCACAGTCTCACTGATTTTTGACAGTTTTGCATTGGAAACAACAACAAAATTATTTTTGTTGTTGTTTTTAACAACACGCCGAGCAATCGAGCACCGTGTAACATGGGCCCTGCACGCTCTTGACTTGGTTAACTTTATTTTAACTTTCTTGCTGAATGTTTTTGAGCCGAATTGCCAGAATGGAGTTTCTTGAGTTGAAATTGGCATATTTTATTTTTTGAAGCTTCAAAATAAAGAAGCATTGTGTTTGACAATATTAAATTGTTTTGTTGTTGAAATAAAACTTTCTGAATGTTTTAGATGTCAGTGAATCGACGTACGGAACATTCCCGAAGAGAGAGCAAAGGAGCGCTCACAAAAAACTTACTGAAGCTGATCAGTGAATCCGCCTTATACAGTGTGTTAAGGACGACTCGATTCCAATGCGAGCTCAGGTTTGAAACCCAGCTGAAACAACAGAAAGTTTTTCAATTGAAATTAATTTTTCGGATTGGTCGAAACCTTTCTGCAGACAATGGAAAATGGAAAAAAGAATAATTGCAGAGAGTAAATAATGCCATGCTTCTTGAGAACATGCATGAGAACATTAGCCGTTCCGAGTCGTTGTTCGGAGTCGTTCTCGATCATTTGTGTACAAACATTTAATAACAACACACTATTTGATCATAAGAAGCTGGGTTAAAGCTCTTTCAAGGGCGAAAATGGCCAATTTATTTTTTTTTTAAGGTTGAATAAGGTTAGAATTTTAAAAAAATTTTCAGTACGACTGAAATAATTTAAATTTGTGAGCAAAAGGGAAAATTAATATTGGTAATGGAGACAGCCTTTCAAAAAGCCCATGCATTTTGGTAAAAAATTTTATTGTGATCTTAATGGCAAGAAACTTTATCAGTTTGGAAACATTTCATAAAAAAAGGGGTAAAAATTAGATAACTAAGAATTTTGGTTTAGAACTGGAACCCAGTGGAAATACCCCCAGTTCGATAAATGCTAATTTTTGAGTAAGAATAAGATCATTCGAATTAATGGACTTAAAGTTATCTCATTGGATATGTTCGTTATCAACGCAAAACTAAGATTGGTAATATAGGCAGCGTTATCAAAATCTCCCCAATTTATTATCTCGTGCATTTTTGGAAAAATCTATTATATCAATGTGGCGAAAACTGGTAAAAAACTAATAATTAAATGGACTATTCGAATTTTTATCTGTTTGACTTTGGACTTAAAGCAATTTATGGTCTTCGGTGCCCAATTTTTTTCTAAACACCCTAAATGGAAGTAATTCTAAGTAGTGTACTGTAATATCTAGCCGCTTCACAAGTTTCTATTTAAGTTAATTCTGATTTTAATTCATGATAATTCATACAAAAAGTACTATCATTATGTCAAAATTTACATGTTTTTACGGCCCCTGTCACGCTTGGAACGTCTTACAAATCTTTTTTTTTATTGCCCCTTCTTTCCCACTAATCTATCACTCATTTCCGAATCAAGGTGGTCTTGACTGGATGAGTGTAACACCTGAATACCTTGGTAAATAATACAAATAATGTTTTTTTTTCTTGAATACTTACGCATGATCGTATTGATCGTGTTTGCGTCTCTCCTCCTGATGCAGAATTTTGTGACGACCTTCATCATCGTAGCTGAAGAGAATGTTGCGCGGTGTTGTTGTAGTTGTTGTTGTGGTGGTCGTTGGACGCTTTGTTGTTGTTGTTGTCGTAGTTGTCGTTGTGGTCGTGGGAGTCGGTGGCTCGATCTGTTGCCGTCGAGTTCGAGTGGAGTGATGTTAAGTTTGTTGCAGCATTAAGTGTTTTGGAGTGATTTTGGATAAGTGGATTGATTGATTCAGTGATTGATTGATCGATGGATTGGTTTAATTGTTGATTTATGCGAGAAAGTATATAGTAGTTGTTGTTTAGTAAGGTGTATCACGTTCTATATTGATCAAATTTTGATTTGCAAGGTTGGTGTCTAGGCTGAGATGTTGGCATGTATGGATGTATTGTATGTATGTGTTGGTGTTGCGTGCAGGACAGGAAGGGGTTCGGGGATGGGATAAGCTTAAGGTAAATATGTGTGTAGGCGCGCGCATGCTTAAATAATTGTGTGTATGTTTGTTCGATCATGGATGTGTGCGAGGGGAGCGAGGAGCGATTGATGAGAATGTGCGTGTGGGAATTTGCTTGCATGTGTGTAGGTCGCTTTTGAGGATAAGGTTTTTATGTTTGAGAGGGTGTGTATGTGTGTGGGAATGTTTCTTTGTGTCACCGGCGTAATATGATGCATTTTGATATTTTGTTTTTTTTTTTTCATAGCAGGCATCTCCAACGAAAATAGCGTGATTTTAAATAGTTTCGATTTGGTTTTGTGTTTTTTTTTTGTGCTTTGTTCTCTTAATATGAGAAAACTTGGCATTTTTAGCGTTTTGTGGTGAATTGTGGTGGAGGAGTTTTGTTGGTTTGTGGGAATGCTTGGATTCTTGCATGCATTTTTATTTGGATTTAGGATTGTTATTCAATGTAATTCAATGTTGTTGTTTCATCAATACTATCGTATTGTTCATATTGTTCTGTATATGATTCGATTTGTGCCGCATGTTCGGGGAAACCATATTCCAAGCGTATTTCGGGAACTTTAAAATCAGCATTACTTACGTGTCTAGAGGGGGTAGAAAAGAAATTTGGAAAAAAAAAATATATGTATAAGAATATATAAAAAAACATTTCAAGATATCTAGAGGCAAGACAAGTAAATTTGAGTGTTATACTTACTCATATGGATTATCGTCATGAATGTAGGGGAGTACAGAACCATTATAAGGTCCATATCCACCATCGTAGGGGTTAGGAATGTGCACATATTTGCCCAATTCACGATTGTCATGATGGTGTACATATGGTTCTACAGTATGTCTGTATTTGCCTATTTAGAGATAACGGTAATAAAGAGAGGAACAAATTAATTAGTATGTGGTTCTGTTTAGTGGGCGCGGTGGGTGCAATTTTTTGTGAAGTTGTGTGCGTAAATATATGCTACAAGAGTAGCCAGAGTTTGACTGAAAACAAAATTATTAAATTAAACATAGAACAGACACAGAAAAGTTAGATCAGAAAATCAAAAAAAATCGAAAAGTCAAATTAGATGAACAAATCGTTTTGTTAAATTAACAAATTAATTAGTTAGTTAGTTTTGGTTGAAGACAAAAAGGTGCACAATCAACATTTATTATCTTTAAGCTGCAATATATATTTACGTAGACAGTAACGAATGATGTGTGATCGCTATTTGAGGTGAAATTGTGAAATCAGTGTGGTGAATATTTGGTTGGACGAGTTTATGAACGGAACAACTTGTGAATGGTGTCTATGAACTGATTTTTATTTTATTTTTGATATTAAAGGCAGTTAGTGCCTAGAGGACAGACACTTCAATGAAGCACATTTTAGAAAATTAAAAAGACAATAATTTTTTAAAGTAATGATGAAAAATTAAGTTGATCTCTTGAAATCAAGTATTAAAGAACTATACAAACTTTATTTTTAATAAATTGATCACATTTTTTTTTAAATAAACTTGGCAAACACTGAGCTGGAGCTGGACATGAGAAATGTGTTTTAAAATGACACATTAATGTGTTTTTTTGCAGTTTAATGATATTGGATATATTTCGATAACGATAATGTTGATAATAATGAGAACTTTTTAATGTTTTAATGTTTATTAAGCAAACCCCACGAAGTGACAAAAGTGAAATTATCATTTTTTTCAAAATTTACTTATAATGTTGAGTATATTTTTTATTTAAATCATTTTTGAATTTGTGGGAGTTGCTTGTTTTAATAGAAAGTTGTTACTTGTACCGATTGTATCTTTTGGTGGAAAACGGCCTAGAAGAAGAATTTTGACATTTCATTATTAGCAACAGGAATACAATTTTGTAAGGCTTAAATAAAAGGTTAGTAATAAGACAAAAACATTTCAGGGCCGGTTTAACAGCATGGGTCAAAGCTCAGAGATAAGAGGTTAAGTTACAAAAATTGTGCGGTTTAACCCATTAGAAAATGATGGAAAAATTAATTTAAAATAATGAGTACAAAAATAAATAAAAAAAAAATAACTTGAGTAATAAAATCCATTTTTGATGAGTTGAGACTTTGGTTTAAGTTCCCCACAAACTGCGAAACCGGACCTCAATAAAGTTAGAAGTAATCATATAGATAGGAGCATGCATTACTTTTTGATTATTTTCTAAGGTTTAGGATAGTTAGTTTTTTATGACTACAAAAGAATAATTTATACGACTTCTACTAGTTCTTAGTAGTTGTTATTATTTTAGTAGGTAACACCAATAATGTTAGTTTCTGCTACTCCCGTGCTGCATATCAACGTGACAAAATCCATGACTGTTCAGTTAAGTGGTTACGTTGGACTTTGCTGCTTTTTAACTAAGTTGTTAGGATAAATTTGTTTGTTTTTTCAACCAAGGTTAGCATTTAACAATTATTTCTACGCTGTAACGGGCACTACGCTTTGTCTACAGTGTAGCTTAGCAAAGAATGTCAAGCCATGCGACTGACTGAACGGTATACCTCCAATATTGAATATGGGACTATATTTGCCAACTTCGGATGCACTATATTTGCCAACTTCGGATGCACTATATTTGCCAACTTCGGACGCACTATATTTGCCAACTTCGGACGCACTATATTTGCCAACTTCGGATGCACGATATTTGCCAACTTCGGATGCACTATATTTGCCAGCTTCTAACTGATTGTACGATGAAACCTGATACTTGCCATTGTCAACTGGAGCAGCGCCGCAAAGAGTGATAAAAGCCTGAAATGAGATAAGAAATAAAAGATGTTAAAACTAAAAACTAGAGGTAAAAAGTTCAATGAAATTGAAAGAGTAAAAAATAATAAAAATGTAAATAAATAATCGAGGTTTGCTGAACTCCTTTGTAGTTATGTTGATTTGTATGCAACATATGCTATAAATAAATAAATATTCGTTTTTTATACATTTCCTGATATTAGCTGCTGCTTGCAGCGCTAGTTTTAACTACGTCGCCAAATTAAACTAAAAATAAAACTGAACTGATTCACAAAAGATTGACATTTTTACATCTTCAAATTTTTAACATAACTTGGCTAAATTTAGCTAAACAAGTTATTACTCTCAGTTAACCAGACATTAAGTTGACATGAAGTTAAGTTTTTAAGGCGTGTAGAACTGTTTCACCAAGACTGCAAAGATCAAAATTCTACAACTTCTGAGTTGTAGAGTGATTAATAGTTAAAATGTTAATAAATTGTTCAAGTTGTTTGGGTTTTCGTTGTTGTTGGATCTTGGCTGAAGTAAAGGTTAAATTCTAAATTTGGTGGTGATATACATGGGTGTGTGTTGCTTAAACTAAAGCATTTTTTGGTAAATTAACATTCCAACAAAGATTGGTTAAAACAGCTTTTGTTTTGTTTATTTTTGGATTTTATTAGTTTATCCACCTTCAATGGACGAAGATTAGGATTTAAATCAGATCGAAGCTAAGCCAAATACGATGAAGACATGTATGGTATGGTGATATATTAACCAGTGAAAATGTGCATCATTAAATGGCGCATTTGTTTAATACAGCCGGATTGGTTAATATTGGTGTGGTGAGTTTGCTTGAGGTGGCTTTTGTTAAACTAAAACATGTGCTACATAGCTACTTATGTGCTTAACAGCTGTTAATGTGCTACATAGTTCTAAATGTGCTACTTAAGCCATAAAAAACAAAATTGAGCATTCGAATGGCATCGAATGGCGCTGTTTGTGAAAAATGTAAAATGTAAACTGTTTCATTTGAAGCAGTAATACCTTTGTCTGAAAGATAATTGTTTGTTCAATAAAATCGGATCTCTGTGGGTTTATAAAGGATCATATTTGCCCTTAAGTACAACAAGAACTTGCTTAAGAAAATCTTTAAGTTCTTAGCAAAGATTTGTATTTTTAACCAAAAAATATCATTCTCTTGGTATGCATAATTTTTAAAAATTTATTATTTTCGTGTTTTGTTTTTAAGTCTTTTCCTTTTATAGTTCGCAGAAACTTTTTCGGTAGCATTAAAATATGAAGATATAACCAAGCAATCTTAGAATTTCTTATAATGACATAAGTTTAAAATATGGGAGAGACTGGGAGACTTAGGGGGAGGACTCGAGGTCAAAAACAGAAGCTTTACATTAATTCTTCTGTACAACTGAAATAAGTTTTGGTTAAAATTTATGTGCAATATGAGAAAAAAAATTCTAAACTTAAATTGTTTTTAATACAAAAGCAATTTCTGGCCCATTTTTTGAGAAATATTTAAATTTCTAGATCTTTTTTTTTTCATTCTTTGATAAAGATTTTGCTTAAAAAAGTTCATTGTACGATATAGTTTAATATTTTGCAACTTATATAATTATTTTCAATGCCACAAAGGGCAAATTTTTTCAATATAACTAATCTTAATAATTTTATTAAGGTAGCACCTATAATCGCTCAAGTAAATTAGAAATGTCTCATTTGTTTTGGATATTTATTAGGCCCGACAAGTGAACATGAAGAATCTCACATAGCCTTTCTTACTCTGATTAAAATGACAAATTGTTTGTTGTCAAGAACATCTAAACCTGCCATTGTTTCTTACATGATAGCGAAACAAATATATAACGTCAAAAAATCTGCCATATAATAAAATATATAAATTTATCTCTAAAGTCAGTCATATAAGAGACTGTTTGGAGTATATTGTTTATGATTTATACATTTAGAGATTGAACATTTTGACTTTCTATTAATTTCCTAATGCACTTTATGAGTCCATTAAACGATTATCAAACATTTATAACATAGAAAGGTGTCTACTCTCAAGTTCATTTTGTTTTTTTGATAAGGAAATACGTAAAATAATTGCTAATTATCCTTGTGAACAGAGTAACAAACTATATACAATAAAAAATTAACAAAATCAAACCCAGTTTTTTTACTTAGCTTTGAGCCAATGTTTCAGGAGCAAGGCATTATACTCATTTAGAGCTGCAGCACATTACAGACTTTTAGTCGGCCAATAGTTTAATGCTTGATTGGCTGCAACTGACAAGCCAACTATTTAGTTGGTTGTAGGTGCGCACACTGTGCCCGGATAGTTTGCCAATTGCGGGGTTGCATTTGAGAAACATTCTCATGAGGTGTTTTAAAATTATTTAACTGTTTTCAGTTTTATAAAATTTTTCGTTACTGACATAATTTTTGTTGATTTTGGTGCGGGTATGAATATTAAAAATTTTTTTATTAGATTATTATGTAATAAGTAGCATTCAACATTTTGCTGGCACTTACGCTATCTCTTATAACAATAATTAAAACTTTTTTATCTTTATTTGCAATCTGCAAAGGCAACACTTATCCCCATTCATACTACAAAAAGCAGCACTTTTCAACGAAAAATAAAATTACAAAAAAAACAAACAAAATGTCGACCAGTTGGCAAACTATTTGATCGGCTAGTATGCGGACTTCCATAGCACGCCATACCCACTTGGCAGTCTACAGATAGTTGGCAGACTTTAAAATCAAGTGGAAATCTGACCTCCCATTTGATTTTTTAGTTGGGTTTGATTCAATCGTTAGGTGTGAGCACTTCCATAAGACACCATGCCCACATGAAAACAAATAAAACTATCGGCCGACTAAAAGTCTGTAGTGTGCGGTAGCTCTTAGTCAAGTCTGCCTTGGTTCGAAAATTGGGTGATATAGTAGACGGAAGGAAGGGGCAATAGAATGTATAGGATGTTCTAAGCATGGTGGAAAGCAGTAGACACATGTGAATTTGAATCTTAGGTAAGTGTTATGACTCTACCTCAGCCATCTCTACCTCTTCCTTCTCTACCACCAACTACGACTTTAAGGGGGGTGAAAAGGTCTGACAACTTTTTTTTTCATTTTTTTTTTTATTTTTATTTCTGAAAGTACAACATCTGAAGAATATTGTATTAAATTTTTAGGTCATTCAGAGCAAAACTAACGAAGTTACAGTAGGTTGAATGACCGTACCTCCAACTAGTGTTGCTTAGTGTACAAAACTTTAAATCGATTTTCCCAAACATGTTATTTTTAAAGTCGGGGACCAGCCTACAGAAAAAACTACTGAACCTATTGTTTTGAAATTTTTACCACATATTCTTCATAAAGATAGCTCTCAAGTGACGTCGACGTTTTTTTAAATTTTTTAATTACTAACAATTTTGCACTAACAAATAGGTAGGTTTTTCGTCTAAAATCGTCATTTTGGCTTCGAAATGGTGCCAAAAATTGAAAAATTGAAAAATTAAAAAAAAAAAAATCAACGTCACTGGAGAGATAAAGTAATAAACTAAAGAAAGCATTTTGACCTTTTGGTTTCAGATGATCCAGTGATGCTGTAGGCTGGTCACCGAACTTTTTTTCGAGGCACCTGCGGAGATCTTCAATAAATCATTTATTTCTCTCAATAAATCCGTTATTTCTATAACCTACTGTTATAGTGTTTTTCTAAAGAAATTCATGAAAAAGGTCTTTTTTAGACGAAACAAACCTTACCCCCCCCCCCCCCCTAAGCAGTGAATATTGATGAGTTTTAAATTTCACTTGATTAGAAATAGGGAAATAAGTACAAAGATTAAACCGTAGGACCATGAACTAATCGGGATTCGAACCTGGGACCCCTGGAATGACAGTCAAGAAAGCTAGCTACTCGGTTACTGAGGTAATCAATGCCGTGATTTTTGTAGTATATTGGGTAATTTATCGTTATGAATTGCCAGGTATTTGTGCAAATAACCAAATCAATCAACAAATAATTGTTAAAGCCAAATCAAGTTAGACCCTCTTTTGTCATCAAAAGCATTTTAAAGTCACAATGGTTAGTATTCTGGAAGTTCTCAAGGCAACAGAAAATGTGCTTCATAATGTTGTAAATGTGCTTTTTTGAGTATATTTGGTAATTTATCGTCATGAATTACCAGGTATTTGTGCAAATAACCAAATCAATCTACAAGTAATTGTTAAAGCCAAATCCAGTTGGGCCCTATATAAAAAACATTTTAAAGTCACAATGTTTAATATTCTCGAAGTTCTTAAAGCAACGAAAAATGTGCTTCATTATTAATATTCTCGAAGTTCCCAAGGCAGCAAAAAATGTGCTTCATAATGTCATAAATGTGCTTTTTGCAGTACATTGGTTAATTCATCGTCATGAATTGTCAGGTATTTGTGCAAATAACCAAATCAATCAACAAATAATTGTTTAAGCTAAACCCGGTTGGGCCCCATATATGCCATCAAAAACATCTTAAAGTCACAATGTTTAAGTTCTTAAAGAAACGAAAAATGTGCTTCACGAAAAATGTGCTTCATTATGTCACAAAAGTGCTTTTTGCGGCACATTCTGTAATCTGTCGGCATTAATTTCCAACAATTGTTGCCAAGTATCAGCTAACCCAATCAGTTAAGAAGTAATTAATTACATCATTGAACGAAATATTTTAATACAAATACAATTGCTTTTACAGCCGAGGCGTATGAGCAACTTTCACGTCATAAAGTCATTAAAGTCACTTTTAAAGTCTTTACTTATTTGCCAAAAGAGCAGATTACTTTGGTTAAATACAACAATTTATAGAATTCAATTTTCGTTTTGTTCCATCAATTACACCATTTCACCAGAAATTGTTCACATATTCTTCTCAGAGTTTTTCATAATTTTCATTTTCAATCTTAGAGTTCTCATTTATTTCATTTAATTGTTGTTTTTTTTTTTATTTTTATTGCATTGTCATCACTTTACTCACCACAATTGTAACGAATAATAAAACTTTCGATTGCATTTTGATTTTTGTTTTACTTTTCACTTTTATTTTTGCTAACACAAATTCACGAAAAGTTCTTTTTCGATGTTTTCTTTTTTGGTTGGTTTCTTATCACTTTTATTTATTTTGGTTTTTGCTCGAATAACTGTAGCACTTTTGGTTTTAATCCTGTCTTGCTTGCTTGCGTACTGGGCTGAAGTAATCCTTTCGCCTTGGTTGCTGCAGCTGGAATGTGTTGTAATTCGGTCAAGTCGGTCCAATTTATATATGGACCACGACGAGATCACAACTTTGCTGAGTTCGGCTTGGTTTAATTCGAATCAGTTTGTTTTCGGTTTTTGCAATCGTGCACTGATCTCGCAGAGATCAATAAATGTTGCTTTTGTTGTTGTTGTTGTTGTTGTGCTTATTCTTGAGTTGCTGTTGTATTCTTGTTGCTGAGCGCGAACAACAAACAACCTGCTCTGATATTCTCTCAATTTGTTAAAATCTTTTCTGCTTCAGTTTTTATTGCTTTGTTTTTTTTTTATTATTATTTTTATTTTTGTTTTGTTTTATTTTTGAATTTTTATTTTGTTGTTTTCAGCAACAATTCAAGTTCAATTTTTATGACTTATTTTTGGTTTTGGTTTTTTTTTTTCGGTTTTTTTTTTTTGTATTGGTGCGATTTTTTCGAAATGACATCCTGTGAACTTAAACTGAATGCGTCTGCATTTGATTTCTTTTTATGGATTAATCTGAGGTCGTGTTTGTTGGTTTGAATCATTGAATTTAATTTAATTTGGAAAATTTTGCGGTTATTAATAATGATAAAAATTTGTAAAACCTAATGACTTGGCGCCAAAACAATAGCCAAGCGTCTAGGTGCTGTTGCTTTGCTTGTTTACATTTTCGAGATAAATAGTTAACATTTTTGAGAGTTTCGGCAGCATGAAATTTTTATGTTCACAGTTTCGCTCGCCAAGAAAACTTTATGTGCTCTTTCGATGCGCAGAGTTGTAAAGAGAGCCAAAATTTATCTATTTTATTGCTGAAGATGCTCTTGACGTCCGGCAGCATGGCACAGACTAGAGCAAACATTCAGAGTTTCTAGTTTTAGACAAGCTCAGCTTGCCCAGCGTGAATTTTGTGAATATATAAATAAAATTTAAGGCATTGTTTGAAGATCTTAATTATTTTAGCACCATTCTTAAACTTTGTTTAAATTTTTGTGTCATAAAAAACCAATCGTCAAGGTCATTGTATATTTTTTTTTGAAAACGTGTTTAAAATAGAATCGAAAAACGGGAATGTGAAGTTTTTTGTGAAAAACAAACCCAGTTTGTGAAAATTTTTCAAGATAATTTCGTAGCTCTATGAAGTTTGGTATCTTGTTCAATAACTTTCTTTCAAAGGACGTCTTAGCTTATAAAAATCAATAGTTACATATGTTAGAGCCGAGTTAGGAGCATGCTTTACAAATATGTTCTATTTCTTTTTAAACATAAGCGAAGTCAAATTCTAAAAGTTCCATCTGAAAACTTAACTAAAAAATTCTCTTAAAATAAAACACATAAAAAACTACGAGATGGTACCATTGGATACCAGTTTCAACTTGTTTTAACGTTGAAGATTTTTGAGACTCAAAGATAAGCCAATGTTAAGCCGGGTTATTCTTGTCATAAAATGTTAAATTAATTTGACACAGTCTTGTGTGTATGAACAGCATAATTCCTCATGGTTTCAATGTTCTTCCCCCGTTATCGAAATTATTTATTGTGTTCCTATGACTTTCTGACATTTATTTAACGTCACTGCAAAATAAATGACGTTTGTAAGCAACTGGACCTGAATTCCGAAAGGAGTTATTTTTCGGAGAAAATACTTAAAGTGTATTTTCTACGGGACATAAAAGTGTGTGATTGATTTGATGAAAATGAAAAAATTTCCAGTTTTTCATCGCACTATTCAATAGAATATATCCACAAAATGACTTTTTTGGGTAAGCTAAGAGAAGCATTAAACTTTTTCAAGGTTAATGATGAAACACACATGGAGTAGGAGAAGCTCGTCTATCTTGGACCAATCACAAAATTTCATATTTCCCACTTCGTAACAGAAATGTATTCCATATGTTTTATTTATGATAGAGATTTTATCAACGCTGCAATTGGGCTCATTAAGTTGGCGTTTAGCCGGCAAATGTCAACGTACTCTACTGTATTAGGTCTAACTTTGAAATAGCGGTATGTTTTCTTCACAGGTATGGTATTGCATGCCATAATATTTACATATCAGTCGAAGTGGTGAAGGTGCCAGGTAAGGATTCAGCCCATATATTTTTGGCCTTTCTTCTATTATTTTTAAAGTGATCAATCTTAAATTTAAAATCTGATTTTGATGAAATTCCCATTTATAGTACTTGTGGCTATACATTCAATGCGGTTATAATTGGGCTTAGATTAACCCTTTCGGAGCAGAATCTTCCTTACGCAAAGCAAAATTCTGAGAACTTGTACACATACTCCTGATGACCCACTGTGCCAACATCTGTAATCAAAATTTCTCTACCTATCCTAGGAACGAAGATACTAATTGTTGCCATATGGCAACAAATAAACCCAGAGGTAGTATATGAATTGCTTATGATCACTGTTTACAAAAAAAAAAAAAAAATAAATAACTGGTCATTTCAGCCCTTGAAAGGACTTTGACCTAGCTTCTCATGATCAATTGTGTTGTGCGTGTTATTAAGTTTGTACACAATTGACCGAGAAATGGACCTACATGCTTAACGCCGACTCCGAACGGCGATGAACAAAATGTTCTTATTCTCAAGAAGCTTTACATGGCATTTTGATTACTCTCTGAGGTTTGCCATTGTCTGCAGAGAGGTGGCGGCCGTACAGAAAAATCATTTTATTCAAATAATTTTCTGTCGCTGCTGGGGTTCGAACCTGGGTCACCAGGTTCGTTGACATAGCGGCCACGCACTTTAACCAACTACGCCACGGACGCCAATGTTTACAACATAGCAATAAAATAGGAAATTCTTTTAAAATATTTACGTTTTGACAGAAATATATCAATTTCATTTATTAAAAAGAAACACAAAAGAAGAATTCATAAAACAAATCTCATAAGAAAATACTTGTAAGAACCATGTCGCAATAATTTCTTGTAGTAGTTGAAGAAGCAGCAGTTGTTAGACGATGGAAGACACAGATGCACTTGATACTTTGTACACTCGTATCGTACTTCTGTGAAGATAGCCCAAAATCTTCAGCCCAACATTTTGCTTAATTCGCCGCAAAAACTTTTGAATGCTGAATTCGCCGCAACGAACAAAATAGATGTTTAACAATTTTTTTACAAAAGAATGGAATTTACATACAAATTAGTCTCATCATCAACAAATTGCTTTCAATCGTCCTTCATACCGTAAAATGGCCTAGAAGTGAAAAAATCTGGTCATGAAAATGTTATGAGAGGAGAAAAAAATGAAATTTCAATTATCCTTTTGATCGTAAAAAACGTCAATGATATCAAAAATCGAAGATGAGAACTTTTGTTTTGGGACATGTTTCGGGGTATGGAAATCGGACTTTTATACAAAAATCACATTTTTTCGCATTTCAGCTCAAATTTCGGTACCAAGGACGATAGACCGGAACTTGAGTATAGTTTCATTCGATTGTCCGTATAAAACTACAATTTTGAGCAAAAATCCAGGATGAGAACTTTTCATCGTCTACCCCTTTTGTCCTTTTGCCAAAAAAAAAAACTACAAAATAGTGGCGTCCGTGGCGTAGTTGGTTAAAGTGCGTGGCCGCTATGTCAAAGAACTTTGGAGACCCAGGTTCGAACCCCAGCAGCGACAGAAAATTATTTGAATTAAAATAATTTTTCTGTACGGCCGCCACCTCTCTGCAGACAATGGCAAACCTCAGAGAGTAACCAAATTGCCATGTAAAGCTTCTTGAGAACGAGAACATTCCGTTCATCGCCGTTCGGAGTCGGCGTTAAACATGTAGGTCCGGTTCTCGGTCAATTGTGTACAAACTTAATAACACGCACAACACAATTGATCATAAGAAGCTAGGTCAAAGTCCTTTCAAGGGCTGAAATGGCCAGTTATTTATTTTTTTTTTTTTTTTACAAAATTGCTAGAAACTCATTTCATGCAACTTAGTCCTAGGAATGACAATTTTTACGATCAAAAGGATAATTGAAATTTTTACCTGATAGTCTGAAGGTATATACTATCGATTTTCAAGCAAATTGCTTCACAATTTTGACTTTTACAGCTTTCTCCTCTCATAACATTTTCATGACCTGACTTTTTCACTTCTATGCCATTTTACAGTATGAAGAACGATTGATAGCAATTTGGGGAACGAGGGACATAATCATCTTTATACCATCAGCTATCACATATCAAAAATCCAGGATGTGAACTTTTGTTTTGGGACATGTTTCGGGGTGTGGAAATCGGGCTTTCATACAAAAATCACATTTTATCCTATTTTGGCTCAAATTTCGGCACCAAGGACGATATATTGGTACTTGAACATAGTTTTATTCGATTATCCGTATAAAACTACAATTTTGAGCAGAAATCCAGGAAGTGAACTTTTCATCTTCTAAATCTTTTGTCGTTTCTTCCAAAAAAAAAAAAAAAATAGTTCAAAATTGCTAAAAACTCATTTCATGCAATTTAGCCATACGAAGGACGATTTTTGTTATCAAAAGGATTTTTGTTATTGTCTGTAGCCCAGGAGCAGTGTTACCAGATATGGCGATATCTCGCCATATCTCTCGTTTGGCGTGATGACGAAAAGTGGCAAACTTTTTTTTGGCGATATTTCGGCGATATTTCTTAAAAAGAAGTCAATATCCTTTTTTTACGTTATTCAACACTTCACAATGCAAACATTTTTTTACGTCTCTAATTCTTAATTCGCCGAGCAAGAGTGCTACCACAACATAAAACCTAAAATCACTTTTCACAGCTTCAATTTGTTCAGTTTGCGCGCCTTTACAAAATAAATACATAAAATGCCAAAAAATCAGGAAGGAGTATGTAAGTACGGAAATGATTGGGAGAATGCAAGTTAGGCTCAAGGTAAGAAGTTTTATATAGTATTAATTTAACAACAAATTACAACTCAAATAATTGAAGCAATGAGCAATGATAGCGCTTTCCTGCCAAGTGATTCAATCGATTTCGGAATGAGTTTTCAAACCAACTTTTATATATTAATTTAACTGTAGACACTATTTTGAATTTAAAACTGTCTTGTTTTCAATATTTGCGCAAACTACTGCTTGAGATGGCTATTCGGTTGCCAAAAAACATTGAAAATTTCAGAAAATTCAAGGTTCTGTGTTCTGCAAGATGCATCAATATTATTGAACATGAAAAATTTTCTTGTTTCTGAAATTTTTAATGGGTTTTGGGATCCGACAGTATCCGCAAGCAAATATGAAAATAAATGGAATAAACTCCCTTTTGTTGATTGGAATAGTTATTTGCTGCTTTCTGTTTAAATATTTATAAATATGAGGATGGAGTAGGCAGCAATTATTTCAAAGAGCTCGCTGAAGTAGTAATTAAAATGCTTTTGATACCAACTAGTAATGCATGTGTAGAAAGAGTTTTTTCTATCATGAACAACATTAAAACAAAGAAATGAAATAAAATGCAATTTGAGCTACTTCAGGCTCTCTTAAGAATATCAATTTATAGTAATAATTTTAAAACATGCTGTGAAAGTTTTGAGCTTACAAAAGATTTACAATTTATAAAGTTACAAAAACAAAATTGTGGCGGTTTTTGGTGGTCTACGTATCGACAAATGGCGATCAAAGAGTATAAAAAACTGGCAACCCTGCTCAGGAGTTCCAAGTTTGAATTCTGGTCTCGTCATAGACCCACATTTTAAAGCCTGAACAGAATCAAAAATCGTTGCGACCGCAGAGAATGTGTCCAGAATGATGCGATTGCGATTAACGATTCAAAGTTGCTTTCATTTAGTATTTTTTTATTTATTTATTCTATTTCATTTCAATGTGTTGGTCTCTTCAATTGTGTGAATACAACACACACAAACAAGAAATGTCAGAAGATAACAAAAACTAAGCAAATTTCATGAAACACAGCCAATTCTTAGCAAAAATATGGCAACACTAATGGCACTCAGAGAGAGAATCGTCGGTCGCAAGAGAAGAAATAGAATAGATTCTAATTGTGCGATTTATCGTTGCGGAAAAATAGCTGCGTTTTTTTCTACATTTTGCACGTATTTTCCAACAACAAAAGAGCCCGAACAGAACCAAAGCGGCTGTCGGTTGGCGGACCTCTCTCGGAGAAATCCGCTGAGAACACGTCCAGAATAGGAGCGGTTGTCGGTTGTCGGATCAGCGTTGCTTTTCGTTGTGTAAATGCTACAAATTCAACACACACACACACACAAAACGAAATGTTAGCTCATGGAATGCAACACACACACACAAAACAAAACGTCAGCTCATGGTAAAAACTAAGCAAATAGCACTGAACACAGGATTTTCTTAGCTAAAATATGGCAACACTTACGCCACTCAAAGAGAGATCCGCCAGCCGTCGGAGAAAAAATAGAATTGATTCTATTCTGGCGTTTTTCCGTCGCGGATTTCTACGGCCATTTAATTTTTGGCGGCTGCATATATTTTCATGTATTTTGTTGCACAGCGCATCCGACAACCGACAGCCGCTTTGGTTCTGTTCGAGCTCAAAGTCGGCGGCCGCAACGATTTTTGATTCTGTTCAGGCTCTTAATCTGTTTCTGTACCATATCAATTGAAATTGAAATACATCGCTATTTTTGACTTTGAAGCTATTGTTGATAGCAGAGAAATTGGTGATGATCATAACTCAGAAATTTGTATGGCATGTATTAAAAAGCATTATTCTTAGATTAATATTTCACATGTTATTCTCATAGTGTTATTATTTTTAAACCAAGGTAGACTAAGCTGACCGGGTATAACACCTGAATACCTTGGTTCAAATCTAAAAAAAAAGAATCTAAATTAAAATAGTTGTTCACATATTTGTCGTGGATTATTATTTAGTCGTTGGAAAAAAAAAAACAAACTGCGCTCAAAAGCAAAACAACAAGAAATTCGCAAATATTTAAAAAAAAAAAAAATTATCATAATAAAAATCTGCATTCAACCCATTGTGCTATGCTTAACAAAGCAAGCTTGGAAAATATTAGCGATCAATTTGGATTTTTTTCTATTTATAGGAAGGGTTAGGTAAGCACATTATTAACTTTCATTTGGTGAGTTATAATTGCTCATTTACATGGTAGCGCTTGCATCTTGAGACTCTACGAAAAGAAATTTCGACCGATATTCGAAACTTAATTATATAATAGGGGACCCTACCGCAAAACTTACAGGAGCAATGTGATCTAGTATCATTAAATAAGACAACATTAGTACATAAAAACTATAAAACGGTAAAAAACTACAAGAAACTAGTAACAAATGATCTTCGACTGGGCCGAAGTTAAAATACCCCCACGGCCGAAACATAGCGAAATATTCAAAGCAGCCAATAAAATGTTTATTTGTAAAAACACTTTCATCATAGTTATAACAGAAAATATTCGCTTTTTTTTTATAAAGTCGCTTTGTATGGGAGGTGGGCGTGGTTTTCACTCGATTTAGTTGAATTTCATACACAGAGTACATGTCATATATCAAAGTTCATATGCAATATTCCAAATCCATGTATTAATTTTTGTGGAATTTTGTTGAAGAGATTTTACCGTTTTGATAAAGTTACTTTGTATAGGAGGTAGGCGTGGTTTTCATTTGATTTGGCTCATTTTCGAACTTGACACTTATTTTTTAGATAAAAGTTTAAATATCGAATTTCGTGATGATAACTTGAAAATTACGGCTGTAATCGTGATCACAGACAGACAGACAGGCAGACAGACGGGCATGGGTAAATCAACTCGGGTGGTGATGCTGATCAAGAATATATATATGTACTTTTCTATACCTTCCACGCCTCCTTATGGGCGTTACAAACGGAGTGAAAAAATCAATATACCCCTTTTATGTTTTTTAAACGTGGTGGTATAAATATACTATGATAATTAGAATTTATATTTTTTAAGGAATTTCTTCGATTTAAATATGACCCAGTTTGTTGTCAAATCAAGCATATATGTTCAACTTGTAAAAAGGGCGTAGAGACCAGAAAGTATCACAATCCGATTGGTGTTTTTTTCAACCTGTGATTTGATCTATAGAACTTAGTACTCTTATAGGTTTTAGTGCACGACTGAAGTTCGGTTAAGTCTCAAGGCGGTTAAGTCTCGAATCAAGCGAAAACCGCTGCGAAAGCAGAAAATCTTGCACTTTATTTTCTAACTCAAGTTCTTGAAAAATACTAAAATTATATTGACGTAGGTCATTTACAAGAATTTCTTTATTATAGAACTCCCACGATGTTATATTTATTGGACTCCTCATTTCAAATTTCGGAAATTTTTTTATTTTAAACATAACGGTTTCATGGTCTGTAATTTGACCAGCCTATCAAATTAATTTGACCAGCCTGTAATTTGAATCATCTGTGATCCAGCCTATCACAAGAGACATTTTCAGAATTGGCAAATAGCAAATCAATTTTGGTTTTTGAAAATTCTGTAATACGTGTATCGAAGTCAACTTTCTGATGCATAGAATGCGAATTGAAAATATTTATTAATTGTTTACTATATGTAGATTGATTGTTCAAATTTATATTAAAGTCACCTACAATAATATTACTATCTGAAAGCTCACAGACATTACCTACTATGTTACTCGAGTAATTTAAAAAGTTCGCATCACTCGAACTAGGTGAATGATAAAGCAACCCAATTTGCCATTTAGGCTTTAAATGTTTTAATTTAATAAAAATACACCAGATCGATCTCTCGCATTTTTAAATATGACCTGGTGCTCAGGGAATACAAATGACACACCGGGCACCTTCTCTGAGAACCTTTCATTTCAAAAACGAAAGGTACACAGATGAATTTTCTTTATAAATTATTTTCACCGTAGAGGAATCGTTCAATAAACAGAATGATAGATGTTCTGTTATCACGACATGTAGCAAAAAAAAAAAATTTAATTAATAATTTCATAGCGACATATATTACTACAAGAATTTGGATAACGATTAGGACATGGAGAACAAAAAAGATGAGGGCAAAGGTTAAGATATAGATTAGGACAAGAATTTTGACTATGGGATTGGGAAAAGAACTATGATAAGGATTCTCAGAAGGATAAGGACAAATATTTAGTCAAACCTAAAGCAATATTTAGGACAAGATTGGAAGAAGGAAAAGAAATGGGACAAGGAATAGAACAAGAATTTGGACACACTAATTACACTGTGTGACCGATTCGACCTTTAAAAAAGTTTCAGCCAAAATTCTTAAAAATTCCGTGAGAGGGACATCTTGTGATTATATCGCGACTAGTCCGACCTCTCAGTTCCATCACAATTTTTTTTTAAAAATTCTCAAAGTTAAAAAGTAGGAATTCTAGTATTCCGACTTTTAACAATTTTTTACATATGCTTAGGTTGTGAGAATTTAAAAACAAAATGCACTTTTGTTCAATAGAATTAAATGCTAAATTTAACAGTCCCAAAAGATTTTTGAAAAAAATATATAAAGTGGGTTTATCGCAATGGAGAAGTCAATTTTTCAAAAATTTTGTACAAATGTTAGTTCTTCTTTATTTTTTTTAAAAATGGTAACAAACAAAAATCCTTAGTTTTTTTACAGGAATTATTAAAACTACTAAGTACCTTTCAAAAAAGTCTAAGATAACTGAAATCAGTTGAAAATTGGAAAAATGGCAGAAGTCTTAAAGTGTTTTTTAAATCGACAATCATCGATTTTTCTGATATACGTTCACAGCGTTCAAACTGCTGCCATTTAACCAAATGATAACGGATTTGGCTCATATATGACTTGTTAGAATGCACAAGCCAAATGTCACATTTTGCAATTCTAGTTTTTGTAGAAAATAAAAAAAGGCGATATCAAACAAGATATCACAACATTGTTGTGAGATAATTTGAATGTCTATACGATTGAAAAACTTCTTATTTGTGCTACTTCATTTGGAATTGTGTAATTTGAATAGTGAAAAGTGCATTGCATATTTTCCAAATTATTTCCGAAAGAAATTTTATTAGAGCTCCTTGCTGTTGTTACAACCTGCGGTAAGTAAAATATTGTGTACTTTGAGCAGATCAAAAAAGTGAAAAGTGTGTTCAGACTTTTTACTGTTGCAATGGGTTTACCATCTGTTATACTTTTCAGACTTTTTTATTCATGATGCGCGACAAAATAAACACTCTTTGTTACGTGTGTTTAGATATACACTAAAATCATATCGTCAAGCGATTTTAGATGAAGTTCAAAACGCTTATAAAAGTTATTTTGTCCTTGGTATGCAAAAAAATGTTTCTTGGGCACCCAATTTTTTATGTTCCTTGCAATACATTATTTTGGCTTTCATAAAAGGCTCCAAGAAAGTAATGCCATTCGGAATACCTGTGATTGGAAATCTGTTCATGGTCATGCTAAAAGTTCTTCTACTGTTGTGTCAACAAAGAAGTATTGAAATTCAATCGAAAAATGCAGAAGTCATACGTGTATCAAGACACTATGTTCGTATTTCTTCCCAAATAACATTCTGAGGAATTGCCAATGCTACATCCAGTTCCAGAAGTAAGCGCAGCACCAAGTCTTGTCACTGATTTAATGGAAGCTTTTAACCAGCTCAATGTTCGAATGTCGCTTAAAGTACTCTTTCTGCACCATCATATAGATGTATTCGAACAGCCAATTCCAACCAAGTCTGATGAACAAGGCGAGCGCTTCCATCAAACGACAAAAACAATGGTGGACCGGTACAAAAATAAAAATTTGCATCTTTTATTGCTAATTTGTGTTTGTTTTTGGCACTAGATAAAGTGTTGTGAAGACCACCAACATAAATACAATTTACCATAAAGGCACAAACATACATTCAATCAAAATTTGAACCTTTATCCCAAAAAATTAATTAAACTTTTATTATTCGCAGTCATAAGATATTGCCGTTTTTATTTACTACAAAAACTAGAATTGCAAAATGTGACATCTGGCTTGTGCATTCTAACAAGCCATATATGATCCAAATCCGTTATCAATTGGTTAAAAGGCAGCAGTTTGAACGCTGTGAACGTATATCAGAAAAATCGATGATTGTCGATTTAAAAAACACTTTAAGACTTCTGCCATTTTTCCAATTTTCAACTGATTTCAGTTATCTTAGACTTTTTTGAAAGGTACTTAGTAGTTTTAATAATTCCTGTAAAAAAACTAAGGATTTTTGTTTGTTACCATTTTAAAAAAAAATAAAGAAGAACTAACATTTGTACAAAATTTTTGAAAAATTGACTTCTCCATTGCGATAAACCCACTTTATATATTTTTTTTCAAAAATCTTTTGGCACTGTTAAATTTAACGTTTAATTCTATTGAACAAAAGTGCATTTTGTTTTTAAATTCTCACAACCTAAGCATATGTAAAAAATTGTTAAAAGTCGGAATACTAGAATTCCTACTTTTTAACTTTGAGAATTTTTAAAAAAAAATTGTGATGGAACTGAGAAGTCGGACGAGTCGCGATATAATCACAAGATGTCCCTCTCTCGGAATTTTTAAGAATTTTGGCTGAAACTTTTTGGCGGTCTCACCGTGTTATAAGCTTTAGAACAAAGATTGAGAAAAGAAGGGGGACAAAGATAAGTAATAGACTTGAACAAGGAATTTGAGGATGAATTAAATCAAGAGTTTGGACAAGAAGTAGGACAAATATAAGAATTAGAATTAGGATGCTTACAAGTTTTGGAACCAAGGAAATGATAGGGATAAGAATAAGGACAATAATATAAAGATACGCTGTCACGTTAAAAACCTACGGGTGTGTTCATGATACAGCCAAATACTTTCTTTCAAAGATCGTTAGCAAATGAATTTTTAGCAAGCTTAATGAAATTTCAAGTCTCAAACTCAATTTAAAATATACTCAGTAGATCAAGATTAAAATCGAAGAAATTCTATAATGACTTTTGTGCCTTCAAAGGTTCATAAGTAAAGGACTTTGGAATAATTTTACTCCCACGCCTAAATATTTTTTTTTATTTTATAATATGTATATGGACCTCCATTGGAACAATAAAATTTTGTCAGTCTCGAATAGTTTAGGAGATAAAAAACTTGAAAGTTTAAAAAATTCATATTTTTCGTATTTTTTGCTTTCGTATTTTTATACAGAAAAGTAGATATTTTTACTTTACTTTTTCGAAAGAATTTATTTTCAATTTCGTCAATTTGCCTAAGTGATCGCACATTTGCATACATTTTGCATACACTCAGTTGAGAAAGAGAGCAGTAGATAACGGGTGTGCGGAACGCGTAATTTTGTTTCTATCATTCTTGATAAAAGATCAGTCAGCCTCTAAGTAGCTTCAATGAAAAAAGTTGCATGAAATGATAACTCCGAGACTATGGATAAATCTATACTGTAAAATTTATGAATAGACAATGAAGGTGCGGTTTTTGGTCGAGTAGGTAGCGTGCTTGACTGCCTCTCTAGAGATCTCGGGTCCCATCCCTACGATGGACCTACGCTTTATTCTTTTTGCATTTTCTTTTCTCATTTCCAATCAACTGAAATTGAAAACTCATCAATATTTACGACTTGAAGGCGTAGTTCGTGGTACAAAAGTTTGTGGATGAGTCTTATAACTTGATTTGACTGAGCTAAAGTGGCACTTGCCTCAGATTCATATTCACATGTTTATCCGACTTTCCACCACTCTCTGAACTTCCTACACATGTTTCGTCTGATTGCCCCTTCCTTCCCACTAATCTATCACGCCATTTTGAACCTTGGTTAAATAGGTATTTTAATATTATTCCTATACTCGCGAAATCCTTGGTGTATAGGTATGGTATATATAGACACACTTTATTCATTTCAAATTTGGAGTCCTCATAAAATTTATCACAGGAACTCTGATAAATTCACGCTTTGATGAAAAAGGCGGTAAAACTAATAAATATTGAAAGATAATGAAATATATTCTCTTGGTGTTTGATTTTATACAGAAAAGAGGATATTTAATCAAAAATTAATTAAGCAACAAAAATAGTTGCTCTACTCGTATTTCCACTAAAGAATAATTTTTTAAAATGCTGTGCTAATTTTTTTTTTTATTTACTCCAGTTCATCTGAATACATAAAAGATAAAAAACACATAAAAACTACATAACTCTGCATCGAAGTGGTTAAAACGGACTGAATTAGAGTAGATAAATAGTTGCAGGCTACTATTTTGAATTTTTCTTAATTCAACAAGATTTTTTGATAGTTCCGGCTTGTGAAACAATTTTTAAGTTTTATTATATTTTTATTGTAGTGGTTAAAATACATGCTTTTGTATGTTTGATTGGAAATGCGAATATTTCCTTTAAATTAAGAAACACTTAAAAAACTAGATCAATTTAGTTGTATTAATTTTTAGAGTTCAGGATGTTTCAGTCACAAAATACCAAGAGAGATAGAAGCCATTGAATTTTGATAAGATTAACTCACCCCCCTCTTTATGACTATAACGCAAAGAGTCAAATTTCTTAGTTTTTAGGCTTAAAATCATAAAAAAAATAAAAATAAAAAAATTGTGACCTTGGTTATTTTGGAATAATAACTCTTAAAAGGCGTTTACATTTTTGACATGATTTTAAATTTTATATTTATTCATTTAGCTAAGAGCTTCGATTTAACGATCCATCATTAAGAGTATTTTGTGCATGTTTAAATGGCTTAAAAAATTAATATAAAAAAAACACAAAGCGTTTGGGTCGTAAAACCTCTGTGGTTAATAATTTATGAGGCTATAAAAAGTTCTATCCATTTTGCTTCGAATGCTTCTTTGAACTACCAGTTAATTTTTGACTTACATAAATTTGACTTTTTTGCTGCTTTGGTTATTGTGAAAGAAATGCAGTACCCAGCATTTCTTTGACGCGCCGAAATTTATAATTGTTTTTGAGAACAAAAACAATCTGTAATTTTAAATCAGTTTTATGGGACTTTAACCCGTTAGTGACTGCTGCAACAACTTTACAGGGGCGTGATACCCTCATTTTTTAATGGTTTGGAAAAGTAACGTATTTGAGTTAAAGTTACAAACATACCTTCTGTTCAGAATTGAAGCGGACTGTGCAAATAAGAGAACAACGGTTAATTATTCTTCAATCTTTATATTATCACCATCGGAGGCGATACATATATGTCAACGATTTTTGCATTCTTCAAAGAACTTTTGGTAGAACGATTTCGGAATGGCCTTTAATGGCTCAAAATGTTTTTCACGAAGCGACAATTTGAGTTTAGAGAATAGGAAAAAATCACACGGGCCATATCTGGCGAATATGGCGCTTGTTGAATGATATTGACATTGTTTTTGGTCAAATAATCGCGTACAATGCGTGATGTGTAGCTGATGCATTATCGTGGTGAAAAAACCAATATCTCTCCTTCCATAATTGTGGCCTCTTTCGCCAAATATTCTTGTAAAAAGCTTTAAAACACTTAATAATAGCATGCCGCTATCATTAAGAAGAACGTTATTTAGTTCATATTCTTCCTTCGATGTTATTAACGGAGTTGTTGATAGCGAATATACAGTTATGTTCATAAAAATAGCAGTAGTCTGTTTTAATAAAAAATTGTAAACCATTTTTGTATTATTTATGTTTTTATTAAAATTTTGAATGCAAATGAAGTAGTTTCTAGCCATTGTAATACAATAAACGAAAAATTTCCATATTTTTCTTAGAAATTCTTTTTGTTAAGAAAAAAATTAAAATTGATATTGTTCACAAAAATAGTAGCGTTCAATAGTTCAAGAAAAAAATTTGAGAAACTATAGAAAACACAAACATTTTTTTAATCGTAATCTAGTAATCACTCTATTTTGAATGACTGCGACACACATGGGTTGCATAGAATTGACTAAGTTCTGACATCTCTCAATCGGTCCATGCCAGGATTCACTCACTATTTCCTAGAGTTATCCGCTATTTTTGAGATTCGCTGCACTTAATGCATTTTTTTGTGCTCCCAAAAGGTTTTCTTTTTGGGTTTAGGTCCGGAGGCTGAGCTGGTCAATCCATTAAGTCGATATTTTTTCTTCCTAAACTATTTTTGGCCCACTTTCCTGTATGCTTCGGGTCACTATCCTGCTGATATACCCATTTCAGCGGAATATTGTCCTCAGCAAATGGTAGCATAGAGTTTCTCCAAGTATCTGAATATAAAAAAACTGATCCATGATGAAGGAAGCAGATATATGAGCCCAATGCCATGATAGGAGAAACATGTCCAAACCATAATCTTAACGTCACCATGCTTTACTGATATAACGGTGTATTTTGGATCACAAGCAATATTAACTGATATTCTCACTTATTGCCAACGACCTTTTGATCCATAAAGAAATATTTTGCTCTCATCGCTCGAGAAAATATTTCCATATTTTTCGATAGGCAACTCCAGGTGTGCTTTACCGAAAGTTATGTAGTCTTTTAATAACGCGTTTTTCGACAGTTATGGTACTTTTCGGGGGTTGGTGTGGCCAGCTTAGCTTCCAATAAACGCATTCTTATTCTCACAGAACTTATAGACATCTGAAGATCCTCTTTTAATTTTTTAGAACTGATTTGCGGATGTTGCTTTACCATTTGCACTATTTTTCCATCTGTGCGGATGTTCTTTGCACGTTAGGCTCCACGGATTTCGTGTTTATTTTGTAATTTTACAAAACATAATGAACCTATTTTTTGAGCGCTCGCGATATATTGTTATAAGGGTATTTGCATGAAGTTAAAAACAAGTAACAAGCCACTCTATTGGAAGTATTTTAGTATGTAATTTTGATATTTTCATAATATGAGACAATGTACTGCTATTTTTATGAACACAACTGTCTATCAAACAAGATAAAGCATCACACTATTTACGCAACTAAAGAGCCGATAAATAGATGCTGTACAGAACTCAATAATATCAGCGAGTATCTACTATTTACCTCCAATGTCTTAATTCATTTATAAGAAAAACCTTTCCAAGTCCCTATTTCCGACCTAATTCATTAAATCCTGTTACGCCACACCCCTCCAAATTTAATTATGACTTCTTAAAAAAAAAGTTGTCTGTGTCTTGGACACGCCTGTTGGTTTTGACGGGACAGTGTTTCTTTATCCTTGACCTTATTCTTGTCCTTTTCTTTGTTCCCAAAGTTATCCTCATTATTCCGTTATTTTCTTATTTGTCGTAAAAATTTTGCAATTCCAGTCAATTTTGTTTTTTATTTTTATCATGTGTTCGAAGACCCTCACATTCATTTCTGTTCTATAAAATTTACTGTTGCTCCAGTAGTCATAGAGTTAAAATTCCATGCAACGTTTTTTCATGGTTGTAGCATTTTTACTGCATTACGTGGTTGCCACTCTGAAGTCATGACAATAAAAATTTTTATATTTTCTTTGTGAGGCTTAATAGTACATCTATGCTGTCGTTAAATAAAATTTACCTTAGCACGTCTCCTGAGAGTAATAATTCCATGCAACGATATAACATTTCTGTTACATTAGCTGCTATCTTCACAACCTGACGACGCCAGAATTTTTATTTTTATTTGGGGGTATATTAATTTTGTCATTCCGTTTGTAACGCCCATAAGAAGGCGTGGTAGGTATAGAAAAGTATATATATTATTGATCAGCATCACCACCCGAGTTGATTTAGCCATGTCCGTCTGTCCGTCTGTCTGCGATCACGATTACAGCCGTAATTTTAAAGCTATCATCACGAAATTTAATATTTAAGCTTTTATCTAAAAAATGAAGGTCAAGTTCGTAAATGAGCCAAATTGGATGAAAACCACGCCTATCTCCCATAAAAAGTGACTTTATGACAACGGTAAAATCTCTTAGAATTCAACAAAAATGAATATATAGACTTGCAATTTTGCATATGAGTTTTGATGTTCAAACACTCTAAGTATGAAATTCAAGCAGATCGGAAGAAAACCACGCCTACCTCCCATACAAAGTGACTTTATCAAAAAGGTAAAATTTCTCTAAAATCCACAAAAAATAATGTATGGACTTGAAATTTTGCATATGAACTTTGATATATAACGTGTACTATGTGTATGGAATTCAACCAAATTGAGTGAAAACCACGCCCACTTCCCATACAAAGTGACTTTATCAAAAAACAAAAGCGAATATTTTCTGTTAAAAATATAACGAAAACGTTCTTGCAGATAAACATTTTATTGATTGCTTAAGACTTTGAATATACTTTGGTTCGACCGTGGGGGTATTTTAACTTCGGCCCAGTCGAAGATCATTTCTTACTAATTTTTTTTTATTTTTGTCTTAAGCTCAAGTATAAATCCTTTTTCTTTATTAAACATTTATCGTAGCGTATACATACATATACTCACCGAGTAATAATTCAGTGCAACTTCGTTGCATAAATATTGCATTATCGACCGATGCATTTTGAAAAATGCCTGCGCGCGGTAAAAAGTAACTTCGTCAAAAAAAACAAAAAAAAAAACAAACGCTAGCAATTCTTAAGACCTCGTTAACATTTTTTATTTAGGACAAGACTTAGGACAAGACTTGGGTAAGGATTGGGAAAAAAAGTGGGACTAGGATAATGAAAGAAATCAGAACGAGGATATAGTCAGGAATTCGGGTATGGATTAAATCAAGAGTTTGAACAAGGAAAAAGTATAATTATTAGGACAA
This sequence comes from Pherbina coryleti, assembly GCA_943735915.1. NCBI lineage: Eukaryota > Metazoa > Arthropoda > Insecta > Diptera > Sciomyzidae > Pherbina > Pherbina coryleti. The sequence goes on along the minus strand of OX030950.1, from coordinate 16,534,898 downwards.
ACATAAGAATAAGGATGTGGACAAATTTAAGAACAAAGAAAGAGATAGGGCGAAGAATAAAAACAAAGATATATTTAGATACACTGTTACGTCAAAACCTACGAGTGTGTCCACGACACCGTCTCATAAAAGCTGCGGCCAAAACTATTTGCAGTTGCAGCAGACCAATGAAATTTGATGTTTCTAAATCTACGACTTTTTTACATAGATTAAGAAATTTTCCAAATATTGGCCAAATCGGAGAATGACCGCGCCTACCTCACATATAAGACAAAGTTAAAAGTCGATGTATCTTTGGACTTCTTCAATATTTTTAAAAAACTTTTATTTGGTCTAAAATCACTTCAAAAAATATTCGTACCAAAAATGGCTATAATCAAGCCATAATTCGGTGTACCCTCCATATAAACTGAATTTTAAATATCTCGTATCTTTAAAAATAAATACTTTATTTTATTATAATCACACGCAAATATTTTCAGTATTATAGCAATGGTCTTTACTAAAAATGGGCTTGGTCAGACCAGTTTTTGGGGTACCCCTCATAAAACTTCAATTCTTAAAACCCGAGTACTTTTTCATAATCACTTCGTTTGAACAAAATAACATAGAGAACTTTATTTTATCCCAACAAAGTCTTTGCTTAAAATTGCCTGATTAATACATTGTTTGGGATACCAAATTGGGATAGTAAACAAAAAAAAAAAATAACTGGCCATTTTAGCCCTTGAAAGGACTTTGACCTAGCTTCTTATGATCAATTGTGCTGTGCGAGTTATTAAGTTTGTACACAATTGACCGAGAAATGGACCTACATGCTTAACGCCGACTCCGAACGGCGATGAACGGAATGTTCTTTTTCTCAAGAAGCTTTACATGGCATTTTTATTACTCTCTGAGGTTTGCCATTGTCTGCAGAGAGGTGGCGGCCGTACAGAAAAATTATTTTAATTCAAATAATTTTCTGTCGCTGCTGGGGTTCGAACCTGGGTCTCCAGGTTCTTTGACATAGCGGCCACGCACTTTAACCAACTATGCCACGGACGCCACTATTGGGATAGTACAATTTTCTAAAAAGGTGTGCATTCAAAAAGTTTGTAATATTAATATTTAATGGGGCTCTATTTTGGATAAATAAGTACGGGTTAGACCAACTTGGAAATAACTGTACCCAATTTTACTCATGTTTAAAGTGAGTTTTTTTGGTACAAAACTTGATTCGATCATATATACTCTCATTTAAAATGTTCTGTCCCTAACTCATATACAATATAACACTTTTAATAGCTTCATGCGTTGAGGGTTTTATTGGAAGTGGTCGTATTTGTGGGCGGACTACGCCTATTGTTTGCATATTTCGTAGTTTCGATGCTACTTTCACACATACCATATCGTATATATGTACCTCAATTATTTCCCAAACAGAAAGAAAAAGGTACAAATACATTACGTTAAAAAATGTGTGTCCCATTATGTCGCATTGAAATTATTTCTAACAATTTGTGTATCAGTAGCTTCATGCGAAAGAAGTTTTTCAAAGCTTAAATTAATTAAGACTTATTTAAGGTCTTCCATGGGACAGGAAAGGCTTTCCGATCTTGCTATTTTATCCATTGAAAACGAGCTTGCAAGTAATATTGATTTCGATGAGGTTATTTTGATGACGATATCGGGAAAAAATAAAGATAGATAAGGAACGAAATGAAGAATATAAATGAAAGCAAAAAGAATGGTACCTGTATCTTTGTGACTTTGTCATCATTTTTGCTTTTTGTTTTTACTAACTGATATCGCCCATTTCACATTGAAGTGATCAGTTGCACTGACTATCTCCGATTTCTCTCAAATATTTTTCTTGCATTGGTTTATTGATTTGAAAACCAAATTCGAAGTTATAAATTTTTAGAATAATTGTTCGCGGCCAAAATAGGGTCTATTTGGAGACAACGTAGCTCAATCAACTTCAGACCGATTACCGGAAATATAGTATCATTGGAAAACTTATTTTATCTATTTTGAGGAAAAGTACAAAATTTTTAAAAATATTGCAATAAGTTGACTCATTCTTAATTTGTTTAAGTTTAATACCATGCCAGCAACACGAGCTATAATTTTTTTTTTTATGTTTATAATTTTCATTTTTTTTAGTTTTTACGTTAGGTTATACCTTTCCAATGATATAAAATGAAGATGTGATTTTAACGGGTTTAGAAGTTATATTGTAAAACGTGAAGTCTTAATAAATTTTCAATACAAATTCAACTAGCTATTTAATTTTTATTTTTTGTAAAAAAATAAAGAAAAAAAAAATTGGATGCCAATTTCATGTATAGCTGAATTATATACTTTATATTTACTTTTTTTTTTGTAAAAGAATAAACCTGTTTTTTGTTAAACTCCCAATTTGATTTAAATTATTTGGTTAAGCGCAACAAAATGTATTGAACGTCACAAAATGTATTGAACGTCACTCTGTTGTTTTTTCTGAAATTGCTTATTATTTAAGAGTTTTTTATTCTTTATCGCTGCAAGTCTACTGCTTTGAAAATAACCTCTATGTTGTCTTTTTGGAGAAAAATTTTAAGTTTTTCGTTAAAATTGTTAAAATTGTAAAATATGTAGGGATTTTTGGTAAAAAATTATTATTTCTGTAACTGAAATGGCAATTTTTGCAAAATCTAATTTAACTGATTAAATAACTTCATAAACATCACCACTAAAAATTTTTAGTGATTTTTCCCGTATATCTGCTGTGTGACGTTCAATACAAAAATCGTATAAAAACCATAGAAAAAATGTTTTTTGCAATCCTAAAAACAACTTCGAATTCTCCATTAACTTTCACTTAATTTGACTACTCTAACGGGAAAATTTAAAAATCATTAAAAACAAAACATGAAAACCTCTTTGTGTACGTTTTTTTGCAATTGACCCAATATTGATTTCGATAAGGTTATTTAAAATTTTGGAGCTCTTAAAGTAAGAAAAGTTCGTTTTTAAGACAACGCCATTAATAAGATTTCTTTGTTAAACCTTATACCTACATATACAAATATTTATCTGAAAATGTAATGTTTTTGTTCCGTCAGTTTTTAAGACTGCGAAGTTAATATGTTTTGTTTTTTACTTTATGCCTACATATCAAATATGTAGACACCTGAAAATGTAATATTTTTGTTCTGTTTTTTGCAAATTCTTATTGTTTGTCATATGGTGTTTGTTTTTTTTTTTCGTAAAACATAAAGATAATAATAAAAACACTTAATCTCATCGAATTGGTTTCTTTTTGCATTTAGAAATTTTTTATAGGGGTGACACCATGAGTATCCGCCCCGGGTGTCACCAAGCCTAGGAACGCCACTGATTCGTGAACTGTTTTAAAATAATTATCAGTTGTCCAATAATTTGGGTGCATATGAACATGTGTACCAAGTTTCATGTAATTATCTCAACTCCTTCCGATAATTCTACGCTTAGTAGTAGGTTCTACGAAAATTTTTATTTTCTTGCGTTAATACAAAAGCAATTAAAAATTAAAAAAAAAATACTTATTTCTATATAAAAATTACTCCCTTAAGCTTAAAAAAGGAGTTGGCTGTGTCGTGGACACACCCGTAGGTTTTGACGTGGCGAAGTTTCTTGTTGTTGTTGTTAATGTTGATGTTGATGTTGATGTTGATGTTGATGTTGATGTTGATGTTGATGTTGATGTTGATGTTGATGTTGATGTTGATGTTGATGTTGATGTTGATGTTGATGTTGATGTTGATGTTGATGTTGATGTTGATGTTGATGTTGATGTTGATGTTGATGTTGATGTTGATGTTGATGTTGATGTTGATGTTGATGTTGATGTTGATGTTGATGTTGATGTTGATGTTGATGTTGATGTTGATGTTGATGTTGATGTTGATGTTGATGTTGATGTTGATGTTGATGTTGATGTTGATGTTGATGTTGATGTTGATGTTGATGTTGATGTTGATGTTGATGTTGATGTTGATGTTGATGTTGATGTTGATGTTGATGTTGATGTTGATGTTGATGTTGATGTTGATGTTGATGTTGATGTTGATGTTGATGTTGATGTTGATGTTGATGTTGATGTTGATGTTGATGTTGATGTTGATGTTGATGTTGATGTTGATGTTGATGTTGATGTTGATGATGTTGATGTTGATGTTGATGTTGATGTTGATGTTGATGTTGATGTTGATGATGTTGATGTTGATGTTGATGTTGATGTTAATGTTGCTGTCAATGCTGATGTTGATATTGATGTTGATGTTGATGTTGATGTTGATGTTGATGTTGATTTTGATGTTGATGTTGGTGTTGATGTTGATGTTGGTGTTGGTGTTGGTGTTGGAGTTGGAGTTGCTGTTGGTTGTGGAGTTGGAGTTGCTGTTGGATTTGGAGTTGGTGCTTTTCTTTTAGCTTTTTTTTTGCTTCCCCATTGGTTTTGCTCTAATTTCAATTAATCCAGCAAAAGTGATGCATATCACATTAGGTGGTTCCCTGAGGGTCTTTGACACGCCGTATATTTTATTTTTTTTTTTTTGTCATATCGTCGTTCGTAAATTATTGTGTTCTATATCACAAAATTGAAAAAATGGAGATAAGACTGGTATATAGGTAAATTTTTCGAGATCTATCGATCTGTGTCATCAGTTTGCTTTTATCTTTTATAGTTTTCGAAATATGAGACATCGACTTTGTGCTATACAACACTGTTCTGACAAGCTTCGTAACCTATTGTGTTCTATATGCAAAAAATCGTGCATATAGAACAAAAACGAAGCAAAAATACTAAATAAAAAAATATTTTTTAATTTTGTTCTATATCCAAGTCTAAATAAAGTTATTAAAGTTATTATTTGGAGGTCTTTGTATTTTGCTGTTTTTTTGTTCCCGCTTTAGATTGCAGTTGGTAAATAAAATGAAACAAAAAAGAAAATAAAATACCCATCATAAATAACATAAGGTTAGAAGTTTAATTTTACAACAACGTTTAAAAAAAGCTTAATACTAAGAATAAGAATGGATAAGCAATAGATAAGAAGATATCATTGGAGAAAGTAAATGATGTGAAAAGTTTATACAACTTTTTATCACTTGATGCGGTGGCATACTTCAATAGGGGTATTCACGGGTTGATGCGAATTGCAAGAATGCGAAAATGCAACATATTTTTCGCACTAACGCGTGAGCATCAATATTGTAACTTTACGATAGCGGAAAGAAATATATTGCCACCTTATTTTAAACAACAAAAACTTATTAAAATCACAAACTTAGCCTTTTTTAAGTTTTACCCAGATGGCAACTATGCTTGAAAACACCCATAACATGAATCATCTGTTTCGCATCACTGTTTGTGCGCTTTCGCAATAGGTTTGAGCAGTGCGTAATTCAAGAAGAGTCCCAAAATTGCTTCTAATGTGTTTGATGTTGGAATGAAGCAAAAATTCGCAATCTTGCATTTTCGCATCGTCGCAACTGTGTTTCGCATCAACCCGTGAATACCCATAATAATTTGTTTAATACAATTTAAAATATAGGTACAACTTTTTGTCTTCGTTTTTTTAACAAACTTGCTTCAATTAAAAAATCTCCGTAAATCAAGCATGAACTTCGTGGAATCGAAGTCAAATAAATTTGGTTAATTTTTTACTTGATTTTGTAGTCGAAACTTACCTTTTAAGAAATAAACAGGTATTGATTTAAGTGGACTCATAAGAACATATGTATAAAATTAAGTTAATATTATAATATATGAAATAAAGTTTTTGTTGAGTGAAATCACATTGATTTTCATTTCTCCAATACATATTACATTTTGTTCTATATGCTATAAAACAAGAAGAGTTTCATAAATAAGTGCATATACTTAGAACAAATTATTTTTTTTTAAACGCATCTTACTCTAAAAAACGCTTCCAAGGATGAACATTTTTTTTGACAGAAAAAACTACAAACTCTTGATCTTTCATTGGTAAGAAAATCGCGGTAGATTTTTCGGTTCAGTTTTATACTAAACTTTAAACTTGATTTACCAAAAAAACATTTTTGTCATATAGAACACAATAACTTGCGAACGACGATATGCCCGAAGACCTCACCTTCGTTTTCGTTCCTTAAAATTTACCGTTGCACCAGTAGTCACAGAGTTAAAAATCCATGCAACGTTTTTTCATGGCTTAGCATTTTTACTGCATTATGTGATTGCAACCCTGAAATCATGACAACAAGAATTTTTTTTGTAATTTAGTTGTGAAGCGTAATAACACATCCCTGCTGTCGTAAAACAAAATTTACCGTAGCACTCCTCCTGAGTGAGTAATAATTCCATGCAACGATATTACATTTCTGTTACATAAGCTGCTATATTTACGACCTGACGACGCCGGAATTTTTTTTTTTTATTTTTGTCGTAAAGCCATATATAAAACCTTCATTTTCCTTTTTAAACTTTTATCGTAGGTTATTTACTCATTGAGTTAAAATTTAATGCAACGCCGCTGCATGAATGTTGCGTTATCGATCTTTTAGCGGCTCTCTCAGCGTCCCCATGGCGTCAGAAATTTTTCGTTTAATTTTGTTGTGAGGGCTTACAGTAGGCCTTTATTGGCGTGTCGTATTTTTAATCTTAGCACTAATACTCAGCGAGTAATAATTCCATGTAACAAATTTTCAGTTGCGTTGCTTACGTAGCTCCCACTACGTCCCTATGCCGTATTAAATTTTTTTTGTGTTTTTTTAATATAGTCAAAGAATTAACCTTTATGGTCGTACTATTTTTTTAATCATAGCTCTTATACTTAGCGAGTAACAATTTAATGAAATGCAGATGAATTTTTAAAAAATTCATTTTTCAACTTGTAAAAAGCCTAGCAAATTTAGCTCTATTTTAGGGAAATTAGGGAGGATTTGAGGATCCTTGAGCTGCACTAATTTTGCTCTGCTTTATTATTATTTTAGGGCAGGATGTCGGGTATCCTGAAGAAAGGGTGGATGTCGGGTATCCTGAAAAGAGAGAGAGAAAAGGAAAAGCTTCTGGTTTCCAACAAATTAGTGGAGATCTTCTCTAATATGAGATTTATTAGAGAAAATAACTCCGCAAAGTTTTAGAGTAAAACAGGATTACAATTTATATAATATTTATTGAGAAGAGCGGAGCTCGTTAAAAATTAAAGAATTATAAGTGATAGTACAATTTATCTTTATATATAAATCTTATCGAGAAGAGCGGAGCTCGTTACCTTGTGGTGGTTGAAAACAGAAGAAAGCAAATTCAAACGGAAGTTATAAGTGTTACTTAAACTCTAGGTTTAATATACAATAGTGTACTAAAAAAAAAGGGAACAATTCAAGCGGAAGATATAATGTAATTTAGAAGCTATGTTTAATAAACAAAGTACTACAGTACTAAAATTAGTTCATATTTGGTAAGTAGTCGGTTTAAGGTATTCAGACTTTTCAATACATAATACTCCATTAAAATTAAAGCAAACAATTCAAATTAAAGAAACTATTTTAAAACGTTATTTATGTAGAAAACAAAATAAGGAAATGCCTGTTGGCGTTGACATAGCGCCCGCCTTGCACTTGTGCAACATTTACAAAATATTTTTAAGATACTGTAACGCTCGTATGGCCTTCACCAGTTGTTCTCTCGGATCATTGCTTATGCTCCTTTCTCGTTTCGGTCGGACTGAGTTACACTCACGTTGTCGTGAACGCCGCTGCGGTGGAGTGGACCTTCGTTCAGGTGATCCACGGACTAACTTAAGCTGAAGCCGATGAGCAACGCTTGTGCGTTTTGTTGATTTTGTTACAGTGTCACGGGCTCGTTGCGCGGTTTTGTCTTTGTAGATAATACGGGCGTGCTTGTATTGGTGGAGGAGCGTATGGTGGATATCCCCACACACGTTGCAAACAGCCTTTGAAGTACATTTCCAAACGGAGTGGGACTGAGCCAGACAGTTGGAACAATACCCATGTTTGCGGATTGTTTGCCTGCGCTCCAAGGTGTTCATGCTAAGGAACAGCTTGCAGAAGCGTACGGAGTGCCTTTGCTTGCAGAGTCGACACTGGTATAAGTGGCTAGAAAAAAGAATTAGATTAGTATAAGTTTTGTGGTTGGTACGTTATAAAATGAGTTGTGTAGAGTTTAAGAGATATTATTTTATTGAAGAGATAAAATGTAAGAGATGATTTATTTATGTATAGAGAGAATTTGAGAAGAAAAACTGCATGGAAAAATAAAATGAAAAATCTTAAGCGGTGGGTAAAATACAAAGTTTTACTATCGGTCGCGTGACTATACCATTCTGGGTTCGAATGTCAGCCACTCTTACTCTATTATCTGCTCCGAGATAGGACTTTATCACACGACCAAGCCGCCATTCCGTAGGTGGAAGTAACTCATCCTTGAGCACGACAAAATCTCCCTCGCATATGTTGCGTTCTGGGAACTTCCATTTATATCTCTTGTGCAACTCTGCGAGATATTCTTCCTTCCAACGTCGGCTAAACTGGTGGTGGAGGATTTTTATTTTTTCCCATCTATTTATGAGGGACAAATTTTCTTTATTGAGTTCAGGGATCGAAACTAGGGGAGCTCCGCGCAAAAAATGTCCAGGGGTCAATGGTAGGAGTTGGGATGGGTCATCGCTTATTGGAGATAACGGTCGGGAGTTTAAGACAGCTTCAATGCGAGTCAGAAGGGTAGAAATTTCTTCGAAATTAAACTTTTGATTCTGAGTGACTTTTTTAAAATGTATTTTAAAGCTTTTAACGGCGGCTTCCCACAACCCTCCCATATGAGGAGTGCTAGGTGGTATAAATGACCATTTAAAACCTTGAGTAATGTATTTGCGAGAAATATCAGAAGCAGCTTTTTGAATGAAGAGCTCATATTCTTTTAGAAGCGTGCGATTCGCTCCAACGAAATTACGTCCATTATCTGAGTAAATCTTTTTAGGAAACCCGCGTCGACCAACAAAACGTGTAAATGCTGCACAAAATGCCTCGGTTGAGAGATCAGAGACTGCTTCAAGATGTATGGCCTTTGTCGAGAAACATACAAAAACGCTTACGTAGCCTTTGAGCAGGGGGGCTCGTCTTAACGCTGAAGATTTGAGTTGGAATGGACCAGCAAAATCAACTCCTATGACGGTAAAGGCTGATGTGAAGTCAACTCGTTCTGGCGGTAGAGCAGCCATAATTTGGGTTTGCACTCTCTGTTTGTAGATGGTGCATACTTTACATTGAAGAACACAATGTTTAATTTTATTTTTGAGTTTTGGAATGTAAAATTCCAGTCGCACAACTCTGAGCATTAACTGGTGTTCCGCGTGTAGAAGTGTTTTATGAGTGAATTCGAGCAAGAGCTTACACAATCGGGATTTTTCGGAGAGAATGATTGGGTGACGTTCGTTATAGCTGATAGCTGCGTTGGCTAAACGACCATTCGCTCTTAAAACTTGATTTTTGTCCAAAAATGGATTCAATGGTAATAGAGAGCTTTTTTTCGAGATTGGAAGAGAGTTTTTCAGTTTGTCGTACTCCTCGGGATAGAACATGGCTTGAGTTATGGCTATAAGCCTTAGTTTTACATAACTGATCTCGGACTGGGTTATGTCTCCCCGGCTTTGATTGACCTGATCACGGTATCTGGGTAAACAGGCGTGGATGAATCGGAACATATAAGATAGTACTCGAAGGGCTCGAGAATACGATGAAAACGCGTTTAGAAGATCGTTTTCTGGAGTAAGAGCATGCAGCACTTCAATTTTTCGAGTTTCAGGCAGTGCCATGACATCGTGTTTGAGATTGGGCCAATTTTGGGGTGGTTGCAATAACCAGGATGGTCCGTGCCACCATAATGAGTTGTGTGTTAGATCTTGTGGGGTGCCCGCCTCGTGTGCCAAGATAAGCGATTCATTTTGTGTGCGGGGTTTTCGTTTGTAGGGACGTATCGCCAATTGGCATTTTTCACATTTTTGAGGATTTCAGTTATCCTATTAGCGACATAGGTTTTCCAAGTGTACGGAGGCTTTTCCAGCCAGGCCAGGACAATCGAGGAATCTGACCACAGGAAGAGCTCGTGCTCCGGTATTTGGAGTTGTGATGTGATGTGTTTAACTAATTTTGACAGAAGAACTGCTGCACACAATTCCAGTCGGGGCAAACTTATAGTTTGGAGGGGTGCCACCTTGCTTTTAGCGACTAGCAAGTATGACGTAGTTTTGGAGATAGAGACCATATTGCGAATGTACAGGGTGGCACAATACGCTTTTTCGGAGGCATCACAGAATCCATGTATCTGTATGCTTTGATTAGGAGAGAAGCCAATCCATCTTGGGATGTTTATGTTTTCGATGGTTGATAAGTTTTCTAGAAAAGAGTTCCATTTTATAAGAGAAACTGGTTTGACACACTCGTCCCAATCTGTGCCTTCCAGCCAAAGTTGTTGCAAGAGCATTTTAGCTTGGACAATTATCGGGGATAACCATCCAGCCGGGTCAAACAGGGCTGCTACTGCTGACAGAATTTGTCGCTTTGTAGCAGATGAGGTGGGACTTGGAGCTTTTATGGTGTAGCAAAATGAATCGCTTATTGCATTCCATTTGATTCCCAAGGTTTTTGTGGAACTTGCATCATACAATTTTAAAAAATCAGCATTAAGAATGTCTTCTGGGGGTAAGGGTGACAGTAATTCTGGATGATTGGCTGTAAACTTTTTTAATGGTAGGCCCGCTGTTTTCAGTGCACTGATCAACTGGGTTTGAGCCTTTTGCGCAGATTTTATATCGTGACCACCAGTCAAGACATCGTCTACGTAAGTTTCACGCAGTAAAATTTGAGATGCTAAAGGGTGAGACGTTTGACAGTCTTTTGCTAATTGGTGCAGCGTTCGTATGGCCAAAAATGGAGCGCAGTTTACTCCAAATGTAACTGTTTTGAGAGAATAATCTTCGATTTTCTGATAAGGGTTGGTTCGGAAGAGAATTCGCTGATATTCTCGATCTTCTTTGTTTACTAGGATTTGTCGATACATTTTTTGTATGTCGCCGTTGTAAACAAATCGGTAAAAACGCCAATTGAGGATGACGCTCATAAGATCCGATTGAAGAGTGGGGCCCGTATGGAGAACATCATTAAGTGATAACCCACTGTGAGTTCTTTTAGATGCATTGAAGACAACTCGCATCTTCGTAGATGAGCTTTCGGGTTTAATCACAGCGTGATGGGGAAGATAAAAAGAGAAGAACTTGCCATCCTTTTGAATTTCTTGAGAACTTGTTTTCTCCATATGATTGGCTGTCAAATAGTCCGAAAGGGCTTCATTATATTGGATTTGAAGTTCGGGCTGTTTTTTAAGAGTCAGTTCCATACGAGTATACTGCCCGTAGGCAACATTTCGAGAAGAACCCAGAGTCACTTCAGAAGGAAAGCTTTTCTTGAAAGGGAGACGTACAACGTATCGACCATTGGTCTCGCGAAAGGTAGTATTTTTGTACAACTCTTCACAGTATGCGTCTTCTTCTGATATATGACGGGTCTCCGGAACTTCTTCGACTTCCCAAAACCTTTTGAGAAGTTCACTTAAAGAAATCTCGTTATTTTCAGAGACATACGTTGAGTATGAACTGGAATGTGCTGGAACTTCAGAATGACGAATAAGAGGGCCGCTAAGAAACCATCCAAAAACTGTTTTTTGAGCCAAGAGACTACCAAAAACCTTAGATCGGATTCCTTCTAGCATAATATAAGGGATAATATCACTGCCTAGGACCATGTCTATTTGCGCAGGGATATAGAAGTTTGGGTCAGCGAGTTCAATACCCGCAATATTCCCTAAATTGAGCGTTGAAAATGGATAAGAAGGCAGAAAGTTGGTGAGTTTTGAGAGAACAAGTGCTTGCACTTTTAGTTTGAAATTAAGAGATTTTGTAACGAGATTTAAGAAACATATTTTGTGCGAGCTTCCAACGAGGCTACCACCCATACCAGAAATATTGGTAAAGTGTTTTTTGACTGGCAATGCCAGACGAGTCTCGACTTTCTCAGAGATAAACGTTCTTTGAGAACCTTGATCAATTAGCGCGCGAATAGTGAATAGCTCGTCGAGATGTTGTATATGAACTAGGGCTGTGGGTAAGACCACTCGAGCTTCATTTGCTACAAAATGAGAAGAAACTTCGGCCACATCTTCTGGTCTGAAGTGTGCTGGGTCTTGGTTTGAATCCTCATGGGAATCGGATGTTTGAATGTGCATAGAATTAGCTGAGCTGCTTCTCGATGTACAAGGATCGGAGTTTTGACCAGCATTTTCTTGCGTTTTAACATGTAGCATTGTATGATGCTGTTTCTTGCAATAAAGACAAGAAAACGAGCTTTTGCACTGCTTTTTTTGATGAGAATAGGCTAGGCAATTTGAACAATACTTATATTGCTTTACGAAATCTACTCTTTCTTGAGCCGAAAGAGCTTTAAATTTGGGGCACAGTCTTAGTGAGTGATTTTCTTTGCATACCAGACAGTATGAATAATTCACTTTTGGCTTGTGTTCTACATGGAAATTTTGCACTTGGAGTTTGTGTGGAGAGTTGTTTCGTTGAGATTTATTATGAAAAGGGTGAGATTGAGGTTTGCTCTGAGTAAGCTGCTGATTTCTGTACTGAGAAATAGCATACGTCGCTTTGGGCTTAGCGTTTCGAATGCTATTAATTCGTTCAACCACTTCGTAGCGTGACGTGAGAAACTTATCCATTTGTGACCATGTTGGCAGTTCTTTTCGGTTATTTAGTGACTGTTCCCAGAGCGCCAACGTGTCCTCCGGGAGTTTTGTAGAGCAAAGATAAATAAGTATGGGGTCCCAGTTCTCTACCGAAACAGCTTGAGATGACAACATTGATATACAATCGTTGACAGTTGATTGTATTCTTTGAATGGCTGTACTATTCTCTGTGGTCGCTGCTGGAATGCCAAATAAGACTTTAAGCTGATTGTCAACAAGAATTCGTTTATTTTCATAACGAGTTCGAAGAGCTTCCCATGCTAGAGGAAAATTTTCGTCACATAGCTGGTATCTTTTAACAATATTTCCCGCAGGTCCTCGGGTCTTGTTACGCAAATGATACAGCTTTTGTGCTGGGGTTAATTTAGGGTGACTACTGTAGACAGCCGTAAACATGTCTCTAAACGATGGCCAGTCCTCATAACTCCCAAAGAAAATTTCCGTATCACAAGGCGGAACTTTAATAAAGGCTGCGCTTGTGTTGAGTTCATGGATTTGGGTGCAATTAAGATTGTTTTCGGAAGCGATGGGTTTGGTGATCAATTTGTCTTGCCAAATGCCCTGCAGATCCATTATTTGAGACCTACATAAGTGATATGCATCGGAGCATGCATTAAATTTGGCCTTAGCAGAGTCTTTGAACTCCTTGTTTGCTTCTGCATCATCAGAGATCATGACTTCTTCAAAGGCTTTCACGAGCTTGTTCCACCTTTCATCGATGTCGTGAATTTTTACCGTAAGGATATTATCGGTGTGTTCTTCCGGGGAAGAAGAATCGAAGTTAGAGCAAAAGGTGACTAACAAGTCCGAAGCAAATATGTATTTGCTTGTGACACTCATTTTGTTTAGGCAAGCGATTTTTTATAAATTGTGAGAAATTTTATAAAATTGTTAGGGAAAGAAAAAAAGAAAAAACCCCCAGGAGATATCTGCGTGGATAGTTTGCAATATTCCTGCTGACTGAGATCAGGAAATATATGCCTTAGAAAGTTTGACAAGACGATATTATTCTCCTTTGAAAAATATCTTATTTCGATTAAATTGTATACTTCATAAATTTTCTGAGAGTATGAATGAAATGTATAAGTAAGTATATATATACATATATTTATTACTCTGACGATGATTGAGTTAAGTGTGTATATGAACAGGAACAAATAGGAAATAATTATTTAATTTGAATTTTTAGTTTAAACAATATATATTTTTTTTCTCAGTGTATCGAATGAACGATGGCTATGGTAAGTGTGTGTTCGTAATCAAATAAATGTTGTAAATTTTTAGTGTAACGGAATATTTTTGTTTTGTTCTCAGTGTATCGAATGACCGATAACTATGGTAAGTGTGTGTGTGTGTGTGTGTGTTCGAAAACAAATAAATGTTTAGAATTTTTGTATAAGGCAATATTTTTTCTCAGTGTATCGAATAGACGATGACTAGGGTAAGTGTGTGTGTGTGTGTGTTCGAAAACGAATAAATGTTTAAAATTTTTGTGTAAGGCAATATTTTTTTTCTCAGTGTATCGAATGAACGATGACTATGGTAAGTGAATGTGTGTTCGAAATCGAATAAATGTTTAAAATTTTAGTATAAGGCAATATATTTTTTCTCAGTGTATCGAATGAACGATGACTAAGGTAAGTGTGTGTGTGTGGGTTCGAAAACGAATAAATGTTTAAAATTTTAGTATAAGGCAATATATTTTTTCTCAGTGTATCGAATATATAAAAATTGTGGTAATTGTGAGTGAAATTAAATAATAAAAATACTGATAAATTTTCTTTTTAATTTTAGGTTATTTTAAAATTTCGCAAAATTTAATTTTTATTTTCAGTGTATCAATTGTATAAGATTGTGGTAAGTGTGAGTGAGTTTGTTATTTTAAGTTATTTTAAAATTTCGCAAAATTTAATTTTTATTTTCAGTGTATCAATTGTATAAGATTGTGGTAAGTGTGAGTGAGTTTGAAAATAAAATATTTGATAAATTTTATTTTTAATTTTAAGTTATTTTAAAATTTCGCAAAATTTTATTTTTATTTTCAGTGTATCAATTGTATTGTTTATTTTCATGTATCGATTGTATGATAATTTTGATAATGTCTGTGTGTGTGCAAGTGTGTGTGTGTGTGTGTGTGTGTTCGAAAACGAATACATAAATGTTTAAAATTTTAGTATAAGGCAATATATTTTTTTTCAGTGTATCGAATATATAAAAATTGTGGTAATTGTGAGTGAAATTGAATAATAAAAATACTGATAAATTTTCTTTTTAATTTTAGGTTATTTTAAAATTTCGCAAAATTTAATTTTTATTTTCAGTGTATCAATTGTATAAGATTGTGGTAAGTGTGAGTGAGTTTGAAAATAAAATATTTGATAAATTTTATTTTTAATTTTAAGTTATTTTAAAATTTCGCAAAATTTTATTTTTATTTTCAGTGTATCAATTGTATTGTTTATTTTCATGTATCGATTGTATGATAATTTTGATAAATGTGTGTGTGTGTGTGTTTTTTTTTTTTTTTTTTTTTTTTTTTTGTTAAAGACGACAGGAGGGAATCTTTTATAGACAAATGGAAGCCCGTACTTCCAAATAGTGTCAGAGTCCCTGGTATGGTATACTGACTAAACCACTCCTTACTTTTCTCTTCTCCTGCAAGACCCTACGGAACCACCAATCGAGGCATTACTTCGTAGGGCAGGATTGAGTATGTTTACTCATCTACGATTCTACGCTTCTTCTTAACAAAGAAACGTTTTGCAGATCATGCTTGTTTATATTCCAAAGCGATGATGTGCTGTGCTTAATATGCAATGACGCGTTGTAGGCTCATCGTGATGATGATGCATCAGGTGGTGACCGCCTCGGGAAATGGTCCCTAGCCGAAGACGCTGACGGTGCTAACGACTGCGGTCTCTTCTTGGAGAGGGGATTTCGGGGGGAGGCCGCTTCGGGAAATGGTCCCTTGACGAAGACGCTGACGGTGCTATCGACAGCGGCCTTTTCTTGGAATGGCATCACTTCGGGCATATGAATCCCTAGACGAAGACGCAAGGTACAATCGACTGCAACACCTTCCAAGATGAGCGCAGGGCTTCATCACCCCCTAACCTCTGATCTTCAGCAAATCTGCACGGTGCGGCCTACCAACTTTGTCTATAGCATAGAGTCTGCAGTTGATCTGCGCAGTCTTTCTACACGACGCAGTTCTTTGGTTATGGCGCATGCCATATTGCCTACTGAGATCCAGTTTTCTTCAGAGTTAAGCATAATGCCCACGAGAGTTTCCACTGTTGGTGACCTCCCTAGGTTATTGCTTAGCTCTAGTCTTTCCGCGTTAAATTTCGGACAGACGAAGAAGACATGTTCGGCGTCTTCAATAACACTTCCAGCACAGAAACTGCAAAACGGATTTTCGTCGTGCTTGAATCTATGAAGGTACGACTTAAAGCACCCATGACCAGTTAGTATTTGGGTGAGGTAGTAATCTACCTCACCATGACGCCTGTTAAGCCACGGTTCCAAATTTGGAATTAGGCGGTGCGTCCATCGTCCGTTCTGTGATGCCTCCCAGCGCATCTGCCACACTGCTACACTGCGATCTCGCGCTATCCTACGTTTGGAGGACTTAGGCAGTTCGAGTGGAAGCGAATCGTATGTCACGTTCTCGTTCGCAAGAAGATCTATAGGGGGAGTACCCGCAATAACCAGCGCTGCATCCGAGGAGACAGTTCGGAACGCACAGCATACTCTAAGTGCACAGATACGATACACCGATTCCATGCTTCGTAAGTAGGAGCTGAATCTGGTTGCCTCGACCCATATGGGGGCTGCGTACAAAAGTATTGATCTGACGACAGTAACTATGATCTTTCTACGGGTTTGTCTAGGACCTCTGGTATTCGACAAAATTCTTGTTAGCGCTGCAGCTGCGCTTCCCGCTTTTCCACTTGCGTATAAAAGATGCTGCTTAAAGTTAAGCCTATGATCTATCATAACGCCAAGGTATTTAACGAATGGTTTCGATACAATTGTATGTTCACCAACCGATATTCTAGCGGTCTCAACGACTTTTCGGCTGCTTATTAGCACTGCCTCGGTTTTGTGCTCAGCCAAACTGAGACCCGCTGTATTCAGCCACTGCCGCACTGCTATAATCGCTTGGTTGCACTTATCTTCAACCTCGAGCAAATGCTTTGCTACTACTATGAGGGCAATATCATCTGCGAACCCGATAATATGGGCCCTCTCTGGCAGCTGTAGACGTAGTACTCCGTCATACATTATGTTCCATAGGACTGGACCCAACACTGATCCTTGTGGGACTCCGCCAGTAACTTTATACTTTTCAGTACCCCCTTCTGTTTCGTAGTAGAGAATTCTATCCTCGAGGTAATCTCGAATGATTCTACAAAGGTAGGAGGGGACGCTAAAGCGCGCAAGAGCTTCCAGTATTCTGGTCCAATTCGCAGAATTGAATGCGTTTTTTATGTCGAGTGTTGTAACTAGACAGTACTCTTTGTCACCGTACAACCATCGAGTTCCTGAGATTGCATGGAGTGCAATTTTTTTCACCGCTCCAATTGCATCTATTGTTGACCGAGCTTTGCGGAAACCATACTGTTGGTTGGAAAGATCTCCGGCATCTTTAATTGACGCATCCAGTCTATTGCTTATCAATCGTTCTAGGATTTTGCCGGCAGTATCGAGCATACAAAGTGGACGATAGGCCGATGGATCCTCTATGGAACTAGTATTCTTCGGGATCAACACAAGTCTTTGTCGCTTCCACATTGTTGGGAAGACGCCATCTTTTAGGCATGTATTGTAGAGGTCAACGAAAACCTCTATTTTCTGCTCTATCGCAATCTTGAGCACCTTATTTGGGACTCCGTCAGGTCCGTGGGCTTTATTGTCTTCAACTTCTTTGGCTATTTTTAGGAGCTCCTCATTGGTTACATTTTGAAAATTTTGTAACTCTGTTTCAACTTCTCTGTTTAGTGCTGGCGTGTCGGGTTGTTGTGGAAATAGTGTGTGGACTATGTTCCTCAACAGTATGGGACACGTAGGTGTTGGTTGTCTAAACGAAGAGAGCTTCTTCATAACGAGCTTATATGCAAAGCCCCAGGGCTGCTGTTCAGCGTCGTCGCAGATTTGGTTGAAACAATGGGATTTGCTCATTTTTATAGCCTTTCTAAGTTGAGTTCTTGCGGCTTTGAAACGCCACTGGTTTGGTAGAAATTCCTCTGTGCCTCTCGAGCGATAGTATGTACGTCTCGCTCTTATGCAGCACCTTCGCAGGCTTGAAATTTCATCAGTCCACCAGTAGACTGGCGCCCGGTGATTGTTACCTCTACCTTTTCTAACCATCGCGGCGTCGCATGCTCTTATTACAGTCTTCATCACTTGCGAGGCCTTGTCTCTAGCATTGCCAGTTGCAGACATACCTGCGAGCATGACCTCTAGAACGCCGGTATCCAGAGTGCTTTCTTTGTATCTCCTCTGGTTTTTGCACACCCTTCTTATGACGGAGTCTCCCGTGCTGAATATGATTGCGTGGTGATCGCTTCCGGTGTAGTGTTCGCTTACTTGCCAGGCAGTTTTTGGCAATAGGCTGCTACTCACAAAAGTTAGGTCAATTATGGAACCCATCCCAGCTCTTTCAAATGTGTTTTGCTGTCCAGAGTTCAGCGTAACGATATCTAAGCTCGCAAACGCCTCCAGAAGTGCTTGACCTCTCGAATTTGTTCTTGGGCATCCCCAGTCAGTTGACCATGCATTAAAGTCACCCGCGATAACTATTGGGTGTCTTCCTACAGCATCATCTGCTATTTCTTCTAGAACATTCGTGGCTTCTTGTAGAGTAAGGCTTGGGGGTAGGTAGCAGCTATAGACATAGAGTCCACCTAGTTTAGCCCTCACGAAATAGTTCATAGATTTTGTGTCTCTAATTTGCTGCTGTCTTTGGCCACAGTACCATATGGATGTTTTCCCAGATCTATCACTGATCTGGTCACCGGAGTTCCTAGTACGATAGGGCTCGCTGAGGATGGCAACATCGGCGTTTACATCCCGCACGTTTTGCTTCAAGAGATCATGTGCAACTTCGCAGTGGTTGAGATTAAGCTGATAAAACCTTATCGTGCTTTAGTCTCTCGCAAAGCCTTCTGGTAAAACGGACATTTGATGCTCGTTGTCGCGTGCTTTGTGTCAGACTTCTTATGTCTTACGCAGAGTCTGCATATTGCTGCGTTTTCGCATGCTTTGGCTCGATGGCCCAAGCTGCCACACCTAAAGCAGGACTTTGAGCAGTCTTCTTCGCTCTTGCACTTTGATGCAGCATGGCCGAAGTCCATGCATTTAAAGCATCTCATGGGTTGTATTTTAGGCCTTATGCGGCACACAACCCATCCTATTCTAATTTTGCCTGCTTTAGTCAGCTTTGAGGCGCTTTCGGGTGGCAAACTAATTGTTGCTGTTTGGGTGCCTCCATATGCTCTGCGTAGGCTGAGTATGTTGGATGGTGACACCTTTATTTCAGCAAATTGGTGTTTTAGTGCCTCAAGCACTTCCTCTTTCGTTGTGACCTCATCGATATCTTTTATCTCTATTTGAATAACTTCGGTAAGGATTTTGACTTCAGCATTGGTTCCGAGCACCGTTTGTACTGCGTTTTGGAACTTTCCGGAAGCAGGGTCCGAGGTTTTCTCTAGGAGAAGTAGGAGCTCTCCCTTGGCCGTTTTTCTTACGCCGCAGACATTTTGGCTTAGCTCTTTTAATTGGGGTTCAGCCTTCACCTGTCTGAGGATATCCGCATAGGAAGCTGCGCCTGTCGTTTTTATTACGATGGCGTCCTTTCGCGGTGGCCTCCTCACTTTCCTTCGTTTTTTTCGAACTTTTGTCCACTTCCGGTTCTGGACAGTGCTCTCGTGTGGGGTAGCAATCTTTTCAGTTGCTTTCGGCAGTTGCTTCTGGCTAGCTTTGTCAACTGCACCCCGTTTCACCGCTTCCTCACGTGGTGGGTTCTTCTTTTTATGCTCACTCACGCTGGCCTTCGAATGGGCCTGGAGGATTTTGTCCCCAGCAATCTGAACCGTACCTTGACCTTGAAGAGGCGTTTTATGCTTCCTCTTCTTGGCGGATGGTGTCGGCGATTGGGGGTCACGTTGTTCTCCCCTTGCTCTCTTGGTAGAGCTAGTTCCTGACGTAGGAAGCATTGTGGACTCTGTTTGAGTCTCCACACTCTGCCTTTGTCGTGGTTGCGATGGTTTTGCTTTGGCGGCATCCTGTTGGTGCCGCTCTTTGCATGCCTTCTGGTGCAATGCTGCAATTTCGTCCACGAGGTCTCTTATAGGCTGGTGGATGCTTCGTCGAGGGGGGGCCATCATTTCCACGAGCTTCCGAATTTTGACGGAAAGAACATCATTTTCCGACGTTTCTTGCTCGTAGTTTGCTGGTGGCGTTGATAGAGCTGGTGGTGATGAGCGTGTACGCTCATGTGCTCTATCGGCCGCTTTCTGGGGAGAACGCGCAACCCTTGGAGTACCCTTGAAGGGGTTCTGAGTCTCCCAGCTATATGAGGAACCGGGAGTACTACCTCTTTCGTTATTGCTTGTAGCATTATCTGCTACGGCAGCCAAGTTAGCCACCACCGTAGCATTGCGGTAATTTGATGACGACGACTGGGAGCCCGCTTGCTCACTCCCTACAGCCGCCGATGCTCTCTTAAAAAGAGTGTTGGATGGAATGTTGGTTGGGGCCTCCAGAATCTTTGCCCCGACCGTGGGAGTTCCCACGGGTGGATTTCCACTACTGTGGTTACCACCTGGAGTAGTTATGTTTTTAGCCGACATTCCTACACAATGGTTTTTTCTCAGGGTGACCTTCCCCTATCCTTTTATACCTACGGACAGGTGTGTGTGTGTGTAAGTGTGTGTGTGTGTGTGTGTGTGTGTGTGTGTGTTTGAAAACGAATAAATGTTTAAAATTTTTGTATAAGGCAATATTTTTTCTCAGTGTATCGAATGAACGATGACTATGGTAAGTGAGTGTGTGTTAAAATCAAATAAATGTTGTACATTTTTAGTATAACGAAATATTTTTTTTTTTTTTTCTCTGTGTTTCGAATGAACGATAACTATGGTAAGTGTGTGTGTGTGTGTGTGTTCGAAAACAAATAAATGTTTAGAATTTTAATCGAAAGGAGTACCTTTGATCTTGGGTTCCCACAAGATCGGTGCTGAGGCTTTGTCGAAATGTTGAAATGTTGTTCGATGCCGCTTAAGGGATGTAAGTACCCAGCTTAGTTTCCAACGCTGTTGTATGAGCCTTCGCTGGCAGCGCGTTCAGTGTGAGCTTACGAATGCCTTGTGCCACTATGCACGCTGTTGTTGTTGGTGTTGTGAGACTCTAACTGCTGCTGTTGTTGCCAAATGGGCTCCGCTCGCCGTGGGTGTAAAGCAATGTCTGTTGCTGGTTTCGCCAGACCCTGTGACCGCCGCCGTTGCTGCCGAATGGGGCTCCGCTGGCCGTGGGCACAAACCAATGTTCGCCGTTGGTGTTTCTTTGCTATTTTTATTATTAAAAAAAAACACAAACTATAACACAACACCCTCCTTTACACCATGAAACACTTTGTATTCTTACTATTTGAAATGAACTTCAAAAGTCGCTTGCAATGCATGTGGAGACATCCACCATACGCTCCTATAACACAACACTTTCTTTTACACTTTGTATTCTTACTATTTTTTGCAATTATTAATTTTATTATGCGTCACATGCGTTTTGTGCGCGCGTCGCCATTTTCTACTTCAGACTTGCACAACTAAACGGATCTTACCTTTTTTTAGTACTTGCTACGTGTCGCATGATTTACTCCGTTGCATAGGGTATTTGTTCAGATTTCCGCCCTGAATTTTCTGTGAACATAAAAAATTTTTCTATTATTGATTTTATCTTTCTTTTCAATGTTTTGAACTTCGAGGGACAATTCCATTCGAGGTTCAATAAAAAACTCGAAGGACCATGTAAAAAGCCTAGCAAATTTTTTTCTATTTTAGGGAAATTAGGGAGGATTTGAGGATCCTTGAGCTGCACTAATTTTGCTCTGCTTTATTATTATTTTAGGGCAGGATGTCGGGTATCCTGAAGAAAGGGTGGATGTCGGGTATCCTGAAAAGAGAGAGAGAAAAGGAAAAGCTTCTGGTTTCCAACAAATTAGTGGAGATCTTCTCTAATATGAGATTTATTAGAGAAAATAACTCCGCAAAGTTTTAGAGTAAAAAAGGATTACAATTTATATAATATTTATTGAGAAGAGCGGAGCTCGTTAAAAATTAAAGAATTATAAGTGATAGTACAATTTATCTTTATATATAAATCTTATCGAGAAGAGCGGAGCTCGTTACCTTGTGGTGGTTGAAAACAGAAGAAAGCAAATTCAAACGGAAGTTATAAGTGTTACTTAAACTCTAGGTTTAATATACAATAGTGTACTAAAAAAAAAGGGAACAATTCAAGCGGAAGATATAATGTAATTTAGAAGCTATGTTTAATAAACAAAGTACTACAGTACTAAAATTAGTTCATATTTGGTAAGTAGTCGGTTTAAGGTATTCAGACTTTTCAATACAAAATACTCCATTAAAATTAAAGCAAACAATTCAAATTAAAGAAACTATTTTAAAACGTTATTTATGTAGAAAACAAAATAAGGAAATGCCTGTTGGCGTTGACACAACTTTTTTGGAAACTAGAGCAGTACAACGTAACTTCGTCACGTCAAAAATTTTTTCCTAAAATGAAATAACGTGATTTTCTATGTAAATTTACCAAAAATTATCCAAAAATACCCTTTACGATAAATTACGTAAAAATAAAACAACGCAAAATAGCACCTCTGTCATTTCAATATATCTTTTAAATAAGTTGACAAATAACATAAAAAATTAAAAATTAAAAAAAAAACTGGGTTTTGGAGCTATTCTCAAAGTTGTAAAATAATTTTCGGTTCTTCAATTTCAGTAAATTCAACATCTAAAAACGCAATGTTTAATGTTGAATAACTTTTGAAATAAAGACTGGATTTAAATAATTAAGGTCATATTGAAAATATAATTACTCAGAAATTTCTAAAACTATCAAATATGATTCATTTCCTTTTAAAATTTATCCCACAGCAAACTCATAAAGTATGTATAAATGACTCAATTTACAAATTTTAATTTTAGGCGAAAAACTGCCATCACATATAATTGAATTAAAGACAAATAATTCAAAATCGCACCTCCATCTTTTTTCCAAAAAGTGATAAATAAAAGATCACTTTTTGAAAGTTCAAGCAAAATCAAACAATTGTTTTTTTCCTCTTCACCGCTGAAATTTTCAGATTTTTTAATAATTTTTAGAAAAATTATATGTTTCAAACTAATTTTATATCTTATCTAATTGAAGGATTTTTAAAATGAAATACCATAAAAAGCATTAGATTCTATATTTTTCAAAAATATACAAATTTATATACTTTGAACATCTCGTTCGAGGGTTATGATATTTTATCTGTAGAAGGTATATCAAAGACGAAAATTGGTAAGTTCGCAGAAAAAATAATTAACTCCCAACTAATGCTGTGAGTCCAAATCTTCACGTATTTTCAAAATTTGTACAGAATTTAGTTGAAGAATTATCTGTCGATTGATATATAATAAGTCATAATATTAAAAAAATACAAGTTAGTTTTAATCGCAATTATTACACTGTGCGACATAGACAACTTCATTTTTTTCTTACATTTTAAACTTTTTTCAATAATGTGTTTAAGTTAATTTTCTACCTGTCATTCCGTTAGCGGGTTTGATATTAATCAAAAATAAAAATTTGAAAATTAATAAAATGCATCATCCAAATGAAGGCTTTGGTTATTCACCAACAGATGATCAAACTCAAAGGTTTGAATAACACGTATTTGGGCTATCATAGATACTGAGACTCATCCAAAAGACGTGCTTAACCGCAACATATTGAAACCTATTTTACGGTATATAATTTTTAACTATAATGTTTACCTTAACATCTGTCATCTGGTTGACTTAATTTGCTACTGTAAAGTTCACCACAAACAAGACACAGAAGAAGAGACAAAAAGCAATAAATTGTTGAATCGATGGAACCTCTTAAATGATCGTTAATCTTCTTGTTGATAAAGTGTGTCAAAATCCGATCCGCATGCAGACAAATTAAAATTCAACAGTTAATGTTATGCCCACCAGCAAAAGTGAATCTTTAAATATTTGAGTAAAAATGTCTCCAAATGAGATCTACCATGAAAACGATCATGCTATCTACTTTTATAGCTCGAAATCATTAAAATATTTTTCTTGTTTTCGAAATGAAATAAAAGTAACATTTCGAGTATCTATCCAACATACGAGTATTATATAGACTTAGTTTCGTTTCGAATCATGTTTGCAATTATTGCCACTTCTTTTAATGGGTTTGTTTTAAATATTTTAATGTATAAATTAAACCGGAAGCCGAGAGCTAAGAGTAGTCAGGCAGGCAGACAGGCAGACAGGCTTAAAATGTCATCAAGTTTGTGACTTTACGGCAACTCTTGACGCTAATAACGGTTTAATTAAGCTTAAAAAACTGCAGCAAATAAAAGATGAAAAAGTTTTATTCGAATGTTGACAAAAACAAAAACAAAAACAACAAAAATACGAACAACTTAAACCCAAAGTGAACATTTACATATGAAGATGTTCATGAAAAGGTCGTGCATTGAACCATAGTAAACAGCGCTGCCACATTATAAAATTTATAAGTTTTTTATTGTTGGGAAGGTGTTGCCGAAATTCAGTTGTAGCTGTCAAGCAGCGTGTCATAAACTGATCCCATTCGCACGCAATGCAAAGAATTTGCATATTTTTTCAGTTAATATCAAATAAGTATGAAAAAAAAGAACATATCTCAAAAATACAATTTAAGAAAATTAAGAATAAAAATCATGAGTATTAATTGCACGGATTAAGAAATATTAGTGTGTGCGAAGTTGTTGTCGTTGTTGCTGTTGTATATTTGGTCTTACCTTGATTGACCTTGATTATCATTTATATATGTATACTCTGTTTTTTATTTTTGTTTTTTGTTTTGAGAAATTATTTAAATTATTTGTTAAATATAGAATTTATTGGCTTTTGTTTTTGGTCATCCGATATGACATTTGTAATTTATATCGTTTCATCGACTTTTGATTTGAATTGATTTCGGATTATGATTTATGCGTTTTTCACCCTGGAGAACTTTATACACTGAGTGCATGAGTGGGTTTTGAACTCATTTCAAATTGACGTGGCTTACATTCAAAGGGTTAATAAATTTTTATTGGGGCTTACTTGAGTTTAAACTCATTTTTAAAATATGAATTATTTTATGACGTTGTTTAATGGAGAGCGGCCCACTTTGGAGTTGAACTCTTTTATACTCACATGTGTTTTAAGGCAAAATACTTAAATGATTTCAAACTAATTGATTAATTTAAATCTAAATCTTTCTCGAATAATTCGAAATTTGGGGTGAAAGTCGATTTCCATAAATTTGTAATTCGAAAGAAAAAGGTAGGGCTCGCTTTTCGTAGTTCATGTCATAGTAGCGGTAGAGCATATTGTTACTACATACTTCGATTTTCGAATGAACCCTCCAAATCTTTATTTGGGGTAAAAAACCATTTTGTTTCTGGAAGGTGTATGCATAATATACATATAGTGAGCGTAAAAACAAAGTGTTCACCATATTTTTCAATACTTTTTACTTTATTTCAATATTTTAAAAAGTTATTTTAAAAAAAATTTTACTATTTTTGCAACTAAAAATATAAATTATTTTACAACAAATTTTCACATAATTCAAAAACGAAAAATACTCCATTTTCTTCGAGTTAAAAGAAAGTGAACGTAAATAAGCAAAAATTGCTTCAGTCCAATTATATATTTCTTTGTTTTTCTCGTGCTGAAATGACAGCGTGCAACCGTCTTATTACGTTTGATGAAATTTTGTGCCATTCTTCAAGTAAAACGGTTTTCAGCGAGTCCTTGCTGGATATCGTCCTCTTTCTTATTTGTCTATCCAGATGTTCCCATAAATGTTCTATCGGGTTGAGGACCGGTAATTGTGGGGGGTGATTCAGCTGTTTTGAAGTTTTACCCAGCAACCATTCCTTTACTACATTGGCTGTATGTCTCGGATCGTTGTCCTGCTGAAACATCTACAAGCAATCCAGTCCTAATTTGTTAACACTGGCCGGCAAATGTTCTTTTAACCCTGCAGTAGTCGCGTACCTAAATGTGACGAGAGTGGTCGCGCGGATTACATATGTAATCCGTGTTTTAAAGTTTAAAATAAGAGATGGCAATTTGAAAATGCTTAGTTATTTATTTTAATTTTTATAATTACTTTATTTTATATTATATTTATTTAAAAAAACAACATAAACATAATTCTTATAGTACGTAAAATCAATGAATATCCGTTGCAGACAATTGTGAAATTCATAATTTTGCATGACTGGATTACATATGTAATCCGCGCGACTACTGCAGGGTTAAAATATTAAAGAAATCGAATTTATTCATTGTGCTGTCAATAAACGCTTAATTTTCTACGCCGTTTGCCGTCATACACTCGCACACCATTACCGAGCCGCCACCATGCTTTATTGTAGAATTAATATTTTGCTCCTTGAACTCCTGAGTTTTGCTTCTGCTTTTGTAGACTTTTCTTTCAAAAATTTCGAATATGCTTTCGTCACTAAAAACTATATTATTCAAAATGAAATTTCATGATTTTCATACTTTTTAGCCTTTGATTTTTTTCTTGATATAAATGGCTTTTTTCGAGACACTCTTCCAAATATACCATTTGCATTTAATGCACGTCTTATTGTACTGGCACTAACGGTGGTTCCTGATGATGCGAAAAGATCATCCGCTATATTCACTGCGCTTGCAGTTGGATATTTTCACACTATTCTGACTACTGATCGTATTGCGGTTTCACAGAGTTGTTTTGATCTGCCAGCACATGGTCGATTTTCTAGTGCTCCAAATTTTTTGGATTTTCTTAATGGTATTATGACCTCTATCAAAAATTGAAGCGATTTCGCGAAGTGATTTCCCTGCTTAATGGAGTTTTATGACAAATTCCCATGTTTCAATAAAAGTTTAACTACGCATTTCAAAGTTGTAAGTTTTCTTACAACTTACTTCCTCACTTTACTAAAGGCGAATTATGCAGAAACATTAGCTAACATCATAATAAACCAATTTGATACCGTTACATTTGTTTTTAATATTTGAAATTGCTAAGCTTACTATGCAGGTGTACACTTTGTTTTGACGCGATAAATATGGTCTATTTTTGTTTTTATAAAATATTTTGTTGTTGTGGCTAAATTATTTGCAAGACTTTAGACTTATATCAGGAGAGTCTTTAATAAGAATTCAAAACATAATAAGTTTAGGGATTAATCACAGTATTGAAGACTTATATGTGGTATAGCTCGTGTACAAATAAGTGTACACTTTGTTTTGACGCTCACAGTATATATTATACATTGTACACTGGTGAGCATAAGGTGCGTTTCGCGTTTCATATTTATAACTCACCCCTATATTATTGATACTCCAACGTTTCAGAATTGTTTTATTCTGATTAAAAAAGATATAGGAAAAGATAAATTCAATATTCAGATCTTAATAACTGAATATATTTAAAAACTAAACCAAAAATCCAGTTTTGGTCATGATGTGGTCGTAAAAGTTATAGTAAAGTGCTCTGTAACACAGTGATGTATTCGGCACTAAACATCAAGTTTTCCGTACCTAATTTAAAAAATCCGTAAGTTTTTGTCAAGCTGAAATAACAACACCAAAGTAGGGTGAAAATTAAAGGTTTCTGGAGCCACAAAGTTGTGAACAGGGAGATTGCTAGAGTCGAAAATTTTTTTTAGTGCAATAGTGTTCAAATTTCGGTCAAAATGTTGATTTTTTTGAAAAAGACTTGATGGTATATAAAAGAAAATTCAAAATAGTGGAATTTGACACTTTCTTGTTCTGTAATACCTTTAATTTTTTAAATTAAACCATTCTACTTTGAAGTTGTTATTTCAGCTTGATTGAAAATTACGACTTATTTAAATAAATACGGAAAACTTAATTTTTTTTTAAATCAAAAAAAGATTTTTTCGATCCACTTTACTTATTAAAGACAAAAGTCTTGGTTTAAAGACAAAATGACCGACAAATGATTTTGTGAAAACTATACGTGATACGCCAACTTATACTAAAGTAGGCGAATGATTATACCTAAAATAAATTTGATAAGGCAAAGATAAGGATAAGGATATGGATTAGGATAAATAAAGGAAGTTACTTAGTATGTCTTCAAATGTTTTTAAAATTTAGGATTCTAGAAAAACTTACGTTATTAAACTATTAATTTTGCATTTAACAAAAACGTCTTCTAATCTTTATATTTTTCCATACTTTTCTAAAAATGATTTTAAGCTTTCGAAATTAAAACATCATACAATCAGACAGAAGTATGAGCGTTTAGAAGCTTAAAGAAGAATTTGAGCGTTTAGAAGCTTAAAGTAAAAAATTAATAAACTTAATTCGTTAAGTCTAAGATATGCTTCAAAACTTGATAAGAAGTGTTGTAATATTGAAACATAAAAGATAATATATATAATACGCATAGCTGTAGATAATCTTATGCAAAATATATACTAATGAAGCCAATATAAATAAAAAAAACGCCTAACAGAATGTCAATAAAAATAGGCAAAAACTGTTGCCAATTTTTAATCACAAGATGATGGTATTAAAAACAACACATTCTGACTTATTTTTAATGAATGTATGACGTAAAGGAATTTTAATGATATGTTAAATAACCGCATTTTGTCAAAATATGTCTCGCTACTTAAAACATGTTGAAACATAGAACTAATCAAAATCAAACATTTGTTTCCCTTCCCGAAAGAGAATAATAACAAAAAAAAAAAAAACAATAAGAAAATAATTTATTAACTCTCGTTATTGGATTTATATCACATTTGAGTGGAGTGAATTTTATGTATTCTTGATGCTTGAAATATTTCAAGTATTATGTATTTATGATGGCTCATATATTATAGTGAACGGCCTAGACTAGTTTTTTTTAAAGTAAATGTAAAATGGACATAATTAAATTTATGCAAGCTTATTTGTGGAAATATATAAAAATATACAGGAACTATTTTTGGCCAGAGTGAAGATACGAGGGTAGTCCCAGAAGTACCCGATCTAACAGAGAAAACACAAAAAATTAGAGAAAAATATATCTTTATTTCTCTTCATAGTCTCATGGTCAGGCGCGGATTCAGAGGGGGGATTGGGGGGTTTAAGCCCCCCCGAAATTCTAAAAGAACCTGTATTTAAATGTGATGTACTGATGTTTATTATTTGGGCTAAGGGTACCAAAAAGAAACCACATTGATTTTTTATAATTTACTTCAAATATTCACACCCCTATGCTGTAAACGTTTGTAGCTGTTTGTAAACGTATTGCTAAAACACTGAGTTCTGTTCCAGTTTTTGTTTGTTTTTTGCGATATCGCGCCTGTAGCTGCAAACAGTCATACATACAATCGCAACCTGAAATCACAAAAACACCGCATTTTTCGGATCGAATATATGCAAACATCGCACAGTTTTAATTTAAAAACCCCACAGTTTCGATAGTATCGGAAGTGTAGACTTAAAATTCCTTTTTATACAGTAATAAATAATAAATAAATAAATAACTGGCCATTTCAGCCCTTGAAAGGACTTTGACCTAGCTTCTTATGATCAATTGTGTTGTGCGTGTTCTTAAGTTTTTACACAATTGACCGAGAAACGGACCTACAGGTTTAACGCCGACTCCGAACGGCGATGAACGGAATGTTCTTATTCTCAAGAAGCTTTACATGGCATTTTAATTACTCTCTGAGGTTTGCCATTGTCTGCAGAGAGGTGGCGGCCGTACAGAAAAATTATTTTAATTCAAATAATTTGCTGTCGCTGCTGGGGTTCGAACCCGGGTCTCCGAGTTCGTTGACATAGCCACGCACTTTAACCAACTACGCCACGGGCGCTTTTTATACAGTAATGGAGAAAAATTCTGGTTTTTGTTGTTTTTATTCATTTTTATATGTTGGTTAAAATTAATCGTGGTCAAAAGAGGTAAAAAAGAGGCGGAGGAGGCGTGGTCAAAACTAAGTATGCCATGACCTAATATAGAATTCAAGTGTGCCGAATTTGACTTAAATCCGTTCAGCCGTTTAGATTTGTTTTCGGGTCGAATAAACAGAGAAATTACTTTTATTATTATAATTATCTCCACCCCAGCGTCACCTTGGGGCATTTAACACAAAAAAATAATCCTGAGCACCACACAATCATATGGAATGAATATGGAGTGAAAGGTGGATATCTTCAGTGGTTCAGCCGTAATGCTCTTACATACATACGCACCAACGTTTTTATATATTAGATAATTCGAATTTATTCTAATATTTAACAAATATTTTCATAACGCAACGACGACGATGCGGTGTCTTTGCATCTGTAAACCGTTAAGTAGGGTACACGTTATCGCTCATGAATGTCAGTTGAGAGAGAATCTAGCTTGAGTCATAGTATGTACACTTGATTGTTGAATTGTAATTCTTGACTGAACGCTCACAAAAATTTTTGTGAGCACGTCCGTCACGGGTTAGCTCTTGCTCGTTGTTTGACAATGTGTACTAAAATTTTTCAATTCAACATTCGTTCAAAATTCAAATTGTGTCCACATCGCTCATGGTTCGGTTTTTAAAAAACGGATGCAGAAAAGGCGTTTTTAGAACATTTTATTGAATATTTACTGCACGATATTCGCAAACGAATGATATTTAATGAAGACGGCATGAATGAAAATCTAGTCATGCAGCAGAATGAGAGAGAAATTTAACGAACTTAAGTGAAGCTCATGAGCGCGTATGGGCACCACTACATTTAAAGCTTCTGTGTTGTTTCTGTGTTTGTCTTTTGTCTTTGATTTGTTGTTGCGTTTTGTGTTGCTACATAATCCTTTGCTCTCAATTCGTGCTCTGAAAGCTCCCAGAGCTCTCTCATGAGCAGCTATGGGCAGAGAGCGCTCTTAGAGCGATGAGACAAGTGAAGACCGATTGAAAGGTTTGGCGTTGTTGAACGTGCATCGTGATGTGGAAGTAACGTGGGAAAATGTAATCGACATTATGTCGAAAAAGCCAAGAAAAATTAATATCATTTTATAATCTAAAACATGTAAAATTTGATTTACTGATGACTTATTTAATAAATATACTATGTGTATATATGTATATAACGTAGATAAATATTTTTGAAACCCACCCCCCCGAAATATTTTCCTGGAACCGCCCCTGCTCATGGTTAGGCACATTTAAAACAATTTAGCACAAGACTTTTGAAAAGGGTCAGAACAAGTATTAGGAAAAAGATTTGGACACACTAAGGACAAAATTTCGGACAAAGATTGGGAAAAGAATTTGAAATAACAATCGAGTTTAGCTACTACAGCTTTTTCGCACATTCTCATCATTAAGGCATTTAAAGTCACAAACCAAAAATCTTTGAAATTTTCAACGATATTGGTACTAGTGGCTCAAAATAAGTTAATGTGAGAAAAATGTACCCAACAAAATATGTTTGGGCTCAAGGACAACACTAGCCGTCAAGACTAACCATGCAAAACATAACCATGCAATTACACAAAAGTTCTTAATCTACTCTTTAATTGACCTTTAGACAAGTTAACATCAAAAAAGCTAAAATTATTAACTAATTTACTCATACGGTTAAATAATACGTTAAAATTTATAAGAGAAAGAAGTTCTGGAGAATCTAATACACCGGTTATGAGTTGGTGCAAATAGACGATGTCTGCAGACTTCCTTCGCTTCATTCCGGTTTCATTGTGTTATTTTACTGTTTGAGACCAGAGTTGGTTGCTATGAAAAAAAAGCCCCCGCATGGGCCCAAAGACCTCATCTTACTTTTCGTTCCATAAAATTTACCCTTGCACCAGTAGTCATGGAGTTAAAATTCCATGCAACGTTTTTTAACTGTTTTAGCATTTTCATTGCATTGTGTGGTTGTCATGAAATCATGATGACAAGAATTTTTTTGTGTTTTAGTTGTGAGACTTAATAGCACATCTATGCTGTCGTAAAATAAAATTTACCGTAGCCTGTTTTCTGAGTGTGTAATAATTCTATGGAACGATATTACATTTCTGTTACATAAGCTGCTTTCTTCACGACCTGACGACGTCAGAATTTTTTTTTTTATTTTTGTCTCACAATTTTACTCTGTGAGTAATAATTCAATGTAACGCCGTTGCATGAATGTTGCACTATAGATTTTTGAGAGGCTCTCTCTGTATCCGCATGACGTCAGAAATATTTTGTTGTTGGAGCTTAGTGCAGACCTTTATTGGCGTATCATATTTTTTATCCTAACACTAATACTCAGCGAAAACAAATTTGCAGTTGCGTTGCTTAAGTTGCTCCCAACGCTTTTTTTTTAATCATATTTCATCATATTATTCACCATCAATATATCATCACCATTATTTTAATTATATCACCTCAGCGAGTAACAATTCAATGCAACACCAATGTATTCTGAAAAAAATGCCTCTTTCAACTTTTTTGGAAACCTGCGCGGTAAAACGTAACTTCGTCACGTAAAAAAATCGAAAAAATCTAAATTGGTAATTTTGTATGGGAATGGGGATTACCACTTCGAATACATTTGAATATATGGCGTTCGCGGCGGACATAACATATTATTTGACAGCTACGCCATGCATAACTGTTAAAAATGTGAAATCTATTACATTTAAAATCGTGAAAAATCGTAAAAATCGTTCGTAAAAAAGGTAGTGGAATTTGAGAATTGATTTGTTTAAAGCAGAATACTTTCAATAGAAGGCGTTCGTGGCTGAATTATCGCTCTGTTAATGCCTCGTTCTGTTGTTGCCTTACTGGCAAAACGTTGCTTATTTCAATACTTTTGGCTTGGATTCGTTTGAGGCAGGAAATTACTCTGGCGGTTGCTTCTTCTGGGATTGCAGCCAAAATGTTGGAAGGTGGTCGAACGGCTCATTTTGCGTTGAAGCTATCGTTGAATCTCTAACTGCCAGTTGTACACAATGGCACACAAAAGAGCATTGCAGCACGCGATCGGACTATGAAAGATCTGGCAGCAACACAAGACGTTTTGGAGGCGCAGAAGCATTGGCAGACGATTTGGACAAACGCTTTCTGTCATTCTATGATCAACGGCAGCCGATGTATTTGTGGTGTTATGTGAAGAAGCTAACACCGGTTGACGAAGCTACGGTTGACGACGAAGATGCGAGCTGCGTTGCAGAACGATATGTCTGCCAATATTTTCTCGTATCAGTTGTTGACAACTGGCAATGGAGAAGTATCTGCCGATGTTTCCACCGGATTGATATCGTTCCCGCCAATATCTGCCTTTCACAACGACGAAAAAAGAACTCATTACGAATGTGTTCCCAAACATCACCCAGAAATATGTGAACCACGATTGGTTGAGTGTACATTAAAGTGGAACGAATTTTTAACCTCATGGGCTTCATATATTTTTGAAAACTACACTGAAAAAAAATGTTGGCTTAAAATTAAACACAATGTGTTCGAAAAATGTATTCGTATTTTGCTTGTTTTTCATATGTTTTTCAAAAGTTTTAAACACATTTACTCTTACTTTGACGAAATTTGTTGCAAGCTATTTTTAAACACAAAATTCTTCAAATTAATAACAACTGTCGTCAATTTTAAAACATTTTTTTTTTCAGTGTACGAGTAAAAAAATAAATTTCTGCATCTTTAGTTTTTTTCTGCGACAGAACTTTTGACTGCGCCCGAGGGTTTATGTATTTTATGCCAGAATTATTTTTTTTTTTTCTGAAATCCAAAGTTTAGTTTAAAAATTAGTTCCTAATTTTTTGATGCAAACCTCTTCATTAACGCATAAATGATAACTTGTCAAGAGTTCCCTATGATACCATGTATGCACTAGAAGATATTCAGGATCAAAGATCACCGAAATCGGTCATTCGCTTATATCTCCGTTCCCCTTTGTAGGACAGAAAATATGCTCAGAACAAAATTGTAGATCAGATAATTCTCTACAAAAATGCCCTTAACAGTTCTAACATAAAACAAATAGTTTCCACGCTATGCGACTAGATATGTTTGAATAACGCAAAGTAGAAATTTCATATTAACTTTGAGCAGAGCGGAGATATAAGCTAATGACCGATTTCGGTGATCTTTGAACCTGAATATCTTCTAGCGCATACATGACAAGGTGTTATTAATGAGTAAATGAAGAGGTTTGCATCAAACAAATTAGCTCTTAATTTTTTTTTTGATTTCAGAAAAAAAAGTCTGATAATGAAATATATAAACCCTTGGGCGCAGTCAAAAGTTATGTTGCAGAAAAAAACTAAAGATGCAGAAATTTATTTTTTAAGCGTAGTTTTCAAAAATATATGAAACCCATGAAGATTTTTTGCTTCCATACATTTCGTTCCACTCTAGTGTACATGACAGCGAAAAATAAGGTTGTCGATGATTTGAATTTTAAATTTCAAAATGGAATTGCTGTGCAATTACAATTGTTGGAATTAGTTGATTGTGTGACTAAACTGGACGAAGCCGCCTATTACTCAACGAAGTTTCTGAAATCATTGAATTTACCAGGACATAATTTAATTTATAATTTATGACTGAAGGTTGGATCTGTTATCATCATCCTCAATCAACGAAATTGCGCAATAGAACAAAATTGGTCCTGAAACAACTCAAGAATAATGTCATTCAAGAAACGATACTCAAAGGGATATCAAGGGCGAGGAGGGGCTCATTCTGAGAATTCTATTGATTCCAACCAATTTACCATGGGAGTTCAAAAGCATTTTATTACCGGTTCGTCTTCGCATTGGCTATGAAAATCAATAAATCTTAAGGCCAATCTTTGGAAGTAATGGGTGTTTTTTTAGGGGTTTGTTTTTCGAATAGAGATAAAACTGGCATTTTGTGGTCAAATCTGGCAACTCTAATGTCATTTATGTTCAGTTTGGTTTGCCATTTCATCATGAACAGGTTGACAAAAGAACAACGCTTGCAAATCGTGCAAATTTATTTCGAAAATATTGGTTCAGTTCGCGGAGTTTACCGCAAGCTCCGTCCATTTTATGGTCGACATAATCGTCCATCAGAGCAATTAATTCGGTTAACCATGGGTCGTTTTCGCACTACGTTTACTCTATGTGATAATACGCATCCGCAGAGACGTCGAACAGTGCGCACCGAAGGAACAATTGCCGCTGTAGAGCAAAATGTTGAAGAGGACCCGAATGAATCGATTCGCCACCGTGCACTGCAATTGGAGCTTTGTCCATCAACTTTATGGAAGATTTTGCGCACAGATCTTGGCTTGCGACCTTACAAGATCCCGCTTGTGCAAGAATTAAAGCCGCGAGACCATGCAATGCGTCGTGATTTTGGTTTATGGGCCGAAAATGAGATTGATCTCGATTCTGATTTTCATCGCAAAATTTTGTTCAGTGATGAGGCTTATTTTTGGTTGAATGGCTACGTCAACAAGCAAAATTGCCGCATTTGGAGTGAAGAGAATCCACGTGAGATCCTTGAGACGCCTTTACATCCACAAAAACTGACTGTTTGGTGTGCTCTATGGGCTGGTGGAGTCATTGGGCCATACTTCTTCCGAAATAATGCTGGAGAGTCAGTTACCGTTAATGGAGACCGGTATAGAGCCATGATAACCGACTATTTTGTTCCCGAATTGGATGGCATGAATGTGTATGAGTTGTGGTTCCAACAAGACGGCTACATGCCACACAGCGCACGTCACAATCGATTTATTGAAGGAAACATTCGATGAGCGCATAATTTCGCGGAATGGACCTGTCAATTGGCTACCAAGATCGTGTGATTTGACACCATTGGATTATTTTCTTTGGGGATATGTGAAGTCGCTCGTCTACGCCAACAAACCAGAAACGTTAGGGGACTTGGAGGCCAACATTCGTGGCGTTTTTGTCGACATACGGCCCCATATGCTCGAAAAAGTGGTTGAAAATTGGACCTGTAGAATTGGCTTTATTCGAGCCAGCCGCGGCGGCCACATGCCCGAAATCATATTTAAACATTAATGGCATAAAATTATCCTTCCAATATAGCCAAATTGATGGCCATTAAAACGATTTTCTTGTGTTTTATTTCAATTCGAAGTTCAATACCTCTAAAAAAAACACCCTTTATGTGGAATTATTCTCGAATTCTCAAATTTCCATGACAATTGGTCATGCGAGTCATGTTGGAAAGCCTACTTCTTCATACCTTCGCGAAGAACGTAAAGTTCGAAAAGTGTTTCATTCAATCAATAATTGAATTTCAAATGGCATCATCTGTTATCGATCGCGAATATTCGATAAAACAAAAATTAATATCGGTGGGAAACGGGAATGCTCGAAATTATTTTATCAAAAAAATCAATTCAGGTTCAGTCCTTCATTTTTGAATCAAAAAAGCATCAGTTTGACTTTCGAATTTGCGTTGCCACGTTGCACAAATGCGTTATGTCAAAGAAGATATTATAAAAAAATTTAATGCGAAGATCGTACATCACACTTCCATTTGTTCGAATTCGAATAATTTAATTTTCGAATCGCATTTACACAGTAAGGCGCCAGCACAAAATAAAAAGTCGCACAAACTAAAATAAAATTTTCACAATATATTAAATTATAATTTGAATTACAAAAGAGTTATGTTCAAAGAAGTCAAACCAACTTCGAATTTTTGGTCAGAATCAATGACAATAGCAACATAAAAGATTGATTGTGGTTTTGCGATTAGTATTTGTTTTTTAGTATTAGTATTAGTCCAGCTTTGCGTTAAATACTTGTGAAACAGAAGAAGTACCATCATTTAAGTTCCGAACGAAATATTGAATTTCGTTCTCATTTTATACAGTTAATAACATGTTTTCCCTATTGAAAATGAACTTAACCGGTTTTGAAAAACCATTCATATTAACGTACATACCAGCCTGGCAGACATTGGATCAGTTTAACCATCTGGTGATAAAATAGTTTACAACTCTTATTTCAAACGACCTTTGTAAAGGTCGCTCTGAGTATTGAATATAACATTAAATTTATTCGTTACCCAAACAAGATTTGTCCTACATTTTATCAAAAAATTTGTTGACACTATCTTTTAGTTTAAGAATAAAATAATAAAAAAAAAAATAAAATGATAATAAGCTAGAGCAAATCTCTTGAAGGTTATGGAATAATTATTGAATTTAAGAAAAAATTGTAGTAAACAAAAAAGAATAACTAATATATTATTCACACGGAATTCAAATTTTAAATTCTTATGTTATATAAAATCCAACAAACCCGTTTAACTTCACTTTTCAAAAAATCCCTATTCTTAAGACAAGTTAGTTAAGAATTTATGGAAATATAAACCAGTTAGTCATCAAATCGAGTTGCTAAGGAATTTAATAGAGTCAAGAAGTTCTGACTCACAACTCAGTTGTTATTTAAATGAAACTATTCAACGGTGTCTTATTTTTGGATATCACAAGTAATACATATAAACATTAATATCTTGGAATGTAGCCTTAAAATAAATAACAGATAAAACGAATATAAATACATAAACAAATAAACGCAAAAACGTCAACAGAATTTTGCGTGCGTTCGTCGGCGCCAGACGAAGGCTGATACTGAGTCTACAAAAAACAAAAAAAAAAAAAAAAAAAAAAAACAAAAAATTTATTAAAACCACTTTTTGAATATTCAGATTAAGTTAAGGTAAAGCGCAGAACTTAAAAATCAACAACATGTTAATTTGTGTATAAAATTTAAATCTAATGAAACAAAATTTTCAAAAATTATTATTATTGAACCATATAAAAAAATTAGAAAGCATTAATGAAAAGATTTCAAAAGAACAAATAGCAATGCAAATGCAAAAGAAGACCAGTTTAACGGGATTCAAATTTTCGATGATGATGACAGCTACGCTAAACATGCACGACCCGTCTTCTTTATGTCTTAATGTGAAGGTCACTAAACTGACCTTGAGCTATAAGTGGTCAAAGGATGAAATGAATGGAATAAGTGTAAAAGTGGCATGAATATACCAAATGATATTCCCAAAGTACAGTACTTTGCCAAATAAAATATTCTGTTGTTTAGAACTTTACTTATGTATTTTGAGAAGAAAAATATTTTGAATAAACACCGAAAGTAAACAGAAATTGT
This sequence comes from Pherbina coryleti, assembly GCA_943735915.1. Lineage (NCBI taxonomy): Eukaryota > Metazoa > Arthropoda > Insecta > Diptera > Sciomyzidae > Pherbina > Pherbina coryleti. The sequence continues at coordinate 16,496,623 of OX030950.1, read as the reverse complement.
GTTTTAGTTGTGTTTTCTAGAGCCTGTCTGGGATTTTATTTGACACACCGTGCACTAGGACGTTCAAGATGCTGCCGGCCTAATAAAGAAACCGTACGACTTTTACCAAAACTATTGTTTATAGCATTCTTCCACATAGTCCCCTTTCAGCTCGATACACTTATTCCAACTATTTTCTAACATTGCGATGCCCTTTGAATAGTAAGATTTCTCAAGATCTCCGAAATACGCTGCAGTTTACAAAAAAATAACTTCTTTCGAAGAAATGCCATTACCGCTCTCCCCTGAAGAAGCATTCAGATTTTTGATCGAGAATAATTTAACAAGACAACAATACACTAACATAGGAGAGATGAATAAGCCAAGAAACTGTGATATTTTCCCGAGTTACAAAAAAATTCTAAAGAGCAAGTTTGAATGCCGACCCTATGGACTAATGGTAACGGATTTATCAGCACATATTCCTCTCCAAAGTTAGGTTAATCATGTAGCAAAAAGAATTTTGTCATACCAGGCAGAAGTTCTGATACGAATCGATGAAGTCAATGAAATCAATTCGGTTCTAAGTTACGGTTTCGACGGTTCCACAGGACAAAGTGCATTTAAACGAATATTTAACAGTCCTTAAAAGTTTAGATATCTCGCTCTTTGTAACCTCAGTTATACCATTAAAAATAGTCACGTCAAGTGATTCAATCGTTTGGATTAACCGTACTGTTCAATCCGTCCATTTTTGCCAACCACTAAAAATTGAATTTACAAAGGAAACCAAAGGATTTAGTTATTGAAAGAAAAAACAAATCTGGATGTGCAAATATCAAATCTTAAGTCTTTGGTATATTATATGGTAAACCAGTGGGGCCTAAGAAATTTTGAGCCCGGGCCAATGCTTAAGAAAAACAAAAAAGAAAACACAAATGGCCATATTTTGTAAAACGCACACAATCACGTCACTTCGGGTTTTCTTATCTGGCAATATATTTTAGTAGAAAATTTCTGAGAGAGAAAGAGACTTTGTTTTACTTCATATGAAAAAGGCATTGCCAGACTGAAAATCTTAACGCAAGTGACTGCGTTCGTTCTACAAAATATGGCTAAAAATCAAACAACAAAAAAAAAAAAAAACAATTACAATGCAATAAAATCACATGTCATGAAAAATAGCTCGACACACAAGTAACGGGTCAGCTTGTGTCGTGTAATCAGCTTCAGCATCGACATCATCGAGTGTGCGTTCTTTATTTTGGCTTTGCATGCATTTGTTTTTGTAAAGTTCGCTGGAAAATGTGTTGAACACTGAACGAGTGCGATTTGTGTTTTTGTTTTTTGCAGGCGTTCTTTGATTTTGGCTCATCGCAAAGACAAAATTAAGATAGAAAAAAATTTGTATGAAGGGCCACGCGGGCCATTATGTGGGCATGTTGGTGGTAAGCGGTAGAAAGATTACTGTAAAGTACTAGCTTATAATTGATGGAAAAGTATTGAACGTACTTACGGCAACAGAGTGTACTCAGTCGTGTCCGATATGTGGGGGAAATCCGAAACAGTTTTTGTTGATAAAAAATTGGAGCTAATCGGTGTTTCAGCCAAAATCGAATGCATTAAAATATTATATAAGCCCATTACACGCCTGACTTATATACTTAAATTTTTAATTAATATAAAAAAATGGCAAATTCGACAAACTTCTTATGCTAAAGAAAAGGGTGGAAGTTCAAGAACAATTTTGGCAAAAAATGGGCCTTCACGAACGATGGCAATACGGCATGAAAAGCATTTTCTAATCCGGAATTATTTTCTTCTATAACGAACATTAATATCGAACTTTTAAAACATTAACGTATAATTCTTATCACAATTAACCTGAATTTGAAATAAGTGTCGATCACAAATTTTGCTATGAAACTGCAGATATATATTTTAAAAATTACGAATAGTACCCAATGTCGGTGACCTTACATAAAATTTTAGCACATTCTACCCAAATATTGCAAGCGTCAATCGTACCTCTCGGATGTGCTGGAAAATGCTTCTGAGGTGAAAAATAACTTTATAAAAATGACCGCATTGAGCCTGCACGAAAGTATTCTAGGAAGCATAATATAATGGATGTTTTAAACAGGGGCTTAAATTATTTTGGCCCGTTATTATCAAGTATATATCTGAAAAATCGTCTTTCAAAAAAGAGAAGCTTGCAGCTTCCAAGAGAAATTATTTCTCTTTTAAAGATTCCTGAAATCCCTGAGTATCAACTGCCCAGTACGTCAAGGGCAGCTATAAATAAAGATATTTCAGATTCTGAAGAGGACGCAGAAGATTCATTTAGTTTCGAATTAGAAGTTGATGAAACAGAAAATTTTCAAGTAAGAATTTAACCATGGTCCAATAAATTCCGAGACTAATTTATAAAAAAATTTTGTTTGCAAATATTCTTCTTTATTCATTAACGTAGGTTCCTTCAAGAGCAATACATTCATTCCACCGCTTTTCTAACTTTTCAATATCGGTTTTGTAGAACGATTTTTGCTTTGGCTCAAAATACGCCACAGTTTCAGCCATCACCTCTTCATTGGAGCCAAATCTCTTGCCGGCAAGCATTTGAAGTTAGCAAAGAGCCAGTAGTCGCTGGAGGCCAAATCTGTCGAATACGGTGGATGAGGAAGCAATTATTCGAAGCCCAATTCGTGGATTTTCGCCATCGTTTTCATCGATTGACACGGTGCATTGTCTAGGTGAAATAGAATTTTTTTTCTTCTTCAAATGGGGTCGATTAGCTCGCGCACCTTCACTTTACGGTCGGCCAATACCATTTTGTGTACTTTTTTTTTTTTGTGGAACAACTGCCTCATTTGGGCGTCATGAACGTTCGGCATCATTTGTGTCTGTACGACCAAGTTTAAACTCGGCATACCATCGGCGAATGGTTGCTTTTGACGGAGCAGAGTTTTTACACGTATTGTTTGAAGGTTGGAACTATCCAAATATTATATCGATACTTCGTTAGAGGTGCCACCTAGTACTTAGTCTAGGAACTTATTGGACCATCCTGGCACTCAGACTTGAGTTCATAGTGCCATTGGCGTGATTTACTCTGCGCATTGCCCGCAGTTGGTTGAGGTAGAATGGTTCTTGCACGCAGTCGAGTTCAGCCACGACCTTTTTTCTATTAAGTTTTTTTTTTAAATTTAACATAATTTGCTCCAATATTATGATCTAACTTGAAAAATACACCTCTGCTTACATGTGTGTTTGGCAGTGGATTGTTTTTGAAGCAACGAAATGGATAATCCTGTTTCTGTCATTAAAATGGGTTGGTAAAATGTTTAAATTGTATCGTAAATCAAAAAATATATAAATATATTCGATGTTGGAGGGAATAACCAAAATATTATCATATAAAAATCAACATATACTGGTTTTTTAATGAAATTTCGATGCACGTGTTGGTATGTCGTAAATGTATCAAGATATTTTGAAATCCTGCTAAGAATCCGGTTGAATATTACGTTGTTTTTACGAGTAGTCCTGGTGAAATCAAAAGCAAAATGACTAGCATATAAGTTATAAAAACAAATGTTAAAATTATATTCCCCTCTTTCTCTGTCACCCTCTCCCTCTTAGTAAGAGCCATAAAAATTCCATCAAGTTTTTTTTTTATATTATTTTGCTCTTGCCAAGTGATATAACTTCAAAACTGGCTATAATCAAGATAGCTCAAAGTCAGCGTGAAGCCAGAATCAGCTTCTAAATAGAACTTGTTGTATTGTATGAAAGTGATTGCTTTTTTTTTTTTTTGGTAAATGTCATTAAAACAATCAGGTTAATAAACAAAATTCTAAGACTTTAAAGTATTCAAAACAATCAAAAATATAGGTGTATCTCTTAAATTGACAGTTAAGATAAAATGTACATGTTATAAAATGTAGTAATTCAACTGAACAAATTATATTCTGACTGTTGTTTACTTAATATTTCACAATGTTACTCAATTTGTGCTTAATTTTGCAAATCTTTGTTTATTTGAAAGAAATCTGACAGCTAAGCGACATTCACCGATTTTGATTTGTCGTTTTATTGTTTGGAATTTCTTATTGCTTTGATACTCTGATGGGTTTATTATAGGAGCCATGCTAAAATTTTAAATAAATGATAAATTGTTGAAGCATTGAATTGATTTATTATGTTTAATGAATGTATTTGTTCCACTGCACTATGGGTAAAACGTGGCTATTTTTGGCATAAATTCAATTTTTTTTTGTTTAAAATTTGAAATCTGCTTTCGTTTTTTTGAATTCGTATACTCTAATGGTTATATAAACATTTTTTTTATAATTTTTATGTTGCACCCTGTTATTTTATGAAAGGAAAAAGTCAGCTGTTTCAAGGTTGTATTATGAACACAAAATGCGCTCGAAATTTTGACTAACTTTGATCGTGAGTAAAACATTAATTGTAAACATTGTGAAAAAGTTTAAATATGGAAGAAGTTAGACAAGGTATGTAAAACAATTTGTGATATAGTTTAAAAAATAGTTGTGTGTTATTGTCTAGTAATTCAGTGTTTTGTTGGTGTGTTATTATGGGTCGAAACAAACAAACATACGTGTGTTGTGTGGAATATAACTTCTGTGTATAGAAAGGTATTTGCAATATTTTTTTTAAAAATTATTAATCAAACTGTATATAATCAAACATCATTAACACTTTTTGCTCCTTTTTGTTCCAATTGGGAAAAAACTTCATTTTGTAGTTTCATACGAGTTTTGCCATTCAACACTGCTTGAAGTTTGGAGCAGCAAAAATCGACAAGCAGATAGTGTAAAAGAATTTATTTTGGAGAACATTAAACAGCAAAACTTATCAGATGAGCAACATCAGTTAATTTCAAAAAAAGTCAAGCAATTTATTGCTTTCATAAAATTAAATTTGCCAAAATGCAATCGAATACTTGACCGATTTAAAAAAAAAACACTCGCGTTGGCTTGCATCCAGTATAACTATTGAAATAAGTGATTGCGGCTTGCCCGGCAATAAACGAGGTCGGAGGCATTTAGACTATACTGATGCAGGGCCTCGTTTGAAGAGAAAGTTAGCATCTGAGCTTGCCGCAGAACAAAAACATTTTACACCTCTTTTATTGCACGCTGCTTCCGTTTCAGCTAAAAAATCCAACGAAAAACAAACTGCATTTCTATTGAAAAATGTAGACAAACCAAAACAAAATGGCAGTGGAAATAGCAACGATGAAAATACTGCAAGAAGAGCATTTAGAAATGTTGAGATTTTAGCTTCCATTTTAAATTTCGACTTAAATATTCTCAAACACTTTTATATTATATTGATTGCCATCTCTTGTGAATATAAGATTGATACAGAAAAATTCAAAAACTTTTGTGGCCAAACATTTAATATGTATTTTGAAAAGTATTCTTGGTATCCAATGTCTCCAACTGTGCACAAAATTTTGGTACATGGGCACCAAATAATGGATACTTGCATACTTCCTGTTGGAGTTCTAGGAGAAAATGCATCAGAAGCGAGAAACAAGCTGTATAAAAGCGACAGGAGATCGCATGCAAGGAAATGTTGCCGATTGGATAACATGACAGACGTTTTTAATAGAGCATTGTATTCTTCAGACCCATTAATGTCCACCCTAAGTTTAACAAAACGAAAAAATACCAACAAAAAGAAGAGCCTGCCCAGAGAAGTCATTGCCCTTTTCGAAACACCTGGTATTGACTTTTTAGACATATTAGAAGGTGATGAAAATGAAAATGAAGCAGAAGACGATGAGGCCGACGAAATTGACAGTTTTGGACTGGAGAATATTGAGTTGGAAGAAGAAAATGAAGACGATTAAGTTAGAAAATCGATATTCATATATGGTTTGTAAAATGACAAAGGCATATTAGAATTTGTCTCACATGATTTTTTTTTTTTTCAGGGATCCGGTTGAGCCAACCTTACTTTAATTCAACTTACCTTTATTCAACTATCTTATTCAATAATTTAAGCTTTAACAAAGTTTCTGCAAAAAAAAAATGTTAGCCTAATTTAAATATCTCCGGTCTTTGAAGGGTACACTTTAAACTTAAGTGGTTTTTCCAAAAAGTGATGTTAAGAAATTGTTTTTTTAGTTCTGGCCCCTAATGGGTTAATAAAATAAAATATTTTTAGATGCAAACTTACAGATTCTTGAAACAGCTTTCTAGTGATATATATTTAAAATAACGAAAATAAAAAAAGCCGAGGTGCACCCATGCCGAATTTATGACAAAACCTGACCTAATGTTTTAATGGGTAGGCGGAAGAAGGCGTGGTCTAAATAAAAAAAAAAAAACCAAAATTCCATTTTGGTGTTAGTTAAATTCTTGCAAAATTTTAAAGGTCTAGCTTTAAAACTACAATTAATGCCAAAAATATCGCTATTTTGCCCATAGTGCACTGTTGGCTTTATTTTCGTTCGAATTAATTATAGCCACATGACTGTAATTAATTTTGAACCTTTTGTAGTCTTTGTCCGATCAGTTAACGATTTGCTACCGGCAACTGAACAGCGATTGACAAATTATTGTCGATGAACTCTGAATGTGATGAGAAATGCAGAGGCGTTGATTTGTTAAATTATTTAAAGTCGATTCAACGATTTTGTTATGTTGAACTATAAGCAAAGTGAAGCAAAAACTGTCTTAAATACATAAATTAATATAAAAGCAAAGGTCAATGACAGGGTCATTGCATTGTTTGCATTATTATGAGGTTGCCACCCTTATAAATACACAGTTTAAGCCACTGACATATATTTCACCGGTTGTTTTTCGTTTTAATTTCTTGCTAATTTCAATTTATATTCGCATGAGTGCTTACATCTCTTAAACTGCAATAAAAAAATTCCAAAATAAAGCCAGCACATAAGTTAAAATAATACGATATCGCAGTAATACGATATCGTCATGAATTCCCGCATGTAATTGCGGATAATTAATAAGCACTGTAACGCGTGCGTGACAAATCAAGGGACCTTGAACTTTGGTTACAAATTTCCACCAGCTGAATAATGTATTAAACCGAGCTATCATAAAATTAAACTGCCGAATAGTCACCGTCAAAATATTTCTCCATACGCCATAGTTGTAGTTGAATGACGATGAACGTTCGTTGATCCTGACAATCGTTAATATTTCTGGGCTTTCATCTTTTCGTACAATCTGCTTACTTTGTATATTTCACATATAGTTATATGTATGTGGATACATAAGTAGATATATGAATAAATTTTGTCATATTTTTGACATTTGCAGCTGGTTAAGGCGTTATTACTTTTAAATACTCATTGTTCGGGGATGATTAATTCTGGTGGTTTTTATTAACTTCTTGCTTGTTCTACGTTTTGGGTTATTTTTTATAGCTTAAGTTGTGGTAAGATGCAAACAACTTCCTTAATATTTATGACGAATCCATATTTTGAACAGTATTTGCGGTTTTATCTGTGTGTCGAAATATTTTAAAGTAGTTATTTTATGCAATTCGTTTTTATTCTGTTATATATCAATTTTAATTCTCTCCGAAATAGAGGTTTCATTTTTTTGACCTTCGTTCAAATACCTGGTTTTATCTGTTGACTCATTAAGACGAAAAATGCTTTTAAGATTAATTGAACCTGTATTGAAATTATGTTTCAAGCCTTATTTATTGCTTTGGAAAACTTAAAGACGCCCATATTTCAAATATGTTCATTTGCTAAATGGTAACGATTTCACAATTCTCTCCATTTTTTCAATACAAAAACAAAACAATTTGCCGTTGTAAAAATTTACTGCCACGAGCTGTGACATTTTAATTTAAGCTAAATTTTTAATATTTCTTAACCATCTATCTTGTGTTTGGTAGAAATTTAACACATTAAGAAATGACACATCATAAATGCAATTTAATGTATTATATTTATGAAATTGTAAGTATAATTTTTTGTGTAAACTTTTGTGACACACACAGATAAAAACTTAAATTGGATATAAATCGAGTGGGCAATTATTTTGACGTGACAAAAATGCCACGGCGCATAGTGTAGCGAGGTCTATGGAATGAGCAACCAAAGTAGAAGGAATGATCGTTGGTACATGGAATAGCATGTGTTATTATTTCAAAAATATAAAACGCCACACAAACATATCCAATATTGGCCACTCCCACCTCCGATACAAAATAAAGAATAGAAGTGCTATATATATATATCCAGTTATAGAAAGTGTAAAAAACAAAAAGAAAGTGTAAAAAACAAACTAGTTATCTTATTTACTAGATTCACATAATTACCATTTAAAAATTCCATTAAGATCTGCCACGCCCTTTACCCATCCTCCATACAAAATGAAAAATAAAAGTGCAACATGTCGAGTTGTAAAAAGTATAAGAACCATCGTGAAGTCTTGAAAGCTATAGCTCGGCTTAAAAACAACAAAGCCGCAGGAGCCGATGACTTACCTTTTCTTTTCAGGGAATGAGACGAACATAGTGGCTTAGGGCCAGCAAATCAATGGATATGAAATCAGAGTAGGATATCGTTTTTGAGTTAACTGTTTCAGATAATTTTATGTGGAGAGTGTAGAAAAATAAGTTGTGATCAGAGAGAAAGTAAATCTGATCAAACAGAAGCACGGTCGAGACTTCAGAGACAATAAAATAATCAAGAAGACAGGGCATCACTTGAGTTAAACATGTTTGAATATTTCACTTTAAGTTTTTTAGTTTAAATTTCGTGTCATATAAACTAAGAACAATATGTATTAAACACTCGTTTTTACGTTGAATTAAAACAAAAAAAGGAATATGAATCACCAATATTTTAGACTGTATATTTTATGCGTTAACTCATTACATCATCTCCATACCCTTTTAATTTTTGCATGCAATAAAAATATTATATAATAAATATTATAACGGATTAAACGGATTTCCATGAGCAAATTACGACTCTGGATACCGACAATAAGATGTACTTTCTATAAGATCATGCTGGATCCAGTCTTCGTATAGAGGCAAGCGATTCTTAAGCGTTTCAACTTCTCTCAAGATGCGCACGACATTTCCTCCGATTAACTTCTTGATAGCGGCATTTCCCCAGACTCTGTCTCTAGCCAGTTCAGCCAGAAGAAATGAATAGCTTTTCGGAGCCCCGCTTAAGCCCACATGATCCACTCCTGCAATCTTTCGCACATAATTGATTGCACTGATTGCTTCACGTACTCCGAGGTGCCGTTCACCGCATTTTTCCATATTGAGCATAACCACTCCACCGTTCTCCGGCAATAAACTGTTTTCAGAGAAGTCAATTTATAGAGTACAGAAAGTAGAGCAGTCTTATACTGATCACTATTGTCAAAACTATCTTCAGACTTACCTCAGCACATGATCCGGTATTGAGGCTACATTTGTGTTGTTGCATATAGAGAAGGGAGCTGCATTTAGCAGCAATACCGGAGCCTTGGCTGTACGCACAGCGCTTATCATAGCTTGTTCAGACAATTGTGAAATCTCAACAAGCATTCCCAAGCGATTCATCTCAAAAAGAACGGTCTATAAGCAGATGAGATATAATTTTAGCTAAGATAATTCTAAAAAAAAACTTCTACCTTGCCAAAGTCATTCAAGGAGTTAGTTGAATTGTCATCAACTATGTAGTCTTTACGGCGAATAGATGCTGCTGCCCAAGGTGTAGTACACTCCAGGCTAGTCACAGACACAAAACGAGCGCCTAGCAAATACATGGAGCGAAGCACTGCAAGGCTGGCACCCAGCGCATGACCACCGCCTATTCCCATCAACACAGCAACCTCTCCGTTGATGTGTGTCTGTTCCATTTCGTCTGCAGACTCTACTATGTGCATGCTATCCGTGACTGCTGTAATACGACGCGCCTCGTCAATTCCCTCTAAAGCTAGTTGAACTGCGTCCAAATACTGTGCTCCACATGGCACAGCGATGGGCCATAGTACTGCACCGATATAATTATTGCGAACTTCAACCATGCTGCTGCTATAGTTCATGTCTTTTCGTGGCGACCAGGAGCCCTCTATAAGCGGTGACTCGGCTAGCAATCGTCGAATAAAAGCCAAGCGTGCCTCCAGCAACGAAGATGAACGCAACTGCAAGGCCAGTGGAATTCCACCTGCCATGGTTATGCAAACGAGAACTACAGCTACTGATATGATTATTTTGCGTCCCTTTGTTGACTTTGTGCGTTCTGGTGTTGGTTCAATACTCTGTTCCTTCTTGCAGTTCGAAAGACTGCCATTCATTTTTTCACTTGTGAATTTTGTGATTTCAGGAGGTAACTCGATGTCAGCGATTTCCGTGAAGACAAAACAGTGTTGTTTGCAATGTGGCTGGTGCTGACGCAGAGTGTGAACCTCCATGAAGTCATGATTTGGCACTTGATTCATGTTATAGTAATACCAATGGAAGAAGAGTCGTTGTTTAAGTTGTTGCTGAAGTTACTAGTTTTTATTTACGTATCCTTGTTTTCGTCCTTTTAACTATTGATTATATGTCATTTGTAAAGGGATTTTAGTCCTGCGCATAACGTGCAAACATTAAACAGCTCCATGTAACTCAAGCGTTGCCAGCTAGACGACTCCGTAGTTATCTGGACAATTTTTGGATCAGATGTCCGAATGTACCATTTAAAAAAGCAAAAGTGAAGATTTTAAATTGTTGAATAATTTCATATAATGTACGTTCTTTCGGATTTTAAATTAATTCAACAAAAAATGTTGAAATAAAAGAAAATACAATTTTGGATAGCATTTTGTTATATAATATTCAATTTAAGAGACATGAACTGTATTAAAAACAAAACTCATTTAATTACACAGACAAATATCAATAAAAACAGTTTTAATGTTGTTTCGAATAAAAATATACTATTTATGATTTATTGGTTTTCGAGTTTAAAAAAGAGTATTTTTTTTTTTTGAAAATTTTTTTTTAATTAGTAAATATTATTTTATAATTTATAATACGTACATATTTAAATTACGAAAAGTATTATTTTTTTTTTTTTGAAAATAATGCTTCTTACAAGCCAGGTTAAAAGATAAGCTGCTTAAAGGATACGGATACGGATAAGGATAAGGATAAGGATAAGGATAAGGATAAGGATAAGGATAAGGATAAGGATAAGGATAAGGATAAGGATAAGGATAAGGATAAGGATAAGGATAAGGATAAGGATAAGGATAAGGATAAGGATAAGGATAAGGATAAGGATAAGGATAAGGATAAGGATAAGGATAAGGATAAGGATAAGGATAAGGATAAGGATAAGGATAAGGATAAGGATAAGGATAAGGATAAGGATAAGGATAAGGATAAGGATAAGCATAAGGATAAGGATAAGGATAAGGATAAGGATAAGGATAAGGATAAGGATAAGGATAAGGATAAGGATAAGGATAAGGATAAGGATAAGGATAAGGATAAGGATAAGGATAAGGATAAGGATAAGGATAAGGATAAGGATAAGGATAAGGATAAGGATAAGGATAAGGATAAGGATAAGGATAAGGATAAGGATAAGGATAAGGATAAGGATAAGGATAAGGATAAGGATAAGGATAAGGATAAGGATAAGGATAAGGATAAGGATAAGGATAAGGATAAGGATAAGGATAAGGATAAGGATAAGGATAAGGATAAGGATAAGGATAAGGATAAGGATAAGGATAAGGATAAGGATAAGGATAAGGATAAGGATAAGGATAAGGATAAGGATAAGGATAAGGATAAGGATAAGGATAAGGATAAGGATAAGGATAAGGATAAGGATAAGGATAAGGATAAGGATAAGGATAAGGATAAGGATAAGGATAAGGATAAGGATAAGGATAAGGATAAGGATAAGGATAAGGATAAGGATAAGGATAAGGATAGGGATAAGGATAAGGATAAGGATAAGGATAAGGATAAGGATAAGGATAAGGATAAGGATAAGGATAAGGATAAGGATAAGGATAAGGATAAGGATAAGGATAAGGATAAGGATAAGGATAAGGATAAGGATAAGGATAAGGATAAGGATAAGGATAAGGATAAGGATAAGGATAAGGATAAGGATAAGGATAAGGATAAGGATAAGGATAAGGATAAGGATAAGGATAAGGATTAGGATGAGGATAAGGATAAGGATAAGGATAAGGATAAGGATAAGGATAAGGAAAAGGATAAGGATAAGGATAAGGATAAGGATAAGGATAAGGATAATGATAAGTATATAGATAAAGATAAAGGTAAAGATAAGGTTAAGGATCGTCTTAACTATTTATATTTAATTAATTTTTTAAATGTCGCTCCAAATAATTGAAAAAATATTTTTCACTTCTGTGTTGTACAAACTGTAAAAAATTATGCCAAATAAATAGTCCATTGCTAATTTTATATCACAACATAACATTTGGTTGCAAAGTCATTGAAATCCGATAGTTCATTTAATGTTTCATAATAGCATAATTTGTTATGCTATAAAATTTAGCATGTGCTATAAAGACACATTTGTAGAAAATATCTGTTAATTAATTCTATTAACGAGCGACAATCTATAGTTCCAGATATAAAATAAAAAAGATATCAAAGTGGCGAAACCATTGCCGTCCTCAGGAATTTTTCAAGTGGAGGCATAGGTATGCATTGGTGTATACGTATGTGAAAATTATCATATGAAAATGTAACATATACACATAGGAAATAAGAAAATATAAAATTTGTCCAGTCCATGGAAAGTGCCCCCTTCTCCCTTTGTGAACGCTTTTGTGTGAAACTATTTGCTTATTTTGGACAACAACAACAACAGCAACAACAACAACAACAACAACAACAACAACAACAACAACAACAACAACAACAACAACAACAAGAAAAATCTAGTTAGTAGTTTTTTTCGTGGCAACCAACACCGCTTACAAATAACTATGAAACCGGACTATGGAGCCCGAAAAGGACTATGACATCAATTAGGATATGGATTAGGCCAAAAATTAAGACACACCTAAAACACACCTTTCAAAACTAGGAAAGGGATTCGGTATATTTGATTAAGTCAAGAATTTGGTCATGGATTAAAACAAGAGTTTTGACAAGAAATAGGAGTATAAAGAAACACCTTCACGTCAAAACCTACGGGTGTGTCCACGACACAGTCAATTTTTTTTTTGTTATTTAGAATGGGACGCGGTGTGCATTGCACAGATGCTGAGCGTCAATTCATCCAAAAATTAAGAAATTAAGACAAAATAATGCGTGGAATTGAAGAGTTATTAAAGTATTCAATAAAAAAAGTGTATTCTGCTATACATTTTGAACCAAAGGAGGAAAAACGAGACAGAAAACGAGCAAACTTTGCAAGGTTTGAAGAATTGTTGGTTCAACAAATTAATACAAATCAATATCTTTCATCGGAAGAACTCAAAAAATAGTTAAATTCAATCGCAAAATACGGAATAGATTAATAGAAAATGAATTCAAAGCACATTCTGCAAGGAAAGTGTCATACTTGAGCAAAAAGAACATTCGCTACAGAGTAGCTTTTGGAAAAAAACATATGATACGAAAAAATTGGAAGAACGTGTTGTGGTCAGACGGAACAAAGGTAAATTTGTTCGGATCCGATGGAAAGTCTCCTGTGAGACGCACTAAAAATAGTGCACACAACCCAAACACATAATTAAAACCGTTAAATATGGTGGTGGTAGCATAATGGTATGGTGTTGATTTTCTTCGTCGGGTGTAGGTTCAATATATTGGATGAAAGGTTGAATATGCTCTCCATACTATGTAAATATATTAAATAGCATAATGCTGCCATTTGACCATGAAGAAATTAAGTTAAAATGGGAGTTTATGCAAGCTAACGATCCTAAACACTTCTCGAAACTGGCAAAAAAATGATTCCGGGACAGTAGAATTAATTAATTAGAACGGCCTTCACAGTTACCGGCCTTAATCCAATTGAACATGTTTGTGGGATTCAGAATGAACAAAATATCTGCCTATAAATCCAAAAACAAAGATGAATTGTGGAAAGTGGAAAACTTTCTGATAGATTTTTCCTTAATATTTAAGTCTAACATGTTGACTTTGAAAATAAACAAAAAAATATATAAACAAATGAAAACAATATACAAGTCTATTCCATTAGTTTTTCCATCACTGTATATACCCAAATCGTGCACTTTCGATTAATTATCTTATTGATTCGTATTTTGTTTGCTTTTTTGACGTGCTTTTGTTAGAGAAGCAAATCTACTAACTTTAACTTTTAACTTTCAAAATCTTAAAGTTTAGAATTCTACATTTCAATATGTTCTTATTTGGATAATTGTTAAATTTAAATCTGATGTAAGACTTAGAGTTTTTGTGCCATCCAACTGCCAAATAAATTTTATAAATTCTTGTCAAATAAAACCTAAATTATGAATCCATTTATTTCAGTAAAAACTTTATTCTGACTAACATACTGATTATTCATGTTTTCAAGCTATTTCGGAGGTTAAAGTTTTCTTTATTATAACTTATCGTTTTTTTTTTCTTATCTTCATCTCTCTCTTTCAGTATTGTCTCCATCCATGCCAAATTAACATAGATAACATCAGATTGAAACAGTCAACACTGAATTTTTGTCACCATAATACTCGTACCAGTTTTTAAAAGGCTTCGTTTCTTATGATGTTTATTAGCTGATTAGTCCCACTGATGTTATGTGATGTTTATTAGCTTAAATCATCCCAGTGAACCAAAATTACCGTTTTCGAATTCATTTATGAACCTTTTCGGGTAGAAACGTTTATTTTCGGCACTAATAAATGAACCTTTATTGTATCATTCATCGGACTAAAATGCCTCTCAAAAATGAACTTTATTTTGTTCGGAAATGAGTTAAAAAAAAAACCATAGAAAAGTTGTTTTCAGGCACTTGGAAATTAACCCTTTTTTAATCAATCGCCGGACGAAAATGCCTCTCAGAAACGAACCTTTTTCTTCGGAAACGAATTAAAAATTAACCATAGAAAAGTTCTTTTCGGCACTCGGAAATGAACTCTTTTCAACCGACTTCAAAAAGGAGGAGGTTCTCAATTTCGTTGGTTTGTCCGCTTTTTTTTTTTTTTTTTTTTTTTAAATGTATGTACATCGATTACTCCTAAAGCACTTGCCCGATTTCCGTAATTTTTTGTCCACAGATAGATACCATGAACGCGGAGGTCATTTTTTAAAAAAGTGGGCGATATTCGACAAAGGGGAGTGTCAATATAAGAAAAACACTGTGTTTCAGTTAATATTGACACTAGGGTACTGAAATTTACAGTAAAAATACTGGGGTAGGCACAAGTATTACAAATTACGGTCAATAAAGTGGGCGTTATTTGACAAAGGGGTGTGGTCATATTAAAAAAAACACTGTATCTCAAATAGTATTGACACTAGGGTACTGAAATTTAATACAGGGGTAGACACAATTTTTAAAAATTACTGTAAAGAAAGTGGGCGTTATTCGACAAAGGGGTGTGGCAATATTAGAAACACACTATATATCGAATAATATTGACACTAGGGTGCTGAAATTTAGAGCTTGGGTAGGCATAGTTATTACAAATTACAGTCAATAAAGTAGGCGTTATTTGACAAAGGGGTGTGGCAATATTGGAAAAACACTGAATCTCGAATAGTATTGACACTAGTGTACTGAAATTTAGTACAGGGGTAGACACAACTTTTAAAAATTACTGTAAATAAAGTGGGCGTTATTCGACAAAGGGGTGTGGCAATATTAGAAACACACTATATATCGAATAATATTGACACAAGGGTGCTGAACTTTAGTGCATGGGTAGGTATAGTTATTACAAATTACAGTCAATAAAGTAGGCGTTATTTGACAAAGGGGTGTGGCAATATTGGAAAAACACTGTATCTCGAATAGTATTGACACTAGTGTACTGAAATTTAGTACAGGGGTAGACACAATTTTTAAAAATTACTGTAAAGAAAGTGGGCGTTATTCGACAAATGGATGTGGCAATATTAGAAACATACTATACATCGAATAATATTGACACTAGGGTGCTGAAATTTAGTACATGGGTAGGTACAGTTACTACGAATTATGGCCAAAAAAGTGGGCGTTATTCAACAAAGGGGCGTGTAAATATTATAAAAATACTATATCTTAGTTAATATTGAGACTTGCGTCGTAATATTTGGTATGCAGGTAGGTGGGTAGGTAGAATCATTAAAAAAGTGAGCGGGATTGTACACAGGGTGTAGCACTTTAAGAAAAGTACTATATTACTGTTAATATTAATACTTGGAAACTGAAATTTGGCACAGGGCTAGGTAGAATCATTATAAGGTACGGTAAATAAAGTAGGCGGGATTAGAGAAAGGGCGTGGCACTACAAATTGTAAAGAAGCAGAAATGGAAAATACCCAACAAACTTTCAGGAGTTAATAAATCAAATTTGTTAAGAACAAAGTGTCATGTTTGAAATTTTCTTCAAGAATAAATACTATTACATAAAATATTTCATATTATCTAAAAAGGAAGAAATAAAAACTTCTTAACAAAAAAAAAAAAAACCGACTTCAAAATCACTACAAAGTAAAAAATAATTTTAAATAACTTTTCCCATTCATTTCTTGGTCATATTTTAAAAGCTATTTATATGTATTATAATATTGCAAATCTTATCATTTTAATTTTTTTTATTTTGTTTTATTATCATCAATATATTAATTGCTTTATGAACATAAAAGCTTTGAAGTCGGCGCTCATCTTTGACACACAATCATGATCTTTTACCATCCGTGCACTATTTAGTGCCTTGGTGACACTGTAGTAATTTTAAAAGCTTTGTACACATTAAAATTTTCAGTAAACTGGTTTCGGTGAGCTTGTAAAGCTCATATTGAATATGACATAGTGTGTAACAGCTGCACAAATAATGCATGGAACACATTGGCTACATTCAGCGTACTCAAAACGACTTCAAAGCTTTTATGTACATAAAGCAATTAATATATTGATGATAATAAAACAAAACAGAAAAAATGAAAATGATAAGAATTCCATTATAATACATATAAATAGCTTTTAAAATATGACCAAGAAATTAATGGGAAAAGTTATTTAAAATTATTTTTTACTTTGTAGTGATTTTGAAGTCGGTTTTTTTTTTTTTTTTGTTAAAAAGTTTTTTGTATCAATTGAATGGTATGAAAAGTATAATAAACTTATTTTAAAATATCAACAAAGGTTTAAATTCATTACAAAACATTTTTGTAGCTCATTTTTGAATATAAAAAAAGTAATATTTATGATTATTACTAGATTAAAAAAATGATTCGCGTATGAGAAATTCTTTCTACTTATATGATAAAAAAACCATTATTTTTTAACCTCATGTAAAAAAGAAGCATTTATCATTAATTTCTGAATACAATTTCATTAATTTTCGTGGAATTTTTACCTACTTACATGATAAAAAACGATTCTTTTTCGAATCAAAATTTACATTTTTTAATTATGGGAAAAGTTTTCACGAATTTATTCTTCTATTGTAAGCAATTAAAAATAAAAATAAACTCTGTTAGAAATTTGACTGACCGATGATAGCCTGCGTTGCTCGTGTCATGAATTTAAAGTAATGTAATTATTTATAATTATATTTCTAAGAAATAAATAAATAAATAAATAAAATAAAAATAAAAATTCTACCCAAAAACGTTCGCAAAACTCTCACCTTAAGCAAAACCTTCGCTTATGGTTCAGTGGGATAAATCGAAAACTATCAAAAGTGTGAAGACAAATCCATCTGAGATGAAAAATTCAGACAAAATTTGTGGAATTCTTTAGCATGTAATATTTGTAAAATTGAAATATTTGTTATTTCTAAATTAAAACTCCTTGAATTTATTCATATCTCATTGTGGTATTATCTCCAACTTAAAAAAAAGTCACACAGGGGCATATCTGGCGAATATGGAGACTGGGGTATCATTGCGGTGTTCTGTTTTGCCAAGAATTCATGATGGCTTCGGTCGAAATTCACGAAATACTTTTGGAACAAATTTAGGTAGAACATGTTTCATATGATGGCTGGTTATCTTAAAAACGCTTATAACACTCGTATATTCTTGTTTAACTCATTGCAGATTCACTGAATGTAATACTTAATATTTCTCAGACTTTATGACACTTTATTTAATGTAAATTCTGTGATCCATTATTTTAAAAAAATCACCAACAGTACCAAAACACCAGTTATTCTTTCAACAGCTGATATAAAAGTAAAAAACCAATGTGGATCAAAATGTATAGATACGAGGGTTGCTATTTATATTTCTAGTCTAATAATGGAAAAACAATTATTTTGGATAAAAATTGGTTTTATTGTTTTTCAAAATATTCTCCATGAGACCAATAAACTTTTGCATGCGTTTAAACCAATTTTGGAAACACTTTTTGCACTCCGATTGACAGAAGCGTTTTGAGTGCAACAATCGCTTTTTCGGGTGTCGAAAGTGGTTGACCACGTATTTTTTATTTTTCTATTTCCGGAAAAAAAAAATTCATTGGGTCCCAAATCAGGGGTGTACGGTGGATGACCCATTAATTAAATATTTTGTTGGATATAGTCGATTGCTGTTTTGTTTCGGGTTCATATGCATAAATCCAGTATTGGTCACATATGTCGATGTTATGCACAGCATTTGATGTATCTTGATCGTATTTTTCCAACATTTCCTTGCACCAGTCGACACTAGCCTTTTTTGAACGTTTGTCAAATTATGTGGGATCTAACACGAACACATCTTTTCTACGGCCAACGATAATGCAATATCTTAGTGTCTTATTTTCATTCGAATACCCAAAGATGCCTCAATCTTACAGTATGTCACATAATGATCTTGTTTTATCAGTTCACACACAGCGCACAGTGATGCGATTGGTGCAAGTTAGACGGAAAATATTATTTTGTGGATTTTTTTGGTAGTTTCTGGTGTTTTAGGTATAGGAAAAAGCAAAAAAACCTATTTCAGAAATTTTTGACAAGGGGGCGTGGCAGCTGCCATACAACTGAAACATAATTTGCGCTATATTTTAGAAATTATATAAGCTACGACAACAAAATCAAACGTAAATTTTTTGTATGTATGTAATTTGAAAAAAGTGAAAAAAATTTCAGCGCGATTGAGCAAGTGGGCGTGGCAGCTGCCATACAACTTAATCACATTTTTCGCTTTAGCTTAGAAATGAGTTAAGCTACGATAACAAAATTAAACGTAGATGTTTTGTGTATAATTTGCAAAAAGTAAAAAAAAAATTCGGTTCGATTGAACAAGTGGAATCACATTTTTCGCTATATCTTAGAAATCAGATAAGCTACAGTAACAAAATTAAACGTAGATGTCGTGTATGTAATTTCGAAAAAGTGGAAAAAATTTTGGCGGGATTGAACAAGTGGGCTTGGTAGCTGTCATGCCTGTGGACTATATTTTGGTCCATAACTACGAAATGAGAAAAGTTATGAAATATTTCGATACATAAACTTTTCTCTGAAAAATAAAGGTCAAGTTGGAAAATGAATCAAATCGGATGAAAACCACGCCTACCTCGCCCACACAAAGTAACTTTATTAAAAAGATAAGATGTCTTAGAATTCAACAAAAATTAATAGATGGACTTGATGGATTTGGACCTACAATAAATGTAGGCAATCATTTGCATGTAATTGTTGCAGTAAAATATCGCTAAAAGAGCGTTTATTAATAATATTTCTCTCTGGATTATTTTATGAGCAAAAACACGCTAAAAAAGAGAGGAAAGAGAGAAATTAACAAAAAAACAACGCTTAAGGAGCATTCCACTGTTGGTACGGGACAAATCGTACGCATTTGATAAGTTAAGATCTTAAATTAAAAATAAACCGAAATGTTATTGTACAAAGCATCTAGTACACTCATTTAGTGTAACGGAGGCTTTTAAAAATCAATTATTTGTTCCTGAAAATATTCATAAATAGGCAGTAATAAGTATGAAAAGATGTTTGTTTGTACGGGACAACCGCAGTCCACCATACTTTTTATTTTTTGACATTATTGAAAAATTTTAGCAAAATTAATTATCTCTGTAAAATTAAAAATATACTTATGTAGACTTCGTCGATCATGGTATGACAAAATACTACAAGTTCGAAAAAATATCTATTAAAATGAGAATAAAAATGAAATCGTTTGTACGGGACACTTTTGTTTGTACGGGACTCGTACGAAATTCAGAAGTTAAGTCTTCGTTTTGAATCATTTTTTAAATGAAAACTTAACACTATGATTATCTCAAGTGTGTTTCTTGCATGTTACTTTATGACCGTCGACTAATATATGATGAAATTTTGATATTCCCGGAACAGGCCTTGCAGCTTGCCATGGATAAACATTTTGGATTTTATCAGCTATTTCTGATTCAGCAATATAGAAAACCTTCCTAGAAGGTACTAAAGTGGCGCTAATGTAACGAAATCTTTTGCGTTTTAGATTACGGTACCATCTCCTTGACCTTGAGCTTTTTGGCTTACAAGTTGCTTTACGTTACCACCAACTTCGTCAGTCAATTTTAAAAAAAAAAAATAAGATATGTATGTGTCAAAAATTACCATTTTCAGTAGAATGCTCCTTAATTTTTGAATGAATTGGAAGCTCACGCTGCGTGGCGTGATATTTTTTATAAAACGCCAATAAATGGGTAAAATTGCACAACATTTATTATAGTGATTAAACAATGAGTTTTACGAGCTGCTGTGAAATAAATTTGGTAGCGATCTTTAGCATAGTTTTCGAGTAAGAGCCCGAACAGAATCAAAGCGATTGGCGATCGTCTCTGCTCGCCAATCGCTCAGAACACGTTCAGAATGAAAGCGATTACCGATTGGCGAACTAATCAGACTGAATTGTCAGAAAGTTTTGTTTTGTGAATGCATAATTGACATGAAGAAAACAAAAACACAGACAACAATTGTCAGAAGATAATAAAACTTAAGAAAATAGCACTGAACGTACCCCATCATTAGAAAAACTACGGCAACACTTATCATGTTTGACACCACTCAAAGAGAGGATCGCCAGGTCGCCAGAGAAAAAATAGAATATATTCTAATCTTGCAAATGTTCGTCGCGATCGAAGACCAGCGATTTGATTTCGGACGTGTTCATACGTTTTCATGCATTTTATTGCTTGAAAATGTCGCCAATCGCTAATCGCTTTGATTCTGTTCGGGCTTTAATGCTGTCCACCTGTTTTAAACAGCCTTTTCGATAAAAACACGTTAAAAGCTTTAAAAGTAGCTTATTTAGGTATTTATTAATTTTTTTCAACTTATATAGCATCTCTTCCAGGACCATATAAGATACCCTCATCATCAATTGTTGAGTCAAAACAATTTTCAAAATAAAAATTTCAACTTGCCTCTGTTTTCTCAGGGTTCTTCCCTCGCGCGTGGCTTCCTGTACATTTTTGTTTCCGAGAATAATATGCGTGGAATCAACCTTTTTTATAAATGAATGACAGTTTTTGCCACAACTGATGCCAATTTCCATATTGCGTCCACTGAATGTTATGCCAGGAGGAGAAGTTCTCATTATTACTGTTATTTTTTTTTTTCAATAATATAAGGTTATTCCTTTTTCTAAAGACCAGGGGCCTTTTCCCTCTTTGGTCCCTCTGTGGATACCTATGCTTATGCGTACTTATATAAAGAGTGAATTAAAAAAAATAATCGACACTTAAAAGAGTGCATCGAAAAAATAAAGACATATTACAGAGAAGCGTTTTTGTAGCAGCTGGTATGAGTAAGGCAAGTATATATATTTTTTATTGTCTTCTCTTCGGATGGAAGTGCTTATAACTGCAACAATTTTTTCTCAATTGACTTAAAACTTTCTGAGAATATTTTTAAGATGTTATACTGTCGAAAAGTGTAAAAAAAATTGAATTTTAGTCGCCGAAAAACTTTAGTAGACCCTTATTGATTGCTCTAACGAATTGTGAAGACTTTTAAACAAGTTTTTTAAACACTAAATAAATTTCGATTTTAAAACTACACAACTTCACTTATAGGTCACTTTTAACATATTCCTTTTTTTGGAATAGTCTTGACTTTAAAAGAACTGATTTAATTTGTAAATATTCCACTAATCACACTATTTTTCTTCCATTTTCTTCCAGTTTAGAAAAGTAGCATTAAGATTTTGAGATCCACGCATTTGAAAACGATACACAAATAGAAATGTAAACAAATTTATTTACAGTTGATCTCGAAGCAACTCGAAGCAACTCTATTGGAGAGTTGCCATAACAGTGGTAAAGCACTTAATTTGAAAATAGAGCTTACACTTGCATGCTTTGGAGTATTCACTGTAAGATAAGACAAAAAATAAAAAGTTTTAAGCAATTTGAAAAATTTACTTTTGGCCTTAAAATAAGCTCGAATTTCCCAAAGTGCAATGCCAAGTTTCTAATAGAAAGGGCATATCGAATGACAATTTTTTTTCTATCTTTCGGTATCAAAGATAATTTTCTCAATTTGGATTCTTTATATATTTCTGAACAACGCCGTGTATAAAAGTAGATTTTTATTTAAAATACCAGCGTAAGACCACATTTCTTTTTTCTACTTTGGTAGTTTGTTGATGAAATGTTAAATTTCATTTTAGGAAGTATTTTTTTCTTAAATAAAATGTGTTGCCATTTACTGTTGTCAAGGTCAGAAATATAAATAGCAACCCTCGTATTTTATAGAAATGCTTGCCAATCGGATTAATACATTGCGCAAAGTTTAAAAATTTCACTTTCATTTTTAACACACCTCTTATTGGTACTTTTGCATTTATCTAAAATCCATTAAATTATGTGTTAGATCTTACCATGTTTATAAAATCACTGGATATGTGACTAGCAGCTATATACCAAAAACATGTAGCTCTATGTTTAAAGAATAACAAAAGGGAGTTTTTTTTTTTGTCACATTGCTTGGAAGTAATTTTTTGATTATATAATACCTAATTTCTAATCAAGGTAGTATTTAAAAGTCAAAATTTCTATGCCAAAAGCAATTTTTGGAATTGATGAAGTTTACATTTATGATAGACAACTCTAACTTCATTTTAGTGCTTTCTTAACTTAACCCCTTTTTCTTTGTACAAGCTTATGTTAAAAACTTCATTACACTGGCTCCAAAACGACGGCTGTATAGTGGTTACACAACAAGTAGAATATTTTTAATGAACATCCACTATGGTTGAGCACCGTTACTTAAATATATGGAGGCGTTCTTAACATATTGGTTATACTTATTTGGATTTGATTTAATTGACAAAAGAATGTGTTTATTTTGTTCAAACAAGTTTTTGGTTAAATTCTTATTTATATTTTGACAACACAAATATCGATTGACGCTGTTTTTTGTTTTTTTTTTTTTTTTTTTTTTTGTTTTATTTATGTGGAATTTTTTTTTCTCATAGATAAATATCTGATACATTTTCGTTATCTAACATTTTTGATAAAGCTGTTTAAAAAATTTAATCAACTTCTATCATTTGAAATTCCATCATTTTTATTATTGAATTTATAAAGAAAAAAAAACAATTTTTGCCCCTCCTTGATGAAAACATTAAATAACTTGAAATTGTTCAATAGATCTCTTTTTTTATTAAAAGCTGAAAATTATTGTTATTGATTGATCCAGTTTTTGAGAAACCATGTTTAGTTTAGTCCCCGTACCAATATTTATAGACTCGATTTATGCATTATTTTTATTCATATAAAACAATAAAAATGTTTGCTAATTGACGTTACCTCTATAACGATTTTCAAGTTTATTGTCTGTATTAATATTGCATAAATTTGAATATACTTAAGAAATATCTAAAAAAATAAAACTTAACAGATGCCATACAGCGGTATTTAACTTATTTAAATGCACTGTCAAGTTGTTGGTGTTGGTTGACAGTATTGAATGCATGTTCATCTTTGTAGTCACAATAGAAATAAATCATAGATAAAGTACAGTCAGCAATAATTTTAGGCTTATTCCTTATGGGGATCATGGAACATTGTATTTGACAAATATATCACAAGCCTTGATTGCCTATTAGTACTGTTAGAATTGTTATTATAAATAATTAAACGTACATACTGGGTTAAATTTACCAGCGTAGCTCGTCCAAAAATTCTCAAATTAGTGCACACCCATAAATCTAAAGCGGAGCAATTTATTTCTTCCGTTGAGTCCCTTGAGAAGGCCATGCAAGTCGCCCTTAGGGTGTCATGTCGTTTGAACAGAGGCAGATCTCTCTGATCCTAGTAAGAACGCAAGGGAATTTTTAACCATTACGCAGACTGAATAACTTTGAGCTCTACAAAGAAATTTTAAATACTTACAAGTAAGCTAATGGTGACTCAATAAATATGATGTTCTAAAAAAAAGGACCATATCTTCCCGGAATCAAAGTTCAATTCTTGCATTTCTGGAAATAACATATTATTTCGAATAGAAAGACACCCCAATAAATAAAAAATTTCAAAAATTAGCTTACTTAAAGCATTTTGAGATATTGCGTGAGATATGTGGGGATGGATTGCATTCATGATTTTAGATATTGATGTTCAAAGTTTAATAGTTAAAAGGGACCTTAACTTCTCCATTTAAAATACATGGTGGAAGAGGTTTTCTTTCTTTAAGTAGGTAGAGGTTGGGGAAAATATATTTTTTTGCTATTTATGATTTAATAATCAACTTAAAACCGATTGTAAAATGCTCACGTAACACAGCTGGGCAGTATTACCAACATTAACCGATATAATTAACCCAAACATATATTTTTAGCTCTCCTGAAAAATTTGGTCTGGGAAGATAAGGTCCCTTTTTCTGAGAAACATCACAAATAGCAGTTGGGTGACAACGTCGACGCTTTGTTTTTGGTTTTGTTTTAGCTTTTACTTTTGCTTTTTGCTTTTTTGCAATATTGAAAATAAAATCATCTGAAAATAAAAAGCAAAACAGAAAGATGTTAATAACCAATGCCGTTATCGTCAGTACTAGAATTAATAAGGTCGTTAAAAAAAAAAGGGTACTGCAGCATGAATAAGTCAAAATTAATAAAGGTATTTATTTTTTAACACTTAAGATAGGTCCAGCTCCGTTGTTTTTGGAGCTATCCTGAAGAACCTAGTACCAGCGAGCATGACTGCGAGTATGTGGTGCAAAAATTATTCAAATCGGACAATTTTTTTTCGATAATTTTGTATCACAGCCAATAGTGATTTCAAGATAAACGCCTTTAAAGTTATGGTAAGTGTTTTCAAAATAATAAAATTTAACTCACAGCAACTGAAAAATTCGCCAACTAAACTTAGTTTTCGAGCTGTATTTGCCACAAACGAATATTCAGTTGTCAACTTAAAAATATATCTTATCTTATCTTACTATTATATAAAAACTAGCCTTGCAACTATATCGGAACATAATAGGT
Organism: Pherbina coryleti; assembly: GCA_943735915.1. Lineage (NCBI taxonomy): Eukaryota > Metazoa > Arthropoda > Insecta > Diptera > Sciomyzidae > Pherbina > Pherbina coryleti. The sequence goes on along the minus strand of OX030950.1, from coordinate 16,471,045 downwards.
GTATTCAAAACTTTTCTTAGACTCATAGTTTGACACCACTGTCGTTTTCCACTGCCCGTTACAGTTTCCCAGTATCAGGAGATCACCAAATAGTAACTCCATTTTGAGTTTGTATGCAAGTACTGCTACTTTTACTTTCAAAGCTATTCGATAATACAAATTTTAATTGTATGGGCGGAGCCACACCCACTTATATAATGCCCATCCCAGTTTTCTAGCAGATGGACATTACCCAGTTTTAGTACAGTTGCCGACAGTGAGCATACAACCTAAATTACCAAAATATAGCCCAATCGACGAAAACCGTAGGAAATATAGCATTTTTATTGATTTGTGGGCGGTAAAAGGGGGTGTGACAGAAATTGAAACCGTCTCATACTTGACAAAAATGTACTGCCAAAATTTCAGCTCTGTCGGCTCAGTAATTTTAAAGTTTCCAGCCATCACACAGACAGCGTTTTGCTTTTTGTATATATAGATTATTGGCTATAACTTTTGATTGGTAAGAGATACTAAGATAATTTTTTCCAAAAAATTAATTTTTTAGCTTGTTTATTTTTTCAATAATATAAAAACACAATATTGGAAAAAATTTTGTTCGAAAAAATCAAGGGGTAGGCCTTGGTTTTTTAATCACAAAAATGGTTTTTAATTTTTGCGTAAAATTTAAATAACTTTTACCTAAAAATGTTATAACTTTTAAATAGAGTTGAAAATTTGCGAATTTGAATTATTTTTACAACAAAAACAAATTTTGAGCCTTTTTTTTTGAAGAAAACTCCAAAATTTCAGAGCTTTTCAAAATTTCAGAGAAAAAAATATTTAAAATATATATGCTCAACTAACGGTATTTTTGCAATAAGGTTTTTATAGTACTTTGATGAAGCTTTAAGACAAAAAAAATTTAAGAAAGTGTATAAAAAAGCATTGGAGATATTTGAGTCGAAAGTCACAAAATTAAATTTCTGATTGTGTTTTTCTCATTTTTGAGCACGATGTTTCATTAAATATATAGTTGTAGTAAAATTTTTCATAGTTTTCAAGATATGTTCATGTTTTTGATGTCAAAATAACGGAAATTTTTTAATTTTACTAAATTTAAGAAATATTTTATGTGAATTATGGATATGTCATGGAAAAAATAAACCTATTAAAACGATAATTAGACAAATTTTTTACAAAAAATGCGTAACTTTATTTTAATATACATCGCGGGCAAAGCCGCGGAGGATTGCTAGTATATATATATACCGCAAGCTATTTCGGTCATTATTATTTATTATATTAATTCTCGTTCCCTCTATGTCCGTCCGTCTTCCTATGGATTGCACTCATCGCACCTCTGTTGCTATCTCCGTCCGCGCATTAAGCAAATTAAATTAGTAATAAGATCTGCTTGTTCCCATATATTTTTTTATTAACCCTCTGCAGCTGACGTGCTCCAAATATAACAATATACCTGACGTGGGGTCTAGCAGACCTCACTTTTTAACTGATTTTCTATGATAAAGTTTCTGACTGTAACTTTCTTGACCTTATTCCATATGACAGCTAATAATTTTAGGCTAACATAAGAATAAAATTTCAAATAAAATACGTTTTTTAAAAAATAAAAACGAATTTTTTATCTTTGAATTTAACATTTGTACGCACGAAGTTTTGATTTTCGGTGTCTGTCAGACTACGACGTCAGCTGCAGAGGGTTCAGACAAATTTATAATAACTGGCTTGCTTACATTCATATATCGAGGAAAAGGATCCCCAGACGCTGATATGGCCAAAATATGCTGGCGCACGAGTAATTTATTTCACGATACTGAAGTTGAGCACATGGAAGTGGATGGCGAAGAAGGAGAAGATACATTTCTTGAAGACCTTCAAGACTCTGATGATGATTTTTTGAGTAGCAACGATTTGCAAGACGTTGCCGGTTAAGGTGATTGATTCCAAAAATAACATCATCATAATTTATCACTAAAGTACAGGGTTGCCCATATTCGACGGACCCATGTTTTTGTTAAAAAAATCAAAGAAAAAAATAAAAATTTGGCGGTTGGCAATCTTAATCATTTAATTTGTTCCAAGTAGATTTGTTTACATCAATTTTTGAATATGATATCTCTCAAATGGCCGCCTCTGGCGTTGATGGCGTATTGTGACCTTTTTGCAGCATTTTCCATCGTTTTCGCCAACATTTCGGCCGGAATAGCGGCTATTTCTTCACGAATGTTGTCCTTGAGCTCTTCTACGGTCCTTGGCTTGTTAACGTAAACCTTTGACTTCAAATATCCCCACAAGAAGAAGTCAGGCGGCGTCAAATCGGGCGAACGCGGTGGCCAGTCCAAATCACCACTTTTCGACATCAAACGGCCCGGAAACAAATTCTTCAGAAAATCGATTGTTATGCGACTTGTGTGCGGTGGAGTGCCGTCTTGTTGAAACCAGAACTGCCTCATACGCTTTCGACGAATAATTGGCATCACAAAATTGGTCATCATGTCGCGATAACGCTCCTGGTTGATGGTAACAGCATGGCCATTTTCATTTTGGAAGAAAAACGGCCCAATGACCGTTTTCGCACTAACGCCGCACCAAACTGTGACTTTTTCGTCATGAAGAGGCACTTCTTGAATCTCCTGAGGATTTTCAGTGGCGTAAATACGGCAATTTTGCTTATTTACGGTCCCATTCAATGTGAAATGGGCTTCATCGGACATGATAATTTTGTTCCAAAATTGCTCGTCATCTTCGGCCATTTCGATGACTCTTTGGGCCCATTCCAATCGACGAGGCTTGTCCGCAGGCAACAATCTTTGCGTCAATTGAATTTTGTACGGGAACAAATGCAAATCAACGCGAATAATCCGTTGTAAAGTGGACCGAGCCATGCCCAACTGCTGAGAACGGCGTTTTTGGGATGTTCTTGGGGACCTCTCAATACTGGCTCGTACGGCAGCGATATTCTCGGCCGATCGCCTTGGTCGACTTTTATTTGGCCTCTTCGGATTAGAAAGAGCCTCACCAGTCGAAAATTTTTCGTATAAACGCTTAATGGTGTTCTTAGAAGGCGCACTTCTCACATTTTTTAAGTTTTTAAAAGCACGTTGAGTTTTCACAATTGACTTCTTCTGTTGAATGTAAATTTCAACTATTTCAGAGCGCTCGCGTGGCGTGTATTGTTCCATGGTAAAAATCTGCTTGGACTGACGTTTCAAACGCGGTATGTCATTAAGCGATCTGACATCTCTGTCAAAAGTTATGGCGTTGCCAGATGGGTCCGTCGAATATGGGCAACCCTGTAAATATTAAATAAAAAACATGGTGTTTTTGAGATTTTTAAGAACTTTTGACTTGTGTAGATTATATAAGTATGTTCATAAGAGTTGTTTAATTTTTTTCTAAATTTTGTGGAAGATATTTGGTTAAAAATTTGCTTAGTTTAGGCGTTATCGTCGAAAAATTGCGAAAACAGCCCAAAAAATTAATATTTTTCATTTAAAAAATTATATTTTTGAGCTTTTTAAGTAGTGTAGACACGTTCAGATCACATAAGTATGTTCTAAGTATGTAAATTTTACTTCGGCTACAATTTTGTAGAATATAGTATAGGAAAAATTTGGATTTTCTTCAAGTTATGCCCAAAAAACCGACCAAAAATTAAAATTTTTTTGACATTTAAATTAAAAAACAAGTACAACAAATTATTTTACAAGTATGTCTTATATATGTGTTTACTGGATTGTTAGCTACAACTTTGCCAAGGACAATAAACCGATATATCTATTCCTGACGGAGTTATTGAAGAAAAACTTTTTTTGGCAAAATTACTAAAATCCACAATATAAAATGGGCCATAAAAATGAAACGGGCGCCAAGCTCGCGAAACCGCGCTAGGGTTATACTCACCACTGATCATAGTATCGAACCTATATAGTGCCTTGCTGTTATTTTGTTCACTGTTGCACAGTGTTATAAGCGTTGTGTGTATACAACGAAGAGGAAAACAAAGAAAGTTTTCAGTTGGGAAAAACAAATTTTTCAATTGCTGCAATTTAAAAATCATTCGCGTATATGACAAACTCAAGTAATTACCTGGAACTAAATGACTTGTATCTCGCAACTGACTATTATTATGACAAGACAACTGTTTGCAAATAACGATCCCAAGCACGATAAATAAAGTTCGTTTACAGCAAACTGGCAATAAACATTATTTTCTTTGCGTGTATCTAAGAGAAGGTAGATAGACCATATGTACTTGGTGTGCAAACGGTTTGCATAATGAATAGTTGGTAAAACAGCCAGCTTTGGTCAACAAAAAGGAACATGACCATAATTCCAGACCCCATGCAGCAAAATTAACTCAAAAAAATATAAAGCAGTTGGGCTGGAAAGTTTTTCCCCATCACCTACATATATTCTCTCGACATAACAGCATCCGATTTTTCTTTATTCCGATCCATGGAACATTCTCTTAGGAATAAAAGTTTTAGAATTATCGATGTAGTGCGAGCTCACCTGGAATCATATTTTTCATCAAAGACAACTGAATTTTACAAACAGGGAATTGAGACTCTGTCAGTAAAATGTCAAAAGGTCATAGATAACGACGGAGATTACATAATGGATTAAGTGTTTAATTAAAAATAAATAAAAAAGTGTATAATAATAATAAATAATAAAGATTTTGGCGTTTTGATAAAGTAACTTTATGTGGGTGGTAGGAGTGGTTTTCATATGATTAATTTGCGAATTTGATCTTTTTTTTTTTAGAAAATCAAATGCCATTACGATAACAATGGACTCACGTACAGATAGACAGACATGATATCGACTCAGGAAGTGATGCCGATCCAAAATATTTGCACTTTTTAATATCTTCCACGCCTCCTTTGGAGGTGCTAAGTAAATATACCCCTTTTCTACTCAAAGCATGGAGAATTCTAACAAAATTAATAAGTAATTATCAATAACATCATTACCGTTTAGCACCCTGTTTTAACTACCTTTGGAAATGAAGCTATAAGCTTCTTTATTACTTCCAAAATCCATAAAAATATTTGTACATCAAAATTTGAGCATCACGCTATAAATTTGTAATTTAATTTTCTAAACGACAGCCTAAGTTTTTTCTGCTTTTTTGACATGCGGCTTCACATTGCATTTTTCAAATAATTTATAGCTAAAGTTTAAGGCATGAACTCTAAAATGCAAATTAATCGTAATATGTATGTCGAACTTTAAAAGAAATGCAATAAATTATTTGAAATTCTTAAAAAGTTGTAATGAGTTCAACTACCGCCCACACGCTTGAATAATTAATTTTTATTCCATTTGTTGCATTGAAGGTGAAGCAATTTTGCATTCTTAACGTACAAGTTATTCAACTGGAATCTTTTCAAATAAATTAACGAATGATTTAAGAATTAATCATACGCTTGAATTCAAGTTTGATCAAGGAATTGTAATGCTTGCAAAAAATAGTGTTTATTTTTATAAAATTTTGTATTTTAAAAAATTAAGAAATGTTGTCTTGTTTATTGACAAAATTAAAGTCTATTAATATAGAGTGACCTAACTCTAACTTTTGTTTATGTTGTAAAAAGAAGTGCATACTTAAAAACTCAAATTTTTCCCCCCAAATTCTTTAAAAAGTAAATATATATGGATTCCACTGAAGCGCCTTTGCAAAAATATATTGTATGTAAGGTGGCTTGCATGATATTTTATTTATTTAACTCTATTTCGGCCGATGTAATTTATACTCATTAAAGGCAGACGTAGTCACCCTGTGTTACAAAAGATAAAAAATCTTCATTAGAGAAATTTTGTACCTAAAATTCATTAGTTCAAGATGTAATGAAGAATGAGTCAACAGAATTGGTTGAAAACTTATTTTCTTGCGTGAAAAAGGTGAAATAGTCACCCTGGTGGCCGAATTAGGGTTAAAATTAGTAATTGAATTTGTAAAAATGCATATTTTTTGTGGATATTTATAAAAAACTGTTTAGATATCCGAAGGGTTTCTTTATATGCCTCTGTCCGCAGTTGTAATTTTCTCTTTACTAACTTAACAATGGTGTTTACTTTAAAAAAATATTTACTCGTTTTCCCACTCTTTCCGATTCGCGCTTTTCTTTCTAAAAACTGCATGAACCCAAATGCGGAAAAATTAACTTTATCATATTCTGCGTCGAGTTGTTCTTTTATTTTTTTGACGTGACGAAGTTACGTTATACTGCTCTAGTTTCCAAAAAAGTTGAAAAATGGATTTTTTAAAAATTCATCTGCGTTTCATTGAATTGTTACTCGCTGGATATAAGAGCTATGATTAAAAAAATAGTATGACCATAAAGGTTAATTCTTTGACTATATTACAAAAATAAAAAAAAAATTTAATACGGCATAGGGACGTAGTGGGAGCTGCGTAAGCAACGCAACTGAAAATTTCTTACATGGAATTATTACTCGCTGAGTAGTAGGGTTAGGATTAAAAATACGATACGTAAATAAAGGCCTACTGGAAACCCTCACAACAAAATTAGACAAAAAATTTCTGACATCATGGGGACGCTGAGAGAGCCGCTCAAAAATCGTTAACGCAATATTCATGCTGCATCGTTGCATTGAATTTTTACTCAATGAGTATATAACCTACGATAAAAGTTTAAAAAGGAAAATAAAGTTTTGATACATGGCTTTACGACAAAAATAAAAAACAAATTCCGGCGTCGTCAGGTCGTGAATATAGCAGCTTATGTAACAGAAATGTAATATCGTTGCACGGAATTATTACTCACTCAGGAGGAGTGCTACGGTATATTTTGTTTTACGACAGCAGGGATGTGTTATTACGCTTCACAACTTAATTACAAAAAAAAATTTTGTTAGCATGATTTCAGGGATGCAATCACATAATGCAGTAAAAATGCTACAGCCATGAAAAAACGTTGCATGGATTTTTAACTCTGTGACTACTGATGCAACGATAAATTTTAAGGAACGAAAACAAAGGTGAGGTCTTCGGGCATATGACAAAACTAAAAAAAAAAATTGACGGCGTGCCAAAACCCTCAGGTAACCGCCTAATGTGACGCATATGCATCACTTTTGCTGGATTAATTGAAATTAGAGCACAACCCATGGGGAAGCAAAAAAAAGCTAAACGAAAAGCACCAACTCCAAATCCAACAACAACTCCAACACCAACACCAACACCAACACCAACACCAACACCAACACCAACACCAACACCAACACCAACACCAACACCAACACCAACACCAACACCAACACCAACACCAACACCAACACCAACACCAACACCAACACCAACACCAACACCAACACCAACACCAACACCAACACCAACACCAACACCAACACCAACACCAGCACCAGCACCAACACCAACACCAACACCAACACCAACACCAACACCAACACCAAGACCAACACCAACACCAACACCAACACCAACACCAACACCAACACCAACACCAACACCAACACCAATACCAACACCAACACCAACACCAACACCAAAACCAACACCAACACCAACACTAAAACCAACACCAACACCAACACCAACACCAACACCAACACCAACACCAATACCAACACCAACACCAACATCAACATTAACATCAACATCAACATCAGCATCAACATCAACATCAACATCAACATCAACATTAACATCAACATCAACATCAACATCAACATCAACATCAACATCAACATCATCATCAACATCAACATCAACATAACCATTAACATCAACATCAACATCAACATCAACATCAACATCAACATCAACATCAACATCAACATCAACATCAACATCAACATCAATATCAATATCAACATAACCATTAACATCAACATCAATATCAACATCAACATAACCATTAACATCAACATCAACATCAACATCAACATCAACATCAACATCAACATCAACATCAACATCAACATCAACATCAACATCAACATCAACATCAACATCAACATCAACATCAACATCAACATCAACATCAACATCAACATCAACATCAACATCAACATCAACATCAACATCAACATCAACATCAACATCAACATCAACATCAACATCAACATCAACATCAACATCAACATCAACATCAACATCAACATCAACATCAACATCAACATCAACATCAACATCAACATCAACATCAACATCAACATCAACATCAACATCAACATCAACATCAACATTAACATCAACATCAACATCAACATCAACATCAACATCAACATCAACATCAACATCAACATCAACATCAACATCCACATCAACATCAACATCAACATCAATATCAACATCAACATAACCATTAACATCAACATCAATATCAATATCAACATAACCACTAACATCAACATCAACATCAACATCAACATCAACATCAACATCAACATCAACATCAACATCAACATCAACATCAACATCAACATCAACATCAACATCAACATCAACATCAACATCAACATCAACATCAACATCAACATCAACATCAACATCAACATCAACATCAACATCAACATCACCACCAACACCAACACCAACACGAACACCAACACCAACACCAACACCAACACCAACACCAACACCAACACCAACACCAACACCAACACCAACACCAACACCAACACCAACACCAACACCAACACCAACACCAACGCCAACACCAACACCAACACCAACACCAACACCAACACCAACACCAACAGCAACACCAACACCAACACCAACACCAACATCAACACCAACACCAACACCAACACCAACACCAACACCAACACCAACACCAACATCAACATCAACATCAACATCAACATCATCATCGACATCAACATCAACATCAACATCAACATCAACATCAACATCAACATCAACATCAATATCAACATCAACATCAACATCAACATCAACATCAACATCAACATCAACATCAACATCAACATCAACATCAACATGAACATTAACATCAACATCAACATCAACACCAACATCAACATCAACATCAACATCAACATCAACATCAACATGAACATCAACATCAACATCAACATCAACGTGAACATCAACATCAACATCAACATCAACATCAACATCAACATCAACATCAACATCAACATCAACATCAACATCAACATCAACATCAACATCAACATCAACATCAACATCAACATCAACATCAACATCAATATCAACATCCACATCAACATCAACATCAACATCAACATCATCACCAACATCAACATCAACATCAACATCAACATCAACATCAACATCAACACCAACATCAACATCAACATCAACATCAACATCAACATCAACATCAACATCAACATCAACATCAACATCAACATCAACACCAACATCAACATCAACATCAACATCAACATCAACATCCACATCAACATCAACATCAACATCAACATCAACATCAACATCAACATCAACATCAACATTAACATCAACATCATCATCAACATCAACATTAACATCAACATCAACATCAACATTAACAACAACAGCAAGAAACTTCATCACGTCAAAACCTACGGGTGTGTCCACGGCACAGCCAACTCTTTCTTTATTTTTTTTAAAATTATTTTTGTTGTTTTCTTTTTGTTTATATTGTTGCCATTGTTTATATTGTTGTTGTCTAATGCATGTTACCTACATGAGACGGGAGTTGTTCGCAGCGAACTCATGATTTAGGTTCCAAATGTTTTATATTGTCTTATATTTTAACTGAAACTAGGGCCATAACGAAGGAAAAAAAAACAAAATCATTTTCTGAGGAAGCAATGGAAATGCTTTTGTCTGCGGAGCGCTCACATACACTAAGAGAAAAAATGAGTTGGCTGTATCGTGAGCACACCCGTAGGTTTTGACGTGACGGTGTGTTTTTATGCTTCTATTTTAAGTTATTCTATTATACTATTGTTTTAATCCATGAACAAATTCTTGACTTAATCAAATATACCGAATCACTCTCCTAGTTTGGAAAGGTGTGTTTTAGGTGTATCTTCATTTTTGTCCTAATCTTTATCCGTATTCATGTCATAGTCCTTTTCGGGTTTCATAGTACAATTTCATTGTGTAATTTTTTTTGTTTGTGAGCAGTGTTGGTAGCCACACAAACAACTGTTGAAATCATAACTAATTGTTTTCATAACTAATTGTTGTTGTTGTTGTTGTTGTTGTTGTTGTTGTTGTTGTTGTTATTGATGTTGATGTTGATGTTGATGTTGATGTTGATGTTGATGTTGATGTTAATGTTGATTTTGATGTTGATGTTGAAGTTGATGTTGATGTTGATGTTGTTGTTGATGTTGATGTTGATGTTGATGTTGATGTTGATTTTGATGTTGATGTTGATGTTAATGTTAATGTTGATGTTGATGTTGATGTTGATGTTGATGTTGATGTTGATGTTGATGTTGATGTTGATGTTGATGTTGATGTTGATGTTGATGTTGATGTTGATGTTGATGTTGATGTTGATGTTGATGTTGATGTTGATGTTGATGTTGATGTTGATGTTGATGTTGATGTTGATGTTGATGTTGATGTTGATGTTGATGTTGATGTTGATGTTGATGTTGATGTTGATGTTGATGTTGATGTTGATGTTGATGTTGATGTTAATGTTAATGTTGATGTTGATGTTGATGTTGATGTTGATGTTGATGTTGATTTTGATTTTGATGTTGATGTTGATGTTGATGTTGATGTTGATTATGATGTTGATGTTGATGTTGATGTTGATGTTGATGTTGATGTTGTTGTTTTTGTTGTTCGTGTTGTTGATTTTGCTTTTGCTTTTTGTTATTTGCTTCTCCATTGGTTGTTTTTATCTTGCCTTAGCTACATGCAATTAATCCAGCAAAAGTGATGCGTATGCGTCACATTAGGCGGTTCCCTGAGGGGCCTCATGACGCCATCAATTGTTTTTTTTTATCATGTGCCTGAAAAGCTCACCTTCATTTGCGTTCCTTAAAATTTACCGTTACGCTAGTAGTCCCAGAATTAAAATTCATCGCAACGTTTTTTCATGGTTGTAGCATTTTTACTGCATTGCAACCCTGATAATAACACATCTATGCTGTCGTAAGACAAAATTTACCGTAGCACGTCTCCGAAATGAGTAATAATTCCATGCTACGTTTTTTTTTTTTTTTTTTGGCGTAAGGCCAAGTATAAATTCTTCATTTTCCTTTTTTAATGTTTATCGTAGCTTATATACTTTTACTCACCGATTAAAAATTCAATGCAATGCCGCTGCATGAATGTTGCATTGTCTATCTTCGAACGGCTCTCTCTGTGTCACCATGACGTCAGAAATTGTTTGTCTAATTTTGTTGTGAGGGTTTAGAACTGGCCTTTATTGTCATATTTTTTATTCCTGGCAGTAATACTCACCAAGTTATAACTCCATGTAACAAATTTTCAGTTGTGTGGCTTAAACAGCTCCCACCGCGTCCCGATGACGTTTTGAAGTTTTGTTTCATTTTTATAATGAAGTCACAGCATTAACCTTTACGGTTGTACTATTTTTTTAATCATAGCTCTTGTACTCAGCGAGTAACAATCCAATGCAACGATGATGAATTTTGAAAAAATGTCAACTTTTTTGGAAACCTGCGCGGTAAGACATAAATTCGTCACGTCCAAAATATAAAATGTATCCAAAAACTTTTTAATTTATCCAAAAACGGGGTCATTTTTCAACCAATGAATCGAGTACGTATACATTAAAAATTTATTTAAATACTTTTTTAATGAAATTCTGCATGCGTATTGTTAATTTTATATTAAATAATTAATATTTAAATTAAATATTAAAGTATTAAAACAGAATTAATAAAAAATATATTAAAATTATCAACGAATTTTTTTAAATATCTTTCAAATATTTACTATTCGAAAATAAAACTACAAAATATTTAAAAACTACATTCGAAAATAAAAAACAACATATTAAAATTGGTTTGTTATAGGTTTGGTTTGTTATAGTTCTCGTTTGGTTTGTTTAATAAAAATGATATAGCCTAGATGTTTAGCCAAGAAGCTGAGCTCCTGAGTATTCAGCGACAAGCAAGAATCTTCATTCTAAAAATTTCATTGATAAACTGCAGGAACAGAGTGCGGTGTAGTTGCTGCTAGTCGGCTATTTTAGCAGTTTGGAATAAGTCAGAAGCTTCACTGTGTGGTATAGATAATATTTAAATACGGAAAAAAAGAGTTGTCAGAAAAATATTTGATTTATCCACGTAACTATTTAAATAAAAATTATACACAGGCATGGATGATGTTAATATGCGTTCTTTCAGTTAGAGTAATAATGAAATTGAAAGTGAGTCATCATTGTAGAAGAACCATTTTCTGAACACTTAACTCTGACTTGATTCGTCAGACTGTGATTAGCATTATGTTTTTTTTTTTATTTTCTTTCTAATGTTACGTTTTTAAACCATTTTTATTGAATTTTTATAACCCTTATAAATTATTGAATGCTTTTACTCATTTTTAATATGAATTATTTTTACTGCCACGGATAAGGGGTTGAGAGAAACATAAAAAACATAACTTAGACATGATAAGCAACTGTTCTCTTAATGGAAAAAATAAGAACGACATAAATGACCCAAGACTGATAGAGGGTTAAAAAATGTAAAAATTCAGAAAACAGACATCACTTCATACTATTTTTTTAACAACATCAGTTTTACTTGAGATAAAGTATAGAAAAGTATACAATACAGTTTCCATTTTTTTATGATAATGATAATTTGGGTATGAAAGAGCTGGTTGCAAGATGGGTGCCTCTTGTGTTTATAATAAAAAAAAAAAAACAGAGTTTGTGATTCTGAGCAAAGTTAATCTCCGTTTAACCGAGATTCGAATCACCAATATTCATCTGAATAGGTTTTATAATAAGCAAAATAATAGCTGGGGACAAGTGGAAGTACTCAAAGGCATATTAATCGGACGGAAGGATTTTAGGTTGTGTTTTTTGTAATTTTCATGGCATATTATTGATCGACAATCTGTTTTGCAAAAATAAAGCAATAACAGGCGAATATTATACAGCATAATTGAACCGTTTGAACGATGCACTCAAGGCCAGACGACCATATTTTTTTTATAAGCATTGAACTAAGAATTTCAGAACCAGTCGAGTACGTAGCGTGCTAACGAGTACGTAGTTATTTTTTCTTTGGGGAATTTCTTCCCCATCCACCGTATTCCTTAGATAAGATCCCCCATGACTATTATATTTTTCCCATCTCAGCAGACGGCTCACGGGAAAAAGATTTATATCAAATTTGAAGAAGTTGAATTACAAACCAATACGCATTTTTAAGAGTTTGACAAAATGTACTGTACAAAAGGTATCAAAATGTTGAAAATCACTTTGTGATTAAAATTAAAAATTAACCTTTTACGAATAAAATACTTTTTCCATTTCAAATTCAACTTTTAAATTTAAAATTCACCTTTAAATGCAACCTTTAGCAATTATTTTTTTAATGAGTTCAAAAATACACAAAACTAATAACTTATTTGTTAAAATCAAATGGAAGGGGCGTGAAAGGTATTGCAAATTAGTTTCATGTGAAGGTAGAAGATGTATTGTTAATTTTGAAAATCATAAATCAGCGCCCTTGGGAACACTTAGCGGGGCAATAGTCCTCGATTTGACAAAGTCGAATAAATTTGAGCTGTAGAATATTGTGGTGAGTGGAAGATCATAAATGCTGAAGATAAATAACAACAAAGATTAATAGACCTTAAGGCTCACATCAAAGCACAATAGTCAATGGCGAACAACCCTTTACAAACTAAACTAACCTAAGATCGGAAAATTCTCTGAGTGTCTAATAGCCTTATGTAAGATGTCTTTTCTTGGAAATACGACCTAGATATATCAAAGACTGTGTATAACATCTACACAGTTGATGTATCATGGATTAATGCTCTAAGCCCGAAACAAAAACAGCAATCGACTGTATGAGTCTTTCAAAAGAGTTATATCCAACAAAAGTTGTTCGCAGAAGAAGCACATCGACGCAAATGGTTGTCTGTTTCTTAGGCATTTCCGGTCATGTGGCGACAGTGGTGTTAGCGTAACGGAGAATGATTAATTCTGATTGATACACGACCATTTGTTTTCTACAATTCATCGGAGAAATTCGAGAAAAGTCGTAGACGAGAGGAAGTAACATGATAATGCACACAGACCTTTTCGACCAGCCAAAAAATCGAATAGATTGGTCATCCGCCCTACACCCTGGTGTGGCACCCAATGACATTTTTATTTCTGGAAAAAAATAAAGGGTCAGCGATTTTCGACACCCAAAGAAGCAGTTGTTGCATTCAAAAAGCTTCTTTTGGAGTTATCTCAATCGGAGTGGAAAAAAGTGTTTCAAAATAGTTTAAAAATTGTTTCAAAAGCATGCAATTGATATATTGGTCTTCATGGAGAATATTTTGAATACTTGCTTTAGATACAGTCTGTTAAGTCATTATTCGCAGTCGGTAAACAAGTAGACATAACCTCTGCCCTTGACGCATTAGTAAAAAAGTTAAATTGGTGGTCGAAACTTTGTCCGAAAAGTGTGTTAGGCATAAAGAGTGCTGCATACGCAGAACGCTTCGAGGCAGTTTTCTTTTGCAACCATCCAAAAGGACCAAAAATTACCTATGCAGCGGTGGCAATGGATTTGAAAAAGTCAAAAGCTTTAGTCCAGAAGTGGGTACAACTCTTTAAGGAATCTAAAAACGTCGATAACCTTCCTGATTGTGGCTCAACAAAGAACGTGACAAAGAAGGATGAAAAAATGAAAGTGAGTTTGTTTTCGCGGAATTCTGGCTTAAGCTTGCATCAAGAGCAAGCGAAATTGAGGCAAAAAGGTGTTAATGTATCGCACGTAACTATTCGTTACCATTTGCATGCAAATAATTTGAAATGGCGAAGCACAATGATGAAACCACTGTTGTCCGAAAAACACGTTACTTAAAGAATGAGAACCTTAATGCTGCCAGAATGGTCAAAATTTATGAGAAGGCTTTATTACCGACTTAGTCTAAGAGCGAGTGACCGGCAGACTTACGGTATTTTAACAAACCTTATCTTTTCTTCATTTACTCTCGTATACCTGGCGATCATGAAATGGGGTCTGGCCGGTGGTTCCTTTAGGGTGGTTCCTTTAGAGCCACGCAGGTGCGAAAGGTGTAAAAATATGACCAAATTTCACGTCATAGTAACAAGGCTGGCACTTAAATATGTTGAAATATTATATTATTGTTATTGAAAAATAACAATGGCAGACAGCTACCGCGGTTCCAAGGACATGGCAGACACCTTTAAAATCCTTGAAGAAAAGTAACAATTTACGGTATTTTAACAAAGCTGAAATATATATATATTGTTAACATTAATATTTTAAGCCTATATTAAGAACGGCAGACACTTTCTGCGGTTCTAACATCCCGGCAGACAACACGCATTGGTACAAATTACCACTTTTTTGGCCGAAATGCTTAAAATAAAGTTGTCAAAAACACAACTTTTTTCTTCTCTATTGCAAAGAATATACTCCAATTTAAATAAAAGCTAATTTTTTTTTATATTTCCTTGTGTATGGTTAGTTGGTGCAACCTCTGGGTGTCAAATTCACGGTGTCACGGTGTGCAGGAAGCAACTTTTATTCAGATATGCAGATGTTCCTGTCGAATATGCCGAAAATTTAGTGGACATCTTATTAATATGATTGCGTCGTGCTTCGGAACATGAATGAATGTATGTAAAGAAAAATATTCTTAAATAAATTTTTAGATAAATTATGCCGTTCACGCTCTAACTTAACAGACTATAATTAGGCCAGAAATATGAATAGTAACCCTTATACCTATGTTTTCCCATTGTTCGTCATTGCCAGGAAAGGACAACTCTACACACAAATGCCCTTTGCACACTTGAAATGAGCAATTTCTAAACAAAAATTCATAAAACCTTTGCCTCTTCAGTTTCATTAGGAACTTGAACATACTAATTATAACATCACATTGACTGTTTGTATGAGTAGCCGGTTTATGCTTTATATAGTTCAATAGTTTATTATTTCAGTCTAAATTCGAAGCTTATCGCGAGTTGTTCTGGTAGTGACTCTGTTAGTTAAAAACTTCAATTTTAAAAAACTGTACGTATTTGTAGAGAATAACTGCCGAATGTCTATTGTTATTTGTGCCAAAAAGTAACGCCTTGCACTTACATTAGCTTTCTTGACTTAAATGTCAATAACTGATGATTGGTCATAAACTGGAAAGAATTTAAATTTTGCTCAGAAATGCGGATATGCGGTAAGACTAATTAAATTAAGCACAAATCATATGTTAATTATTAATTTATGTTTAATTATATATTAACTCGTATTTTTTTTTAGTTTTGCGTGTTATTAAACACAAACGTATGCAAAAGTGAGTTCGCTCAAAAGGTTTTTGCATTGCATATTTTCTTAGCACAACTTAGCCTCCCTTACTAATGATAGTCCTAGATAGTGGAAAATCTAACTGTACCGAATCTCAACTTTCCAAAGTACACCAAAAATTAAACCGACACTCACTGAGCTATGTATCTCCATATGTAGAAGATATTTAACTGAGCTATCTTTATTTGAGCTGTGGACACAGATAAACAAGTTATTGGATACACGCGTTGGTTTTGACATGCCAGCATATCTTTGTATCTTGTCATTTTTCTTACCTCTATTGTTTTTTTTTTTTTTTGTTTCCAAAGTTATCTTCACCTATATCCTCTTTCTTATAATTGTCCTAGTATTAGTCCTACTCCTTGAAAAAATTCTCCTTATAATTGTCCTAGTATTAGATTTACTCCTTGAAAAAATTCTCCTTTATAAAAAAAAAAAAAAAATACAAAAAATATATTACTTTGAATAACTTGGGCTTTATGAAATTTTTTATTAGAAGTGTACCTTTTTGGAAATTTCCTTGACACAGGGTGCATCATAAGTAAATAAGAGCTT
The DNA here is from genome assembly GCA_943735915.1 of Pherbina coryleti. Classification (NCBI taxonomy): domain Eukaryota; kingdom Metazoa; phylum Arthropoda; class Insecta; order Diptera; family Sciomyzidae; genus Pherbina; species Pherbina coryleti. Next base: position 16,453,954 of record OX030950.1, on the reverse strand, counting down.
AGTTACTAATGTAAAAGCGTTCCCTCTGTCAAAATAAAAAACTTCCGGGTAGCTTTCTCGGCATATTGGTATTATAAGTAGGACCTAAGTAGCTTGAGCGGATCAAAGTGAAAAGTCATGCAAGACTACTAATGAGTTGAAGTAGCGGCCAACGAAACAGTCTGTCTAGTCTGCAGTATGATTTGATCTATACCAGAGCTGTAAAAGATTGAATCATTTTCAGTTTTCATTCTCTTGTTTAAAAATTCAAAAGCTGAACTCTTTTTTTGTGGCATTCAAAGTGTGAACTCTTTAGTCTTAGGTCTTTAAGCTGATTAAAATTGTTTTCAAGTCATGAATTGCAAAACGTAAAGAATGCACACTGAATTGAAATTTTAACCAGTGCAGCCACCAATGGCTTCAGCCACGATGGCTGCAACCATCAATAGTTGCAGCCGAATTGAAATTTTAGTGAATGCAGACGGCGATGGCTTCAGCCGCAAGGATTTGTTGTTGTCTGAAGTTGTTTTGTGCGTATTTGTGTATGCGTGTGTGACTGTTGGGCGTGACTGTGATAAGTTGCCATTGGCTTGATATCATGTATAGAAAGAGTATTATATACAACAAATTGTAGAAGTTAATTTTTATGTATACATTGTATTAATAATATTTATTGTTAATAAGCACTTTATTTTTCCAAAAAATGTCAAAGAAAAGACAAAAGCATGTCACTAAGATCGGCCGTCGAAAACAAATGACAACAAAAATGCAAAATGCTGCTTTATATTTAGTAGTATTTCATGGTAGTAAATAAAATGTCCAGTGTTTCAGAGTTGAAAGGAATGATAAAACTCGTATTCATCGTATTTCTTAAGCCTACAAGAATGGGATTGATATTTTTCATAAGTCCCATTCCTTATAAAGCATTGGGTGTGCATTCTTTTATCTTCAAAGAATGATGAATTGTGCATTTGTAATTAATTTACTCTACAGAAGCATAAGATTGCAATCTGGTTGATGCAGCTTTTGAATGATTTAAGAGTGTGTGCATTCCGAAATGATTCAATCTTTTACAGCTCTGATCTATACAGAGCCGTTGTTGTTGTTGTTGGTTGTTGCTTTCATTGTCTTCATGTTGTCTTGTTGTCAACATACTTGTCGTAAAGCTCAAATTTGTTTTCAATTTTAGTTTTATATCAAATCGAATAATTTTAGCCTATGCTGTCAACATAAATGAATCTTTTGTTAATTAGGGCCACCTTAATCTTTGACTAAATTTTCAACTATTTTGGATTAATAATTGGCGTCTGATCAGAAAAATTAATTTCAATTGAAAAATAATGTTCTGTTAGGTGAGATTTGAACGCGGAATATACCGGAACATGAAATTTGCACAGATTGGTCTACGCCCGATAACGCATTCGGCCACGATCACCACAATTAAATCGCTAAATGACCAACAATTTGAATTGAATTAATATTTTCAAAAATCTGAAGCATATTTTTTGAATTAACTATTTTCATCTTTCTAAGGTCTATCAATTTTTTCTTAAAAAAAAAAAACACCATTCGTCAATTAATACCCAAAAAGATGTAAATCTTAGAATTCAATATAGAGTTTTTTTGATTGTGATGCATTTGTCCTAATGTTCCATCGAAATTTCCATCGTAAAGTTCAATCGAGATCTGTTCAAAAATAGGCATCGAAATATTTGCTTTATTATAAGTTGTTGGCCTTCTACTGTAAAAATCAAAAAAGTTTTTTGACAAAAATTTAATGATTTTTTACGAACTTTTATTTTCTAAAAACAAAAACTAAAGTTTTGGGGGTACTGGGGAAATAAAACGAAATAAAAAGAAATATCTAGTTAAAGATGGAATCGGAAAAATGTAGTTAAGATGAATTATTGTCGTTATTGAGATCTATCCAACGACATATTTTTCTTTACAATCAGTTAGAAACTGATAAAGTTATACAATAAAGACCATTTGAGGCAGATTTTGGGTCCACCTAAAAAAAAATTTGTATACTATTAAAATCCCCTTAACATAAGCTTTCAAATGAAGGACGGTCTTATCAATATTTTTTTTGGTGACCCACCTTACTATACATTCATGTAAAAATAAATATTGTAAAATTAAATACATTTGAAAAAGTATCCCAATTATATTACTACAAATCAAACAATAGACAACAGTTAAAAGATTGTATCCCGAACTCACATATTTCTGTGGCTTTCTACCATGCTTAGAACATCCTACCCATGTTTCTCTTGATTGCTCTTTCCGTCCCACTAATCTATCACCCCATTTTTGAGCAAGGCAGACTTGACAGCATAGGTATTACTCCTAAAATCCTTCGTTCAAAGTAAACAAATTTTCGGTATCAAAATCTCCTAGCTACGGCCAAAATAACCAAAATAATTTCACTGTTTCACGTCGCCTCCCTATCGCATTATATTGTGTAATAATCTTTAATATTAATATCTTTAAATCAAATGCTCGAAAATAGTTACTAAAAGTTAAGACTAAAAAATATACTGTAGTGCTGACAACAACCAAAAGATAAACCTCATCATTTTGTTTTTTTTTTCTTCTTCAAGTTTATAGGTTTAAATGTCACTTCCGTGTCCTAAGAAATGCCCAGAAGTACTTTTTCTCATTTTTTTATGATAATTCTTCACAATCTATTACTCTGAAGAACAGAAAAATAAACCAATCAACCAAATACAAAAATATTGTTTATAATTTTAACACTTGTAAATGTGGTGAGTCTCTCATGAAATACCGATAATTTGACGTTTGTTGTTAAGGTATATTTCGTTATTTTGATCAGATGATTTGCAGCTTATATGTAAATTATCATTTAATTTTATAAATTATTGAAACGTTAATCATCTATTAATTTGTGGTTTGCAAATGAACAGAAGGAATTTCTAATGATCACGAAATATAGTCTTCCTTGAAGCGTTACTTCCAATATTGTTTTTAGTGTTGGATAACTTGAAAATAACTTTTGTATTTAGTTATTGTATTGTATAGGTATAGAAAAAAAAAAAACAATATTTTAATTATAATAAAAATAATAATAATCTGGTCATTTACTGGAAAAAAACCTTCCGTGTCAGGTTGAAATTGAACCAGGGTTCTCTGGTGTATGAGCCGCGCATTCTACCCACTGCGCCACGGTCGCTGACAATTATTTATTTTATTATTATTATATTTTGTGTTGTAATCGGTCTTCTTCAATTTTACATTGCTGCTTGGTTAAGCTACGGCCATAGCAATAAAACAAAAAACTTGATGTAGTTTTTTATATTTATACCCCCACGTTTAAAAAACGTAAAAGGGGTATATTAATTTTGTCACTCCGTTTGTAACGCCCATTAGGAGGCGTGGTAGGTATAGAAAAATATATATATTCTTGATCAGCATCACCACCTGAGTCGATTTAGCCATGTCCGTCTGTCTGTCCGTCTGTCTGTGATCACGATTACAGCCGCAATTTTAAAGCTATCATCACGAAATTCAATATTTAAGCTTTTATTTAAAAAATAAAGGTCAAGTTCGAAAATGGGCCAAATCGGATGAAAACCACGCCTACCTCCCATACAAAGTGACTTGATCAAAACGGTAAAATCTCTACAAAAATAAATATATGGACTTGAAATTTTTCATATGAGTTTTGATGTTCAATATACACTCTGATATGAAATTCAAACAAATCGGATGAAAACCACGCCTACCTCCCATACAAAGTGACTTTATGATAAATGTAAAAATCTCTATAAATACCACAAAAATTAATATATTGCCTTCAAATTTTTCATATGAGTTTTGTTGTTTAATATACACTCTGTGAATGAAATTTAATGAAACCGAGTGAAAACCACGCCTACCTCCCATACAAAGTGACCTTATCAAAAAACAAACATGAATATTTTCTGTTAAAACTTTAACGAAAATGTTTTTAAAAATAAACATTTTATTGATTGCTTAAGGTTTTGAATATACCTCGGTTCGGTCGTGGGGGTATTTAAAGTTCGGCCCAGTCGAAGATCACTTACTAGTTTTATTTTTTGTCGATATTCTGCTTAATTTTTAAGCCATCTTCAGGACCTGAAGAAAATGAACAATTAACAATTATAAAACAAAATTACAAAAAACGCTTTTTTAAACAAATTATATGAAATTATTAATTGTGCCACAAATACGCACTCCAACAAAAATGCACTGGATTGCCTACAATAAATGTAGGCAATCATTTGCCAACAATTATAGTCACAAAATATCCCTAAAGCTGGATTCACTGATCACCTTCAGCACGTTTTTCAAGTTTTTTTTATATGAAGTTTATGCGCTCTATCTTTCTTCACACTCAATGAGAGAGTAACAAAAACTTGATGCATCTCTTTGACTTAATTAACTTTATTTTAATTTTTTTGCCGAATGTTTTTGAGCGGAACTGCCAGAATAGAGTTTGTTAAGTTGAAATAGGCATATTTTATTTCTTATGTCTTTAAAATAAGAAACATTGCATCTGGCAATACTGAATGACAAAGAAAACACAACAAACTTGCAGAATGGTTTACATGTCAGTGAATACCACATTCATAGTATAATAATAACAAGGTAGCATTGACAGTTACTTGGGAAACCATCTCCTGTCAAAAAAATATACTTAAGAAGAGAGCGCTCACAATCGGCCATTGAAAACAGAAACAATGTTGAAAACGTTGAAGTGAAAAAAGCAACAACCTCAACAGCTGCAGATAGATTTTCACAATTAGCTGGTTTTGACAGGAGATGTTTTCTTTTAGAAGAGAAAATAAGCAGTTGTCAATGCTACCTTGTATTATTATACCATGAGTTAATCCAGATTAAAAGAGCGTTTATTAATAATATTTCTCTCACTTCGATTATTTTATGAGCGAAAATATGCTAAAAAGGCAGGATAAAAGAGAAGAAAGAGAGAAATTAACAAAGAATCGCTTAATTTTTTACTGCATTGAAAGAACACGCTACGTGGCGTGATATTTTTTATAAAACGCCAATAACAGGTCAATTCTCTCGCGGTAACGTTAATCTTGTTACCGTAGAAATTCACCTTTTAGTAGCTTGAACACTCTGTTGGTATTCTGCGACCAAGCGTAACCGGTGGATATTGTTACGATCTCTTTAAGTGGTAACAAGCAAAAGAGAAGACATTTTAAAGTGCTCGTATTTTGAGTAATTAATTTAATTTTAAAATCCTCAAATCGAAATCGGAGCAAATATAAATAAAAAACGAAATTCACTGTTGCTGCTTCTTCAGCACTTTTCAATGAATAAAAATTTATAGAAATTCACGGTGTAATATTAATTTACATACAATTAATATATAAATTAAAGATATATATAACACCGCAGCTGCGCCGGTGTTATATTTGCAAATATATATAATAAACAAATATTTGCTTCATTCGATTCGCCAGTGCTCAACTCAATTACGAAAAAAACGGCTACTCACTTAACTGTTACTTACTGCATAGTTGGCAACACTTTTCTTTTTACAGACCACATAAAGTCTGCCAATAAATTAATTTTGTTTTTGTACTCACATCACATTTTGGCAGAATCTATTATATTTTAGCTTATTCCGTACACAAACCAACTAAAAAATAAGAACTTGGCAACGCAACTTTACTCAACTAAACTGATAATTGACCTACACTTTACTCAACTAGCTGTAGACTTTGTTGTTGTTTTCCCATATAAATTTTGAAATAAGCGACATGAATTGAGTATATGCTGGCGAATCGAATTATATAAAAAGTTAACAAAATGCAATTAATTCGAAGTACTTACTTCTCATTTTCCATTGTTCATATTCCAACACACAAAAGAGAGAGCTTCATTTCAATAAGGTGAGCTTACGACGCTTGACAGCGTTACCAAGTGCACAGAATACCGATTTCTAAGACCGGAAACGAGTTTCGGTAACAATATTGCTGTTACAATATTAACAGTATTGCTGTGAGCGCAATTTTTTGTGTCTTTTTTTTCCTGTTTGTATCAATTTGATACACTACGTCGATTCTCGTTGCAAAATACATTGCGCACAACGGAAGGTTAAAGTATACCGTGGAGCACTGTAAAAGTATGCCTGCGCCTTCACGAAAATGCTCATAACCTTGCGATTGGGTCCAATAGGACTCTAGTTTTTACATTTCTATATAAACTCCATCCTCGACAAAAATAAAAATTAGAAACGCTAGCATGCCGTAGCTAGTAAAAATATTTATGTCTTAATTCTAAAATAAGTGAAACTTTAGCACTCTTAAGGAATTATACTGTTCTACAAGTATTTTTTTTTATATAGAAGAGCTCCGACCGATATTTACCATTTTGTCGATCCATATGATGATTTTCTGCGTTTTCAGAATGTTTTCATCACTTCAATTTTTTTTATTAACGATTCGAGTCCATTTTTTCTGAAATGTCATTAAATTTTTTACAAATGTATAAGCGCTTACATGAACAGAGAGTGCATTTATCTTTTAAATTTGCTTTTAGCTACCTAGCAGAAAAGTTTACCAAATTTGAAATAGTTCTGAACTCCAAAAAGGACCAGTACTAGTTCTACTACAATACCCCTTAACATTGAACGAACTGACGCTTTTTGCGGGTTGATGTCATAGGAAAAGACAATTGTCAACATAAACACTCCTTTGTCCCCATATTTGAACTATTTAGTTGGATTAGGAACATTTTTAAACTGGTTGCTTTCGCAGTAGCCTGAAAGTGGTTCTTTTTAACTAGTTTTAAAGTGAAGATTTTAAAAGTGTAAAAATTAAGTGTACTGAAGCAATGTTCCTAAAGATCTGATTGGTACGATCTTTTCCATCTACAAGATTTATTAAAGAAGAAATTTTGTTAATAAATATTTATAAACATTTTTATTTTTTAAAAGTAAAACAAATAATTAAAAATATTACTAATTTAAATTGAATTGAACGAAAACTCATAAATCATATTTTATGTTGCCATATATATTTTTTCTTCAATAATATTTTACTAGTATCGCCTGTGGCCGAAATCGGCCATCTGTTTCTGTAAGGTAACGAAACTCAAGTTGTTTTTCACATAATGAATTGTTATTAAGTTGCATGGAAATTCTTAATGCTTACCTTGACGCTATGAGGAAAATAGTGGTAAAGGACAAAGGACATATATGCAAGGACATATATGAGTCAATAACAAAAATTTATTCAACATATAATATTCATTTAAAGTAAATAAATCACTTAAAAGTAAAGTAAATAAAGTAAAAGTAAATAAAGTGTAAAAAAGTATAACAAATAAATTAAGATAAATGATAATTCTCAAGATAATAGAAGCAAGCCGCAGATTTTATTAAGAGAAAGCAACAACCACAACAACAACAACATATGCTACTCAGCTCTTTTTAAGTGTTTGCGTCACTCCCGCATTCTACTCTTGCTTTTGTAAGCTACAGCAGTGATGTTCAACAGAGCTTTGTCGCTTTGTAGTTTCTGATTGTCCCATTGGTAAAAAAAGCGTTTGCTCAGTTATACTTATCTTAATGACAACATATTCGAATAAAAATGATATTGTGCAAATCTACTCGAAAATACCTATCCATCGATATAAGTATTATGTGAATATGTTGAAGGTAACACAGAAAAAAAGGGAACACAAACTTTTTTGTTTGCCTATTAATATATAGATATTGTACATTTATACATACAGATCTACAACCGATTCTGTCTTGTGCGCAGCACATTTTAAAAAAATGGCCAGAACGCGTTTATTTTTTCAACAATACTTTTGATAACAAAAGCAAAGTGTAATGTTCTACACTGAACGCCTTTTGCACTTTTTCAGAGCTACTTCGAACTGCGCTAGAAACTAGTTCACTTTTTCAATTGACTCCAAAATAACTGCTGGGTATTAAAAATAATCAAAAAAAGTCTTCTTTCAAGATTATTTTGACTAATTGCGAATAAAGGCCCGTTGGTGTTGGTGTTGGCGTTGGTGTTGGTGTTGATGTTGCTTTTGCTTTTTTTTGTTTGCTTCTCCATTGGTTGTTCTTTTCCTTGGTGCGTCAACTTTGCCTTAGCTACATGCAATTAATCCAGCAAAAGTGATACATATGCGTCACATTAGGCCGTTCCCTTTTTGCACTTTTAGTGCAAAAAAGTTGGAATCATTGAAATAAATATATTAGTGGGATTCACTAAACGCCGTATATATACGGAAGCTTAAGCCTATAAGTTTACGCCGACCGTATCCACGAACCCACCTGAACAAATACCAATTAAACTGTATAGATATATAGTTATATATAAACTGTATATATAAATTGTATAGAAAATAAGTTCCCATCACAAACTTTTCTGAAATCACAATATTGACATTTTTGACATTTGGCAATACTGTACCAATTTTTTTAATTTTTTCGTTAGCGCCAAATAATAAAATATGCCAAAATTAAGCGAAAAAATTAAATTGATTAAAGAACTTAAAAAAAATGTATTGGAAAAAATTAAAAAATACGCTCTTATAATCTGTTAATAATAAAGTATAAGACCACAGTTGCATTCACGAATTATACGTGCTGTATACTGTATACTGTATACACCACGATTTTGTGTCCTAATCTCCGTATTTATACTCCCATACAAATGTTGCAAAATACGCTTCTGTTGCAAAATTTGTTGTTGCAAAATACGCTTCTGTAAACATACGGCACATACGCCATTTACATCACTAATACGGGGTTCATTGAATACCACTGTATCATTATATAAGATCGAACTGTAAATGCCGAAGATATGAAGAAAAACTGAAATGAGCGACCGTTTGGTAAAAACAACAATTTTTTTTTTCGAATTTTTCTTTTAAAAATGCTTCAGATTAGATGGTGATCTAATGTACACATATGTTTTTTTTTAACCTGACTTTGTAAAAATGAAACAATTAATAGTTTATTTCTTATTTTCCTCCAGATGGTTCCAGATAGAAATACAAATTCATCCATCTAAAAAAGGCATTTTCGCAATTGAATCAATCATCTGATAATAATAACCTAACCAAAGGTATCGTAGAATAACCTAACCATGACATTCAGCAAGATTTGTTGACCAACACTGCTCGGAAAATTCACACCCACACCTACTCACACCCATCCAGTCGAAGTCATTGAGTTTAAAATAAAAATCATAATTCAGCCAAGAAAATTTCTCTATTAAAATTCTGCTTAATAAATGGAACGATTAGTTGAAGCATTAGCAGCCAATAAAATGTTTAAATTATTGTCATATCTAATGAGAACCTGTTGGTAAATTAAAAAACAAGCGATGATCAGCAGCGAAGATTCAATTGTGAAAGAGCTGTCGATGCTTACGTTACTTTACAGAAACGCGTAGATAATACACTGGATTTTGCTTGGAAAATTTTTTAGTGCAAGTAAAAAAAAAAACCGAAAAACAGACGCTTTATTCTGTACATAATGTCGGTACTAAAGAGGTTACAAATACAATTTGCATTTGTGGCGATCATTTTGCTGCCACTTGTGCTGACCAAACCGCAGGACGAGCCGATTCAAGAGTCACAAACTATTCGTCCTGGAAAATATGTGCCTGAGCTGCATGGCGCTTCGCTTGGGAAATACTTTCCCGACTTCAGAGGCCAGTATACACATATACACATACCCTACGATGGCGGCTATGGTGATCGTGGTGAAAAGTATGAGCACGATCTGAGTGGTATTTTCAAACGTCCTTTCTTATTGGGAATGAGGGATCATTTGCGGTTAATGATCGATTTCAATTTCAATGGCAGCGGCTGGCAGGTGATACAATTTGACTGGGTACGCGATGGTGACGAGGAACGCCAATATAAATATGAGAAAAAAAATAAGTTATGGGAGATACAAAATGTTGGATACGCCTACGCCAATGGTGCAACTGACAAAACATCAACGGATGGTGAAACAAACGTAGTTGGCGAGGATGAGACGAATGAACAGAATCAGATCAATAAGCAGAAGGAGGATCAGCGAGCCCAGGATGTGAGTGGAGTTGATAAGATTAATTTCTATATGAATTATAATAATGGTTTTCTCTCTTACAGGCTAACAAAATACAGGACACTCTCAGAGAGCTGTTGAACTTTGTTCAAAATAATATTTTACCAACGATTGCTTAAGTCTTTGAGATTCCGTACAGTTCTTTATGCCATGTAGTTATTCATATACGAGCATGTCTATGTGTTTTTTGTTTTTTTTTTTTTTTGTTTATATATGTATGTATAAAAACTTTTTATAAATTTTTATTTTGATCATAATAAAACGATATGGCAATTTTCCAAAATCGAAGAAATTTCTATTTAAGAAAAAACAAAACACTTTTACCTTTAATTTAATGGCGTATAAGAAGTGGGATAAAGACGTATAAGATGTGATGTAAATGGCTCTATTTTTGTTACATACTAAGAAAGAATTATGAGTCATAGAAAATACCAAACATTTGTTGTTTTGCTCAAGAATAAAATGGATTAAAAATACTATTCATCAAATAATGTTTTGTCTAAAGAATCAAAAGGTATATATTTTGGTTTTTTTTATTACCTGTTTTCCAAGTTTTGGAAATTATCCACTTAGTGTTAAAGGCTTGTGGGAAGAATTTAATAAAATATCTTTTGTTGAAACATGAAAGAAATATCGAACGTGTAAAGAGTAAAAATATTATGTCTCAGTCTATTAAAGAGGGAAAATAAATACATTTTTGTCATGATGGTAGAACTCGAGATCAAAAGAATCTGTTACATGGGTGATGGTTTAGTAAAAATATGCCACAGAGAGAGATTCGAACTAAGTTTTTAACACCTGCCTTGTCGACTTAATTTTATGTGCCAACCAAAAATGCGCATCCAACCATACCCTGAGTATTACAGCGGAAATATACTCGACAGTCAGGTGCGTACATTTGAACCTGAAGCGTAAATACCGGAATCAAAATAAAGCTATACTCTCCGACAGCCAAACGGCCATCAAGGCACTGAAATTTCATCAGTACCTCGTTTCTGTAACTTTTGCGACAAATATGTAACTTTTTCTGAAGTCACACTGTTTCGTTCCAAAATACCCACTTTTGCAAAAGCTAATGTTTCTGTAACAGATAATAGCATAGAAATAAGAGATAAGGAAGTGGTGTTCTGGAATAAAAGTGCGGCATTTTTCTTACTGGTGTATGTTCACACTAATACATTAACATTCACTCAGGGCCGAATTCGATTGTAGCGTACAGCTAGGCGCAGTTTTTCTAATTAGAATTGTGTATTAAAGAAGTTTCTTTTTAACATATTTGCGTAGTTAAAAAGTTAAGTCAATGATTTATTTTATTGTAAAATTATTGTATTTCCACACCACCCTTGAGGTATACAATTTGGTGCGTTACCGATTTTTTTTGGGTGTTCGGTTCTCCTGTAGGCCTATTTCACCCATAAATACAGAGAAATATATATATATATATATATATTTAGAAATCGCTTTAGGCGTGGGACGTTTTTTCACCAAATTGAAGTAAAAAAGTGTGTTTTATTATCAAAACATAATTGGCCGTAAGATAGACCCTTGGGAGAATGACGTCCAAAAAAAGTTATAACCCTAATGTATATATTACATAATAATTATATATAACAAAAATAATTTTTATTCGCAAGCAACTACTTATAAATATAATCAACTAAATATATACATGTTAATTCTTTTTTTAGTTTTTATATTTATATTTTCTTAAAATAAATAAATTTTTCTGTACGGCCGCCACCTCTCTGCAGACAATGGCAAACCTCAGAAAGTAATCAAAATGTCATGTAAAGCTTCTTGAGAACGAGAACATTCCGTTCATCACCGTTCGGAGTCGGCGTTAAACAAGAAGGTCCGGTTCTCGGTCAATTGTGTACAAACTAAATAACACGCACAACACAATTGATCATAAGAAGCTAGGTCAAAGTCTTTTCAAGGGCTGAAATGGCCAGTTATTTATGTTTTGTTTTTGAACAGCCGACAAAATCAGATTCATAAATATGATTAGAAAAAACTGATAGCTTGTTTACGAAGCTTGGTTACAATCCTAGGCCGCAAATCCATTTATATCAATAATTAGTATCAATAATTTGCGGAAATCTGAAAATAAACAAATAAGGAATCATATGAATTTACTACAGTGATTAACAAAAGGCGCCCTGAAAATAATGACACCATGCAAAATGAATGCGCCCTTGTAGTCGTGTTTGTGCTTTGACATTAGCGCTGGAATAGAAATGGCGCAAAATTAACTGGCACTAATTATTGCTTTTTCACTTATTTCTGATTAGAAATATATTAATTTCTTATTGAAGTACACTTTTAAAGAAGAAATATAATATAAATAACACTCTCTTATTTAAATAATTAAACCGATGTGAACAGAATTTGAATATACTTACGTGTGGAATGAAATCATTTTGTTTATCAATTTCTGACTGCTTCCACAACTGTGCACTATACAATTCACTATTATAAAGTTAGTTATAAAAATCACTTTATTATTTCAGTTACATTAAGCAATGACAATTGCTTTTAATAATTATTTTAAAAGAATTTCTCGAGTCAATTTTCTTTGTTTTGATTTTCTAGCGCAAATGTCAAAATTTTCGCTCAAAAAATGCCACAGTACACATACAGTGTATGTGTGCACAACACCACTTCCTTATTTCTTATTTCTATGGTAAATAGTGGTTCGTGATGAGAAAAACACACAAGCGAAAGGGAATATATGAAATTGAAACAAGTTACAGAGACCTCTATGTGAAGATGAACGTGGTTCTTCTACATACTAATGTTGATATTAAATACACAAACCTTATCTACACATTGATCCGAGAATTCTTTTAATGTGGTTGATTATGTTATTATAAAAATTTTATCATGGAATGAATCTCTTTATAAAATATTTTTGTTTATACATTCAAACAAAAATATAATAAATATAAAAATATATGAACAAAATTTTTGCAACAGCTTAAAAAGTGTAAAATTTCAATGATTGTTTGAGAGAAAATGTTCTGTTTCTAAACTTTTTTGATTCACTGTATATATCATTGAAAATGGCTCTTGCACAAACAAGCAAAAAATTTTCTCACCACGTTAGAACATAGTGAGAACTTCAAGAGACTCGAGTGGCATATTTTTAGTTACAGAAACACTTCGTCTGTCGCATTCCTAGGAAAATTGAATTGAAACATTCGAGACGAGTCGATGATTTATCTCATTTTATTACAGAAACAGTGTAAGTGAGAATGTCGTCAAAGTGAAAAAATCTGATAAAAACTACGATGAGAAAAGTTACAGAAACGAGTCACTGGTAATATCAAAACTGGTGATGGAGTGTCTTGACAAACTCAATAAGCTTGGGCTATAAAACCGGGTCTGGATTCTATGGGTACCGCAGTTGGCAAAGAAAGGTGCATCAACTCCCCTTGTTGGTCCGGAACCATTCTGTGGGATAGGCAAAGGAATCCTCTCTCTTTCAATAAAGAAGAGGAAGAAAAAAAAATAGAATACTGGAGAAACTTATCAGGGTTAAACTACTCTTAGGGGCATACATTCCTAAAGAATGCATGAAGCTAACAAAGAATGATCTAAGAATTATCACAGATCAATGTAGGCTGAACTATCACCTTACAAAACTGGGAATTCTTAGTGATGACACATGTAGGTTTTGCATAGAGGATAAAGAATCTACGAAACTTATCAGGGTTAAATTACTCTTAGGGGCATACGACCTAAAGAGATTCAAAGAATGCATGAAGCTAACAAAGAATCATCACAGATCAATGTAGGTTGAACTATCACCTTACAAAACTGGGAATTTTTAGTCATGAAGCATGTAGGTTTTGCATAAGGATGAAGAATATACGAAGCACATCCTAGGATAGTGTCCCGCAATTGTTCAAACTCAACATAAATATCTGGGTTACCACATAACATCAGATAACTCATTAAAATAAAGAGATATAGGGCATATACTATCATTTATCTCAGAGGTAGGACTAAAAAACGTTCTTTAAGTGCATGAAGGAGCACAATAGGTCTTAAGGTTGCAGTGCAAATCCCAATAACAATAATAAAAGTCCATATTTATTCGTGAAAATCGAGACCCATTTAAAATCTGTAACAAATATGGGCATTGGCAACCGGTTGTACCATTGCATAACTCTACACAGACTAATGTAAGCCTTCTAGTGACTTTGAGCTACCACAGCCATACACCCTGAAGGGGTACTCCTTGCGATAGTCCATTTTAAAACTGAGCTGTCTGATTTCACTTAGTAACTCTCCACGCTTTTCTCTTCATTATAACTGCATCTTTCAATATAACAATTTAATACACCCTTTAAGTCAATGTGCCAGTATTATCAGTGTTCGCGTTAGTCGAAGAGGTGGCATAATTGCTACTTCTTTGCTGGCATAAGGCACTCACCATCGTGAGTTAACGAACCCACCTATTCTTCCCAGAATAGCCGACCAACTCCTGAATCTATGTAGGTAGTACTTTTCAGTTATTCAGTATCCTCCTTTATCCTGACTTTGTAGTGGATGGCAAAATTAATTACCAGGCGGAGTTAAATACTCAATATAATAAAAATAACCACAAGTGATGGGACACACGCCATTTTGCAGATGCAGATTCAGAATTAGCATTTTTTGAGGATACGGATACCGAATTCAAAGGTCCACTCTGAATAATTTGTCCTCATTCACTCTCGTACAGTCTTAACCAGATCCGGAGTTCTAACACTATAGTTGCCTTGTATCGAGCAACAGTGCGTTGAACAAATTTCCGGTTAATTTCTATATTACCTAGGATGTTAACAATTTCAGTAGTTTTCTTGCCTTGCATATGCAATTTTTGAACAAGCTCTCTTTTTGCTTCCATCGCTCACAAACTTTTAATAACAACTTTTTAAATTGACAACAACATCAATTGATTTCAACAACAACAACATCAATCAATGTAAGAAATAAAATAAGCAACGGTAAAAAGTCTTTGCATTCAATGTTTGGCAGAGGGACGATTAAAAAATATACTCCATTTATTAGGGCCCACGCTAATTAAAGAAAAATTTAGAAAAATCTTCAACTTTTAATATATTAAGTAAATATAATAATCTTTAAAAAAATCTTCAAACGAAGTTGGTAATGTCTTTAGTTTCTGTGTAACTTTTTGTTCAGGAGTTATGTTATTTTAGAAAATAAAGTATGATTTTGTAAGAGCTTTTGTAAGGATTTGATTTAAAAAAAAACCGCATAAAATATAGAGAAATGTATGAAATCCTTATTTGAGTCAATAGAACGATCTACATAATTCAATGTTAAAGATGATTTTTGGGTCATACGCTGATTCCAATTTTGGCGTACTCTCTCCATCATATCGGCCGGTATCGCACAAATAAATTCTTCAATATTGGGTTCCAGTGCGTCAACCGTTGCGGCCTTGTCCCTTTGATGTTGATGTTCATGTCGATGTTAAGGTTGATGTAGTTGTTGTTGTTATTGTTGTTGTTGTTGTTGTTGTTGTTTTTGTTGTTAGTGTTGGTGTTAATGGTGGGTTGGTGTTGATGTTGGTGTTGGTGTTGTTGGTCTTGCTGTTTTTTTATTTGCTTCTCGATTGGTTGTGCATTTCCTTGGTGCATTTACTTTTTCTTAGCAACATGCAATTAATCCAGCAAAAGTGATGTATATGCGTCACTTTAAGCGTTTCCATGAGAGGCCTCATGACGCCGTCCTTTTTTTTGTATTCTTATAATATGCCCGAAAACCTCACCTTCATTTTCGATCCTTAAAATTTACCGTTACGCCAGTAGTCACAGAGTAAAAATTCCATGCAACGTTTTTTCATGGTTGTAGCACTTTTACTGCATTATGTGGTTGCCACCCGGAAATCATGACCATAAGAATTTTTTTTTATATTTTAGTTGTAAGGCGTAATAACACATCTATGCTGTCGTAAAACAAAATTTACCGAAGCACGTCTCCTGAGTAAGTAATAATTTCATGCAACGATATTACATTTCTGTTACATATGCTGCTATATTCACGACCTGGTGACGTCAGCATTTTTTTTCTTGTTTTTGTCGTAAGGCCAAGTATAAATCCTTCAGTTTCCTTTTCAAACATTTATCGTAGCTTATATACTCACCGAGTAAAAATTCAATGCAACGCTGCTGCATGAATGTTGCATTGTCGATCTTTGAGCGGCTCTCTCTGGGTCCCCATAACGACAGAAATTTTTTGTCTAATTTTGTTGTGAGGGCTTAGAGCAGGCCTTTATTGGTTTATCATTATTTTAGTCCTAGCACTAATACTCAGCGATTAATAATTTCATGTAACAAATTTTCAGTTGTGTTGCTTAAGCAGTTTCCACCGCGTCCCGATGATATTGTGAATTTTTGTTTTGTTTTTATTATGAAGTCAAAGAAATAACCTTTACGATCGTATTATCTTTTTAGTCATAGCTCTTATACTAAGCAAGTAACAATTCAATGCAACGTTCATAATTTTGAAAAAATTCATTTTTCAACTTTTTTGGAAATCTGCGCGGTAAAACGTAACTTCGTCACGTCAAAATGGATCTTCATCCAACTTTGCCAGCGCCCATTCACCAAAAGTTACCCGTTGTGGTAGTTCGTGTGGCTTCAATTCTTGCACCAGCTGTATTTTAAAAGGTTTTACACCCAAATCCTTCCACAAAATTTTCCACGTAGTGGAGTAACATAGGCCCATTTGCTGCGAACGGCGCCGAATCAATAATTCATGGTTAGCCACAACACTGGCGGATACAGTTACGATATTTTCCTCTTTCCGCAATCTACGTATGCGTGTTGGTGGTTTAATGCCCAATAATGTAAATTTGGTGCGAGATTTAGTCAAAAGATTTAGAATAGCCGCCTCAAAAAGTCGCCCAAACTGACCATAAAATGGAAGAAGTGCACGATGCACTTTCTTAACCGAGCATAAATTTTGATAGTAAAATTCGATAATCTCCAAGGGTTGTTTATTTGTAAGTCAATTCATGGTGAAATTATAGACCAAACTGAACATGTTTAGCAGTAAAATATTACACGACAACAGCTGTGCTGCCAAAAACAGTGTTGCCAAAAAGAAAATTCCTAAAAAATTACTTTTTATGATAAATTGTAAAGTAGGAAAGCGAAAAGGCAAAATTTCCCATACAAATTTTCGTAACTTTAGTTTCACACGGACTATCTGTGTAAACTTTACATGTAAGGAAGATATGCCACTCAATATCTTAAATCCAATTTCAAATCATACCGAGCCCTCAAACCCAAGTAACACAATTATTTCTGTCTAAATAGACCAAACCTTCCACTGTGCGACGTTGCATGGAATTATTACTCGGTGATTATATGTATGTGCCACGGTAAGTGTTATAAAACATGAAGGATCTATACTTGGCCTTATAACAAAAATACAAAAATAAATTACGTTGTCGTCAGATCGTATAGATATCAGTTATGCAATATAAAGGCGATATTAAAAATAAATAACATAAATAACTGGTCATTTCAGCCCTTGAAAGGACTTTGACCTAGCTTCTTATGATCAATTGTGTTGTGCGTGTTATTAGGTTTGCACACAATTGACCGAGAAACAGACCTACAGGTTTAACGCAGATGGTTTAACAGCGTAACGAAAACACAGAAAACTAGTAGAAAATGGTATTGGACTAGGCCGAAGCTAAAATATCCGCACGGCCGAACCAAAGTCTAGCCAAAGTCTCAATCAGCCAAGAAAATATTTACCTGCTAAAAAAATTTTCGTCATAGTTTTAACGGAAAATATTCGCTTTTGTTTTTTAACAAAGCCACTTTATATGGGAGGTAGGCATGCTTTTTATTCGATTTGGTTAAATTTCATTAAATATCAAAGCTCATATGCAAAATTTCAAGTTCATACATTATTTTTGTAGAATTTTAAGAGATTTTACTATTTTATAGGTAGGCCAAATCATGGCAGGTTGGCCCTTTATCGAACTTGATCCTTATATTTTAGACTTAAGTTTAAATATTGAATTTTGTGATGATAGCTTGAAAATTATAGCTGTTATCGTGATCACAGACAGACGGACATTGCTAAATCGACTCGGGTGGTGATGCTGATCAAGAATATGTATACTTTTCTATACCTACAACGCCTTCTTATGGGCATTACAAACGGAGTGACGAAATTTATATACCCCTTTTACATTTTTTAAGCGTGAGGGTACAAAAATGGATGATTTCAAGGGTACTCATGGAACTGCTAATGTAATGCAAATACGACATCGTTGGACGGATTAAGGAAAAACAAAAACAAAAACAAAAACAAAAACAAAAACAAAAACAAAAACAAAAACAAAAACAAAAACAAAAACAAAAACAAAAACAAAAACAAAAACAAAAACAAAAACAAAGATATTAATCTATGGATTTGGATAAGGAAATGAATTAGGACAGTGATATGGACACAGATGTAGACAAGATTGTGCACAAAATTAGGACAAGAAACCGATAAGAACAATGATTCAGATAAAGATATAGACAAAGATTGGGACACGGATTTGGGCAAGAATTTGGAGAGGGATTATGAAAATGATTAGGAAAAGTTTTAGAATTAGGTTAAGAGCACAAATTTGGCAAGTGGTAGGACAAATATAGACAAATCCTGGGACTAGGATTAGGATATGGAATATGATTGGATCTAACATTCGCTAGGTGGGCTCCCGTTGAATCACGAAGAAACATCAATGATAACTATAAGGCCCCAAAAATATTTCTTCAATTTTATTGTTATTTTTGTTTTAGATCAAATTCAGATATTATTAATCTCTGTATTATTTATTTATTGAGCAAACAATATCGCTCGTTTTCTACAATAACGTTATAACTCAAAAAACTAGATTTTTCAGGAGAAGCATTTGAAGTTTTGAACAGACAAAGGAAATAAATTCACCATTTTCAAAATATGGACAAAACATTCAATAGATTTCCTTAAACAACCGTTCGACGCTTGTTTAGTTACGCCCTGTTTAAGGCTTTACGCAGCGTCTACGCAATCTTACTTAAAGCCCAGTATGCTGTAGAAGCGGAAAGAAACTTTCCATAAGGAATGCATTGAGTTTTGACAGCGAAAAGGCAGCGGAATTTTTTTTTTTCGCTACTTAGTACGCTGTAGAGGTGAAAAATTTGTTCAATGCTAGCAAGTACAACCACCATGTGGGAGAGTTGAAATGTCAAAATTTCGCTATGTCCGGGCATTTAATTGGCGCCAGAATTTTGACATTTCAATAAGAAAACAGTACGACCTCGCTTTACGCAACACTCGATTATCGCAATACTCAAAAATTTATATTGTTGACTCAGTAAACGCAACTTAAAAAAAAAATGCACAATTATCGCAACTTCCATTTGCGTACACTTCCATAAACTTTTATATTATTTACTTTCAGTTCTTCTTTTCTTGTAAAATACATTTTTGATGTACGAAAAATCTCTTAAAACAATATTTAAGGAAACTAAGTGCATATCTTAATACATAAAACTACAATATCTAGGATTCAGAGCGATAAAGCTTTATGTTTAGAAGTTTAATTGCGTTTCTTCAACATTAACTACGTCAACTGGCCGAATTTCTATTAGTTGCATTGAGCTAGGTCGTACTGTAGTTGCTTTTTTCTCCACACAAACATTTTTGACTCTACACTAATATTTCGGGTGTAGAATTATATGCCAAGAAATTTTCGTTTCGACAGCATACTAGGCTTAAATTGTTATTCATAAACATTTTTTCATTCGCTGCTCATGTTTGTAAGGTTTGTGTCTGAACTATAGAAAATCTCTACATAAATTAAGAATTCGTATGGATTTGCAATGGCCGCCATGTAATAAAATGCTGCAAAGGGCGCATATGGAGCATGTCTTTGATATTAAACGAAAAGCCAAACAAAAATCATGGTTTTATTTACGCAGCCTTTAAACGCCAATTTCGCCGTTTAAGTTACGCAGCTCTTAAACTACAGCGAAAAATGTTTATGAATAACGTTTTCTTGCTTTAAGCCCGTTTAAAGTTACGCTGCCTCTAAAATGTGTTTATGAATAAGGCTGCAAATATACAAGTACTACTGTAATGTACATTAAGGCGTATCGAATTACAGTTTTTTTCGAATTTAAAATTCTAAGAGGTTTCAAAAGTTGCATGGGGTTGTCAAGATCACCCAAAAAAAAATTTTAAGGACAAAAAAAGGATGTCTTCCTGTCCC
This sequence comes from Pherbina coryleti, assembly GCA_943735915.1. Lineage (NCBI taxonomy): Eukaryota > Metazoa > Arthropoda > Insecta > Diptera > Sciomyzidae > Pherbina > Pherbina coryleti. Next base: position 16,433,606 of record OX030950.1, on the reverse strand, counting down.
GCAAGGGCAAAGTTGTTTTTTGAGGAAAACAGTAAAAAATAACTACCTTAAAATGCTTTGACTTTTATAAAAATAACTACGTATGTCTTAAAGCAAAAGTAGGTATAGGCTTAAACTAACAATATTTTGGTAAACACGATGCCACTCACGATTCTTATCCACAGTGTCCTGTGTGAAGGATATTCGAAGCAAAATTTGTAATCGAGATAGCACAAAACTTTTGATTGTTACCCAATAGTCTAAAGTTTGGTGGTATTGATGATACTGTTAACGTATTGCTTAAATTTGGCTGATTAATAATTAGCATAATTTTTGCCTAAAAATTATAAAATAAAAAAAATAAATAACTGGCCATTTCAACCCTTGAAAGGACTTTGACCTAGCTTCTTATGATCAATTGTGTTGTGCGTGTTATTAAGTTTGTACACAATTGATCGAGAACCGGACCTACATGTTTAACGCCGACTCCGAACGGCGATGAACGGAATGTTCTTGTTCTCAAGAAGCTTTACATGGCATTTTGATTACTCTCTGAGGTTTGCCATTGTCTGCAGAGAGGTGGCGGCCGTACAGAAAAATTATTTTAATTCAAATTATTTTCTGTCGCTACTGGTGTTCGAACCCGGGTCTCCAGGTTCATTGACATAGAGGCCACGCACACCAACTACGCCACGGACAACACTCGGGGGACTACTAGGAATTTTTCAAAAATTTATTTTTTGTAATAGTCTAAAATATTTTGTGTAAAGCCAAAAGTTCTAAAACAATTTTGTGTTTAATTTTGTCCTGAGATATTCCAAACTAGTCTCCCTGAAATTAGAAATAACTTCACCGATGTTCTCCGAGGATAATCAAAAATAATTTATTTGGTTTAATTTTTTAATGTCTCAAAATCAAATTTTAACATTTTGTACAAAGGAAAACATGGATTGGCTTGAAATTTTTTACTTCTTAACGGCATTTGCAGCTAAATAAGCCAGCAACTTTGGTATATGCGGTGGCACAGGTGGAATGTGCGCACCTTGCGGCACAAAACCGTTATCATCGGCAACATAGTCCACTCGATAGAGGATGCCATCATCGCCGGTATACTCGTAGAAACCCGTGGAGCGTAGTCCGTCTTCGGTGTTTGTAAGTGATTCAACGCGTCCAGCTTCTTCGGCTAGAATGCCATTTTCGGTCTCATAACTTAAAAACAGAAGAGAGAAATATGAAGTATACTTTTGGGCTTCTTATAAGAGAGTTGAGGTTGTTGTCGTTACTCATTGAAAGCTTATGTCTAAAAGAGCTTTTAATCGAAAATCGCAAATGCTGCTCATACTCACAGATAATGATAGCCATCCGTCTCCATTGAATCTTCCAAGCGAATGATCTTCCAGCCATTACCGCCTTCGCCAGTACCTTTACCTTGAACGCTGGGACGCCCAGCGTTGCCAGCTCCACTATATAAACTATTGGCCGAGGAGTCGCGCACTGCTGGGCGTGGCGCAACAGCTGTTCTACCTGCAGCTGCTCCCGCTCCTGATGCTCTTGCTCTAGCTACTCCTGCTCCAGATGCTCTTGCTCCAGATGCTGCACCTCCAAATGGTCTTGCTCCAGCTGCTGCAGCTCCAGATGCTCTTGCTGCAGCTCCAGTTGTTCTTGCTCCAGCTGCTGCAGCTCCGGATGCTCTTACTCCAGATACTGCAGCTCCAGATGCTCTTGTACCAGCTGCTGCAGCTCCGGATTCTCTTACTCCAGATACTGCAGCTCCAGATGCTCTTGATCCAGCTGCTCCAACGCCAGTACGACTAAAAATACCACCACCACTACGTAAGGCACCACCACCAGCACCTGCACTACCACCACCTGATCCACCACGATTCTTATCAGGCTTATAGGGGTTAGCATCACCGGAATAAGCACCACCAGGGTGATCGTCATGCACATATTTAACATCCTTATGCACGTACTTGCCATCATTGCCGCCACGATAACGACCATCGCCAGATGGTTTGTACTTGCCATCATTTGCTGGGTTATAGCGTCCATCTTTAGCGCCTGCGAGCACCTTTGTTATTACTGGACGAGTGCGTCCAAAGTTTTGTACTTGACTGGCAGCGAAGGCTACGAAGAACACCAACAGCTACGAGTGGATTCGAAATTATTTGACATGTTCTCTGCTCTAATTCTCAAATATTTTCTACTTACCACCAAATGTTCACGCATGTTGTTTGTAGTTTTTTGTTGTGTGTTGCACAAATGAACGGAGTCTCGCATATGACTTAGCTTTTATACCACCTGCCCATAATCACATAATCAACGGTAATCGTGTCTTACGTCTATTGCATGTAGGTGATGGCAATGCCCTCACATCTTGTTTCTGTTCTTGTTTTTGGTGTTGTTTTTGTTGCTTCTGCCGTCATCATCACAGCCCCTTCTCATGGCATTTGCATTAGAAACCTGCTCAAATTAAGTGTTGGAATTTATGTGAAGAAGCGTCAATAATTTGAATCTTGCCATCAATTTGATGCGTTTAGAAAATTATGACGATTTCCATTAAATATATTCAGTTAGTTTTTAAGTGACTGCTATGAATGCGTACAGGGTGTGTTGCAATTGCACTTGCTGCATGAAGCTGCAGAGTAACTTCATTTCTAAATTTATTCGCTGGTTCTTGTGAAAATTACTTTGGCCTAGAAACACAGATGATTTTAATGTTAGCATTGCATACTTTTAGGGTGCTGAAATATGAATGACGACAAAGCCGAACTTGAACTTGGTGGTTTGATGCTTTTTCAAGTTGACCTAATTTAGTGGGATAGTTTAAAAAAATTGATTTGTAATTTTGATTAATATTATTCGATCCAAATATTTATTGTCAGTGAAAACAAACTATGTTTTTTTTCACAAGCGTCTGCAAGTGAATGACTCAGCAAAACACTTTTTACGCAAATTCCAAACTAACCTGTTTCGACTTTGTAAAAATATCATTTAACGAACTAATTGCACTTTATGTTGCCGGCGCACATTGCGGTCAAACGCATACATTATGACACTTAATTAAAAAAAAAAAAAAAAAATTGTAAATTTAAAAAATTTACTATACCCAGTAATGAAGCATACATTTTTCATCACTTGCCAAAATGTCAATTGATCAGCTTTACCAGGAATGAAAGATGCGTAAAATAGAATAACATATCCACAATTTTGCAAACGCATATCCTCGGCTCATACCTGTATACTGTATACAAAACCTTTGAAATTACTATTAACCCTCTGCAACTGACGTGCTCCAAATTTAACAATACACCTGACGTGGGGTCCAGCAGACCTCACTTTTAAACTGATTTCCTATGATGAAGTTTCTGACAGACTACGCCGTCAGCTGCAGGGGGTTAATTTAAGAGACTTTGGCCATGCCTTTTCTATAAGCTACCCTACTGTAGAAAAATTACGATTATTTTTCCACTAATGGCTTTTTAATTAACGGTAATTTTTTTTTCAGTAAGTTTTTTCCTAGAAGCAGCTCTTTTTTGGGAGAATATATCTGGTTTTTATCTCAAACATAGCATAATAAAAACAAATCAAACATCAAGATGGTTATTAAGAAGACCAGACCTAACAAGAAGCCAGTAACGAAAAAAGTTCCTTAAGCCCCATTTGTTGTGAAGAAACCCGTTGCCTATAAAGTGGTCAACCAGTATTTCGAGAAGCAACAAAAGAGATTTGGCATCGGCCAGAATGTTCAACTAAAACGTGACTTGTCCCGTTTTGTTCCGTTTGTAGTTAGTGTCAGAAGGCTGTGTTCTAGAAGAGATTAAAGCAGTTACCACCAATACATCAATTCACCCAGACTTTTGACAAAACCACAGCGGTGAAAATGTTCAAACTTCTTGAGAAGTATCATCCACAATCAGCTCTTGAAAAAGATCACTAAAGCTTAGAATAAGAGCAAGAATGTGCAGACCCAAACGAAGTCAATTCGTTCAAATCAAGGCCAACTTCTCGAAATTATTGGAAGCCGTCGAACAAACTATATAAAATGATCGTGAGGACAAAGTCCGTAAGCCCTTGGGTGGCAGCATGATACAATCACCAGGTGGTATTTTTCCCTGAAAATCAGCTATGGGAAACTTTCAATATATGCATATAGTGTCAAAATATAGCGAGTAGGTGCAAACAATGTTGTTTATTGTAATTATTGTATTATTTAAAATGAAAATAGTGCGGTTTTTATAACAATTTTTCATATTTTTGAAGTGAAAACTTCTTTTAGCGCGTTGAGCACTTTTTGGTAGAGGGTAAAACAATTGAATCGCGATATCATCATGTTACTTACATTAAAAACGAATTTATTTCTATATGTTTCAAGCGTGATACATGCATACATACTTACATATAAGAACTTGTGCGCTATGGCGGACACTGCCAACACAGTTGTACTTACTTTAATGTGTATTTCCAACTTTTCTAACAATTTGCTGGTGTTGTTGAGTTTTGTTGTTATTGTTGATGCAGTATTCAAATAATTTGTAAAGTTTACATGCGGGAGTGTTAATAAAGTAAAGATGAAGACTTCAATTTAATCATTTCATTATATTTGTTTTCAAATAAATGATTATGATTGTATAATTGTATTGTATAATATTAATAAAACAATAAGAACTAAAGAAAGAAAATAAAAATAAAGAAGAATAAAAATAAAAATTATTTCGTTCATTTTTTTGGAATAATTTAAACACTGTCAAAACAAAGTGTTGCCTCCTATAAACAGTATTGATCAAATATGTTCTGGGGGATAATTGAAGTGGAAAATGATATTTTTATATTTCTGTTTCTTTAAATATTTTTAAATGATTTAAAAACATTGAAGCGTTAAAAAAGATTGTAAAAAGAAAAAGTATAGTTTTCTTTTGATTTAGAAAATATAGTGGTTAAAAGTTCCATCTTAAAAGTGTGCTATCTCTGAAAGTTTTGAACATATTTCATTGCAGCTGGTATCATTGAAAAGGTAGTTTGATTGCCTTTATTAAACTTTTTAAAATTTTTACTAAATTTCTTGATAGTTTTAAAAATATAACGACACTCAACAGCTCCTTTCTGGCAACATGCTTTTCACCTTCCTGTGGTAAATAAATAAAGCTTTTTATTTGTCAAGTATTCGCCTGAATAGGTTTTACAAGTCAGGTTGACAAAATGTTGACAAATTATTTCTTGTAAATTGACAGCCAGAATAGGTCTGTATATGCCCAAAGTAACGAGTTAAACTAGCGATTAATACTATCATGGGTCATTATATCATGGGTGGTAGTATTTTGGGTTCAAAGAGTTTGGTCCGTATCGTTCAACTGGAAAAATTGAAGGCCCTTAAAATGGCACAAAAGCAAGAATAAATCATGACATTGATTTTCAGAGTCAATCATTGGCTCTTGTTTTTTAACATTTGAATTCAAATCTATGATGAAGAGAAAAAATTGTTTTAAACAATAAGATGTATTTTATAAAAAGGTTTTGACGTGACAAAACTTTACTTTTTAGCGCACAGGTTTTCAAGAAAGTTGAAAAAGGCATTTTTTCAAAATGAATCGGCGTTGCATGGAATTGTAACGCGTTTAGTATAGAACCTAAGGGAAAAGTTATGGTACGATAGAAAAGGCTAATTATTTGACTAATTCTATGACAAAAATAAATTAAAGACGTCATGGGGACGCGAAGGGAGCTACCTAAGCAACGATACTGAAAATATGTTACATGGAACTATAACGTGATATGGGTAGGTCCTAGCGTTCGGACGTTACATTCGGATACATTTTTTTATATATTTAGCCAATTTCATAAACAGTTTTCCAGTTAAAATGAATTTGGTTAAATAGCTCCGTTTTCGTAGAATTAATAATAATTATAACATCAAGCATCTTACCGCATTTTACACGAAATTTGTTATTTTTGTCGTGCGTTCGGACGTTACAAAAAAAGGAAGTTCTTGTGAGACTAACACTTAAGCTTAGATTAATTCTGCGAAATGGTCGGTCGCACCTCAGAAGTCTAAAAGAACAAATAACTGAAAATCAAATAAGTTTTGAAGAAAATCCTACATCATCTCAAAAATCATTTTTTTTTAAGTCACAGTTAGCAATTTTATTTGTTCGGATGTTACGTGTCGGACGTTACACATTTTTCCCTCTAATTGAAAATTCACATGAATGTTTTTAAAAATTTATTAATAACGTAAAGAAATGTATCTACATTTAAAAATCAAATTTTTTCATATATTGACTTCTTATTTGAGCATAAAAGAGCATAACCCATCATCACAAATATGAGTAAAAAAAATTGAAATAAACAAAATTACTTCAATTGACAATAAATCTGGCATTTTTACTACACTCAAGAGAATATAACCAAAGTAAGCTCTTGTATTCAATTGAAGAGATATTAAGCTTTTTATTTGTAACCAAAACTTTAAGAAATAAGTAAATTTATTTTTTTTTTCTCTGGTTGACCATTTTCTGGACAAGTCCATATGGGTGATACAATACAAAAATAGATACATATAAAAAGGAATGACATCACGAGACCATGGGGAATGTCGCTTCAAGATCGAAAATGCATCAATCATGCGTAAATTTTACAAATCAATGATTAATTTTCTAGAATTGAGCAAATTTAAAACACATGATATTAAAAAACATGATATTACAAAAAAATGCTTAATTCAAGTAACATTTGCTTGAAACTCAAGAATATTTTTTCTAGATTCAAGACCAATATTTGCTTTAAGTGAGGAAAATTTGCTTCATTCAAGTAAACATTAAACTGAAAACTAGAATAATTTGTATGATTCAAGTAAACAGTTTTTTATTACTTGAATGTTGTTCTTGATATTAGGAACTTAATTTTCTTATTATAAAAAAAATTCTTCAGCAAAGATGTAGGATGTAGAATAACCGATCATACAAAAACTACTCAAATATACTAAATCTACCTCATAGAAGCTTAAATGTTTCCATAAGACATAGAAGAAGTAGACTTCCAAGAGAAGTCCATAGAAGTACAAATGTTAAACTTTATTTTGCCGTTAAAAAAAATTAAAATTAAAATGGTCGAAGTTGTTAAAAAAAGATTTGAAATACTTACTTCCGGTTTAAAACTGGAAAAAAAAAAATTAAAATATTAAAACTGATTAAAAATTCAAAAAGAGCAGTCAATTTCCTATAAAAAGAACTACATTATCTTTTTTATAATAATTATCTTCAATATGAAAATAAAATTTCAAAAAAACCCTTCCGTCAATCTGATAAATTCTATAGAATCCCATATCTTAGCAGCTAAACCTCAAATCAAAAAAATATTATGTGAACACGTTCATATACCCTAGAAGTACAAATATGCCCAATTGAATTTCAGAACCTCACTTTTTTTTCGTTGTCCGCTTCACATGAAATGCCCCTAATATGATGTGCCCCAATGCAGATCATACGTATTCTCGTTGCACCCTATATTTGATATTTAAACAACTTCATCAATCAAATTGAAACCATGTCGCCATCTTGAAATAAATTGAAGTCGATAGTAAATCAGGGTGCATAGAAAAGATATGATAAAAATAAATGCAATTGATGTCAATTTTCACTCAAGTTATTTATAATTAAAACAAACAAATCACAAACATTGTATCTAATGGCGTCGATACAGGTTAAGTTGCACAAGATATTCTATAAAAAGCTTTTCAGATTGAAATGTGATACCAAGAGTCAAACACATTATTCAGTAATGAGTGAGGAAACTTATATAAAAGATTTTTCTTGCAATAATTCAAAGTAAAAAGTGATTTAGAACAAGAAATTACTTTGTTTTTAATTTTTCTGTGCCTATTAATCTTCTTAGTTGTTAACGTCAAGTTAACATTTTCTTGTTACACTGATTGAGTTCAATAATGAGATACATGTAATTTGCATAATTGATTCTTTCATCTTTCAACTATTTTTTATTTAAAATTAAATGAAATTTAATGCCTTAAACGGTCATACTTCTTAAAAGTGCTGCCTGGGTGGATATATTTAAAAAGATTTGCATATTGTTTATTTTTAATTCATAGTTTTTCGTTCAACTGTAACGATTCATCATTTTAATCGATGTAGCTTCTCAGCCCGGATATATGCTTCGTTTATTCGTTGGTAGAACTTGCATTGGTTTCCTTCAACAGGCACAACTGTTATGCACACGTTGAGTGTGTGCCTGCTGAACACAAAAGTTACAGTTACAGATAAGGGCGATCGCCCCCCAAAAGCTTTGTGAATATACAAGTTCTCTAAGCTAGTCTCAAAACATATTTAGAATAAGGCATTTGTGTCTGAGTATTTATTTTAGCGTAAGCAAACAGTTCTATTATCGTGGCGTCCGTGGCGTAGTTGGTTAAAGTGCGTGGCCGCTATGTCAACGAACCTGGAGACCCAGGTTCGAACCCCAGCAGCGACAGAAAATTATTTGAATTAAAATAATTTATCTGTACGGCCGCCACCTCTCTGCAGACAATGGCAAACCTCAGAGAGTAATCAAAATGCCATGTAAAGCTTCTTGAGAACAAGAACATTCTGTTCATTGCCGTTCGGAGTCGGCGTTAAACATGTAGGTCCGGTTCTCGGTCAATTGTGTACAAACTTAATAAAACGCACAACACAATTGATCATAAGAAGCTAGGTCAAAGTCCTTTCAAGGGCTGAAATGGCCAGTTATTTATTTTTTTTTTTTTAACCCGTTTGGGAAAGTACAGCATGTCAGATGAACCGATAGAGAATTCAAATTGATGTTAAATCAGCGCAGTATACGATTCAAGATACTTTAAATTTATTACAGAAGAAACGAGAATCCTGTGAGATAAAATTTGAAACTCTTTTTAAAGAAGTCGAAAACTTTGCAAATAATATTTGAGTAGAAATTAAAATGCCACGTGTAGCAAGTTTTCAAGAGAACCGCGATAATTATCCAGTAAAAGATCACATAGCATATTTCAGACAAGCTGTTTATATTCCTATGCTGGATAATGTGATGATGGATTTTAAAAGTCGATTTTCAACAACTACTTTGGATTTGTATTCATTTTTAGTACTGTTTCCTTATTCCATTACCTCGAAGAGCATTACATTATCTATACAAACTGCGAGAAAACTTTGTAAAAGATATTACATTTTCTTCAAAGAATCCTCACAGATTTTAGAAAGATCTTTGATAAATGAGTTGGAGATGTGGCACTTGCAATGTGAAAGAGAAAAGTATGATTCAAGTACTAGTGCAATGCAACTATTACACTGCTGAAATATATCCTCTTAGTCATACTCTTTTTAAAAATTTAATAATATTTCCTTCAAGTAGAGCAACTGTTGAAAGATCATTTTCTACATTGAAGAGAATTAAAACCTATTTGAGACCTACGTCAACAGAAGAAAGATTAAAATTAATTGCTTTATTGCACCAAGAAAAAAAATATTAAATTTATCCAAACATTTTTTTTTATTTATCCAAAAAGCGAGTCATTTTGCACCAATAACCGCATTTCCATAAATCGACTACGTAAATATTTAAAATTTATTTAAATACTTTTTTAATTAACCCCCAAACAGCTGACAGTTTACAAATGTAAACTTTCCGACTTTGAAGCATTTTTTTTTTATATTTAAACTGTTAAAATTTCTTGAAACTTCATAAGAGAACTACAAATTCAATTCTAAATTGAATAAAAGAAGATAAAAGTGTGAACAATTTTTTTTTTACCTTATAACGGCTGACTGGTTTACATTTGTAAACATATGTATAATATATGGAGATACGATAAAATAGCAAAAACTCATTGTTTTTTTTTTAATTTTTTTAATTCATATTTTACTTAAAATTCGAATAAATTATATTATTCATATAATTTATTATAAGAGGAATAATTATAATAGGAAAGTTTTAAAAATTTATTTGCATTCCGGGCACTTTGCAATCGTGGCACAGTGCGTATCAAACACCTTCTTGGCGCAAAAAGAGCAAATTTTTCGTTTTACGCGTTGTCTTTTCTCTATTTCGCAAAACACACACTTTCCTCTGATACCTTTTCCTGCATTCGCTTGTAATTGTTGCGGTAGCTGATCCCATGGAAGACTCGTGGTGCCCAGCATGTCTAGCATCGCATTTCGAACATGAGGCCAACGATTGACGTGGCTAATCTGTGCTCGACGCCTGATGTGCGGAGTGGCCAAATCGTTCGCCAATTCAATAAGGAAGCTGCGATGGGAATTACTGGTCCCATGCGTTTCAGAATACAGCACGTATGTCGGCAAATCCACCATGTTGAAAAACATAGTTAATGGCCACCGACGCGTTTTCCGCTTGCACGTATAATTGCCAAGCATTTGGTCCATGGTATCCACGCCAGCTTTTGTATGGTTATATTCTATAATTATTTCTGGTTTCCCAGTTTTTGCACAGCATGTCTAGCATCGCATTTCGAACATGAGGCCAACGATTGACGTGGCTAATCTGTGCTCGACGCCTGATGTGCGGAGTGGCCAAATCGTTCGCCAATTCAATAAGGAAGCTGCGATGGGAATTACTGGTCCCATGCGTTTCAGAATACAGCACGTATGTCGGCAAATCCACCATGTTGAAAAACATAGTTAATGGCCACCGACGCGTTTTCCGCTTGCACGTATAATTGCCAAGCATTTGGTCCATGGTATCCACGCCAGCTTTTTTATGGTTATATTCTATAATTATTTCTGGTTTCCCAGTTTTTGCATCAGTGGCGTTGTTGGAATGCATCGAGGACAAAACATAAACCAGTTTTTTTTTTGCTTTGGACAGTAAGAGACCAATGTGACGTCTTGGCGAAAGGCGAACACAGATTCGCCCACTTTTCTGTCACGAGTTTCTTGGGGAATACAGCGTTTGTTCTTGCGCATTGTGCCAATGAGACTCAACTTTTTGCCCACCAAATGATGAGTCAAATCCAATCCAGTAAAAAAATTATCCATTGTGATGTTTGTCCAGAGCTCCAATATGGTTTGGCGTGTCCTTGCACTATATTAGTGCCAATATTACTGGCCATCGGCTGACCAGGCTGACGGCCATAGCATATGTCGCCTCTTCGTGGATAATGAGTGGCAGCATTGGCAGCCCACCAAATTTTTATTCCATATTATGAAGGCTTCGATGGAATGTACTGCTTTAAAGATACTCGGTCTCTAAACGGAAACAATTGTTCAATTTTGCGCATGACGGTTAACATGCAGCAGTTGTTGCTTTGCGATGAATAGAACGTGTGTTGCGCATAACGGTAAGAGTGCAGCGTCTTTTTGCAGGGGAAATAACAGTGTTGTGCATAATCAACGTTGCCATATTAACAGTTTTTAAACAGTTTCATAGTTTTTTGAAATGACTTGTAGTCAAATAACAGTTTTTTAATATTTCAGATTTGAAAGAATATACATATTTTTATCTTCGTTTTTTTTTATTTTTTTACGTTAATTTTAATGTTATTGTAAAAAAATCTGGCAACGCTGCGAATAACGGTAAGCTTCGGTAAGCGTGCAGCTGTTGTCGCGTTGCAATGGATTGAACGTGTGTTCCGCATAACGTTCTGCGGAGGCTGCGAATGAGGATTATATATGGGTTTACAAATGTAAACCAGTCCGCCGAAATAGGAGTAAGTGAACAGTCAGCTGTTTGAGGGTTAAATAAAATATTAAAATATTTAAACAGAATTGATAAAAAATATATTAAAACTATGCACATATATGTTTGATCCAAAAATGTAAGCATACAAATTTTATAAATCCTTTTTCATTTTTATATACTTACTTACTTACTTACTTACTTATCTGGCGCTTACAACCGTAAGTCGGTTTTGGCCTCGTATAAGAAATTGCGCCAGCCATTTCTGTTCTGCGCTTGCTGGCGCCAGTTGGAAACACCAAGTGTAGTCAGGTTATCCAACACCTGATCCTTCCAACGAAGATGTGGGCGTCCTCTTCTGCGTTGACCACCACCGGGCACCGAATCGAATATTTTTTTCGCTGGAGCGTCGTTTTCCATTCGCTCAACATGACCTAGCCAGCGGAGCCGCTCGATTTTAATGCGCTTAACTATGTCGATGTCAGCGTACAGCTCATACAGCTCGTGGTTCCATCGAATTCGGTACTCGCCATTGACGCAGATTGGACCGAAGATTTTACGAAGGATCTTTCTCTCGAAGGCTCCCAGAGTCTTTTCATCAGAACTGCTCAACGTCCAGGTTTGTGCTGCATATAATAGGACGGGCATGATTAGTGACTTATAGAGCGTGAGTTTTGTTCGTCGAGAGAGGGCTCTGCTTCTCAATTGCCTACTCAGCCCAAATTAACACCTGTTGGCAAGAGTTATCCTTCGCTTTATCTCAATACTGACATCGTTGAAAGAGTTTACGCTGGATCCCAGGTAGACGAAGTCCTTAACAACCTCGAAGGAGATGTTGTCAACAGTGACGTGGTTTCCAAGACGCTGGGACTGTTTATTTGTTGACACTAGGTATTTCGTCTTATCTGCGTTCACTGCAAGACCCATTCGACTCGACTCTTTCGCTAATCTGGAGAATGCTGCACTGACTTCGCGCGTATTATGGCCAATGATATCGATATCATCAGCATACGCCAGCAGCATAATACTTTTGTAGAATATCGTGCCGCTGCGTCTCAAACCAGCAGCTCGGATGATCTTCTCCATCATCAGGTTGAAAAAGTCGCACGATAAGGAATCACCTTGTCTGAAACCTCGTTTGGTATCGAATGGAGGAGTGAGATCCTTCCCGATCTTAACTGTGCTGCTGGTGTTGCTCAGTGTCATTCTGCAAAGGATGAGCTTTGCAGGAATACCAAATTCAGACATGGCGCAGTATAGATAATTCCTTATAGGACTGTCGAAGGCGGCTTTATAATCGACAAAAAGATGGTGTGTGTCGATCTGTTTTTCTAGGGTCTTCTCCAAGATTTGTCGTAGCGTAAATATCTGGTCTATGGTGGATTTACCAGGTCTGAAGCCACACTGATAAGGTCCAATCAGCTGGTTTACGATGGGCTTTAGTCTTTCACATAGTACGCTCGACAGGACCTTATATGCGATATTCAGAAGGCTTATCCCACGGTAGTTGGCGCAAATTGTGGGATCGCCTTTCTTGTGGATTGGGCAGAGCACACTGAGGTTCCAATCGTTTGGAATGCATTCTTCCGACCATATTCTGCATAGAAGCTCATGAATGCATTTAAATAGAGCTTCGCCTCCATTCTTGAAGAGCTCAGCCGGTAAGCCATCGGCTCCTGCGGCTTTGTTGTTTTTAAGCCGAGCTATAGCTTTCAAGACTTCACTATGGTCGGGCAGCGGAACTTCAACGCTGTCGTCCACAATTGGGATTTCCGGGATATCATCTCTATTGGCGGGATTGTTGTCGTCGTCACCATTCAGAAGCCTAGAGAAGTGTTCCCTCCACATCATCAGTGTACTCTGGATATCTGTCACTAGATTCCCATTTTCATCCTTGCAGGAAGAGGCCCCGGTCTTGAAACCATCGGCCAGGCGTCTTATTTTTTCGAAAAATTTTCGGACCTCATTCCTGTCACCATGCATCTCAATTTTCTCACACTCACGCATTTCTGCTTCCCTTTTCTTTCGTCTGAAAATGCGTCTCTCTTCCCTCCTCTTCTCTTTGTATCGCTCTTTAGCAGCACGCGTTACAACCGACTGCAGGGTGGCTTTGTAGGCGGCGTCTTTTTCTGCAGTGGCGTCGCGACACTCTTGGTCGTGCCACTGGTTTCGGCGAGGGCGGTGATAGCCTATCACCTCTTCGGCAGCCGTACGCATAGAGTGGGAAATGTGATTCCACTGCGCGCATATATCGTCGATCGGAGGAGTGCTTTCTTGAAGCAGGAGTGAGAGTCGAGTAGCTTTTCGACGTCTAGCTTTCTCTGTGCTGGATTGCGCGCATTCTTCGTTGCGCACAGACGTGTACGGATCTTGGCTGCGACAAGATAATGATCCGAGTCTATATTGGCACCACGGATCGTGCGTACATCTAAAACACTGGAAGAGTGCCTTCCGTCAATCAAAACGTGATCAATTTGGTTACGCGTCTTTTGATCAGGAGACAGCCAAGTTGCTTTATGAATATCGAGATGCTTGAATCTAGTGCTACTAACGACCATGTTTCGCGCTGCGGCAAAGTCAATCAGCCTCATTCCGTTATCGGAGGTATTGTCGTGGAGGCTGAACTTTCCGACTGTTGGACCAAAGATATTTTCTTTTCCCACCTTGGCGTTGAAGTCACCAAGCACGATTTTTATGTCGTGGCGGGGGCTGCGCTCATAGGCCTCTTCAAGGCGCTCGTAGAAGCTGTCTTTGGTCTCATCGTCCTTGTCTTCTGTCGGAGCGTGCGCACAAATCAGGCTTATATTGAAGAATCTTGCCTTGACACGGATTATGGCAAGTCGTTCGTTCACAGGTGTGAATCGCAGGACATGATGCCGTAGTCGCTTGCCAACCACGAATCCGCATCCAAATTCGTGCTTCTCCGCATGGCCGCTGTAGTAGATATCACAGGATGCTTGCCGTAAGCAACCCTGTCCCTTCCATCGCATTTCTTGGATTGCAGTGATATCAGCTTTGTATCTTTCTAAGATATCTATCAGTTGGATAGAGGCACCATCCCAATTAAGGGTTCGGACGTTCCAGGTGCATATCCGTAAATCATTGTCAGTTTTTCGTTTGCGGTAGTCGTCATCAGATTTGGGGATCATTTTTTTCTTATTTCTTATGCGTTTCATTGAAATTTTGTTTTTACGTGGTGGGCTTCAAACCCAACGCACAACCCTTTAAAGGCAGGGGGAGCCCGCCGCTCACATTAGCCGTCAAACTAACGGTTGCCAGTTTGCCGTTTCTAGAGGACACCACGCAGAGGTTTGAGTCGACTTGAGACGAGTTCGACATGGATAATGCTGGCCTCACCAGGTTGAGGCAGTCAGACACGTTGCCATGTGAAGATCGCACCCTTGACCCTCACGCGTTGCCTTGTGAGGATCGTCCTCCTATATTTCATTTTTATATAAGTTCTGTAAAATGTTTTTTTAATTCATGTATATGTAAACTGGTTAACTCTTTTTTATTTAATATATTCGAAAAACTAGTTTTTAAAATATCGCCATTTTCGGGTTATTCCACAAAACGATTTTTACATTTTATAGAATATTTTGTTGCTTTTGATTAGATTGGACGAACTACGATCGCCCCCCTCCCCAAATGAACCTTCTGGATCCGCCACTGTCACAAGCAAAAATCATTAGAAATTCACCACATCAAGATGTAAGGCTTTTTGAATCTATCACCCCGTCTTTATATCACTTTGGTTCTCAATTGTCCTTGGAAAATAAATCTCGGAAAATTTTTATGTAATGCTGAGCTGCGAGACATACTAATTTACCGCTGTACCGATGATTTTCTCATGGAGGCTTTGGTGGTAATAACAATTTCTTAATGTTTTTTATTTAATATTTCACTTGTTTAATCTATACTATTATATAAAAGGGGTCTCTCTAATTTTCATCGTTCAATCAAGGGGGTAAATGCTGAACAGATTTTAGTAATTCTTTCACTATTCAATTGCTATAATAAGCGACCCTGCTACCGAGTACTTCGTTTTTGTATAAATTTTTTAAGAATTCATGCATTTTAATCCATGCTGCCATTGTATAAGCAGCACAAAATAACAGCAAACAATAGCTTAAGCTCTTTGTTGAGAGAGAGAGGTGAGATTCTACAACTCACCGCGCTGGTCTCTAGAGTGGATAGTTGCACTCAGTTAATTTCTGCTGCAGTGTTGCCATAAGACCAATATATCGTAGAGATATGAAAATATGTTTTCATATTATATTTATACTCCCAAGTAAAGCTGGGAGCGGGTATACTAGTATTGAATAAATAAGTTTGAATATTTTTTCAATCAAGATTTTGTAATAATGAAAATTTTTTAAGTAATTTTTTAACAATATTTTAAAATTATAAAAATTAAAATTGAAATACAAAGTAATAACATATAAATTAAAGTATGTTTATATATGTAAGTATCTGCACTACAAATACTCCCCCTCCAATTTAAACATTTATACGATGTTAGAAGTTAGAACTTAGCACATGTCTGATTTGACCGATAATTAGTTTTATCCTTCCGCTGAACAAATATGGTTGTGTATACGCTTGAACAACGCTGGGAAATATTGCGACATTACTTTGAAAATCATGGTAATGTTGCAGAATGTGTGCGAAAATTGCGTACGGATTTTGGAAGAACAGAAGCACCGTCAGCTCCGTATGTTCGTTATCTTGTGAAAAAAGTGAAAGAAACTGGCATCCTCATCGATAAACCAAAGCGTGTAAAGTCAAAAACAGTGCGTACACCCAAGAATATTGCTGCTATGGCAGAAAGTGTGCGTGAAGCGGCATCAACATCAATTCACCGTCATTCTCAACAATTGAACATTTCGGAGACATCATTGAGACGAATTTTGCATAAAAACCTTGGTATGACGCCATACAAAGTCCAATTGGTTCAGGAGTTGAAGCCAACTGACCATCCAATGCGTTTTCGCTTCGCTGAGTGGGCCTGCGATCGACTTACAGAAGATGCCGATTTTATCGGGCCATGTTGAATGAATTTTTGTTCACAAAAATTGAAGAGGAGGATATTGGCAACATTTGGTTTCAACAGGACGGCGCTACGTGCCACACAGCCGAAGCTACACTCGATGTTTTGCGCCCTGTTTTTGAAGATCGCATTATCAGCCGCAGAGCTGATGTCGTTTGGCCACCTCGGAGCTGCGATTTGACACCGTTGGACTATTATTTGTGGGGTGCTATAAGTGTCACGCCGACAAGCCAGAGACAATTGACGCTTTGAAGGACAATATTCGTCAAGCCATTGGTGAAATACAGCTGCACACAATCGATAATGTGCTTAAAAATTGGACCGATCGTGTAGGCTACTGCATGGCCAGTCGAGGCAGCCATTTGAATGAAATTATTTTCCATTATTAACCGGAATGATTGTACATTCAAATAAAAAAAGAAATTTGAGAAAATATTCAGTAGTTTTTTTTTATAGCATTTTCAAAAAAAAAAAATTATTTGGTGGACCCTTTATTATGTGGAAAGTCAAACAAGAAAAGTTTCAGTCATGAAAGCTTTGACAAAAGGCCAAAAGTTGTATGGAATAAAAAAAATGGTAAACTTATTTTGAAACTACGCGAATATATGCAGCTTTTCAATCCTTTTGTGTTTTGAAAAAAACAAAAAAAAAAAAATACCCATTCAGCAACGGCCCAGCCTAGTGACCATCAGATCTTAATATTTCGATTTGGGTTTTCTTAGTTGCATGTGTCCGTCTTTCATTTGTCATTATGATTCATTCCACTGGTCATTATGATTCAGGAAAGGTATTTTGCACTAATAATCTGTGTTTTTTTTTTGTGTATACTTCAAAATGTCATCGGATATTAGTTTTTGATGATCAGGATTCTATATGTTCAAATTTCTATATATCTGGCACATTTGACTAGATAAATTTACACTAAATTTTAAAACAGAACTAGCAAACCCTTGAAGGAAAGTTCCTCTCAGCAAGAAAGATATTTTTAGCAAATAAGATTTTACATAGTCAGTAAAAAGTCAGTTTCAGATTTTTAAAATTTTTATTAATCTTGCCTTATTCAAGTTGACTCTATGCATAACATTTATAAATTAAATATCCAGCTCTAATTAAAAAAATTCTTCATAAAATTTAAAAATATAAAAAAAACAACTGACGGAAATAAAAAAATTAAATATTAACCCTTATCATTCAATGAAATACTTAAATTTATCATGCACTGAAATTACTGAATTTCTGCAGCTTTAACAATTCACTCTACTGCTCGTATAAGTTCTACCCTGCTTTGTATTCCAATTCGCTGTAATCATTTCGCATCTCAATGTCACTGTCACGCTTAACCTCGTCTATTGCCAAAGGTGTTGGGTTGATCTTGCGGTGGTGGCGCTGTAGCCAGATAAGCCAGAGCTTTTTGTATTGCTGGTGGAATTGGTGGTGGAGTTGGCAGATGATCGCCGCTAGGTTGGAAACCATTCTCATCAGCTATATAGGTGATGCGTATGGGTTGACCTTCTGGTGAGGTGTAGGCAAAGAGGCCTTGAGCAACCTGAACAAAGAAAAGAGCATGAGAGAAATATATTAGTGTTGCATTTTGTATCATCTCAAGAAAGAAATGTTGATGCATAAGCAAAAAAAAAAAAAACTGTGACCAAGTCGTGTGCTGCTATTTGTATTTAAATGAATCCATCTATCGTTTTCTTCTTTTTCTTCATCTTCGATGTCTGCTGGCCTTTTCGATTCGACGTCTCTCTATACGCCGAAGATTAATCGATCTGCTTTACCAAGTAATTGCTAGAGTTCAGAGTTCGTTCAAGACGCGAGGTGCTCATGTTGCACCATGAAATATTTGAAATTTTCATTAACTTGTTTATTAAAATGCCAAGTGGCATGCAACCAGACAGTCTGGCAGCTATAATTTATTATATCGCTTTTTAATGTCATCGCTTGAATTCGCCCACATTTCTGCGCTGCTATTTGGCAAGCAATTGTTTTGAATGCAGTTCATTGAGGTGAGGCTAAGGTTGTTGTACAACTATTTTGCTAACTTGACTAAAATGGGCGTTTCTGTTGCCAATCTGATAATCTAGCAATCTTCACATGCAGCATTTGCATCAAAACACTTCTGCACTTTAGATGTATTTTAAGTGGTAGACATTAAAATATACACGTCTTCTTTAAGCTTTTGATCAAATTAACATTGTGATGATGATCGTAATAATGAGGATGGTGATGATTTTTGCTTTGTATGTAAATTATTTGGTTTTCCTGTACTTACCTCAGCTTCGGTATCAGAGCCAGCATTTTTCAAATAGCCCTCCTCTTGCGCAGTGATGCCATTTCCGGTCTCGTATGAGTATTTGTAGGAGCCATCATAGTTGATTTCCTGTTCTTGTCGTATAATCGGTATCGGTGTACCTTGGCCCTGTGGACGCGCTGCAACCAAACACAGCAATAGTGTGGATAATGTTAAAGCTATCTGTGAAGAGAAAAACGAAAGAAAAATCTCAGAATTTTTTGAAGAAATCTTGATGAAAATTTTGAATTGTTCAAAGAACGGAAAAAAAATTCCATGAATTTTCATTTATTTCTCACTATTTCGTTAATTTTTCAATTTCAATTTATTGAGGATTTCTTTTTCAGTTGAAAAGAGGCTTCCATAACAATATATATAATACT
This sequence comes from Pherbina coryleti, assembly GCA_943735915.1. NCBI lineage: Eukaryota > Metazoa > Arthropoda > Insecta > Diptera > Sciomyzidae > Pherbina > Pherbina coryleti. Next base: position 16,414,243 of record OX030950.1, on the reverse strand, counting down.
CTAACATGAGAACTTAGAACTGTGAATGTAATTTTCTAAGGTGGTACAATAGGTAAAAGCAACTGGCTTTTATATCAATGTATTACACACATTATTGTTGTTAAGATGAGTACAATGCTTGCTCCTGGCATTAGTTGTTGTCATTGAGACGTATTGCCTCTATTGTGTATTCATATTTACAGCTTACAAACTAAACAACTAAATTAAACTCTTAGGTTAGGTTAGGTTAGGTTTTGATGGCTGAACCGGCAGACGACTCCTACACTTAGACCAGTGCAGGCCCGTTGTGATACCACATAATCTCTATTGAACCTATGAGAGATTTCCCTCCTCAACAAACTAGTTCGATCGGATGATGAATTTTATTATATGCTTGATTTCCAGGCATGAGCTTCGGTAAGTCCATTCAAGAAGGGATGGCCCAGAGTTGTCATTCTCCTTTTAGTTAGCGACGGACATTCGCATAGGAAGTGCTGGACATTTTTTACCTCTTCTTCACATTTGCAGCTTCTGCAGAAATCATTTGATGTAAGTCTTAATCGAAGATCATGTATTCCGATCAGATAGTGACCCGTGAGGATTCCTACTATTTTTGAAAGGTTTACCCTGCTTAATTCAAGTAGTTATTTAGTGCGTTTTAAGTTGTAGCGAGGCCAGGTTAGCTTAGCTACCCTACATGTGTCAAGGTGTTCCCATTGTACTTGTGCAAGACTCAAGGAATTGTTCTTGCACTGGAGTTTATAGGAGGACATGGATATACCAATGAAATCCTCATTTAAGAGGGTGTTCGAGGTCTCACCCTTCCTTGCCATTTCGTCAGCCAGATTATTGCCCTCGATATCCCTATGACCGGATACAAATATGAGGTGGATCCTGAATAACCTTGCTATCTCGTTAAGAGATCTGCGGCACTCAGTGAGAGTTTTAGAGTTATCAATATGCGAGTTCAATGCTTTAAGCGCAGCTTGACTATCTGAGAATATGTAAATATTCTTTCCCCTAAGGTCTCTTTGACCTAAAATCGTAGCGGTTTCACATATAGCTATCATCTTCGCTTGGTAGACACTACAATAGTTTGGGAGTCTGAAGGAAGCTTCTATTTCCAGATCTTGGGAGTAAATTCCTCCCCCTACCTGTTTTTGAAGCTTGGATCCGTCTGTAAAGGTTTTAATTCCGTTTATTTTAAGGCGTCCGTGGCGTAGTTGGTTGAGTTGGTTATTTTAAGGCGTCCGTGGCGTGGCCGCTATGTCAACGAACTTTGGAGACCCAGGTTCGAACCCCAGCAGCGACAGAAAATTATTTGAATTAAAATAATTTTTCAGTACGGCCGCCACCTCTCTGCATACAATGGCAAACCTCAGAGAGTAATCAAAATGCCATGTAAAGCTTCTTGAGAATAAGAACATTCCGTTCATCGCCATTCGGATTCGGCGTTAAGCCTGTAGGTCCATTTCTCGGTCAATTGTGTACAAACTTAATAACACGCACAACACAATTGATCATAAGAAGCTAGATCAAAGTCCTTTCAAGGGCTGAAATGGCCAGCCCTTGTACTAAAAGCCCTTGTTAGCCCAGTCTAGCCGTGAAGGGATAAGAACTTCATAGTTCTTTTCAAGATTTAAACAAGGTACACAGTAATCTGTTTTCGAACTGTCGGGGACTGACGAGTTCAGAATTACCGTGTGACCGCAGTTGTTACCTATCCAATTTCCAGATTCTCTTAGTCTGAGGGCTGCTAAGTTAGCACACTCTCTGGCAAAGATATCTAGAGGAGGAAGGTGAAGTATGACATTAAGAGCATTAGTTGGGGTTGTGGATAATACGCCAGTAATACAGAGGCATGCACTTCTTTGAACTTTTGCAAATTTCTGAAGTGCAGTTACCTTGTCAAGGGCCCTCCACCATACCAGTGAACCGTATACAAGTATGGGGCGGACAATTGCCGTTTAAATCCAGCGTACCCCAATTTTTGACCTATAGATTTTTTACAGGCAAATATAGCTATATTTTTAACGCGCTCCTTTATGTTATCATTCCAGATAAGTTTCTTATCCAGAATAACTCCTAGGTACTTCGTGCTATCACTAAAGAGCAACCTCGTGCCATTCAGATGCGGTGGTTCTAGGTTGGGGATTTTGTATTTCCTAGTGAAAAGGATGAGATCAACTTACAAGCTAAACAGCTAAATTAAACTCTTAAACTATACTTAAAACTAAGAACCTTCACCAGAATGGTTCCTAAATTACATAAAAGAAAATTAATGCGAAGCATAACTTATATGAGAACGGCAATAAGGCCATGGTCTAGAGACCATGATAAGAGCAGATAAAGGAGACTCATGGTGAGCAAAAACCAGACAATGGCCCGCATGTAAGACACTCCTCGAGCAAGACTTGACATGTGGAAAGTCGTTTATAAAAATATTACAAAGGTGTGGAGCCAACACTGAAACTTTGGGGGACACCACTCCTAAGCATACCGAAATTAGAGATTGAGTTATTTATTTGAACGCAGAACTTCCGATTTGCAAAAAAAAAATTCGGAAAACTTTTAGTAAGAAGGTGTCGAAACCTAAGCCAATAAGTTTTAAAAGGATACCATCCTGATAAGCTCTATCGAAAGCCTTTTCCATACCCAAGAAGACTGCAACTGTTCACATCTTCCGACGCAAATTTCAAACAATACTATCATAAAACAACAAAAGCGCGTGCTACGTGGAATGAGTTTTTTTAAACCCAAACTGATAATTTGGAATATAGCTGTCTCCTATGTTTAAGTCCATTTTTTGCTTCAATATGTATTCAAAGAGCTTGCCTAAATTGGAGAGCACCGAAATTGGGCGAAAATTATTTAGATCAATGCTATCAGTTTCTTTTTTAATTGGACTAATATTAGCAACCTTCCATTTGTCCGGAAAATATCCATTATTTATGCAATTATCAAATACAAATGTTAGAAAATTCAGCGCCAAGGACGGAAATCTCTTAAAAATGAAGTTGGACACTTCATCTAAAGCGGCCGATTTTTTATTGTTGAGATTTTTAATAATGGCACTGAACCTGCTCTTTAATTATTACTTTGAGTAATTTGATTAGATAAGAGCTTGTATCATTATACCTATTGAAATGCATGTGGAAAAGTTTTTTAACTCTTTCTGCCAGGCATGTTTACTATTAAAGAGCTTTTGGATTTATTTCTTCTGCATTCTTCTGCATGGGGTCTAAAAATTATATCACAAACTATAGACCCATTGCAAAACTATCATGCACACCCAAAATATTTGAAAGTATACTCTACGACGTTTTGTTTTTCCATTGCAAGTCTATCTTCTCCCCTAACCAACATGGCTTTCTCAACGGATGATCCACTACTACCAACCTCAGAGAATTCGTCTCGAATACCCTATGTCCTTTTTAAAGTGGTTATGAAGTTGACGTTGTCTCAACTGACTTTAGCAAAGCATTCAACAAAATCTCGCACACTGTCATCCTTTCTAAAAGTTTTCGGCTTTCAACCCACATTTATTGCTTGGATTGAATCTTACCTCGAAGAACGCCGATATAATGTCATATTTAGGTTTTAAAAATCTGAGTTTTTTACAGCAACTTCTGGTGACCCTCAAGGCAGCCACCTTGGTCCTTTGTTATTCGTCTTAACAATAACCGATGTCGACGAGGTCATCAAATACTCAAATCTTTCTGTTTATGCTGATGACATGAAAATCTATCAACGCATACATACTAATGCTGACTCAACCCGCCTTCAAGATGATCTAATCAGATTTTCTACTTGGTGCCAAAAAAACTTCCTGGAACTCAATATCAACAAATGCCAAGCTATGACATACTCGCGTAAGAGACCCCAATCTCCATCGCGAACTTATTACATATTTGGCGAGCCGATTCCCTTAGTAAGTTCTTTGCGAGACTTGGGTATAATTTGCGATAAAGAACTTAATTTTCGATCCCATATCGATAATATCATTAGTAGAGCCAACTCTACTCTTGGTTTTGTAAAACATTGGTCCAGGGAATTCTCTAACCCATATGTTACAAAATCTCTCTACCTAACCTTTGTGAGGCCTATACTCGAATATGCTAGCCGAGTTTGGTCACCGCTCTATGTTTCTCATTCGTTGCGTATTGAAGATGTACAGCGTAGATTCCTTCGATTTGCGTTACGTGGCCTCCCTGGTTCCGACAACTTCAATCTACCTGCTTATGCTGATCGTTTGATGTTGATTAACATGCAATCTTTTGAAAAACGCAGCGTAGTTGCCGATGTCCTCTTCATCCATCAACTACTAGGCGGCACCGTTAACTACCCTACACTGCTCCAATTGATATCCCTTAATACCAACCCACGCTACCTAAGGTCTGTACCTCTCTTCCATCTCAACTTTCATCGCACCGTCTATGGATGTAACGAACCTATAACTAGGATGCTTCGTCTGACCAACAATTTGATGAATGAATTCGACTTCCATCTCAGCAGATCCGAACTCCGAAATATCCTTCTTAACTCAAACCCCGCTTCCTCCCTCTTAAATAAATTGTGATATATTTTTCTCATACGTCTTGTGGGCAGACTATTGCCCACGTAAATGTAAATTCCCTACCCTACAAATAAAAAAAAAAAAAAAACAAAGCCCTAGGATTAAGAAATTAATGTTAAGTATCTGCTTGTATTAAGCTAATAATAAATAAATAAATAAATAAATAAATAAATTCAATTTTATCGAAATGAGCTGCGACTGTAGACTCAACAATCAACATAAACTCATCAATGTGCCGATCAATGTCAGAGTTTTGTAAATTTGTGTTGCTTGGAGGAAGTACTCTAGCTAGAAAAGCCTCAAGGTCCTGACGAAAATTTGACCAATTCGTTTTTTAAAGGAGGTGAAAACCTGCGGACTCTTGAAGATGAAGTCGACGTCAACGAGGCTGAATAGGAAGGTGGTCCAAAAAGGACTCCAGTCTTGTAATAGAGAAATTACGGTTGATTATATCAATTAGATTTCAGCTCACCAGAAAATGATCAAGGAAGGAACCAGCGGAAGGATATGAAGGTCTGCAGTCAGAAATTCGAATAAAATCCAGTGCAAAATCTTGCAACCAGTTTAAACAAGTTTTACAATTAGAGTGGTTTAAAAGTTTTACCATTAGAGAAAAATATCTCCCCAAGCAAAATTTATTTTAAAAAAAATTTGTTGAGTATTTCAAAATTTCACAAAGCCCTGAATATAAAAGAGCTTGGGAGGTATTGCATGGAACGTAGACGGAACCAAGCAACAACAATTTCTGCACGCCATGCCCGGACAACCTAAACATGGTGAAGATATGTGGAAAAGCGAATCCTTGGATTGAAAATCGAGAATATATGAAATTTTTTTTAAGCAATAGCTACCCCTGTAGGCGAATTATCATGTACAAAATCAAAGACCTCTAAGAAAACTTTTGTAATCCGCAAATGGCATTCTTGCAGGAAACCAAATCGATATTATGTCTTTGAAGCAATTTCAAAAGCTCTATTTTCCAATTCTCGTCGACAAACGATCTAACATTAAAGGTAGGCTTGCCATAATTTTTTGAAAACAAGTCTGGACAATTTTTGAGTTTTTTTTTTAGTGGAGGGGGGGGGGGGGGGGGGTATGAGTAGATGACATCCACAATTTTGCTTCACTTCTACAATTCATGTTTTTTACGATAAAGCTTACAGCAAGAATTCTTGACTTAATTATGTTAGAAGCTGTTGATTTTTTCTTATCTTCTTTGATACCTTTGATGCTTTCAAATTAGTAGGAATATAAAACAATTAGGAAGTATGTAATTCATTTATATTTAACGAAATTTTTAAAAATAAACAAGTTCTTTAAAAAATAATAAACTGAGAATGAATAAAAAAACGTAACAATAACTCCACAGTAAATAATTATATGAAAATAAAAATAAAATAAAAACTAAAATGAATTTTGCACTAAATATGTATCATATGTGGGGCTACTTAGTACAAATTAGTACTAAAACACCTACAAAAACAAATCGCAACATTTCGCAAATCAAGAAGGGTCAAAACAAATTAATACTAACTGCAAACAACAATCGTAAATATAACAACGATATGATTAACAGTTCATTAAATTATTTTATTAGTTTCTTACACAGGGTGTTTCAGCTACTTTCTTAAAGATCACTTTGTGTTCACACGAGAACTTTTTTCGTGTGAGAAAGGAAAGGAAAGAAAGGAAAGAGATATTATAATTATTTTTTCAATTTGTTGGGTCCAAGTCCGGACAAAATCACAAGTCCGGACAAAGTCCGCACATGGTTGAAAAGTCCGGACAGTCCGGACTAAATCCTGACGTATGGCAAGCCTAATTAAAGGTAATAAAACTATTGTCACTACGGACCATAAGAACTTTTAAGCTGAGATAATAAATCCATAAACTGAAACTGCGCTTGACTAATAGGTAGACTCTTATAAGTATTCATAAATTTTTTTGAATTTTCTGCTCTTAAGTGAGCTGTTCAGGTGATAAAAAGAAGTCAGAAAGTTTTAAAAACTCATCTATTATTACTGGTCGTGGCGTCCGTGGCGTAGTTGGTTAAAGTGCGTGGCCGCTATGTCAACGAACTTTGGAAACCCAGGTTCGAACCCCAGCAGCGACAGAAAATTATTTGAATTAAAATAATTTTTCTGTACGGCCGCCACCTCTCTGCAGACAATGGCAAACCTCAGAGAGTAATCAAATGCCATGTAAAGCTTCTTGAGAATAAGAACATTCCGTTCATCGCCGTTCGGAGTCGGCGTTAAGCCTGTAGGTCCGTTTCTCGGTCAATTGTGTACAAACTTAATAACACGCACAACACAATTGATCATAAGAAGCTAGGTCAAAGTCCTTTCAAGGGCTGAAATGGCCAGTTATTTATTTTTTTTTTTTATTTATTATTACTGGTCTGCTATAATATTTAACCGCAGCCTGATTCAAAAGAGAATTATCACCCTGAGACTTGAAGAGGCTTGCAAAAGACCTATTGTGGTTAATAAGACCTAAATCAGCGACAGCTTGCATAGTATTACGGTTTGCAATTTTTTTAAGCTTTGTTGCATCTTTTAATCTTCTATTTTTTGCCATAAAAAATCGATGGTACACCTCACAGCCCTTCCAATTGGCAGGGTGCACAAACTGTTTGCAGTTATTACAAAACGGATTTGGCTTTTCGACTTGATTCGACTTGATAGCGGGCATCCCCGGATTCATGCTCTTCACTACATTTCACGTTAACAAAACGCCTATTGCAATTCCTCGCAATATGCCCCTAATGCTGGCAGCGCTTACATGGCACGTCTTTGCTTCTCACTATTTCTTTAACATTTTGATATTTATACATCAAAAGTTTATCGAAGCTACTCTTGCACTGAAAAAAATTGTAATTTTCTTATATTTTTCTGTAAATATTTTGAAATGTTTTGACAAATTTTCTTGTTTTTTTATTTGGATTATTTTATTTATTTATAAACAAAATATCTGCTTCACTGAAATTATTTACTCTCAAATTAAGAAAATTAAAAATTCTTTGGAAAAATTGTTTCCAAGGGTGGTCCTTAATAGTGAAACTTTACTCTTAAAATTACTTCAAGTACAATAAACTCTATTTAAAAGTATTTTTTTTTTTTATATTTCACTTTCCAATTGTTAAATTCCGATTCGTAAATGATTTGTTTAATTTTTATCAAAGTAAAAAAAAAAAAATTCGTTAAGCCGAGAGATTGTGTTTTTCATTGTTCATTGCCTTTTTACGAAAAGATACATTGCATTTATTGCAAGACTTATGCATTACTTCGTCTGGATTTGCAAAAAGTTTAATTTGGTTTTAAATATTGCTTGAAAAATTATGCCTCCTTTTTCAACTGAAACACTGATATTTAACTACTTTTTTTATAATTTTCGAAATCTCTTGCTAGAAACACTTGACTTCCAGTAGCAAATACTGTAAACGATTCCATCACTACACTTACAATGAACTTCATTTTGTGCTAGTGTATCCTTAAATTTGTCAGAGTTATCCTTTATATGTTGGTTTTTTTTATATATGTATATACTATATATTTGAAAATAACTTAACGCGCATGCGCAACCGCAAAAGAAGCCAAAACGAACGAGAAAGAAGAACTTTGGGTTTGAAGTCGAAACTGTGAAGTTGTGTTTAATCTGCGGGAATATTTATACCAAAATAAAGCTGCAAATAGAAGAACGCTTGAACTTTACATAAGATGCATGCAACAACAATTACAGCAGTAGCAGAAATAGACGCCACCGCAGCTATAACAAGAACAATAACAATAATCTGCCAAGTGACGGCATTAATGAATCGTTCAGCTTGAGGATATACAAAGTTGAGTTAGCAGACAGATGATTGCCAGACTTCACAGCAGAGCAACAACAATTACATTGAGAACAACAAAAATCAAAGACATCAGATACAAGCACATGTAAATCACTGTTTAAAACAGCGCGAAACAGACAAACCGATGGATAGATAGTCGGACTGACTGCAGCAAAAAATTCATGGAATCATCAAGCTAAGCAAAGACCACAACCAGAGCTTTGCAACAACAACAATAAGAGCAACCAAGTATTTCTTATTAGCAGGCGTGGATTCAAGGGGGACTCTATGGAGGACAAAGCCCCCAGGCGCTCTAAATTTTATTGTTTTTACATAAAAACGTGAAATAATTGCTCTTGTCATTTTCGATACAAGTTATCGATACAAGGGCTTACAGGAAACATTTAAAAAGCGATATCGCAAAAAAATGCTGGAATGTTTTATCAATAATTTTTATATAGCAATTTTTTTTTAAACTTAATATTTTGTAAAGCATTTCGATTTCGAATTGAATTTTTTTCAATATACTCTTTATAAATAACAAAAATTGTTTTAAAAAAATATCTTTTCTTAAGATGAAATAATCAATGGTATTAATACTTTATTTACTATATTAAAATTTTTTAAAAAACAGTCAAATCTGGATATAGTGAACTAATTTTTGCAAGGCCTGTTCATTGTATTCAGATTGTTCGCATTTTCGAGATTGATTTTTTTTCCAAAACTTGATTTTTTTGCTAAAAACGTACATGCGTATGGCAATAAGAGTACAAAAAAACATTTTTAAACAAATTACGTTTATTTAAAGACTTGCGAACTGCCTTTTCGCGCAGGCTTTGCAGTGCTTGTATATCAGAAAAATTAGTTGCGTTTCCTTCAGCCCATGCTATAGTTTTATCGAAAATTTCAAATGCTTCAGAAGATTTCATACGGTTGGGAGTCGGTATTTCCACCTAATCATCATCAGACTCTATATCATCTTCAATAGCATTCTTAAATTCAATTGGTACACTTTCCTCGATAGTGTTCCAATTTTTCACATCAGCTTCAATATAGGTTTCCTAAAAACAAAACGTAATCAGGCAATTACAAAATTACACGAAGCAATGGAACTAGTGGCGTCCGTGGCGTAGTTGGTTAAAGTGCGTGGCCGCTATGTCAACGAACCTGGAGACCCAGGTTCGAACCCCAGCAGCGACAGAAAATTATTTGAATTAAAATAATTTTTCTGTACGGCCGCCACCTCTCTGCAGACAATGGCAAGCCTCGGAGAGTAATCAAAATGCCATGTAAAGCTTCTTGAGAACAAGAACATTCCGTTCATTGCCGTTCGGAGTCGGTGTTAAATATGTAGGTCCGGTTCTCGGTCAATTGTGTACAAACTTAAATACACGCACAACACAATTGATCATAAGAAGCTAGGTCCTTTCAAGGGCTGAAATGGCCAGTTATTTATATATTTTGTTATTTTTAATGGAACTAAAGCGAAACATACCTTTGGAATAAGAACTTGCAGAAAATTGTTTATGGCATTGATGTCCTCATTTTCTTCCCGTAATATTTTTTGTCTGAGTAAATATAAAGGGATATTATTGTCTTCATCATCACTTTGAGTGGAATCAACTGCATTGATGCATTTCAATAAAGGCTTCCAGCATTTGGCTATGACGTTCACCTCTAGCTGATCCCAAGCTTTAAAATTGATATTGCATCTTTAATTGTCAAAGATTTCAAAAATTGCGTGATGTCATATTTTCCAACAGCCCATAACAATAAATGCTTCCTATAGCTAAGCTTTGTTATGCGAATCGGATTTTGATCCATGGGCTGGATCAAGGGCGTAACATTGGGTGGCATATAGATAACAAATATTGAACCATAGTTAGTTTTTAGCTCATGATCTGGTGGATGACTGGGTGCTTTATCAAGCAAGAGTACAGCTTTTTGTTCTAACCCGTTTTGTTGCAAAAATTTTTGTACTTATGGACATAGGAAAAAAATATATAAATGTATTTATTCTTAGCGTGCGTGAAATTTTTCTCACTTGAGGAACAAAACAATAATGAAACCATTCTTTAAAGACCTTTGTAGTCATCCAGGCATTTTTAAAAGCTTGGTAATCTACTGGAATAACATCCACGACTTAAAACAGCGTGGCGTCTTTGCGTGACCTATGACCAATGGTTTTAGTCTATGTCCACCGGTTGCGTTCGTGCATGCATGAAATGTAATTCGGGACTTTTCAGCTATTCTTCCCAAAGCTGTTTTTTTTTCAAATTGGCTTACAAACGTTTTTTCGGGAAGCATTTTCCAAAACAAGCCATTTTCGACTGCGTTGTAAATTTGTTCAGGAGTGAGCTTCAATTCATAAATAATCTGGCTGAGCTTATTCTTAAATGGATCGACAGCTTGGCTGTCCGATGACAGCTTTTCGCCAGAAATTTTGTGCAGTCGAACTCCAAAATGAGACTTAAATCCAACCAATCAACCATCACTAGCATTGAAGCCACCATCTCCTTCACGAAATTCCGCATGTAGCTTTTTTTGCTTTTTCTTTTAACATGCCTCCACTTATTGGACAGTTATAAAAAATTATAATGCCTTATTTTTTATGCTTAAAAATTTTAAGTCAGACTTTTTTCGCCAATAAGCTGCTAACAACTGCCGACACGATAATCAAAACAAAATAATTAATTTGACAGGACAATCCAAAACATGTGTAAAGTTAACTGTTATTTCTGTTATTTTGTGTTTTTTTTTTTATTATTTTTGTGTACTTTTTTCTTCTTATTCTTTGAAATGTCAGTTACTTTTTTGTTCACTATTTAGAGATTTTCGGTTGTTTACTATTTAGAGTAGTCAGTGGGAACAACAAAACGTTCACTATTCCCAGCTGTTCATTACTTCGGGGGTTCGTTATATCCAGATTTGACTGTATATCAAATACGCTAATTTTCACATCACTTAATGTATGCAATTTTCTAAATGGAAGCAGATTTCAAATTCAAATCCGAGCACCTACAAGTCCAAATCATAATATTTTTTGTAAGATTTTTAGAATTAACCAATATCGTGCTTTTTTAAATAATTAAAGGAACGTTGTGCAGTGCTTTATTCTACTATACATACTTGGATCATGTGATTGTATACAATACTATTAAGTGTAGTAAAAAGAAATCCCTTATTTTTGCATGAAATTGAAGGCTTTATTTATCATAGTTGTAATGATCCGATTTTGGGAAAATATACACCGTTTTGATCGATAACTTGTTGCCATTTTGTAGGTAATTTGATTATCTCATGTCTTTCATTATCTCTACCTTGAGGCGAAATGCTCACCAGCAAAATCATTCGTCACAGACAGAAACAGGTGGTAATCACTTGGTGCCAGGTCTGGACTATAACGCGGATGTCTAAGAACCTCCTAACCAAGCTCCCTTAGCTTCTGGCGAGTCACTATCGATGGATGTGGCCTAGCGTTGTCCTGTTCGGACACAGTTCCCTTTTGTGTCTTAAATTTTTCACGTGAAACAGATCATCAATAATAAAAATTTTGTCCTGTTCGGACACAGTTCCCTTTTGTGTCTTAAATTTTTCACGTGAAACAGATCATCAATAATAAAAATTATTTAAAGAGGAAACACATTTGAAATCAGGGGAGGAATAAAAAAATTACTGATAAATCAGTCTCCTTTATCGTCAAGAAATTTAACTTTAAATCCCATAGCGAAGCGAATGCTTATCATTCAAGGTTTTTTAATTTTTCTAGTTTTATGTTCACACGGTTATTACTGAATATTTTTATACGCCCACCTTAAAAAACATAAAAGGGGTATAAAAAACACAAAAGGGGGGATGGGGTGACTGGTAGGTGTAGAGAAAGTGTATATATTCTTGATCAGCATCACCATCCAAGTCGATTTATCTATGTCAGTCTGTCTGTTTGTCCGTCTGTCTGCCTGTCTGTCTGTCTGTTACCACTATTAAGCCGTAATTTTCAAGCAATCATCACGAAATTCAATATTTAAGCTTGTATCTAAAAAATAAAGATTAAGTTCGAAAATGAGTCAAATCGGATGAAAACAACGCCTACCTCCCATACAAAGTGACTTTATCAAAAAACAAAAGCGAATTTTTTCTGTCAAAACTATAACGAAAATTTTTTTACAAATAAACATTTTATTAGCTGCTTAATAGCATGTTCAAACCGACTTCATTTAGCGCGTTACTCGAAAAAAACTTTTTTAACATGATCGTTCATACTGCCTTAAATAGTTTCAAAATTTCAGTTTATTTGTTTACATTTGAAAGTAATAAATTTTTTTTAAACATAAAAAAATTAAAACAAAATAAAAAAAAAATAATTTGTTTAAATGAAAAAGCTCTTTTCAGATTTGGGTGCGTTCTAAAGGCAAAAAAAGCTTTTCTGACGTTAGCAAGAACACAAACCAGTTTTTTAACGAGTTTTGAAACGTGTTAAATCATTTAACACGTTAAATTTCTAACAACAATTGTACACATATAACTTCATTAGAACTTCATTAGAACTTCATTTGAGAACTCGTTTTTCGATCTTCATTAAATTGATTTAATATGATTAAATGCTCGGTTTGAACATGCTATACGACTTTGAATATACAGTAGTTTTTGCTTATAGCGAACCCGTTTAAAGCGAACGTTTTTATTCCAATAAACCATGCATTTTTGTTCGCTTATTACGAACTCGTTTAAAGCGAACTTTCGGTTGTAACGAACCTTATTTGCATGCAAAACTTGTTTATTTTTCGGTTAAAACGAACCAAAAAGTGCCGCTATGTAAAAAATAATGTTTGCTCTGACAACACTGTAACACACAGTGTTTAATTTTTGCTGTCTCCAATCCGGGAATTCCCCTAAGTTTAATGTTTGTTTGCTGGAACACGATTACATATGTTTTGATGACGACCTTTTAAATACGGAAGAATTTGACGAAAAGCTATTGTGCAGTGTGTTTGCGCTGGTGGAGACGACCTTGGCGACGATATAGACAACGTAGAGCCAATCCAAGTCGCAACTGACGTGGATGCAGTGTGTAGCGTAAGCTATTTAAGAAATTTTCTTCAGTCTCGCGACACTCCACAACAAATTCTTGACCACTTGGCTCAAGTGGAAGTGTATTTAACTGAAACTAATATTGCTACTAAGCGAACTTAACTAACTGATTTTTTTAAAAATAAATTTTTTAAATTAAAACATCTCAACATGTTTTTAATAAATTTACAAAGGAGTTAATGTGCACATACAATTGATTAATTCAAGTCTTCACTTAAAGCGAACTTCGTTTAAAACGAACCATTTTGCCCGGTCCCTTGAAGTTCGCTTTAAGCGAAAAGTACTGTATATACTTTTGTTCGTTCGTAGGAGTATTTTAACTTCGGTCCCGTCGAAGATCATTTCTGTCTAGTTCAATATTATGAGACTTCTTAACTTAAATATTTATAATAAGAAGAATTATACATGACCAGTATTAGATAAAAATAAACATAAATATTTATAAGCATAAAAAAAATAATTCACGAAATGAAATGCTGATAATGAAGCTTCCCCCGGAAAAGTATTCTAGATCCGCCACTGCTTATTTAGAAATACTCACACAAACATAAAAAGCAAAATCAAGCAATCAAATAAATAGCAAAACAACAACATAAGAAGCTACCGGTGCTAATATTTTTCTTCTTCCTCTTCTTCTTGCGGTTGTAGGAGTTGAAGCTGTTGTCATTTCAAGTTGCCGCGGTCACTCAGCGATTCTTACATTTCAAAGCTTTTATGGTATATGTATGAAGCTTTTAAGACTTGTAGAACGGTTAAAATATATTCAAATAATATTAAAGTTTATTGGCAACATAAACACTCACCGACAGTTGTTTTAAGACTCAATTGAAGTTTGTGTATTTTTAATTTTTTTTTAATCACACACTCAGTTTAGGGGGCGTTGCTCACGTTTGCAGCAGTTGTTGCTGTTGTTGTTATTGAGGAGGATGTTGCAAGTTGCAGTTAAAATTCTTTGTGCGTCTCTTGCATATCTTATTGAATGATTCAAGTTATTAACGTGATATTTGAATAAAACTTCAAGAGTAATGTTAAGTTTCAGAAATGTGGCAACATCTGACCGGTCTTCAGTTTGACTTTTATTAAGTTGTACTATTTGACTTTAATGAAATGCGTCCTTGAAATATATATATATATATTAATAAAGGATGTTTTTTTTTTGAGAGCTGGGAGATTTAAATTCCTAACTCTGTTTTGTGTGACAGGCGACTTCACATTTCTCAGTTGATTTGGGGTTAGTTTGATTTGACAATTCATCACGAATAGACTCACAACGGAGCAACGTATATGTCTTTTGCGCGAAATAAAACCATAACTGCTTGGCGATAAAAGAAACATAATTTTTTTTTCAAAATCAAAATACTAGAGTTTCGCCGTTTTCTCTTCTAGGTGAAAAGAAGGGGCCTATTTGATTTACCTATGCCTCTTCCAGGCGATCTTCCAGCTTTTTCCGTTTTTTTTTTTAAATGGTTTGTTGAATGTTACTGCATTTGTGCTCGGCCAGTTCAAGTCAGTTCAAGTGATTTGTAAAGTGAACAAAAAATTGTATTGTCAATGTCAATGACAATTATGTAATAGGTTCTCGTCGAAATCTACTTTTCTTTTTTTTTTTTAAATGGATGAAGAAAAACCTTTTTTGTAAAAGTTCTTAAACAGAAATTTAGAGATATCCTCTTGTGTCTTCTTTAGAGATATACTACAGTTTTTCCTGGGTTATTTCCTACAGCTTTTTTATGTAATTTTATTTGTTAGCCCCAAAAAATTATACATAAAAAAATCTTTCCCCTTCCATACCTACGGAACATATGACTACGTAATTAATGAAAACTCTCCATGTAAGCCTATTTTTAAGCCTTAAACAAGGATTTTTGTTGGTACACCTATTCAGATAAATTTGCCTTGGTTGTTAGTATTGATGAATTTTAAAGTTAGTTTATAAAAAATAAGGAAAGAATTGAAAAACGTCAGTACTATTGACTGACCTAGATGCTAGCATTTGTATACTACCGAGATCATCGCTGTCCTGACTTTTTTTTTTCTTTTACGTCATTATTTCTTTGTAATTTCCTTTTTGTTCGAACAATACAATGTAAGTTGTTTAATTAATTCTTAATAGCATTTTATTTAGTGGAGACAACCCGCCTTTATGCAGTAAAAATACAACAACAATAAAAAAATTGTTTATGGAATTATAACTCCAAGACTATTGGCGCTACGGTAAATTTTATAGAACTTCAGTAAAGCTCAGGTTCCGTCACATGATAAAAAAAGGTGTACCTATGACCACACGATAGAAGTGATAACTTCTCATTTTCCAATTCTAAAAGATATAACTAATAAATAAATAATAAATAATAACTTTTATGTTATATAAAATATTACAGTATAGACTCGATAATCTCAACCCTTGATATACGCAATTCCTCGATTTTTGCAACAGTACGAGAAAATTATAAGTGCAACTTATTTAAAAAAAGATACAGTAGTTTCGAATATGTCGTAAAACAAGACTTAGAATTATTCAAATCGCTTTTGATGACATCTTTTTTAAAAACTATTTAGCAAAATATTTATTCCATACACCTAAGCATATGACCTTGAAAAGAGTGCCGGAAAGGGTTAATATGTATGACTGACCCCCATTACTTTTGCAAAAGGAACATTTTTGCCTTTGGCACCTATTCTCTCCGACCACTTCTTAGAGGGGCTCCATACAAATTTTATGGTTTTTGCATATTTATTCCATACACCTGAGCATATGACCTTCAAGAGAGTGCCGGAGAGGGTTAATATATATGACCGACCCCCATTACTTTTGCAAAAGGAACATTTTTGCCTTCGACACCTTTTCCCTCGACACCTTTTCCCTCCGATCACTCCTTAGGGAGGCTCCCATACAAATTTTATGGTTTTTGTGCCGGAAAGGGTTAATATGTATCACTGACCCTCATTACTTTTGCAAAAGGAGCATTTTTTCCTTTGACACCTATTCCAACCGACCACTCCTTAGGGGGGCTCCTATACAAATTTTATGGTTTTTGTTTACAGGTAGACCTCGCTTAACACGTGCTTCTTATAACACGGCCTCGCTCTAACACGGTTTACGTTTTGTGATCATTTTTCGTTTAACACGTTAAATGGCCTCGTTCTAACACGGTTCCGGAAATTTTTTTTTTTTTTTTTTAAGTCAAAAAATATTTGCACTTGTTGTGTGTGCATTAAAGTACATGTATTAAAAAAAAAAACCTTCATATTTTAACTGATATTTTTTAGTTCTAAGTCGAAATTTGAACGCCATCTACTGCTAAATGGTATAACATATTTTGCTGGAGTAGAAGCAGACCTCTTTTACCGACAAACATTATGAATTCATATAAGACTCGTAGGTCATGTTTTTAAGACTGTTTTTAAAAAACAGCCCCAAATGGATGCACCTCAAAAGCGCGCACGATTGACCATAAGCA
Organism: Pherbina coryleti; assembly: GCA_943735915.1. Taxonomy (NCBI): domain Eukaryota; kingdom Metazoa; phylum Arthropoda; class Insecta; order Diptera; family Sciomyzidae; genus Pherbina; species Pherbina coryleti. The sequence continues at coordinate 16,397,304 of OX030950.1, read as the reverse complement.
GCGATGAAGAACAGATTTGAATAGCATGATTGTATTTTGATAAATTTTGAATTCCTTTAGTTACTTTATTTTTTTAAGTTTGTTATTTTTTTTAACTATACAAACAAGTAAACTTTTGATTGAAAATCAATTTTTGTTTATTTTTTAAGTTATAACTACAATTAAAATTAATAAAGAGTAAAAAAAAAGCGGTGGCGTCCGTGGCGTAGTTGGTTAAAGTGAGTGGCCGCTATGTCAAAGAACTTTGGAGACCCAGGTTCGAACCCCAGCAGCGACAGAAAATTATTTGAATTAAAATAATTTTTCTGTACGGACGCCACCTCTCTGCAGACAATGGCAAACCTCAGAGAGTAATCAAAATGCCATGTAAAGCTTCTTGAGAATAAGAACATTTCGTTCATCGCCGTTCGGAGTCGGCGTTAAGCCTGTAGGTCCATTTCTCGGTCAATTGTGTACAAACTTAATAACACGCACAACACAATTGATCCTACGAAGCTAGGTCAAAGTCCTTTCAAGGGCTGAAATGGCCAGTTATTTATTTTTTTTTTTTTTTTAAAAAAAAAAGCGGCTTTTGATGTATTTTTTGATATCCTGGAACGGAACCCTACTTTTTGTACTGGTTTCTTGTTTCACTTAACACGGTTTCGTTTAACACGGTATTATACGAGAACGTAACCCCCGTGTTAAGCGAGGTCTACCTGTATTTATTCCATACACCTGAGCATATGACCTTTAAAAGAGTGCCGGAAAGGGTTAATATGTATCACCGACGCCCATTGTTTTTGCAAAAGAAATATTTTTGCCTTTGACACCTATTCTTTCCGACCACTTCTTAGAGGGGCTCCCATACAAATTTTATTGTGCTTGTGCCGGAAAGGGTTAATATGTATCACCGACCCCCATTACTTTTGCAAAAGGAACATTTTTGCCTTTGACACCTATTCCCTCCGACCACCCCTTAGGGGGGCTCCCATACAAATTTCATGGTTTTGTCGATAAAACTGGAAACTGTCGATAAATAGGTAGCAAGTTTAAGCAAACAAAAACTTCAAATGTGTGCTTTATATTTCATGTAATTGTGTAAAATTTATATAAGTTAGAAAGTTCTAGCATGAATTTTTGTCGCATTGAGGATCAAGCAGACCAACAAGTGCTAACATCAACATTTTACGATCAGTACTGTAGGCCCTCCAAAGGCTCAAAAAGTTATATAAATACCGACACCTGATCACTATCAACCACCCTACTTACCTCCGAGAATGACGCCAAAAGTTTCCTCAATAACTGCAACCGACTGCGCTTTAAATAAAAATATGTTTGGTTTTTTCTTTCTTGATTTATTCGAGAAAAGTTCTTAGTACGATTACAGTGCACAGGTCGACATTCTGAAAAAAAAGAAATAAGATGCAGTTCTATAAGATGCATGGGCCACTCAGCCCATGCCACAATTGATTTTTTGCGCACCAAATTCCCAAATCGTGTTTTCATCCGTCTTGGCAATGTCAATTGGCCGCCTTGGAGCTGCGATTTTTCACCTTTGGACTTTTTGTTTTTTGTGGGGAACCGTGAAGGACCGATGTTATGCCAACAATCCGGAAACGATTCAAGCACTAAAAATTGATTTTTTCCATGTATTATAGCATAGTATTATAGCATGGAAAAAATTTAATTTTGTTAATTTTATAAAAAATTTTTCTTTGGCCCACCTTGTATGTACGTACACACTCTAAAAAGCACAAACCTACACACGCATGATATAAATGTTGAAACACAACAACAACAAAATGCAAACGTCAGATTGTGTGTTGCAACGACTACGATGCGAGTGCGCACATGTTCGAACAGACAAAAGCAGCGGCAGAATCTAACTGTATGCTGACGATTGAATCGAGAAAACCACTCATCAGAAATTGTCAAACGCGCCTAAAGAAGTTATCACTTCAATAAAAAAAAAACAAAATTTAATGGTGTCATAAGGCCTCTCAGGGGACCCCTTTTAGTAACCTGCATGCTAATTTAAATTAAAATTCGTACAAGTCAGAGATCTGCAACAAGTAAATTGAAAATCAAGCAACTTGAAAAAAATCAAGTTTTGACTTGACTTGTAGAAACTTGATATGTTTCTACCCTAAAATCCACGACTTGCTTCTGAAAAACGAATCATCAAGGCTGAATTACAATACTGCGTTAGGTCGGTCGGCCTTTGACAGCTAGACTAGAAACAATGGGTTCTTATGAAGCAACACAAATTTTTAGGGTGTATTTGGCCAATCATGGAACGGTTTTAAACTTATTTGTGCAACATCGGATAAGAGTTTCTCGAGATATTGCAAAAATAGTGGATTCGCCAATTTAATTTCTTATATAAAATCGCTAAAAATCGTTTTTTTTTTTTTTAAATAAAAATCAATGAAACTAGGTAAAAATGTACTATCAAAGAATATACAATATATAGAATGCGCATCTCATATAAGAAGAAATTTTGTTTGCGGGTCGTGATATTACGACCCGCTCTCCAACATTGCAACCCGTTCAAACCAAACATGACAACCCGCTATCACATTCCATACCCGCAACGTGTTGTGCTCATTGTTGTTGTTACACCATTGATGGTGCATTGTTTTTGTTATTAAACCTGTCTGATGTGTTCGCTTGCTTAAGTGATGGTATGAAAGAAGGGAATCGGAATTTGTATACTTTTCCAACTTCGCAGGCGCAGCAATTTCTATCAAGCAATTTTCTGATTTATCGGTTTTCGGTGAAATTAATTGCAATTATGCTTTAAAACTATCAAGTTAATAATAAAAAACTATCAAGTTCCCATAAAGGACGTCAAAATATGTAGTATAACAATTCTTTATAAACAAATAAAAAATTAATATATAAAAAAACAAAAAAAAAACACGATACAAGAAACATTATATAGAGAGAGAATAATAAGAATAAGAATAAGAATAAGAATAAGAATAAGAATAAGAATAAGAATAAGAATAAGAATAAGAATAAGAATAAGAATAAGAATAAGAATAAGAATAAGAATAAGAATAAGAATAAGAATAAGAATAAGAATAAGAATAAGAATAAGAATAAGAATAAGAATAAGAATAAGAATAAGAATAAGAATAAGAATAAGAATAAGAATAAGAATAAGAATAAGAATAAGAATAAGAATAAGAATAAGAATAAGAATAAGAATAAGAATAAGAATAAGAATAAGAATAAGAATAAGAATAAGAATAAGAATAAGAATAAGAATAAGAATAAGAATAAGAATAAGAATAAGAATAAGAATAAGAATAAGAATAAGAATAAGAATAAGAATAAGAATAAGAATAAGAATAAGAATAAGAATAAGAATAAGAATAAGAATAAGAATAAGAATAAGAATAAGAATAAGAATAAGAATAAGAATAAGAATAAGAATAAGAATAAGAATAAGAATAAGAATAAGAATAAGAATAAGAATAAGAATAAGAATAAGAATAAGAATAAGAATAAGAATAAGAATAAGAATAAGAATAAGAATAAGAATAAGAATAAGAATAAGAATAAGAATAAGAATAAGAATAAGAATAAGAATAAGAATAAGAATAAGAATAAGAATTTAACTGCAATAAAATATTTTTTTTTCATAAAAAATGGTTTTTGAATTGATGTTAAAAAGTTAATGAATTATGACTTTTCTTTAAACATGCATGTACTTGAAATTTTTGTAATAAAATTTTCTATCACATAAGTGGGCTAACTTTTTCTTTCCGATATAATTATTTCGAGATATAGGGCTTCAAACATAAAATATGTTTATAAAAAACGAAAAAAGTGATTTTTTGACCTGTTTTCGATCATAACAGCCATATCACTGATGCTATTGGCACATATTATACCTTTAAATGTTCATCTGACTCCTCTTCTATTTATTCTTTACATGCAATGAAATTCATTTACTGAATATGTAAGTTTTTACAAGCATTTATGTGAAGTATGTGTTCCCAGTAGTGGATTTCTTTGAATTTTCCCATTTACATAAACAATTGGGGCCAATCGAAAAAAAAAAATCATTACGATATTCGGATTCTATGGAATATTTTACTATAGAAAATGTTATCGCAATTCGTTGTGGGAAAACCTTGTTGAGTAGAGTAATCTACAACCATTGCTCATAAAAAAGTAAAATAAAAAACGCAGAAAATGCTAAAAATTGAGAATTTGCATTGATGACACCCATACTTTCATAACAAAGCATAAACACGATCATACAAACACCAAGCATTTATGCTCTTCAGCATGTACCCCGCAACCTCTTTTCCAATCATCATGCAAACTTTCAATGTTCGCTTGCAACCGTCATCCACATGCAACTTCTGTTTGATGCGCCGTGCAACCAAGTTGTGCTCACTTTTGCGCTGAACCTTTTTCTTTTCGATTTTTGCGTGCATAAAAATATTGCTTTCTTTTGCTTTGGACGCGTCATATATACTTTTTTATGCCTACCACGCCTCCTTATGGGCGTTACAAAAGGAGTGACAAAATCAATATACCTCTTTTACGTGGGGGTATAAAAATGGCTGTTGCAAATGTACACATTTGAACCGTAGTCCAAATCTGAGATATTGCATTTTTCTCGACATATTTGACCGATTGCTAAATGGTGGGAAGGAAATTTGAATAATTTAATATTATATTTCTTGACATTATAACCACTTGTTGCATTAGCAATTCATATAAAAAAAAAATTTAAAAAAGGCCAGCAAAGCTACGAATGCCGATCATGCTAACAACATGATCGAGCTCAGAAAAACATTGTGTGCTTTGTCAAACAACACCATTCCTGTTGCAACCGTTGGTTGGTTCGCTCAAAATGTTCGATGTTGCTTAATGCTGCTCACATCGTATCTTCGTCTTGTTGTAACCCCCCGCATCAATGAGTAAGACAGAAAAATGTTTGCGTTTTGTACCAAGATGCGCATTCTATATATTGTATATTCTTTGGTACTATTTAATCATCCTTTGCAAAATTGAGTGAGCATTGGACAAGTGGGCGTCAGACCACACATACTTATCAAATGTATGATATCGAATAGCTTTTGATCTAAACGTCGCATAAAAATAAACCTTAGAATGGATTTAATCCTTAGTTAAGTCTTTCTGCTTGAAAACTGGGACAGGCATTGGTGAAGAGGGTATGGTTCCGCCCATAGATCCCTAATTTTTTATATCAAATAGTTATGGAAGTAAAAGTTGCAGTACTTATATTGAAACTCAGAATGGAGTTACTATTTGATAATGTCCTGCTACTGGAAAACTGTAACGGAACGTGGAGAATGACAGTGATGTCAAACTATTGGTCTAAGAAAAGTTTTGAACATACTTATTATGTTCCCATATAGTTAAGGGAGCAACGAGCGCCGGATGTAGCTAGTTCAAATATAAAAGAGTTTTGCATAAATCTACTTTGAACGTAAGCAAATCCATTTGTTATTTGAGTGGAATGTCATTTAGACTACAATATTCATGATAATCATACTGTGGCAGACAACCAGTTCTATTTTATTTTATTAATTATTGTGTTTTAAATTCTTACTTTAAATCTACTACTTTTTATAATTTCATTTTTGACTTGTAAACTTTTCACATTTATCAATATGTGGCAACTCTTATGAACTTAAAAAATCCCATAATAACAATCCATGTCTGGCAACGTTGTTAAAAAATGTATTCGATTTCCATCTTTTGCTTTGCGCACAAGTCGTGCACTTTTGATATAAAATAAATATTTAATTTAAGTTAAACTCCAACTGTTTTTGTTATTCGTGGATCTGGGGAACAGCCTAATCCACACTGGTGACCCCGACGTTGGTGGAATTGCGCAAGGATTACTTCAAGTTAAAAGTGCAAAAGTATCTGCCTGCGCACACTAATACAAGCTCACAAAAAAGCGAAGCAGCATCGAAAAAGAGGCGATAATAACCGTTTAATTTTGAAAATTTTCTAACCTTTTTTTTTGCAAAAAATGGCAAACGCTGAAGAAGCCAAGAGTGCTGGCGGCGCCTCAGGGGGTGCGGCCACCTTGCAGCCAGCCGCGAGATTTTCCGAGTAGGCGTAAAAGCACCAACATTTTGCAAGGAGCAGCCGGACCTGTATTTCATCCAAATGGATTCGCAGTTCGCCGTGGCAGGTATTTCAGTCGATGAGACAAAATATCACCATGTCATATCCTCGCTGGATGCGCAGTACCTCCTTCAAATTGCTGACATCATACGGAATCCGCCAGCGCAAGGCAAGTATGAAGCAATTAAACGAGCGCTCATTACCGAGTACGCTGATTCAGACCAACGAAAGTTTCGCAGGCTCATTAAAGAGATCGAACTCGGTGATCTCAAGCCCTCACAGTTGTTGAAGCGCATGAAGGACTTGGGAGGCAACAAGGTGACCGACGAGGTCCTTAAGTCGCTATGGATGGAGCGTTTACCAGATGGTATTCGCTCAGTTATCTCCATTGTTGACGGCGACTCAACCAAGATGGCTCAGCAGGCCGATAAAATGATGGAAGTGCAAAGCTTCTCAAATATTTCTTCGGTGCAAAGCACTACATCTCTACATGCAGAAATCGAAGAGCTTAGAAAGCAGGTAGAGAACTTAAGAGCAGCTGACAGGACTACCCGCAATGATGAAAAGCGATCGCGTAGCCGCAGCAAGTCCCAGGTACGTTTTCCATTCTGTCGCTACCACTACAAGTTTGGCGATAAGGCAAAAAAGTGTACAGAACCTTGTCAATACAAAAAATTAAAGTCGGAAAACTAAAATCTGCTCTGTCAGCGGTGCACAGGGTGGATAACCAAAGCCGCCGCCTTTTCCTTACCAAAATCAGATACCTTATTGACACGGGTGCCGATTTTTCTGTCATACCGCCCGTCGATCGAACATCACCCCATTCATCTAGCCTTTATGCAGCAAATGGCACTACAATTAAGACTTACGGCACCAGAATTCAACCAATCGACTTCGGTCTAAGAAGAACAATGGATTGGAAGTTCGTCGTAGCTGATGTTACAAAGCCTATCATAGGAGCCGATTTTCTTCATGCTTTTGGATTACTCGTCGATGTTCGCAGAAAAAAACTAATAGATAACACAACTAAACTGGAGGTAAGTGGAACCTTTTGTAATGAAAATATTGAGCAAATTTACACGTTTTCGCCAAGCACGCCGAGTCCTTTCAAAAAGTTGCTTGAAATGTACAATGATTTGACTCAGCCTTTTAAAGCTATGCCACAGACACAAAATTCAAACACCATCGTTCAGCACCATATTGAGACGCAGGGAGCGCCAATATTTTGTAAGGCAAGGCGCCTCAACCCTGAAAAGCATGCATTGGCAAAACGTGAGTTTGACTATATGGTTAGGCATGGTATATGCAGTCCAAGCAGCAGCCAGTGGGCTAGCCCATTGCATATGGCACCAAAAAAGAAGCCCGGCGAGTGGAGACCGTGCGGCGATTATAGGCGTTTGAATTCTATTACAAAGCCAGATCGGTATCCCATCCCTTACATCCAAGACTTTTCGCAAAAGTTGTGCGGCAAATCTATTTTTACCACGATCGATTTGGAAAAGGCGTACCATCAAATTCCGATTGCGCCAGAGGACCGAGAGAAGACAGCCATTATCACACCGTTTGGTTTGTATCAATTTAATGTTATGACGTTTGGTCTCTGTAACGCCAGCCAAACGTTTCAGCGTTTCATGAACCAAATATTCAGCGATTTATCATTCGTAATAGTTTACATTGACGACATATGTGTCGCTTCCTCGAGTCCAGTCGAGCACGAGCAGCACCTCAAAATTGTTTTACAACGTCTACGCGAGAACAACCTGAAAATCAACGCTTCAAAATGTGTCTTTGGGCAAACCGAAGTTAATTTTTTGGGACATCGCATTACAAAGGATGGCATCGCTCCTACAAAAGAAAAAGTTGAAGCTATTTTACAATTCGAAAAGCCAGCAATTGCACACGAGCTTAGGCGATTCATCGCAATGTTAAATTTCTATAGACGTTTTATGCCAAATGCTGCGTATACTCAAGGTAAGCTGCAAAGATTGATTAAAGGCAACAAGAAAAACGACAAAACGGTGGTCAAGTGGGACAGTGAGGCCGAAGAAGCATTTGTGAATTGTAAAAACGAGCTCGCAAATGCTGCTCTTCTGGCGCATCCTTCCCCTAATGCAAAGCTAGTACTACATGTGGACGCAAGCAATTTTTGCGTAGGTGCAGCGGTGCACGAATTCGTCGATGGCACTCTTAAGCCACTGGGATTCTTCTCTAAGCGGATGTCCGAGTCACAAAAAAAGCTGAGCACATATGACCGCGAATTACTGGCCATTTACCAAGCAGTAAAGTATTTTTTATTCATAATTGATGGCCGAAATTGCACTATCTTGACCGACCACAAGCCGCTCACGTACGCTTTTCTGCAGAAACCTGAAAAGACAACACCACGGCAAACGCGTCAGCTGAGTTTCATAAGCGAGTTCACCACCGACATCCGCCATGTGGCCGGAAAGGAAAATGTGGTCGCAGATCTACTCTCACGCGTCGAATCAATTTTTGGTGCGGACCAAGTCGACTTCGCCAAACTCGCTGAGAGCCAAAAATCGGACGAAGAGTTGAAGGAACTGTTAGAAGACACCACGTTTCAGCTCAAACTCATCGATTTTCCAGATGCAAGCGCCACACTCATGTGTGATGTCTCAACAAATAGAGTTCGACCTTACGTCACGGCTGAATTCCGAAAGCAAATTTTTAACTCTATTCACTGTTTGTCCCATGCAGGTAAGCGGTCGACAGTAAAGTTGATCACCGATCGTTTTGTGTGGAAAAATATTAAACGCGATGTAGCTGAAATGGTAAGAACATGCATTGAGTGTCAAAGATGCAAGGTCGGCAGACATAACAAGGCAGTTTTTGAGAAGTTCAAAGTGCCTGACGAACGCTTCAAACATATTAATATTGATTTAATCGGGCCTTTGCCTCTTGTAGATGGATTCAAATATTGCCTTACATGCATAGATCGTTTCACTCGGTGGCCGGCGGTGATTCCAATTCCGGACATTTCTGCTCAAACCGTCGCAAAAGCTTTTTTAAATGGCTGGATAGCTCAGTTCGGAATGCCATATGCCATCACGACTGACCAGGGCAGGCAGTTTGAGTCCAGGCTATTTAAAGAGTTGACTCAGCTTACTGGTTCAAAACACTTGCGTACCACCGCGTATCATCCGCAAGCAAATGGCTTGGTGGAGCGTATGCACCGAACCCTTAAGAGCGCTATAAAGTGCCACTCATCATGCAGCTGGGTTGACAGCCTACCCATCGTATTACTTGGTTTGCGCGCAACTCTGAAAGAAGGTCTTAATGCAAGTCCAGCAGAAATGGTGTTCGGCACCACACTCAAGCTTCCAGGAGAATTTTTTGATAAGCCAACCGAAGAGTACGTCGAAAGCGAGTTTGTCATTAATCTTCGCAAAATCATGGCAGCCGTTAAACCAGTAGCTACGTCAAATCACTCAGCAGAAAAAACCTTCGTACAAAAGGAACTCAAAAGCTGTTCGCACGTTTTCGTTAGGGACGACACGGTGAGGCCGCCGCTCAAGGCACCTTATGATGGACCGTTCGAGGTCGTAAGGCGCAACGATAAAAGTTTTGACATCCGTATGGGCAGCAGAATAGTAAAAATCAGTATCGATCGTATTAAAGCTGCATTCATTGTAACCGACAGCAGTTTGACCAACTCAGCAAGTACTACGAGTGACACACAAATTTCAGTTCCACAACCTGAAGATTCATCGACCTGCGACAAAAACTCAACCAAGCCAACGACACTCACCGAAAAAACGATTCCTGTTAAAACAACCTCAAGAAGTGGCAGAGAAGTCAACATTCCAAGGAGATTTGTTCAGTTCATGCAACAATGAAATTGAAGGGGGAGTGTATGTGGCAGACAACCAGTTCTATTTTATTTTATTAATTATTGTGTTTTAAATTCTTACTTTAAATCTACTACTTTTTATAATTTCATTTTTGACTTGTAAGCTTTTCACATTTATCAATATGTGGCAACTCTTATGAACTTAAAAAATCCCATAATAACAATCCATGTCTGGCAACGTTGTTAAAAAATGTATTCGATTTCCATCTTTTGCTTTGCGCACAAGTCGTGCACTTTTGATATAAAATAAATATTTAATTTAAGTTAAACTCCAACTGTTTTTGTTATTCGTGGATCTGGGGAACAGCCTAATCCACAATACCATGCAGTTATGATAGCCAGGTCAAAATAGTGAACAATTAAAAGAAGTAATTATAACATCATCGATTATATTTTTATATGAAAAAATGTATTGCTTATTGTGTCCTACATGAAAGACAGTACTCATTTCGGAACACATAAACATGCGGTAAATTGAAACACATACAAAATGTAACAAAAATAATAAAAAAACGAGAAAAATTCTATGGAAAAAATTATTGAATAGCAGCCGTTGAATGGTTTTGTCTATTATATTGGCATGAACATAAACAGTTCTGGTGTTCTTACCTTCCACTAAACTAACTAAAGATCGATATCGATGTGTTATTTAAGATGTTAATATCCAAAAACAAAATTATTCCATGCACACCAATCACTATAACTAATATTTTTTTTTTTTGCAAAACTTATCACGCAAAACAAACAAATTTTTGGCTTCTGTTCGGTGGAAGATCAAAAATCCAACTAAATTAAACGTTAAAAATCTCTCTACATTTATGTTGATCCTGTTGGTACAACTTCATTTCATAGTACCAACCGATTTGATTTGAAAAAAAACACATTGCAAACTAAACATAAAGATTTTTATCTGATGTTTCCAATATAATGGCCAAATCCAATGAAAGGGTTAAGCATTAGAGAAATGATTCTACAAGGCATAAGAGCAAGGATTTGGACAAAGATAAGGACCAGGAATAAGATAAGGAGTAGGAGAAAAATTTGAACACAAATAAGAGTAAAGAATTAGACAAGGATTAGGAGAAGAGTTGCGAAGATGACTTCGACAAGAACTGAGACAATGATAAGGACAAAGGTCAAGACATACCTAAAACAATATTTGGGACAAGAATGGGAAAAGTATAAGGACAGGAAAGGGGATAAGGAATACAAGAAGGATTTGAACACAGCAAGGACAAAATTTAGGACACAAATTTAGAAATAAAGTGGGACAAGGATAAGGTCAGGAACTCGGGCATGGATTTAAACAAGAGTTTGGACTGGAATTAGGTCAATTATTAGAATAAAGATAAGAATGTGAATGAAGATAAGTTTGGGAACGAATCAAAGTATAGGGACCAGAATAAGGACAAGGATAAAGATACACTGTCACTTCAAAATCTTCCGATGTGCCCACGATACACTCAACTTCTTTTTAACTTTGCCAAGCGGTTTTCACTAAAAATAAAAATAAAAAAAAACAAGAAAGAAATCGATTTTGGAATGATCGAACTTCGACCAAATCGCCTGTGGAAGAATACAAATTTATAAATTTTGGGTCAGTTATAAAAAAAGATGAAATTATGCAGAATTATTTTAAGGGATTTTCAGATCACGAACATTTTTGGTTTTGTCAAGTTATTACTTAAGCGGCTACGTTAAAAAGCAAAAATCTTCTTTTCTGGGGCACTGAAATCCGCGTGTGATGCACGAAGAGTCATTATTTATTTATTTATTTATTTATTATTCATCTATCGAGTAAAACTCTCTTAGACTAATCAGTACATAAAGTAATATTAAATTTCTTATATATAGAGAAACACATTTTCATTATATATACTAATTTATAATAATATAATAAAGTATAATAATTTAATAGTGAGTAAGGAAATGACAATTAATTGTTTAGAGCAAATTTAGTAGTTCTTTTTTAAATAACTCACGAGACTGAGAAATATCTAGTACATTATGAACAGAGTTAAATTCAATGCAGGATAACGAAATAGGATCAGATCTACTATAATTTGTCCTCCCTCGAGGAATTAAAAAAAAATGCTGCCTACTTCTCAGATGTCTTGAAGGAGCATATATCGGAAAAAGAGACAAAAGCTCGGAGCAATCAATCTTGTTGCAAAGTACATCTCTAGCTAACATAACAAGATAATATTTTCGTCTGGCTTCAAGTGTTTTTAGATCTATAAGAAGACACCTTTGCTCATATGATGGCCAAAATCCATTATTCCAACCAGTTTTTCTAAAGGCAAATCTGGTAAATCTCCTTTGTATTGCCTCGATACGGTTTATAGTAACCGCATATGAGGGACTCCATATATTACAAGCATACTCTAGTGTTGATCGCACTAGGGACACATATAAGGATTTGAGCGTATAAAGGTCTTTGAATTCACTAGTGTTGCGCTTAATAAAACCTAATAATTTATTAGCTTTTGACACAATAAAGTCAAAGTGACTGTTGAAATTAACTTTGTTATCAAAAATTACCCCTAAATCGATTTGACTTTGCACATTAGATAACAAATTACCTTGTATAAAGTAATCGTTAATTAGAGAACATGGTGATCTAGTAAAACTTATGCTTTTACATTTGGATATATTTAAGTGCAAACAGTTATCAGTGCACCAGTTTGACAAAGAAATAACATCTTCTTGCAATAAAATGCAGTCCTGCCTCGTCCTGATTGATTTAAAAATTTTTAAGTCGTCTGCATAAAGGAGACACTTCGAGTTTTTAATAACATCCGGAAGGTCATTGATGAATAATATGAACAATAAGGGTCCTACATGACTCCCTTGAGGAACACCAGAGAGATTATGTATAACTTTAGATACTGTTGATCCGATTTTAACAAATTGTTTACGGTTACATAAATAATTACGAAACCAATTTAGTAAATTTGAATGAATTCCTTATTTATCTAACGTTTTTATAAGTGCATTATGTTGAACTTTATCAAAGGCTTTTGAAAAGTCCGTGTATATAGCGTCCACTTGACCACCATTCTCCATACCTTTCAGACAAAAACTAGCAAACAACGCTAGGTTAGTAATTGTGGATTTACCATTAACAAATCCATGCTGTTCAACCGTGATGCCATGTCTTACTTCCCAATATAACCTCCTCTTCACAATAGACTCGAAAACTTTAGGAATCAATTTCAGTTTTGAAATGGGTCTGTAATTGATAACTTCATTTTTCGAGCCTGATTTATGTATCGGAGATATATATGAGACTTTCCATGTATCTAAAAATTCGCCGGATGAAAGGGACATATTAAACATCTTGGTAAGAGGTTCAGCTAAATTTCTACATAATTTTTTTAAAAATGAAGGTGTTATGTTATCTGGTGATACTTTATTACTATCTTCTAATGCGGCTAAATGTTCTTTAACCTCAACAATACTAAGCTGCATTACACCCAAATTTGTGATAGGTGTAAGACTATGATATGTAATGGGTGTTTTTTTTAGGGGTTTGTTTTTCAAATAGAGATAAAACTGGCATTTTGTGGTCAAATCTGGCAACTCTAATGTCATTTATGTTCAGTTTGGTTTGCCATTTCATCATGAACAGGTTGACAAAAGAACAACGCTTGCAAATCGTGCAAATTTATTTCGAAAATAATGGTTCAGTTCGCGAAGTTTACCGCAAGCTCCGTCCATTTTATGGTCGACATAATCATCCATCAGAGCAATTAATTCGGTTAACCATGGGTCGTTTTCGCACTACGTTTACTCTATGTGATAATACGCATCCGTAGAGACGTCAAACAGTGCGCTGTAGAGCAAAATGTTGAAGAGGACCCGAATGAATCGATTCGCCACCGTGCACAGCAATTGGAGCTTTGTCCATCAACTTTATGGAAGATTTTGCGCAAAGATCTTGGCTTGCGACCTTACAAGATCCAGCTTGTGCAAGAATTAAAGCCGCGAGACCATGCAATGCGTCGTGATTTTGGTGTATGGGCCGAAAATGAGATTGATCTCGATGCTGATTTTCATCGCAAAATTTTGTTCAGTGATGAGGCTCATTTTTGGTTGAATGGCTACGTCAGCAAGCAAAATTGCCGCTTTTGGAGTGAAGAGAATCCACATGAGATCCTTGAGACGCCATTACATCCACAAAAACTGACTGTTTGGTGTGCTCTATGGGCTGGTGGAGTCATTGGGCCTTACTTCTTCCGAAATAATGCTGGAGAGTCAGTTACCGTTAATGGAGACCGGTATAGAGCCATGATAACCGACTATTTTGTTCCCGAATTGGATGGCATGAATGTGGATGAGTTGTGGTTCCAACAAGACGGCGCTACATGCCACACAGCGCACGTCACAATCGATTTATTGAAGGAAACATTCGATGAGCGCATAATTTCGCTGTCAATTGGCCACCAAGATCGTGTGATTTGACACCATTGGATTATTTTCTTTGGGGATATGTGAAGTCGCTCTTCTACACCAACAAACCAGAAACGTTATGGGACTTGGAGGCCAACATTCGTGGCGTTATTGCCGACATACGGCCCCATATGCTCGAAAAAGTGGTTGAAAATTGGACCTGTAGAATTGGCTTTATTCGAGCCAGCCGCGGCGGCCACATGCCCGAAATCATATTTAAACATTAATGGCATAAAATTATCCTTTCAATAAAGCCAAATTGATGGACATTAAAACGATTTTCTTGTGTTTTATTTCAATTCGAAGTTCTATACCTCTTAAAAAAACACCCTGTAATGTATAGTTCTTTCAAAGTTTGATTGGAAATATGTTGCCATCATATCGCAAAGTCCTTCTCGCCATTTGAACTACGATCTTCATACGTCATCAGAGCTGGAAAACCCAAGAAATTACGCTTTCCATTTAAAAAATGCCAAAAGGCCTTAGAATACTTTTTAATATTACTTTCTATGGAAAACAAGTAACTTTTGTAGAGAAAGTTTTTTAAGAATTCATAATCTCTTCTAGATTTATAATACTCAAAACGCAAATCAGGACAGGTTGTGCTGATCTTGCGTAACTTACACATTTTATTTTTTAAATTATATCCACTAAAAGCCACTGTTTGGTGCGGCGTTCACGCGGGAGGAGTGATTGGGCCCTATTTTTTTGAGACGCGATCCGCGATACGATCACTGTTACTGGCGAATGTAACACGGCTACGATAAACGACTTCTTATTGCTGGCATTGGATGAGCAGGGCTTGGTGAAAATGTGGTTTCAACAAGATGGTGCAACCGCATGCACAGCACGAGCCGAAATGGATATTGTAAAGGAAGTGTTTCTTGGTCGCGCAATCTCCCGTATTTGCGATTTGGAATGGCCAGAAAGATCGCCCGATTTAACCATCCCAGACTTCTTTCTATGGGCTAAAGATAATAAATGTTTGGCTAATATTACACTTCATATAAAAATTGCAAAAAGAACTCAAGAATTTCTGATTTTTGTCCATGCAGGGTGTGTGTCAAACTTTTGATGTTTTTTTACACATCTCTGGCGTTTCGTGCACGAGCTCGTTTCTTAAGTCTTCTGTTTTAAGTCAAGGTAACTGTTTTATATAAAATATTTTAAATATTCTCAATGAAACTGACAGATAACGTTGTGCCATACTTATTTATTGATAATAATATTTAATATTTCCATATATTAAAACAAACTAAACCAGAATTAAAAAACTAACTTATTTTAACTACGTTCATAAATCTAAGCTTAACACTTTGATTTATAGATATGCAAAATTTGAGCCATTACAGGTTCTGGCTGTCTTTAATGTTTTGTTGAAATAGTTTTTATGGTCAATTATAATAAAGAATACATAAGCAATGAGAGCGAATGAACTGTGAAGTAGAATTTATGTGTTAAAGATAGGAAAATGTCAATCACCCCCAAAAGCATGCAGAATGAATTGTTTCCTCTGTTGTTGTTTGACTTTAATAATTTCAAAATAGAAACTCATAAACTATGCTTATGTTTGTTGCTTATGCGAGAAGATTGCGCGTGAGATATGTAAAATAAATTAATTTTAAACTATATCCATAAAGAGCCTGACTTGTGAGTTTTTCATCATTTCAAAAACAACGAAATAACGAAAGAGTGACAAATCAATTAACAACTCCATAGGCGGTTGATAGGAAGGCCTAGCAAAGGAAAAGCACTATTGATGGCAATGCATAAATTTGTTATCTTGACAAAAGCAATATAAGATTTGTTTTTGAAAGAACGCTAAAAAAAAATTGGATTGAATTATATTGGATTATGGAAATAAATTACAAATGATAGATACTTTTTTGTTCGAAAAGTGATTGAGAATGAATTTAATGATAATTTTTTGACACATTCTTTGATTATATTAATAACTAGCAAATACCCGCTGCTTCGCTGGCGATAAAAATATTAAATATCATTAAAAACTTTAACATAAATCTTAAAATTTAACAGCCGTATTCATATTAAAGTGGTAGTGTAAATAATGGTTTGTGTATTAGATAATTTCAGTGACTTGTTATTTATTTGTCGCAATTTCGTCAACATTTTGATATTTAAAAATTAAAAGTTTTTCTAAGCTACCCTCTGCACTGAAATAATTGTCATTTTATTATTTTCTTTTTTTGGAAATTTTTTATATACACCCAACTCTTTTTTTACACGGTTTCTTTTTACACGGATTTGAAGTTACACGGTTGAAAAAAAAAATTCTTTTTTTTTTTTGTTCGCATGATATTTACATAAAATATTGCTTAATTGAAGTGTTTAAAGTTTATTAGCTCGCAATATTTTATCAATTCAAAACTCTATTACCGGACGAAAGTCACCATTGGATAATTTGATGGATATCTCCAGTGATGATACCGACTTTAGTCCAGTTCGTCGCAAACAATTGCGCTTGTTATCAAGTAGCGACGAGTAATTATGTAGCTATGTAAATATTTTTTCTTTATTCTATTATAATTTTTCTGTTCTTAATTCTGGATTAACAGATTTCTTTTGTTTTTTGCTTGCTCTACCAATTTTTCACCTGTATGAATTATATATTTTAAGTTTTAATGCTCAATAAAATGCCTTATGAACATACAATTTGTAGGCATATCTGAAATTTTATAGTTTTCAACATTTTTTAGACGGTTTTTCGAAGTAAATATAGTTCTTTATTTCATCTTACACGGTTTTCAGATGACATGGAACGTATCCCCCATTTTACTATAGGAAACGCCTCTTTTTTTACACGGTTTTTTTACACGGATTTCTGAAGAACGTATCTACCGTGTAAAAAAAGAGTTGGGTGTATTTTGAATTTTTTTGACATATTTTCCAAATTTTTGAAATATTTTTGTATTTGTGCTCAAATTAGAGCAAATAATTTAAAAACTGCTTTATGAGAGGTTTATAGCACATTTCAGCCATTTTTAAAAATCCTCTAATTTATAAACAAACATTTTCAAAAACTTTTTTACATTTTGTTTGTTTTTGATACATTTTAAAATAATTTGATACATTTTTGACAATATTTGTTTTGCTCAGATGAGAACAAACAAATTTTTAAAATGCTTTATCGAGGGTTTATTGAAGGTTTCAACCATTTTTAAAATTCTCTCATTTATCAAGCATTTAAAAGAAATTTTGAACGCTGTTGAATGTTTATGAAAATTATTTTTCAATTTTTTTTCGATTTTTTTCTTATGAAGGCTTTGTAAGAGTTTCATAATTTTTTATGAATACAGCCGTTAGAATTTCGGTAAAATTGTAGATTTGTGTTGGAGCGACTTAGTAGTTCCATCCGAATAAAGTAACCAGCTAACTAAAGTAATAAAAAATAAGTAAAGTTATAAACTTTCTGTATCTTTCTGATAATTTTTTTTTATGCATTGGTTCACTTTTCCTAGCAAAAATTTCGTTTATACGTAAAAATATCAGGTCTGAGGTAAGAAAAATATATGACGGCCTTAGAGAATTGTTATTTTAAATTTATATATATCTTTCGCTTAAGTTGAAACATTTCATCAAAACATTTCTACAAAACATCGACACGGAATTTTTGTCGATGCTTTTATAAAAGTGGCAGTATTTTTACATTCAAAAAGGTGGCAGCATTGGTACCGGACACAATACATGTTGCTGTCTTTATTTTTTTTTCTTTTTTGTGGATCTTCCCACCGGGAAAAAAGAAGAAATTGTGTATGAAAAAAGAATCAAATCTCTTCTCCAACATAGATTCTAAAATTGATTATTTTTAACACTCCACCGGGAAAAAATAAGCGATTGTATATGAAAAAAGAATCAATTCTTTTCTCCAGTATAGATTCTAGAATTGATTATTTTTAACATGCTGATGTCCTACAAAAAATAGCACATCAAGTGGAGTTGAAGCGAGAAAAGAATGTTTACAGAAATTTATTCTTTTATTCACTTTTTAAATGGATTCTTTTCATATATGTAATACTTCTATATTGGAAGCAACCTAAATTTTCAATGAATTTCAACTACGAAATCAAAGAGAGATAGCCTATATAAGATTTTGTTGTTTGTATTAGTATATTTGAATATACTACTACTATACGTAACAGGGGCGGTTGTTAAGAAAAATGTCTACCCCAAACATAAAAACAAATCATACATATTTGTTTTGCATAAATCATAGGTATGCACCCTTATAAAACAATTATAAGATCAACGCGTGAAATATGATTAAATTTTAAAAAGAAAAATTCAAGCAAACAAATTTAAACCATAAAAATTAAATCAACAAAAATTTTAAATGAAATTTTTGACAATGAAAGCACCGCTCCTGATTTTTTTTATTATAAAATTGAATTTCGGGTACATTGTTTATATATTTTCTCGCTCATATAACAATATATCTGCACTCTAATGTTGGCGAATGTACCTTGAGTGTACTGCCAATATAGAAGTATTACATATATGATTCTTTTAAATAAAAAGTATCAATTTTCGGAAATAAGAAAACAAATCAAAACAGACTAATGCTTTTCTCACTTATACTAGAATTTTTCTTAGAATCAATTATTTTTTCACTTACCAAAAAAGCAAGCAAGGAATCTAAAAAGGTTGAAATAAAAACGAATCAATAAACTTTTGCTTGATAGATTCCAATTCATAGGTTTTGATTTAAATGTATATGTTCTTTGGAATATATTCTAAAATTTAAGCAAAAGAATCCATTCTATTACGATTTTTTTTTTAGAATCCATTCTCATTTTCCCGGTGGGACGCTGATGTCCTACAAAAAGGAGTATATTCTTTTCTCGCTTCCATATGAATCGCTATAGAAATCGATTCTTTTATTCACTTTTTAAATGCATTCTTTTAAATAAAAAGTATTAATTTTTGGAAATAATAATACAAATCAAAACAGACTGATGCTTTCCTCGCTTATTTCAAAATTTGTTTTAGAATCAACTCGTTTTTCACTTACCAAACAACTAAAAACATTTCCTATAGTAGAAATTATTATATGGGTCGTAATCGATTCTGGCTGGAATAAAAACGAATCAGTAAACTTTTAATTGATATATTCCAATTCATAGGTTTTGCTTTAATTTAATATATTCTTTGGAATACGTTCTAAAATATAAGCAAAAGAATCCATTCCATTTACGATTTTTTTTAGAATCAATTCTCATTTTCCTAGTGGGTTGTTGACTTTTATTTATGATGCTCAAAAAGAGTTTGAAAATATTAGCCAACATTAGAGTGCAGATATATTGTCATATGAGCGAGAAAATATATAAAGGAAATTAAATTTCAAAATAAAAAAACTCAGGAGCGGTGCCTTCCATTGTCAATAATTTAAGTTGAAATTTTTGTTGTTTGAATTTTTTGATTAAAATTTTGTTTGTTTAAATTTAATCATATTTCAGGCGTTATTATAATTGTTTTATAATGGTACGTACTGTGATTTAGGCAAAACGTATATGATTTGTTTTCTTATATGTTTGGGGTTAACGTTTTATAACAACCGCCCCTGTGACGATTTGACATTTTTGTTTTTGTGTGAAGTAATTTTCATATATTCAAATATACTAATACAAACGACAACATCTTCTGTTGTTATGGCTGTCTCTCTTCGACTTCGGAGTTGGAATACAGAAATATTACATATACATATGTTCTACCTTATTAGCTTTGGGCACAACCTTTTTTTAATTGCACAGAGCTTTAATGAGAAAAATTTTTCTCTCTGAGAATAAGAATAAAGAAATTGTATGGTTATTCTCTTTGAATTTTCATTAATTATTTAAATAATGGTTATTAAATTTATATAGCCTATCTATCCTAGAGAAAAAAAATTTTGAAATAGCGCCTGCCATTCTCAAGCTTTTCGTAGCCGAACATACGTGAGTACTCTTTTATATAATAGTATAGATATTTCTAATCCTTGGTTTCTTATTCTGGTTCAAATCCCGAGAAACTTTATCCCAGTTCTTGTCAGATTTCTTGACCCACTTATTGTCTCAAATCTTGTCCAAATCTTCTTCCAAATTCTTTTCCTTAGCGGTTTCAAGATACTTATCTTTACATTTTCGAAATCATTGATCGAATTCTTGTTTTAATCCATGTTTAAGCTCTTGACCTAATCTTTGTCCTTATTTTTGTCCAAATTCTTGTATAATCCTTGTCAAAGAAGTTTTTCGAATAATTGTCAAAATTTCCTTTTTTTTCTGAATACTATTATTTTCATTTTTATTCATTTATAGTTTATATGCTTGTTTATTTTTAAATTCGTATTTTTTCTAATTTTCATTTTGTTTTTATTTTATCAGTATTAATAGTTTTATATAATTTTATATAGTTTCATCATTTTTTTTTCAGTTATTATTACACTGAAAAAAAAAATGTTTTAAAATTGACGACAATTGTTATTAATTTGACGATATTTGTGTTTAAAAAATAGCTTGCAACAAATTTCGTCAAAGTAAGAGCAAATGTATTTAAAAATTTTGAAAAACATATGAAAAAAAAAGTCAAATTAACAACACATTTTGTGAACACATTGTGTTTAATTTTAAGCTAACATTTTTTTTTCAGTGTACTTTCATTTTTGTGTACACACCATTCTTTTTTTTATATAAAGTTTATTTACTTTTTTTTATTACTAACATATTTCTTAGCGCTATGCCAATGTAAATTCATGCAACGGAGCTGCATTTGCGTAACATAAAGCGATCCCATAATAACCGCTTCTTCATTGATGTCTGTCTGTAGTCCTCGCTTTTAATGTCGATCAATTAAATTTACCGTATCGCTTTTAAGTCACTGCGTTTACCACTGCGTTCCGGGCAACGTTTTGAAATTTTGTTTACACCTTCAGTGCATTAACGATTGCCTCCGTGGTGTCATAAGGACAAAAATGTTTTTCTTATTTTTGTTATGGAATCCAATCATTACCAATCCTTGTTGTTAAATAAAATTTACCGTACCAACTATAATGACCGTGTAAAAATTAATTCCAAAAATATTGAATTTTTGTTGCATAAGCTTAAAACCTATCAAATCGCGTTATAGTTTACTGTTTTAGATTACCGTAAGGCCAAGTTAATATTCTTTATTTGTAACGCGCATATGGGCTCACCATGAAATAAATCCATGCAACGCCGTTACATTATTGGTGCATTTTCTTGACGTCGATTTTATACGTGAAAGCCTAAGCCTGGGTCTTAAACCAGTTTTTACTGCCTCTCTAACGCTCTTTTGTCAAAATCTAAAATTCTAAATGATTACAAAAACAAGTGATCAATTTATTTACATGTCATATTCTATAACAACTCAAAATGTAAACAATACAATTTAACTTTGATAATCTGCATGAGATGCGATCCATGCAATGGATCGGATAATATGCTCTGGAATTGGATGTGGTTTTGGAATCAATGGGCTGTTAGGATCGGGGTGGTAACCAGTATCATCAGCCGTATAGGACAACTGGATTTGTTCACCTTCGGGCGATTTGTATTCGAAGTCACCGTCTACAGTCCAGACTTCATCGTTCTTCAAATTACCAGCTTGTTGAACCTTAACGCCGGTATCCAATTCGTAGGCGTACTTGAAGCTATCAGGATTGACCTCAGAATCGTAGCGTAGGACCTTGGCATCTTCATTGGCATAGGTAAGAGCCAAAAGGCAAGCGAAGGCAATCTATTGCAGAAAAAAAAGAAAATTTGTCCTTTAAAATTTCATGCTTTGTCGAAAATTTTCACAGTATTAAACTTACAAAAACTTTCATATTGTTGCTGTTGCTTTTCGAATATCGCAAATAACTGATAAATGGAATAAGCAGACAGTAGCTTTTTGTACCAACTGCAATGTCATCGAAACTATTTAAACCAGTTGGCTAAAGTATAACTTTATATTTTCAAGATACACAGCCGAGCGCATCATATACAGTTTAGTGTTCATTATTCGAAGAGTATTTTGCATTAATTTCATTTGATATTTTTTTTCATTCCATTGTCAAAATAGTTCTGAATTTAATTTCAGCTGTCAAATAAGTTTTTTTGACAAATTCCTTAACACTTTGTTGACCGCTCCTGAACAGCTGGAAAATTCGTTAATCCGACAACGGATTCGTGTTAAACGACTCCAAATTACTGAAGAAAAGTGACACAAAAACAAGTTTTTTTAACCTGCAAAAGTGTGAAAAATCGTGGGACCTATATGTCCCGATGGTCATCAACGGTAAAAATGTATACCCCTATTTTCTCTTGTTGACAGTATGCGAAAGAAAAGGTTGAGGTTGAATTTTGATTTACTTCATGAGAACTCGTTGTTTTTAATCTGTTTTGAAAGTTAACCAATGAAAGTTTAAAAAATAACCTCTGCAATGATGGTACTTTGACGTCTATATGACTAGTGGTTTAGGAGATATTCCCAAAATTTTTAAAAAGTTTGTAAAAAAATCCCAAAAAAAACTATAATATGTTCGCTAGCTGGACAAAAATATTAAATTAATGTTTTTTTGATTTTTTTAATGCAATTTGATGGTTCTGTAGTCGAAATTGATGTAATAGGTGGGTAACATCTTTTCTTTGCTTACAGTATAGAATCATAGCTAGGCTATATGTCCGCATTTCTTTCTTTAGCATTTTTTTGAAGATTTTTATACTGATGCTTCGTTTATTTTAATTCTGTTATTAGAGCTAAGGCTTCTTCATGTGTATACGGGATCGCTGATTTTGTTATCTGAGGTATTTTTAGTTTCTTCAGAGTGTTGGGTGAACTGCCAACAACTTTTTTTACGGCTTCTGTCCTAGAACGTTTACCTTCTTGTCTTAGCTTCGTTTCCATTGCAATATATAGTTCTTCTGACGTTTTATTCATGAGTTCTCGAATTTTTCGTTTCTTAGACTTTAATCCACTTTCTTAAAATATTTTCTCTGGCCTTCCAAGTTGTGATTTTTGCTTATTTATTTCCATTTCTAAATGCATTTGAAATTTCTTAGACAGCCAACTCTCTTCTGAATTTGAGAACACACACAGCGTACGTTTCTGTGCAACC
This sequence comes from Pherbina coryleti, assembly GCA_943735915.1. Classification (NCBI taxonomy): domain Eukaryota; kingdom Metazoa; phylum Arthropoda; class Insecta; order Diptera; family Sciomyzidae; genus Pherbina; species Pherbina coryleti. Next base: position 16,373,764 of record OX030950.1, on the reverse strand, counting down.
CACTTTTGAAATATTAATGACACACACTTTTTGGTGTAAAGAAAACATTTTTTATGTTGGTCCTCATTTACATCCAATATGGAAAGTTTTGAATAAACAAACTTTACGACTTCACCTGCAAAATCGGAAACAGACGATTTGAAAAGTCCGTTCTCTCTCATAGTCAAACTGTGTGATTTGCTCTATACAGAGCCGTTGTTGTTGTTTGTTGTTGCTTTCTTTGTACTCATGTTGTCTTGTTGTCAACATACTTGGCCTAAAGCTCAAATTTGTTTTCAATATAAATAATGAAAGGCAGTGTTGCCAGAACTTTTTTGAGAAAAGCGCGAGATTTAAAAAAAATATCGCCCAAAATCGCCCAATGAAAAAAAAAATCGCCAAAAATCGCCATTTTTTCTAAGAAATTTATTATATTAGAAAAAACAAAACAAATTATTTATATTTTTTTCAAATAATATTGAGATCTGTTAATAGTATTAGATATTCTTATTTTCATATTTTTGAGATCTATAAAAAATAATAAAAAAGCTACTTCATTTTGTACGAGAATTTTCATCGGTAAAGAACATTTTTTTAAAGACTATAACTTTTTAGAATTTTTCAATATGCAACTTTAAAAAAAAAACTTTTTGCAAAAAACGTAGTTCCTTCAGCCATATTAGACTCTTCCTCCGTTTCGTCAATTCTCGAAGTATTGTTTAGTTCATACATTGATTTAGTTTATACAAGATGAATGCCAACTTACAAATATTGCCAAACATTTTTCCGCCTACGGCCGTCTTAATTTTGTATGCCGACTACCAAAATTCTTCACTTTCAGATGGCACTTTGTTTTTGAAAACATTGCTCCATGTAAATGTCAACAAAGATTCGTATTCGATTTCTTCTGCACGTCGCTCTTTAAGAGATAGATAATGAAGAGAGAGTTCACAGAAAGAAGGTATTATATAGTTTAAACATCTTTCGGACATAAAATAAAAGCATTTTCAAAAATTTCTAACAGACTAGAAATTTTTAACATTTCCTTGATTAAAACTATAATGAAATTCTGGCATTTTGATAGTATGTCTATCATAACAATATCATCACTTAATTTCTTCATGGAACTGATAATGAAATGTAAGGTCATTAATTCTTTTATAATTGCTTTTATCAGCTAAAATTTTATTTAAGCTAAATGTAGCTAAATTATCAAAATTGAAATTTTTGAGAATGTCTTCTTTTATAATTTTTGAAACAAGTCTTTGAATAAATGTTGTGATTTCAACGTAAGCTTGAAAAAAGTCAACTTTTTCTCATTGAAAATATAAATTAAGTGAATTATTGTTTTGAAGAAACGGTCTCAAAAAAATAAGCATTTCGATATAAATAAATTATCGGTAAGGGCTTGTGCGCTGAGTGTGTTCCACACTTAAAGCAATTGTTATTTTCTTTAATTGAAATTTTAAACATATTAGATGAGTTTATGAAAAAAGATTGTTTTTACAAAAATCGCCCAAAAAATCGCCAGGCGATTTCCTAAAAATTTAAGCGCAAAAGCAAGAAAAAAAGCGCCCAATTGGCAACGGTGATGAAAGGTCATATTCAAATATTAAGATTGAGCATTGCTACCTTTATAAGGGAAAATATATTTTATGGTGGCTTTTGGCACCTAATGTTAACTGTTAATTAAAGTGAATGATTGAAACTTTATAATAAAATTACTTTCGTGATTAGACTATGTCGGACTTCTTTAATATCGTTCATTAAATAAAAAAAAAATGTTAATGTTGTAAGCAAAAAATGACTGCATGCAGACACCATTTTCAATCCTTCATATTTATTATATAAATATGAAATTAATTTTTTGTTAAGTACTTACAATGAGGATCTTGCGACATATTTGCTTTCTTGGTTATTCTTCTTAAGCCAATAAAAACTTGTACTTCCAGTGACAATGCAAATTCTCAACTGGAGCACATAATAACAAAGTGGTTTCAAACTGAATCATTGCGCCGAAATTACAGTTACAAATTTGAGTGCTAGCCTCCTTTGTTGTTTCTTACTCATTATTTGAATATTGCTCTCTACATTAAACGGAAAAAAATTAAAATAAAAAAAAAATATGTTCATTTTTGACTTTTGTCCGGCTACTGATGTATGAAATCGACCACTGTGCGGCGTAATGTTTGACATCCAATGAAAAATTAAAAAACTAACTTAAATCGGATCTTTCATTTGCTGCAAAACAAAACTCCGTAACAAAAATATTATTGGGATTTTTTAACGAAGTTTTGACCTATTTTGGAAATATCTTCTGGACCAACAGTCGTAGAGTGGTCAAAGTACCACCATAAGAAAGAAAATTAAACTTTTAATTTTGTGTTTTTAAATCAGTATTACTACGAACACGATCGCAAATCAATGATCAAATTCTATTTGCGTCTTTGCCACAATCAGTAGCGGATCCCAAAGGGGGAGGCTGAAACGGCTTTAAGAGCTTTTTTTAATTTTTTTTTTTCAAATACAAAAAATTCTTCAAGGGGGATGGCGACTAAAGCCCTTTCGACCCGTATGTAAATTCGCCACTGTGCACTGTGGTTACAACAAAATTTCTACTTCGAATAATGATTCATTTTCTATATCTGCATTGGAAGTCCGCGGGCAACTGACTACTCAAATGATCAATACGGTCACCAACCGCAAAGTTGTAAGACAGGTATCTAAGAGATTTAAACTTGCGTAGCTTACTTCTCTGTCCGATTATTCTGCAAAAGTGAAACTGGACGTAAGGATGTAATTTCTGCTCCAAGCAACACAAAGCCCATCGAACAAATACTATACAAATACATAAAATATTTGTGCCTTTTGCATAAAACCATTTTGCTTCGCCAATGATCGAAATAATTTCAAATTTCTTCATTAGAAAATGAAAATGCAATGCATTGATCAAAAATGCAAAAAAATTAAGTTTTAAAGATTTTGAGGAGGTCTGAGAGGTCCCGTCAGATTTGGTGGTCACGTGGATAGCCCAAGTGTTAAAAAGTGGAAAGATATCCACAACTTCTTCAAAAATTTTGTACCTGTTGCTCCTCCTACCCCCAAATTATTGCAGCAAGAAGAAGGGGAGAAAAGTAAAGATTTTTCGAATTCGGGGTGGCTAGTAGGCAAAGGGATGAATCTACCCTTGAAAATAAAGTACTTTCTGGAAGCCACATTTATTCCCTGTTGAATTATACCTTGTAAAGAAAAATCGATTGCATAGTTTTTGCAGGAAAAATTCGAAAGTAAAAGGGTCAGCGGTGTACCAATGGCCGTCAAAGGGTTAAGCAATACGTTGCATATTATAGGAATCTTTACTTTGCATTTACATTTTTTTATTGCAAATATTTATATGCGGTATATCTTTAATGCAAATGCGTATGAAATGAAAATGAGTATAATTTGCCTTTTAAGGTTGCAGAAGGTGCAAATATATTTCACATTTACTATGGTGCAAGACTATCTGCACCGGATAATGAACAGCCCTAAATAGCTTTGTGCATAAGTCTTCGCAAAAAGAAGATAATGGCCTATGCAAATTGCTTGTGATATCACGGAAAAATGGAACTGGAATTTCCTAAAGAAAATAAGATAAGCCCTCCAGGTACTAAATAAAAAAATCGAATTTGTATCGGACAAGAACAAAGAGTTTTCTTACGAATCTTAATTTTATATAAATCTGTTTTTTTCTTTGCAAACAAAAATTGGCATGCAAATTATTTGTGCAAACTTAATATATCACTTCCGAGTCCGTTCCGTTGAATATAATTAATTTATCACGGTATAATTTTCAAGTTTCTATAAATATACAACTTTTCAGAGTTTTAAGCATGTTGCTATTGGAGCTAATCTCGGTTCTAGCTTCTTTTTGCGGTTTATATGTCATTAAATTTATGTTTTCGTCTAAATGATATTATATCTCTAATTAACATTCTGTATAACAAGAAAAATGCTTTTGTTTTTGACTAAGTAGGAGAATTAAAAATCAAAATTAATGCAAATAATTTGCAAACACTGAGCAGTAAACTTGAATATTAATATTATATGATGCGCTCGGTTGTGAATCTTTAAAATTAAAAGTTATACTTAAGCCAACTGGTTTAAATAGTTTCGATGACATTGCAGTTGGTATAAAAAGCTACTGTCTGCTTATTCCAAATATCAGTTATTTGCGATATTCGAAAAGCAACAGCATCAATATGAAAGTTTTTGTAAGTTTAATACTGTGGAAATTTGTGATAGAGAATGAAATTTTAAAGGACAAATTTTCTTTTTTTTCTGCAATAGATTGCCTTCGCTTGCCTTTTGGCTCTTACCTATGCCAATGAAGATGCCAAGGTCCTACGCTACGATTCTGAGGTCAATCCTGATAGCTTCAAGTACGCCTACGAATTGGATACCGGCGTTAAGGTTCAACAAGCTGGTAATTTGAAGAACGATGAAGTCTGGACTGTAGACGGTGACTTCGAATACAAATCGCCCGAAGGTGAACAAATCCAGTTGTCCTATACGGCTGATGATACTGGTTACCACCCCGATCCTAACAGCCCATTGATTCCGAAACCACATCCAATTCCAGAACATATTATCCGATCCATTGAATGGATTTCAACTCATGCAGACCTTCAACATTAAATTGTGTTGTTCACATTTTGAGTTGTTATAGAATATAACATGTAAATAAATTTAAAACTTTAAGTCAATCATTTGTTTTTTTAATTATTCAGAATGTTAGATTTTGACAAGAAAGCGTTACGTTTTACCGCGCAGGTTTCCAAACAATTGAAAAAGATATCTTTTCAAAATTCATCGGCGTTGAATAGAATTGTCACTCATTGTATATGGCTTCTAGGAGAAAAGTAATGGTATTTATTACCGAGTAAATACTTACGTATTACGTAAGAGTTAATACTTTCAACTTATAACCAAAATAAAAAAGAATAAAAAAGAATACGCCAGTAAAGGCGCATGGAACGTAAATTTTATAGAACAAGAATCGGACAAACGTAAAAAATACGAAAATAAAAAAGCGTCTTCAAGAAACCATTTAATGTAACGCAAATGCACCGCCGTTGCATGAATTTAGATTGACATAGCTCTAAGGAACATATTAATAATGAAAAAAATAAATAAACTCCAAATAAAAAATAAAAATTATGTGCACACATAATGAAAATAATAATAATAAAAAAAAAAATAATGAATATAAAAAATCAAATGAACGTAAAAATTAAAATGCAAACAAAATTAATAATAATGATGAGATTAAAATGTAAAAAACAATATAAAAATTAAGATAAAAATACAAATTTAAATAAACATGTACACTTAAAAAAAAAAGAAATTAAATGCTGAAAAACATAAATAATAGTATTAACAAACAAAAAAAAAAAAAAAAAAAATTGGGTAATTATTAGAAAAACTTCTTTAAGAAGGATTGGGATAAGGGTTTACAAAATACTTAGGACAAGAATAATGACAAAAATTAGATCAAGAGCTTAGACATGGATCAACACAAGAAGTAATACAAGTATTTGGAGAGGGCTAAAGAAATGAATTTGGAGAAATATTGGCACAAGATTTGAGATAAAAGGGGGGTCAAGAAATCTGACAAGAACTGGGACAAAATTTGGAAAAGTGATTCCGACAATGTTTAGAAAACAATGATTCGAAATCCAAAAAGTCATTTTAGGTGGCTATGAATTTGACATTCTACGAAATTTTCAGCTTAATAGTTTGACATTTGTTAAAGTAACGCTGTATTGAGTAAATTTGCGATTGTACGTGTTTTCGATTTTGTAAAATTTTAAAAATGGAATTGATTTCGCAACAACGAGTTTGTATTAAATTTTGCGTTAAAAACGGTTTCAATGGTGCGACGACATTGCAAATGTTAGAAAAGTGTTTCTGCCACGATACTCTGAAGAAAACATTCGTTTATCAGTGGCACGATCGTTTCAGAAGTGGCCGTGAGTACGTGAACGATGATGAACGCAGTGGCAGGCCATTGACATCGAAAATCGATGAAAACATCAACAAAATCAAAGAATGGATGACCGTAGACCGCAAAAGACATGATTTCCAAGGCCGAATCCTACCCAACCTTCATCAAACGGATCATTATTGGAGACGAGACGTGGATTTATGAGTATGACACGCAATCCAGACATCAAGCGAGTGAATGGCGTGCACCGAATGAGCCGCAACCAAAAAAATCCACGTCGTTTTCAGTCGAAAAAGAAGGCGATGCTTACAGTTTTCATGGATTATAAGGGTGTTGTGTATCATGAATTCGTTCCCAAAGGCCAAACAGTCAACTAGGAGTATTATTTGGGCGTTATGAGACGTTTACGTGAAGCAATTCGCAAAAATAGACCGGATTTGTGAGCAAACAACTCGTGGATCTTGCGCCACGATAACGCACCGTCGCACAATGCCATCGTTATCCGTAAACATTTGGCTAAAAACAAAACGAATACCATTCAACAACCACTGAATTAACCTGATTTGGCTCCCTGCGACTTTTTCCTCTTCTATCAACTCAAGAAAACGCTCCGCGGAACGCGTTTCAAGACCCAAGATGAGATCATGGAAAAATCGAAGATGGCTCTGATGGCCATACTGAAAACCGAATATAAAAAATGTTTCGAGGACTACATAAAGCGCATAAGTGGCATAAGTGCGTTGCAGTCGATGGGGAGTACTTTGATGAGGACAATATCAATTTTGATGTATAATCTTGTATGTTCTTGTCTTGTATGTTGAATAAATTCCGGGAACTTTTTGATCAAGGTGGTATATTAAACAATTTGCAAATTGTTTTAAACCAAAATGTGAACAAGTAAAATTTAAGTAAGATTAATATAAAAAAATATAAGAATAAGGATAAGGATGAGGTTAAGTGTAAAGACAAGGCAAAGGATACGAACAAGATTAAGGACTGGGATAAAAGACATTACTGGAATAAAAAAAAACATTATCACGCTTATGAGGGTGTAATGAGTGTTCTTATACACTAAGGGAAATAACGAATATTAACATTATCCATACCTGTCCATAAATTGTATTTAAATATTTAGGTTAATAAATCAAATATTTTCCTTACAACTCGTATTTTCCGAATTTAAATTTTATCTAACTTTTTTGTATTCTCGTTTCGCATTTTGCCTCATTTCGCTCCATAGTTTCCGATTTTTATAAAAAAATGTACAGATGATCTAATGGGTATCTAATACTAAAAACGGTAGTAGTTTATTTTTTAGTTACCATACTTCGGATCGGCACCCATTCGAAATCCGAAATTGAGTGATTTTCATAGTCTTCTTAACCCATTTCAACCCGAATCTAAACTACCGGATCAAAATTGACGAAACTTCTACTTAAGACTACATATAGGCTAACTAGGCGGGACAGGGTGTTTCAGATTTGTATCTACTCAGGTTTGGTCCAGGTGAGGTGGTCGATTAATCGACCACCGGGCGGTAGCGGTATCTGGAAATGCAAATTAAAAGGAAATAACAAAAAAATTTGTTGTTGGTAGTACAGGACATTTTATTTATTGAAATAAATTCTTAGGAATATACAAACTACAAATTGTGGAATATATTAAAGCATTCCCGGTGCAAAACCACGTCGCATTCGACCATTTTTTTTCTATCCTAAAGTTTGACACGATGTATGTGTTCAAGCGGCTCATGATTCAATGCAACGGTGACAACTGCATTATCGTTCCATCGAGCCATTAACATTTCGTTGTTTTTGTCGAGCGAGTGATCCAAGGAGCCACGCGGTTTTTTCCGCATCGTTCGTGGCTTTATAAGAGTGGCTTTGGTTGTTCGATTTTCTCGAATGGTGCCGGTAGCAAAATAGCCCAAAGCAGACAGATGACACATTAATACAAGGTGGCGCAAAAGTAATCCTCCTATCAGAAAATGCTATAAATTTTTCGATTGGCCCCTAATGTCAGTTCTGTTTTGACATTTGTGTAGTAAACACATGCGAAATACACGTTAATAAACAATGTTACGCTACACTGTTCCAGAACGCGGAATATTGCTGACTATTTATTTGACCACCTATGTGAGACGTGAAAAAGTTATTGAAGGCGACGCTGTGTTGCAATGGATTTTGTACGTTTTTCATCAGCTTCAATACCATTGTCTTACACAATCCATAATTTTCGTATTCCGGATTCTGCATCGCATTAGCACCACCATGCGGAATGAATGAGTAACAGTATCCCTCCGATGAGCATAAATCCCAATACTTAAAGCCAAATCGAATTGGCTTTCCTCGAATGAACATCTTGCACGAATGTCGTCCGTAGTATGCAATCATCTGCTTATCGATTGAAATATTGTGTGAGAACATGCCGAATTGCATAAACTTTTCATTCATTAAATCGTTGAGTGGCGTCACCTTCACGAACTTCTCATTTGTAACTTCTTTTCTCATCGTAACGCGAATCAAATCGCATTTCAATGTGGAATTCATACTCCAGTAGTTCTTTATGTGAGGACGTGTGGTGTACCCAGTCGCGTATAGAATACCGATGAATCTACGCATTTCGCCAGCGTCAGTGGTGAACATCTCGTCGTTGCAATCTCTTTCTGAGTAATCGATGGCAAAGCCCACGATCCAGTCCATAACATCGTCACCCATAAAAAATCGAATAATTTGATTGGCGAAAGGGTGCCTGCAATTCAATAACAAATAAAAGGCAATGTTTGTGGTTTTGCAGTAATAATAACCAACCATATTTCTCAAACAACGCCGATATTTTCTCCTCTTCCACGTTCACTGATTCCCGAGAAAACGATATCCTTTTTGATTTAGACCACTTTGAGGTATATATTCGATTTCACTGGCCACTTCTCCGGGCGAACATGTACTCGGATCGTTCAAAATTGGATTGGACGTCTCCATCGATGTCTTCCTCGTCACTTAAGTTGTCACCTTGTGGTGGAGGCAGCAGGACAAAATCAACTTTATCCGCATTATGAATTAGAAAGAAGAAACAGTCTTCATCAGTACTCTCGTTCATCAAATTCTCAATTTCAGCTTGAGTAATGTTCTTTCTGCGGAACATTTTTACAAAACTGTAGGAAAAAACCCACAAAATACGAAAAAAATAGCGTCCAAGAAAAGAGAGACAAGACGTCAAACGTTTGCATTTGTTTGGGTTTGTTTGGATTTTATGTGTTTTGTTTTGTTTTTTTTTTTTATTATTTATGTTTGGTTTTATTTTGATATGTTGTTTCCAATTTCGAGATACCGGTTCATCCCAGTGGTCGAGTATTCGACCAGTAATGTTTGCGGGTACACGGACCGCGGGAAAAATGGCGGATCGTGACCATACTATATTTGGCATCAAATATACGTTAAATACTAGTTAGTATTAATGGGAATTGATTTTTAGTGAATTGTAAATATTTTTACCGAATTAACAAAAAAAAGCACCAAAAAAATCCAAAAATTTCATCACGGCAAGAGTCGACAAGACAGGTAAATGACCAAATCCCGCAAAATAAAAAATAATGTATGTTGAAAAAAGTTCAAACTAACATATGTGCTAGGTTGCAAGTTGATATCATTTTTTGGTTTACCTAGAAAAAATTCGAAAGTGACTGGTCGAATACTCGACCACTGGGCAGAAATGGGTTAAGTAGGCTTAAACTTTTTTTTACGATATATATGAAAATCATTGCAATTTTATTTGCATCTTATAAGATGTGAATATGAAATGATCTCATCTTTGTAATTAATCATTGAATAGTATATCATTTCAAATTTGATAAAATTTGCTGATTTTTGAGATATTGCATTAGCTCCTGTGCCGTTAGGGACCGCTGTTTTTTTTATTTATTTTAGTATTTGCACTCTACATTAAGAATTTATAGCTTAAAGTTTCTAGACCATCATATTCTTAATGAAAATAAGCTTTGAAAAAATGAAAATGTCAAAAAAGGTCCTACTTCAACCTCTAAAGCGGACATGTGGATGACGTCATAAAAATCTAAAACTTTAAGGAAATATAATTCCTACTTTTATCTTACATGCTTCTTAGTTTGATTCTGTTATTTTCACTTTTCATAAGGATACAATTTTTTAAAATACACCTTTTTGAAATATTTAAAAAATTTACTTGAGGCTCAAATTTTCATTAACAAAAACTAAAGTTAACACTAAACAACATTGATAAAATTTTATTTTAATCATTCATTATTCATATGAAATGAAAAACGGTGATTAAGAATAATTATAATCCAAAAATAAAATTAAGTTTGCTTTTAAACTTAATAGCTTTCTTCGACATGTTAAAATGCTTGCTGTTTCTATTATTCTTTCCATCACTGTATATAATACAAACTTTTGATGCGTAGCTAAAAGAAAAGAGCTTGCATACTTTTAGGATAAACATTTTGTAAAAGTAATTTTAATCTTTTGCTTGTTTGTATGTATAATGTTTGCATATTAAATTTTTTTTTTTATAAACAAAGTTATCAAGACTTACCCCATCATTCCTTATCACGAAACGGGGCCCGAACGACAAAAAAGAAACGATCAGCAATACTTTCTTGCATTAAAAAATCTATTACTTATCGTGTCTTGCCTCTCGTTGGTGTGCTTTTTCGTGATACAGAATGAAGGGATTATAGTCCGAGAGGTGGTAGACATTTTAGGGCACGTGTTTGAGGCACTCTAAAAACTTGTATAATACTTTCTTTGTGATATCTAAATTCAGCACCGCAGACCTGGCTGAGGGGTTGTGGGACCTAAACAACATTTTTAGGTCCCACATTCCAACAAACAAGAAAAATCTTTCACGCAAAAAATATTCTTGAGGCATTTTGAAACTTTTATACTTTTAAATTTAGTATTTGAAGATTGATTGCAAAAATAAACAAGCCATATTGTTAAGGTAAGGGCCTAAAACCTTACCGGGTGTTTGTAAAATTATATTTAAAAAAAATCGAAAAAAATATATTTGAGTCACATTGAAATTTTAACTGCATATAATTTTTAACTAAAAATAAATATTTTCAAAAAGACAGGTCATTTCGGTGGGACATTCTATCTGCCAGGTGATCGAGAATGTTAGGAATTTATCGACCTTGTTTACTTACTTAAATTTAATTTTATTGAAATTCTTAATTAACTTTACTTAAATTTCATTAGTTCTCACAAAATGTATCAAATTAAAAAATCAAATGAACCCAAATAAAAAATAACAAAATAAAATTTAGTTCAATTAACTAATAATATACGTAAAATGATAATATATTTTTCATTCAGCGTTAGAATTTCTTAGTGCTTCATCTTCAGCGAACTCTTCATTAGAGCTTGAATAATCGATTTCTTCTTCGGAACCTTCTCAATTATATATGAATAGTAATGCAAGTTTATTAAATAAATAAAATGAAAATGCGGTTATGAAAAAAAAAAAAAAATAAAAGCTCTCCTGATGTATCAATTTCGTCGGTATTATCGAATTTTTTACTAAAAATAACATCAAATACTAAATTCGGGATGCAATATCCATTTCTATCAGGTGTTAACACGTTAACTGCCATGAGGCACATACGGTGTGCCTCAATAAAATGTCCACGTAGGCTCTGATGCACAGCGTATGTGCCTCAGTATTTGATTACACATTATAGTTCATGGTTTAAAATTAGTACCTCGAAATGCAAATATGTAAACATAGTTCAATTCCGCATGGCCTGGCATACCTAAACCTATCTTTAGCGCACAATTTTTATACCCCCACGATTAAAAAAAAACTTTAATTTTCTCGCTCCGTTTGTAACGCCCATAAGGAGCGTGGTAGGTATAGAAAAGTGTATATATTCTTGATCAGCATCATCACCGGAGTCGATTTAGCCATGCCTATCTGTCCGTCATCCACAGTAAACATACAGTAAACGTATACGTGAGGTACATATGTTGTGCCTCAATAAAATATTTCAAAATTTCACAAATATATATAAAAAAAAAAACATTTTCTGATATTTTGTTCGGATTTTCTGATACCAAATACACTAGATCTGTAAAAAAAAAAGAAATGGCCCGGAGGACCCGATATTTTTTTTTTGAATGGTGGCAGTTAAAGTGTTAAAGATGTGGAAAAACGGATATATGCATTTCGCCAAATGATAGTTATGTATTGCGATCTTAAGAGGTGCTGATCTCATTCGGCTTAACACGGAGACAAAGTAGAGGGATCACAATTTTTTAAAAGGCAAATTCAAAGACAAATATTCTTATTAAAACTTGTGAAAGAGATGTTCTAATAATTATTCTTGGAAACATGGATCACCTTCAAAGCGACGACCTTAAGATTTTAATGGAATATGGTACAGTACACTCTCACAAATTAGAACTCTCACAAACTCGAACTGTCCAGAAATTAGAACCTGCTATTCCAATATTAAACGCTATGAAATTAGAACCTGGTTCTAATTTCTGAATGTTTCTTTATTAATTAAATTCATAAGTGATCTTTGCTCATTGATATATATATAAAAAGGGGAACAATATGAGTTATATGTTAAAAAAAAAAATTAAGCATTAATATATAACAATTCTTTTGCGTTAACATACAGTTTTTTAACAAGTTTCATTCTTTTCTTTTAAATTTCTGTGAAAAAAAAGTCCAGAAATTAGAACATTTCAGAAATTAGAGCCACCCGTGGAACAAAGTGGTTCTAGTTTGTGAGAGTCTACTGTACTGGAAATTCAAATAGATATATCAACATAACAAAATTACACATTGAAATAAGGGCCATCTTAATGCACGCCCTGTTATAGGCGTGCACTAACAGGGTGCGATTGTAATCCATAATTTTTTTTAAAAAGGAACGATAAGACCGTTGAAAATATTAATGAAAGTTCTAAATTATTAAACGGCATTAAATCTTGGAATTGCCCACATAACCGATTCAGAAGATAAAATTATTCAAACTCTCGAAAAATTTGTTTGTGAAATTTATGGATTTAAGAATTTCACAAATATAAACACAGCAGGATTTAAAAAATTTTGTAATATTTACAAAGCTAATAAGAAAGAAGAGCCTTTTAAAAAATCATTTAAAAATTTTGATCCCTCTACTTTGCCTCCGTGTTAAGCCGAATTAGATCAGCACCTTTTAAGATCACAATACATACATAACTATCATTTGACGAAATGCATATATCCGTTGTTCCACATCTTTTATACCTGATAGAAATGGAAGGAAACGATCTGCTGATACACTTCAATTTCAATGACTTGACGGAGATTGCATCCCAAATTTAGTATTTGATGTTATTTTTAATAAAAAACTGGATACTACCGACGAAAATGATAAATTAGGTGAGCTTTTAATTTTTTTTTTCATAATCGCATTTTTCATTACTATTCATATGTAATTCAGAAGGTTCCGCAGAAGAAATCGACTATTCAAGCTCTAATTAAGAGTTCGCTGAAGATGATGAACTAAGAAATTCTGAAATGAAATGAATTTCTAAGCAGTGTTTGAAATTGCTTGACTATTTTCAATGCATATGCAATTGCTTCGCTATGACTACGAAAAAGGAATCAGCGAAAGTAAGCAGCAAATGCGAAAAAATAATAACAGATACTTTTGCTTCAGCTTACTGCGCAGTAGGTTTTTGCTTAAGCAGTTTACTGTATGAAACTGTATGCTTCGAAAGCAATTGCAGCAACTGCCAGCAGTTAGCTGTTGTTTTGGTTTGCTTTGCTTTGGCTTTAGTTTTCTGTCGATCAAGTTCTTGCAGTCGAAATTCGAATTTTTTTGCTGTGCTTGATGAGCAAGCAATAAGACCATGGCTGTCGTTTGCTGCTTCAGTCATTCAGTTAAGCATTCGAATTGCTTGCTGAAAAATAGCAACAGCACAAAAATCTTTGCTTTGCTTACAATTTTTCAAAAAACAAAAAATTTCGTTTTCAAATTCTTACTCATAAGTAATTCTTATTACTCAATAATTTCGATGCAAATTACTCCGTTGTTTTTGAATATATTTCGTTAAATTTTTTTTATTGAAAAATTCAATTAAAGTACATATTAAAAACCATTTGAAGAGTACCATTAGCTTAGCGTATATATTTTTAATCTTTAGTCACTTGAGTGACTAAATCAACTTACAAGGAAAGGTCCCCAAGTGTCAGACGCCGATTTGAATGATTTTCGGATATGTGTTAGAGGATGAAATTCTAAGGTTGACGTATTTTTTTATATGTGCTCAATCGAATGTTTAGGGTTTAAAAACGGCGTTTCAAAATTAGCAAAAATTTGATTTTTTTGCCATAACTCTGCTATTTGCCATAAAAACACATACCAATTTGGTACCAAACGAAAGGTATTAAAAAGACGCAAATAACGGTTCCCAATTCGTTGATCTTATAGTTGTTGCAATTTTCTACAGTTTTTAGTCGATATCATGGGAGGCACGTAGACTCAATTATTTCATATTAATTTATGTTTGAGCACAAACAATTTTGAAAGTTACATTTTTTTTTTATTTTTTTAAATTTTTAAGTTACAAAAACTTGAATGAAATGAATTTTTTTTTCTTAACATTTACTAATAACTTAGCATTTTGTTTGTTTTAACAGATAAAGTACACAATATGGGTATCAAAATATTTGGTTTTTGACGATCTTTTCGAATATGTAGATAAATTATCATAAAAGCTAATAATTAGTAGGGTTTCCATATAAAATGATATGTTATGTTCATGGTGCACATTATCGTAGTGTATTTATGATTTTTTAAATATATTTCATTATTGCGAATCGTAATTTTTAATTATTTGCCAACTAAATATCTCAAAAAGTATAATACAATATGTTGGATTTTTATCTATTAATTCTTCCGTTTAAATAAAAACGCGTCCGATTGTTTTAACCGTTTATTTCGAATTGACAAACTCGACATAAAAAGAAAAGAACAAAAAGGATTAGAAAATATGAGAAATGCGTATTGCCTACTTTACATTTCATATGAGTATTGCTTTTTAATTTGTTTTCAACACAATAAAAGTTACGAAATTTTTTTGTTTTTTGTTTTTAAACTTACAAAATGAGCAAGGGGATACCGTTTTGTGAAGCGAATATAAAAGCATTTTTTTATTGTTATGCTTAAATATTGAATTTCGTGATGATAGCTTGAAAATTACGACTGTAATCGTGACGACAGACGGACAGACAGACGGACATGGCTAAATTGACTCGGGTGGTGATGCTGATCAGTAATATATATACCTACCACGCCTCCTTATGGGCGTTACAAACGGAGTGACAAAAATAATATACCCCATTTATGTTTTTTAAACGTGGTGGTATAAAAATTGTCTTGGAATCAAACAGTATGAAAATTTATAATTTTTTTTTTCGTACATGTCCAAAAACGCAACCATCAGGGACACCGTACGCAACCGAAATTTCAATTTTTATAATTTTTGTTTAAAATTTTCAACTAATTTAAAATAAAATATTGAATTCTGTACTATTTGCACTTTTTATACAAATAAAATTTCATAAATTTCATCCTCTAACACATATCCGAAAATCATTCAAATCGGCGTCTGACACTTGGGGACCTTTCCTTGTAAGATGATTTAGTCACTCAAGTGACTAAAGATTAAAAATATATACGCTAAGCTAATGGTACTCTTCAAATGGTTTTTAATATGTACTTTAATTGAATTTTTCAATAAAAAAAATTTAACGAAATATATTCAAAAACAACGGAGTAATTTGCATCGAAATTATTGAGTAATAAGAATTACTTATGAGTAAGAATTTGAAAACGAAATTTTTTGTTTTTTGAAAAATTGTAAGCAAAGCAAAGATTTTTGTGCTGTTGCTATTTTTAAGCAAGCAATTCAAACACTGTTTCTAAGAAATTCTAAGAAATTCTGAAATTCTGAAAATGGGCCAAATCGGTTAAAAACTATGCGTACCTCCCATACGAAGTGACTTTATCAAAACGGTGAAATCTCTTCGAATTCCACAAAAATTAATATATGGACTTGAAATATGAGTTTTGATATTCAATATACACTCTGAGTATCAAATTCAAGCAAATCGGATGAAAACCACGAATACCTCCCATACAAAATGACTATGAAAAAACAAAAGCGAATATTTTCTGTTAAAACTATGACGAAAATGTTTTTACAAGTAAACATTTTATGGATTGCTTAAGACTTTGGATATATTTTGGTTCGGCCGTGAGGGTATTTTAACTTCGATCAAAGTCGAAGATCATTTCTTACCAGTTATACCCCCACGTTTAAATAACGTAAAATGGGTATATTACTTTTGTCACTCCGTTTGTAACGCCCATAAGGAGGCGTGGCAGGTACAGAAAATTATATATATTCTTGATTAGCATTACCACCCGAGTCGATTTAGCCATGTCCGTCTGTCTGTCCGTCTAGCTGTCTGTCTGTCCGTCTGTCTGTCTGTCTGTGATCACGATTACAGCCGTTACTTTTCAAGGTATTATCACGAAATTCGATATTTATCTAAAAAATAAAGGTCAAGTTCAAAAATGAGTCAAATTGGAAACCACACCCACCTCCCATACAAAGTGACTTTATCAAAAAACAAAAGCGAATATTTCGTGTTAAAACTATGACGAAAATATTTGTACAAATCAGGGACCGAAAATAATTGTTATTTTTTATTTCACAACAGAAAAAGTTGGGTAATTTAAATCCATAAAAATATGCGTTATGAATAACTTTTATTTTTAAGAAAAATTTTTTTTGGTTGCCGCATAACTTTTATTTTTGAGGAATAAATTTTTAGGTTGACTAATAACAGTTATTTTCTGAAATGAGATTTTTTCGGTTGTTCGTATTAAAAATTAAAAAAAAGTTGACTTTTTGTTTTGGGACCTCTCAGCCGTCCCATATTGCCAAACCACCTTTTACTGCCCACAAATCAATAAAAATTGTATATTTCAGGCGGTTTTAGTTGTATTGCACTGATGTTTGGTAATTTAGTTCGTATGGCTTACCAGTAAGCCAGTAAGTGAAGGCTAGTTATATACGGTGAAATAGATTTCAAGTAGGCTTGTGCAGTTCTCTGCTCTGCACCTTTTACAAAGTGCCATTTTGTGAAGCAGTGTTATTTGTTATAACTTTTCGATTCATTTTTCTTAGAACAATCTTTCCCGTCATACCGATCTTGCTGCGGTTCGTAGTCCGGAAACTTCAATTCCCAGTTTTCTCATTGATGAGTCCTCAAATCGGGAAGGGTCTTCGGATGAAGATGTAGATGACGACGCAAGGAAGGTGAAAGCTGCGTATACTGAAATTGAGAATTTCAAGCCACGATGTATAGGCATTGACGCTGACCTTCTCGAATATTGGAGTAAGCAGAAATATGCATCACCCTTTTATGGCAATTATATTGCATTGTCCATGCAATACCTGCAACTCAAGTTACTGTGGAGCGATCTTTCTCAGCTTTAAAGCTTATTTTAAGTGATCTCCGCAATATTTCAGAAGAAACTTTGAAACAAATAATGTTTGTAAAACTGTATTGAAAGATAAATATATTACAAAAATAATAAAAAAACTAAAAGCGAAACTTTTTATTGATATTTGACACTAATAACCTAAAAGATCTCATTCTAGAAAATAACTGTTATCAGTCAACCTAAAAATTTATTCCTCAAAAATAAAAGTTATGCGACAACCAAAAAAAATGTTTCTTAAAAATAACAGTTATTTATAACTGAAATGCATTTTAATCATTTTTAATCATTAATTTTAACCAATTCAATAAAAGTTGCATAACAGCTATGTCCCTGGTACAAATAAACATTTTATGGATTGCTTAAGATTTTGGATATACTTTGGTTCGGCCGTGGGGGTATTTTAACTGGTATTTTAACTTCAGCCAAGTCGAAGATAATTTCTTAGTACTAGTTTTGTCTTATTATTGTGTGTTTTATATTTGCTTAATTCTAACAATTATTCATTGACATAGCTAACAAATGCAATATTGACATTTATTCCCCAACGCGGATAAAGAAGTTTCACTTAAAAAAAAAAGACTGAATATCATTTCACTTTCACAGAACAGAACATAAAATATAATAGTTTATAGTAACTCTAATATTTTGTTTGGTCATTCAAAACTGTTTCGCAAATAACCACAAATATAGCAGAAATTGTTTATTTAATTAAAATGTATAAAGTAGCCTCTTAATAGTCATAGCAGCCGCAGATAATAGACGATTTTATCGTATTGTGCCGAGACAAAGACGGGACGTAGAAACAACCATTTCTATGGCGATTAAAATAATTCGTAGATAATTATCTCGCCAGTTTTGGTATGGATTAAATTTTTCAAGATTTATGGCGTTTCTTTACCACTCATCATTATATATTCAAAGTGTTTTATTTATTTTTAAATATCGTAGATCATTATCATAACATTTTTCGTGTTTTATGTTGATAGAACATATTAAATATTATTTATTGTTTTTTATATGAATTTCGAATTCAAAGAAATATAAATATGAAAAATTGTATGCAAAAATTAAAATAAACAAAACAAGAATTTATCGGTGTTCTGCTTTGAGCTGCATATGGAATTTTTTTGTTACTTGTTTCGATGCTACTCGTACAAATTAGCAAACCAAACAATGGAGTTTTTAACAAAAATATAATAGTATAAATATGGAAACTTTAAATTGAAATATCATCAGTAAATCTTCAGATTTAACAACGAGCACACACAGTAAAAACATGAAGTTCTTTGTAAGTTATATTTGATATAATAAAAAAAAACATGAATTTTTTACAACTGAAGTTTTCTTTTAACACCTAGATTGCTTTCGCTTGCCTTTTGGCTTTAGCCTATGCCAATGAAAATGCCAACGTGATACGCAACGATGCTGAGGTCAATCCGGATAGCTTCAAGTATGCCTACGAATTGGACAATAGCGTTAAGGCTCAACAAGAGGGCGCATTCAAGGAGAAGGATAACTGGGTCGTTAGCGGTGCCTTCGAATACGACTCACCCGAACATGATCACATTCAGTTGAGCTACACCGCTGATGATACTGGCTATCATCCCGATCCCAACAGCCCACTTTTGCCAACACCTCACCCAATTCCAGAACATATACTCAAGGCCATCGCATATATTCAAGCTCATCCAGACAAGAATCTTAACTAACTTACTTATTTAGAAGATGTATTACTTTTTTACTGCCGAGTATGATATTGATGAATAAACTTATGAAACAAAACAAAAACCAACTTTATTTTCCAAAAAGTATTCAGGCTATGAAAAAAAAAACATTGTGCTCTTTACTCTGTTCCGATAACTGCACTGCGTCGATAGAAAACATTGAAGTGGTTTGTGTTTTTGCTAAGATTGATTATTGTTACACTTGCAGAATAGTTTAGCCTAAAAGTATGCAATTGTATGTGGTACCATTTATTGTGACACAATAAGAAAGGGAAAAAGTTAAATAGAGTCAACAAAAGATTAGTCGTATTTTAGGTTGTGATCTGGATAGTCGTGTTTCGTCAATAGGTGTTTGCTTGTTTATCGATGGCATTGTAATGGCCGGATAATGTCGTGCATGGTTTTGTTTCGAAGCGTGCTGTCTAGGTTAGGCTTTCAACTACGACTCGAGTGTGCAAGCTTGAAGTGTGCGAAGTTCAGCTGCGATCAAGTGAAAATTCTTGAAATCGTTCCTTGTTATTATGGGTGTATAAGTCTAGCAATTGCAATAGCAGGTGAGTGCATTACTCCTTTCGCATAAGCCAGGCTGTTCAAACCCTTTTGGTTTTGAAAAGTGAGTGATAACGACGTGTTTGAGTATTTCTAACTTAGCTCCTGGGGACAAATACTGGCTTTCTTTGAAGCGAGTTAAATCCTTGCTTTTACCTCATTCTCGAGTTAAACGTACCGTCTTCTTACATCGTGATGCTGTTAATTTAA
Source organism: Pherbina coryleti (assembly GCA_943735915.1). Classification (NCBI taxonomy): domain Eukaryota; kingdom Metazoa; phylum Arthropoda; class Insecta; order Diptera; family Sciomyzidae; genus Pherbina; species Pherbina coryleti. The sequence goes on along the minus strand of OX030950.1, from coordinate 16,353,765 downwards.
ATTTAATTATATTTTGCATACGTATAAAAACCTAAAAAAAATTATTGGTTTTCTTTGTTTGACTTGGGTCAAGTCAATAGGAAGCCACAAACTTCAAGTAATCACAGACAAGTTTTAAGAGCAGCTAGTTCGTTTGTTGGCGGACTTTGTTTTGAAATTTGGTGTTTGGTAAGTTTAAGTTGATTTATTAAATAAAATTATTTATTTTTGTTTTTTAGAATATGCTAATTCACTCAATGGCGAATGACGTCAGTGCTCAACACATGTCTACGAATTAAGCAGACAAATGGATGATTAACGGTAATATACGTCTTGTTCGAAAGAGATCGAAAGAATGGACAATCATCATTGCAAGAGCCTATCCACAGTGCTCCGGCTAGTATTGCTGCTCTTCCAGCACCATCATTTATTCAATTGACAGATGATGGTTGGCATATTTGGTATAAGACCCCAATATACAATGCGTACTTTAAATACATCAATTGTTATTACTTAAAACATTTTTTGGTGGCGGAGTTTTTTTTTCATAACTATTTTACTTCTCATTAGACTGTACAATGGAGAATATATCGCTAAGGGAAATAATGCATATTAACAATATCCACGCCTGAGTATAAATTTTATATAAATATTTACGTGGATAAATAAAATATTTTCCTTACAACCCGTTTTTTTCCCGTATTTAAATTTTATTTATACCACACACGTACACACGTATTTCATACAAGCAAGCAGCAACAGCATCGCACACGTACACACATATTCCGACAAGCAGCAACAGCATCGCACTCTGTTCCTGCAGTTTATTTCTTGCAGTTGCAGGTTTCCTATAGTTCTCGTTTAGTTTTTGTTGCAAGGGTAATATAGCCTGGATGTTTGGCCAATATGATTTGTGAGTGCGATGGCTGGTCGCTTAATGAAATGATGTAGGGGTGGAGTGACAACTCAATATTTTCTGACGGATGTCTTACACCGGTTTATCTGCATATTTTGCTTCTTATAAATTCTAATTCGTATTGAATTTAAATATGTTGTTTTTTAAATTCCATATTTTTATAAAAATTTTTTTTAAATTTAATATTAATATTTTGTATACGGCCTCTAATTATTTATATTGAAAACAATTTTTTTCGAGCTCTAGGCCAAGCATGTTGTCAACAAGACAACATGAAGAACAAAGAAGGCAACAACCAACAACAACAACAATGGCTCTGTATAGAGCAAATCACACAGCTTGACTATACAGACTGTTTCATTGGCCGCTACACCAACTCATCAGTAGCCTTTGTATGACTTTGATAGTCTGATAGCAGTAAACCGCTGTGATCGAATTTCGAAGATGAATCAAGGCTATGCCTAAAAAAGTATGTTACGATCTAGGTTGTTAACCTTAGTACAGTATGCATCAAAAAGTAGATAAGAACTCAGTTACAAAAATTCCAGCGTTCTCTGCCAAAAACAAAAATTCCGGGTAACTTTCTCGGCATATTGGCAGTATATGTAGAACCTAAGTAGCTTGAGTGGATCACAGTGTAAAGTCATACAAAGGCTACTGATGAGTTGGTGTAGCGGCCAATGAAACAGTCTGTATAGTCAAGCTGTGTGATTTGTTCTATACAGAGCCATTGTTGTTGTTGTTGGTTGTTGCCTTCTTTGTTCTTCATGTTGTCTTGTTGACAACATGCTTGGCCTAGAGCTCGAAAAAAATTGTTTCAATATTTTTTTTAAATGCTATAGTTTTACTTTCGAATATTAAATATTTGAAAGATATTTTAAAAAAATTCGTGCATAATTTTAATATATATTTTATTAATTTTATTTAAATATTGTATTTAATTAAAAAAGTATTTAAATAAATTTTTAATATTTAAGTAGTCGATTTATGCAAATGCGTTATTGGTGCAAAATTGACTCGGTTTTTGGATAAATTGAAAAAGTTTTTGGATAAATTTAATATTTTTTCTCTTAGTGTTGAATAAAATTCAATACATGCAAAGTTATAAATATGATTGTTTTATTTAAGAACTTCTCGAGTTTTTTTAACATGACACATTTATTGATTTTGTTTTATTTGTTTATCTTTTGTCAAAACAGAATGTACAACTTTGCAAACTAATAAAGCTTTAATTTAAGCCTACAATATAAGCGTACGGTGGCTCTGTACGGTGACACTGATAATACTAGTATAATGCAAAAGGCTTATCACCGGGTATAGGCACCACAACATTTAAAGCTTCTGTGTTGTTTCTGTGTTTATCTTTTGCGTTTCGTGTTGCTACATAAGCCTAAGCTCTCAATGGTCCGCAGCTGGCTCCGAAGCTTGCTCCGTGCCCAAAGCTGTTAATCACGTATCTACGAACTTAGGCAAACTTAAGATCTACTGAACCATTTTCAATTATCCTCCCAATAATGTTAATTTCAATAACTAAAACACAGTGATATCTTTTTGAACGTTACGTTTTTCCGCTCAAGTTTCCATATAAGATGAAAAAGTAATTTTTCAAATTGCATAGGCATTGCATGGGATTGCTAAAGGTTATTAAAAGTTATTTAAGATTAGTAAAGGTTACTAAATGTAAATAAAGATGAATTTTTTGAATTTATGACAAATATATAAAAAGAAATACTGGGGGGGGGGGGGATGAAGAGGGAGCTCGTACAGCAACAGAACTGCAAATTTGTTACATGGACTAAAAGCTCACTATGTATAGGTGCTTAGGTAAAAAAGTATACGCAAGTTAAACCTGGTTTAAGCCTCAAGACAAAAAAAAAAAAAACAAAAAACGGAGTTGCATGAAATTATAATTCAGTGAGTATATGCGTTACAGTAAATGTTATAAAACTGAAATGAAGTTTTTGTATTAAGCATTACGGCAAAATAAAAAAATTACGTTATGACATTTATGCAACACATGTGCAATATTGTTGCATATTCGTAAATAGGGTATCATTGGAAAAGTTTTCGTCTATGGTAGAGTTGGACAAAAGGCACACATTACGCGATTTTTAGAGGTTTTTTTGAACCATTCTAGCTAGCTCGGACAACTTTTTTTTGTAAGGCGCCTTAATATATATGCAAAACAAAAATTCTTTTGAAAAACAATTTTATAAATGCAGCTGAAGACCCTGACCTGATTGGCATACAAATAACATCGTTTTTTGTAGATGAGTCCAATAAAAATAACCCCTTTTTTTAGAAACCATCCTCTAAATATGAAGAATATGCAACACTTGCTTTTCTTAAGATCATGATCTCGCTCTCACACTTTCTATAAATCCACGCTCTTCGTTCTCTCTCAGTTTTCCGTTCCACTTTCCGAATCACACCCGAATTCGTCCAGCGGCCGAGAGTGTCTGCTTTAGCGCAGAATGTGCGCAAAATGTGCCCGTCCCTAGTTTAACCCTTTCGGCCCCCATCCTAAGCCAACTGTTATAAAAATATGTTTTCATGATTTCCATGGTTATAGGACCTGAATTAAGGATTTTTAAAGATTTCAGACTTGCTTATAGCCAACTTTGGGTAGTTGAGGAAGTATTTCATTTCAAGTATTGAAAATTGAGAACAAGTCTACGAAAACAAGTTTTTTACTTTTTATTAATTCTTCAACAATCTTTTCTTTTGCAGTATAATTAATATCTCATGTATGATACGATAGAAAACAATTCTTATATTTGTGGCAAAATAGGTGGACACCACATTTCACAGATTTAGATAGATGTGTTCTTTTCTCCCCATACAACCCAAAAATGTACCGTTTTCATCATACCTCTTCGAATTTGGCGGATCATAAGCAACTTTACAGCGCTTGAAACTGGAAGTTGGTGTAAATGAAGCCCAAGATGACGGTTTTGAATATATTTCCTATTGTTCCAAAATATTTCCGCTAGGTCGTCCTCTTTTCCTTTGTACTGAGCTCGAGAAGGGTGGTGCAGCATTTAGCAACTCATTTGCTATTTCCGTTTGAAATTTTAGTAGTGGCATATGCTTTGAGTTCGGCTCGACCATTTTGAGGTTCTTGCGGTACAGAAGCCAGGAATTGGTTACTGCTGCTCCCAAAGACCAGTAAAATATTCACATGTACTATTTAACAGATCGATGATTGATTTTATAGAGCTCCATTAGCATGTCAGAGAGATCAACCCCTCCCATGTGCTTGTTGTATTTTGATACAAAAGCTGGTCGCGTGGCATCAATAAATTGTTTTTCCTTTGCACTCCAACGACGGCAAGTTCCGATTGTTTCATCTCCAACAAATGTAGATAACAACTGCACCGTTTTGTTATCCAACCAACGAACTGCAACAACTCCATGGTTGACTTCGCACTTCATATCGTAAGATCCTCTGCCAAGCTTTTTTAAATCAGATTCGGTTTTAAATTCGCAACTGCCCATTCGGTTTTTTTTGACAGTGCCAATGCAAAATATACCCATATCTTTCAAGGATACAATAAGACTTACCGAGGTAAACCAGTTATCGAAATACAGTTTAAAGTTTTAAAATTTCGGAACCGAGGATACCAAATACAAGACGATGTCAGATGACATTCCAAGCCCACATGAGGGGCAAGTTCCCTCACCAACATAGAGGGTGAAGTCACATAAATATAATACCCGATAAACCTGCTCGCGTAAACATTTTCATAACATGATGAATTGTGTTGTGTATGTTATTAAGTTTGTACACAATTGACCGAGAACCGGACCTACATGTTTAACCCCAACTCCGAACGGCGATGAACGGAATGTTCTTGTTATTAAGAAGTTTTACATGGTATTTTGATTACTCTCTGAGGTTTGCCATTGTCTGCAGAGAGGTGGCGGCCGTACAGAAAAATAATTTTAATTCAAATAATTTTCTGTCGCTGCTGGGATTCGAACCCAGGTCTCCAAGTTCGTTGACATAGCGGCCATGCACTTTAACCAACTACGCCACGGACGCAACTTTATGGGTTTTAGCGGGATTACATTGCTTCAAAGCTGATCTTCCTAAAAATTTTGTATTTCAAATTAAAAATTTAGTCAAATTCCTTTTTGATATCGTGAAAATAGAAACTTACCTTTGTATGCTATTACTTTCTCATCAATACTTTTGTGTTCTTCTTGAGGAAGACTGTTGAATTTGTTTTTGAGTATCAATAAAATTTAACGTATTTTGTACAGCTTATCATAGTTAGCACCACCTTGTTTGGGTTGCTTCGGTTTGTCCGATAAATGGAGAAAGTTTTTTATTTTTTCAAATTTCTTTCATGGTAGCGAATCGGTTACTGAAGACAACTTTGGCTCTTGGGACCACACCATTTTGAAATTGGGAAGTTTCATCACACTCAAATACAACAAGACCCCAAAGTACCGACAAATGTCTTCTTTAGTGTATTTGTGTTGAGAACCTGACTCTTGAAGTGCATATAATCTCTTTTACCATTTCTTTTCTTTTCAAATGACCATTTTCTTTTCAAATGAAATTTATTGAAGAAACTGAGAAGCTTATTATAGATCATACAAATAGCAAAAAAGACTTAGTTTTGTGGAAAATATTTTCGAAAAGCATGAAAAAAAATAATGTTTCCCAAATTTTGTTCCATAAGCACCACAAACATTTTCTAAATAAATTTTTTAAAAAAATTTTAATTGTTGCACAGATCTTGACTTTTACAGATTGAAATTAGTCGACGAGTTATAGCCAAAAAACCATATAAACAATATGCTGAAAATCGGTATTTGACTGCAAATTTCGAAAGTCGATTAAAAAAAAATTCGAACTAACATAAACAAACGCCGCGATACGGGTCTTCTAATTTAGCCTCTATTTTGACCCCTCACTCTCAGAATCGACCTAACTTTTGCTAACCTGAATTTGTTCCACAGTGTTATGAACAAACCAAGGTGAACAAACGCTGCTTGTTGTGTTTGACAGCACTTCTATTGCTTCTTTATTTTAATTTTTTTATGTTCTTCTTGTTTTCTATTTCGTTTATTGACAAAACTTTTTTATCAAAGAATATACCTGAACAGGGGGGCTTTAAGAAAGGGCCGGAGAGGGTTAATATGTGTGACCCCCATTACTTTTGCAAAAGGAAGATTTTTCCCTTGGATGGACCACTCCTTATGGGGGCTCCTATAAAAATTTTATGATTTTTGTATATTTATTCCCTACACCTGAACAGGTGGTCCTTAAGGGAGGGCTGGAGAGGGAGATATGTAGAATTGTGTATCAAAAACATAAAGATATTAGGAAAATAAATGCAATATAGAAATATACTCTGTGTACTCTTTTGTTGCTCCCACAGTTTGAAATATAATTTAAAATGTTCTATATTACAACTTTGTTACTTAGCAGCAGTCAGTGTTTGTCTTTTTGTTTAAGGTTGATGTTTTCAATATCAGTATCAATATCAAAGACATTCTCCATATGCGGGGAATTTTTTGGCAATATCTATATATTAATACGCAAACAAAAAAGTTTGTGTTCCCTTTTTTCTGTGCTACCTTCAACATATTCACATAATACTTATATCAATGGATAGGTATTTTCGAGAAGATTTGCACAATATAGTTTTTATTCGAATATGTTGTCATTAAGATAGGTAAAACTGAGCAAATGTAAAATGCTTTTTTTACCAATCAGACAATGAGAACCTACAAAGCGACAAAGCTCTCTTGAACATCGCTGCTGTAGCTTACAGAAGCAAGAGTAGAATGCAGGAGGTACGCAAATACTTGAAAAGAGCTGAGTTTGGTTGTTGTTGCTTTCTCTTAATTTCTCTCAGCGTTAAAAAAAAAAACAGTTAAACTGCTGCTTGCTTCATATAACACCTGACGCCAAGCCCGTGATACAATTATAAGGTAGGCCCAATTCGGAGATAAAAAAAAAACGAAAAAGCAAAGCAAAGCAAAGAAAATCAAAACATTGGCGTAGGTATAATGTCACTTTTGACAATTAACGTGTATTCGTTCAGCCATTGGGATGTATAATTTACCTTAAGCAGTATAAATCTGGGTATTGGGTATTGAGTACCCAGATTTTATATGGAATAATGTAAGAAAAGTAAGCAAAAACTCTAAAAATTTACCAAAATAAGCCATGTTTTTAGATAAAATGCAGAATTAATTGTATGTTAGCTTTCAACAAAGCAAATAAAAGTTTACATTTTACATAATTTTCATTCGACTACTTTATTCGATTTTTCAGTAACCAATTTATTTGTATCGCTATGTATTGTATTTTCACATTATACCTACGCCTTTGTTATTGTTTTGTTGTTGATTTGTAGTCATAGAGAGCGTGTTTTTGCTGGGCCTACCTTATAATTGTATCATGGTCAAGCCCAAGAATGATAGAAACCATGGTATAATAATACATGGTAGCATTGACAACTGCTTATTTTCTCTTCAACAGGAAAACATAAACTGTCAAAAACAGCTTTTTGTGCAAATACATCAGCAGCTGCTGTGGTTGTTGTTTTTTTTTCACTTCAACGTTTTCAACATTGCTTGTGTTTTGAATGGCGGATTGTGAGCGCTCTCTTTTTGAGTATATTTTTTGACAGTATATGATTTCCCAAGCAACTGTCAATGCTACCTTGTATTATTATACCATGGATAGAAACTAGATTACGCGTTCCGCAAATGAGAGAGAGAGAGAACATGACGTCACAAGCGATATTGTCAGACTTTGGAATAATTTTACTCCCACAACCGCGGCTAAATAATTTTTTTTTATTTTTATAATATGTATATGGACCTCCTTAATTCATTGGTATAATAAAATTTTGTCAGTTTAAAATAGTTTAGGAGATAAAAATCTTGAAAGTTTAAAAAAATTCATATTTTTCGTATACGAAAATATTCATATTTTTATACAGAAGAGTAGATATTTTCAACATTACTTTTTCGAAAGAATTTATTTTCAATTTCGTAAATTTGCCTGAAAGATCGCACATTTGCATACGTTTGTATCAAGCAAAAGTACTGTGTGACGTCATGCACTCAGTTGAGAAAAAGAGCATTAGATAACGGGACTGCGGAACGCGTAATCTTGTTTTTATCATTCTTGGGCCAAGCCATTGATAATTGTTTCTTTTGTTCAATAATTGGTGTATTATTTCGAGATGACACTTGAATAAATTTTTGCTATTGACGCATATATGCTTCCTTTTTTGTCCTTTACCACTTTTTTCCTCATAGCGCCAAGGTAAGCATTAAGAATTTCCATGCAAATTAATAACAATTCATTATGTGAAAACAACTTGAGCTTCGTTACCTTACATATACAGATGGCCGAATTTCGGCCACAGGCGATACTAGTTATAATTACTCCATGTATGAACCATGCAGTTGAAAAGCTACTGTGTCCATACTACGAGTATATATTAATTATTTAATTCTGCGTAACACTATGTAAAAAACGTACGAAGCGTTTCACGGCGAAGTGTTTCATCGGCGAATTGATTAATCGGTTTTACTCCCCATCGCGGCTAAAGAAGTTTCACTTAAAATATATTATTTTTTTATTTCAAATATAATTTATTTCAAATATTGAAATAAGCATTTTCAACGCTTTATTTAAAAAACTTTATTTTTTAATTCAATAAATTTTTCCCCTTTAAATCTAGTCTCCATGAGCATTATGATTTGGTGAAACCTTTCACCATGCTCATACACGTATCTTAAGTCCATTTTCAACACACCCACGATTTTAAAAAAAACTATATAGCAACACTCGCAAGGACTCCAAAATTCATTCAAATTTGATAGTGTTTGAAAAGATTTGTGCGTCTTTTGAAAAGGGTTATACACACTTTTATATATAGAATATCAAACGGTGGCGTCCGTGGCGTAGTTGGTTAAAGTGCGTGGCCGCTATGTCAACGAAACCCGGAAACCTGGAAACCCGGGTTCGAACACCAGCAGCGACAGAAAATTATTTGAATTAAAATAATTTTTCTGTACGGCCGCCACCTCTCTGCAGACAATGGCAAACCTCAGAGAGTAATAAAAATGCCATGTAAAGCTTCTTGAGAACGAGAACATTCTGTTCATCGCCGTTCGGAGTCGGCGTTAAACATGTAGGTCCGAGCCTCGGTCAATTGTGTACAAACTTAATAACACGCACAACACAATTGATCATGAGAAGCTAGGTCAAAGTCCTTTCAAGGGCTGAAATGGCCAGTTATTTTTTTTTTTTTTTTTATATCAATCGGTTTTACTGTCGTTATGATGTGTATTATATATGTGTTGTATATGTTGATTAGGCTAAAAAATTTAAAAGCTTTTCTCAAATTGGTTGTTTTAAATCTAATTTTTTCTAATTAAAATTTTTTGTTAATTTTATCAATTTTAAATTAAAAAGAAATGGATGAAAATCACCTAACGATCTAATTTATTAATATTTCATAAACATTATTATAATGACGTGCAATTTCATTGATCAATATGAGCGTTATTTCGAAAGATGAACTCTCAGTTTGAAATCAGATAAAGCACACATACTTCTCATTAAAAATTTTTACATCGAATAAAATAAAATAAAATAGCTTCAACTTCTGCAGAAATTAATTAAGTGATTCAAATTTTGCACAAAAGTTTTGATTTTTAATATTCACACTGAATTTTCAACATATTAAATCGAAGGGTAAATCCGCCTACTATAAGTAACCTATCATAAAAAATGACGTTATTAAAATAACAAAACCTTCATAAATTCCACAAAAACTAATGCATTGACTTAACATTATAAACATAACCTTTGATATTTAAAATGTACTATGAGATTGAAGTTCAGAAAAATTGAATGAAAGCCACACCTGTCTCCCTCATAGACTGTCGTCATTAAATTAATAAAACTCTCAAAAACTCGACAGTTAAATTCGGCAAAGCCAAAGATAGCTTCTTTATAGTTTTATAGCCATATTTTGTAAAGCGAACGCAGTCACTTGTGTTGAGATTTTCAGTGTGGCAATGCCTTTTTCATATGAAGTAAAACAAAGTCTCTTTCTCACTCAGAAATTTTCTACTAAAATATATTGCCAGATAAGAAAACCCGAAGTGACGTGATTGCGTGCGTTTTACAAAATATGGCCATTAATTAATTTTTCTTAAGCGTGTTGAAAAATTTGATTCATTGCTAAACGAAATCCATTCAGAAATTTAAGAAATAACATTTCTAGATTTGTTCAACAACTTGACAGAGAATTCATTTTTAAAATTTTTTATATCCAGCTAATTACTGAAATACAGCTTTTGTAGTTAAACTGACATTAAGAATCCAGAATCTATAAAAAAACAATCTTATTTTTTATCTTCAATGCAAACCAATAAAGTTTAAGCATTTTAAAAAGATATCTTTTTAAAATGGCTTAAATGACACATAAATTGTTTCAATAACAATTTAAAAAAAGCCGAACTAGTTTATCCGTTACTCATTGCACGAGAAAAAAAACAAAAAAGAAAAAAACAATTGTATGGAATTACAAATCAACTTGCTTAATTTTTATATCAATTATAAAGACTTTTATTCACTTTCTTAACTGGTCCCAAAATTCTAATAAAATGATTAACGACATTTGATGCATTGAATTTTTGGCTATATAAAGCAACTCTTGCAAAGTGCATCATCAGTTCTAGTTTTGAAACTTGCACGTCTTCACAACTACAAAATGAAATTTGTTGTAAGGATAACATTTATAAGATATATTTATATATAGTATAGATAATATTTTTTCTTATAATTGATCCATATTTTTCTTTGATTTTGTGTTTGTTTGAACAGATTGTTCTCGCTCTCCTGTTGGCCGTTGCTGTCGCCGACGATGATGTCAAGGTTCTTCACAACGAAAATGAAGTCAATGTTGAAAGCTTCAAGTATGCATTCGAACTTGATAACCACATCAAGGCTGTACAGGAGGGTATCTTGAAGGACGAACACGTTTGGGTGGTTAGCGGTGAATACGAATATATTTCACCCAAGGGCGTACCTGTTCATGTTTCATACGTAGCTGATGATCACGGTTATCATCCCAAGACTCATCAATAAATCAGGAGTAACCAGGAATATATTTTTAGACAATGATTGATTGATTTTTAAATATCTAAATAAATTGAAAGGCAAAAACACTAAAAAATATAATAATAATTACACCATTAGACATTAGGATACTTTTGCTTCAACAAATGAGGAAATCCAGAGTATTTTTGTTTTTTTTTCTTTGAACTAAGGATTTCAGGTGTTCTACCTATTCAGTTCAATCTTCCTTGGTTCGAAAATAGGGTGATAGGTTAGTGGAAAGGCAATCTCATCCACAAACCTCTCTGCCACCAACTACGAATAAAAATTCATAAATATTGAAGACTTTTCAATTTTTGCTAATTAGAAATATGAAAAGAAATTCAGAAAGGTTAAAACGTTGAACCATGACTTGGCTGGGATTCGAACCCAGGACCTCTGGAGTAGCAGTCAAGCACGCTACATACTCGACTACCGAGGCCGACAACGAATTTTGGCATAAATGTGAATGTCTTTATATGTTATAACGTCTTGTCTCTGAAGGTATTAATAGAAATGAAGAAAGCTTAGATATTAAAATTTGAATCAGAAGTATAACTCTTCCATGACATTCCATGACATTAAAAAACAAGTCAATAAGGTTCATCCAAGTATGTAAGTAAGTAAGCATGAATCGGACATTTATTTTTTTCCACATAAGCTAGGGACATTTTATTTCAGCATAATTCGAGGACGCTGAATTTATCGGCGTTAACCATTTTTCATTTCTTCGGCCCGTTTTCGAGAAATTCAAGATCAAGTACTTGTTGATGGAGTTTTTGTTAGAAAAACTTTTTTCATTTTTCATTGACTCATGTCAACAAGTGAAAATTACCTGGAGAATAATTTCATAGAATAGTTTAACCCTTGAAACCCAACTCTTATGATCCAAATTGACCCTATAAATCGAACTCTACCAAACTCAATTGATGCGTTTGAGGTGAGCATTGAAGTAAAACTGTCAGAATAGGGACAAAGGCACGATAAGTTAATTTTGCAACATGACAACGCTCGACCACATGCTGCGAAGCCGGTCAAAACATACCTTGAATTTGTGGATCTTAAAGACGCATCGTTTTTTTGAGATGATATCCGAAAATTGCCAGAAAGATGGGAAAAATAGTTGCTAGCGATGGACAATGCTTTGAAAAATGAACTTGTAACAAGTTTTTCACAAAAAAGCGTATAACTTGAAAAAAAAATCCTTTATAACTTTTTTGTACATCAAATATGACCTCCAGAATGTACACAAACAGCCAAGTCTCATGGTGTCCTACGATGCATGGCAGCTGATATCATCCGTATTTTAATAGAAAGAAACATTTAAAAAAATAAAATATATACATAATTATATATTATATACTTTCAGCTTTTTCCCGGTGCGGTTTGCTGCACCTTATCTACACAAATACCGGAAAATTTATCTCAGTAATGTACTTAAGCCATCTTGTACTCGAAACATATTTACTGCCTAAATTTTTTGTACTTTTCATTTCACAGTAGCAGGATATTACCAAATAGTAACTGCATACTAAATTTCTATGTTCTGTATCTTTTACTTCCATAGCTATTCTGTATGGTAAATTTGGCTTATATGGGCAGAGCCACGCCCTATTTTCGAATGCCAGTGCCAGTTTTTCAATAGAAAGACCTAAGCAATTAGTAACTCCATACTTTGTTTCATTGTTATCTTGACATTTTGTTCCAAAGCAATTCGATATCATAAATTTGGCCTGTGTGGGCGGAGCCACTCCCCCTTGTCTAATGCTCGCTCAAATATATAGTGACCGCTTCTTGGGCCCAAAGCATCTTCATGCCAAGTTTCTCTATCAAAACATGTACAATAGACCGTACCTCAAAAAAAAAGTGCGCCGTATACCAGCAAATATGACGCATTTTTGCAAGAAAACTACGAAAAAAAAAATTTTTTTTGACCGTACGTAGGGGCCGCGCATTGACATATTTCTTCATATCTCTGGTGTTTACAGTTTGGATTTTAAAGTTTGGTATATTAATATTTTTGTCTCAAGAAGGTCATTGGCCTCAGGTGCACTGTTCTAGTTCTTACCCTCCAGATCTCAGTTCCTACCATCCTAATGTGCCACCCTAATATCAAAAAAATAAAGCTCTTAAAATATCATTAATCTTTTGCTCAGGAAGTATATCGATATTTCTAGTAGAATTTTTTTTAAAAAGTTTTGAAAAGTTTTTGCCGAACGTAGGGCGCCCTTTTTTATTTTCATCATATCTTCGGTATTAAAAGTCTAATCATATTGAATGACATATCGATATTTTTGTCTGAAAGAGACCAATTATTTTTTCTCCAAAATAAAAAAAAAATATTCCCACAAGTCCTTGGAACGCCTTAAATTGATTTTGAGGAATTTTAAAGCTCGTAAAAGAATAAAAAATCTGTTACACCAATGCTAAAAGAGGTATCAACACTATTTTTGTTGTGATTTATTAAATATACAATGTATTATTATTTTATTTTTTTCACTTTTCCTTTTTACTTTCGCTGATTCGCTTTCCACAGCCACATTGAAAATAGTCAAGCAATTTCAAGCACTGGATATTGCAATTCATTTTACCCGTGAAAAACAGTTGAAAATTGCGTCCGTCTAATATTTATTTCAAACGCGAGTTTTATGGAGTTTTGATAATTTTCAATAAAAATCTATCAATAAAATATTTGGTATTTTATTACTGTTGGTCTCCTTGAGACAAAAATATTTATATACCAAACTTTAAAATCCGACTGTAAACACCAGAGATATGAAGAAATATGTCAATGCGCGATAGGGGTCGATAGGGCTCGGTCAAAAAAAAAATTTTTTTTCGTAATTTTCTTGCAAAAATGCGTCATATTCGCTGGTATACAGTTGCATTTTTTTTTGCATAGGAGGTGGTACGGTCTTATGTACAACTCAGGAATTATAATGATTTTTAAGAAGTGAGCGTACATAAAATTCAACCACGCCCATTTTTAGTATAGTTGCCCACTTTTAGTATAGTTGCCCACAGTTATCATACAAACTAACCTCTCTAATGATGGTTTCTAAAATAATGAGCAAAAATTATGGAAATAATTTTTTGTTTTTGGTAAATTTGGGCCTCTGATTTCAAAAAAATGCTTTGCAAGTCAGTGCAAATAATCGCTTCTATGTGATAAAATATAAATGAGTGCCTTGAGGCATTCTTGGGGCCTTAGTGGTAAAACACAGTAAATTTTCAGTGACTACATTTCGTTGGGCTTTATAAAATACACTTTTAAATAATTACAAGTTCATATCTTAAAAACACTCAAAATTTGGAATCGGTATTTGATAGCACAGTATCGTCCTGCACAATCAGAAGGAATATTTTAAGAGCTTCCAAAGCTTTTACAAATATTTTTATACATCTACTAGCAACCCTCCGCGGCTTTGTCCGCGATGTATTTTAAAATAAAGTAACGCATTTTTTGTAGAAAATTTGTCTTATTATCGGTTTAATAGGTTTATTTTTTCCATGATATATTAATTGCAATCATGTAATAATTTCTGTATAAACAATGAGTAAGCACAGACAATTTTATGTCGATTTAAGGAAACATGGCTCTTAACCGGAGACATTCCCCTACTTATTTAACCATATTATTAAATGGTATGAAAATACATTTTATGCAATGCACTTCGGCTAATAAACACGATTTGTAGCTCAATTATATAAAACTCGTATTCGATAACGTGTATTGTTTCGAAAAGATATTGGTTTTAATAAGTCCTTACCTTTTCAAATGTAAATTTATGTTTATGGAATGAATTAAAAATACTTTTTTATCACTTTCAATAAATAAAATCAAATTAAGTCAAAATATTTTCATAGGTCTTATTTCAGTGACGAAATTATACACCAACGCTATGTAATGCCGTAAAAACATACTAAAGAAGCCATTCAACCAATACCAATGCGCAGCTTCAAGGCGATATAATTTGCATTGCACGGCGTTTCATTTTAAGCTTAAATTGTTACCATATATTTCATGCACTTCTATTTTGCAACTTAAGAATTCTGCACGCAGCTATTCAACATTTTGAATAGAAAAACTCTCTCTGAATAATGAAACATTGAAGCAGCAGCAACAAACGACGCACTTGGAGAAAATGCTTTAAATTTTAACTGTCGGGCATTCTGCTGTTCGCGAACAAAGAACTACATCTCTAACTTCGATGCAGAGAATCTCTTTTCTGAGCATTGAGGCCGCTGTTATACAGACGCTCATATGATCCCATGGTATAATAATACATGGTAACATTGACAGTTGCTTGGGAAAACATATTCTGTCAAAAAATATACTCAAAAAGAGAGCGTTCGCTGGTCAGCCATTGTTAATAAATGAAAACACAAACCATGGTATAATAATACATGGTAGCATTGACAGTTGCTTGGGAAATCATATACTGTCAAAAAATATACTCAAAAAGAGAGCGTTCACAATCCGCCATTGAAAACACAAGCAATGTTGAAAAAGTTGAAGTGAAAAAAAACAACAACCACAGCAGCTGCTGATGTATTTCCACAAAAAGCTGTTTTTGACAGTTTATATTTTCCTGTTGAAGAGAAAATAAGCAGTTGTCAATGCTACCATGTATTATTATACCATGACACAAACAACAAACGAATTTTCTGCCAGCATCAAGCCACAGGCATCAATCCACCGCTGGCGACGAGTTTCGTTATTAGGCACTGAATAAAGTTTAACATCACGGACTGAAAAACTTTTCGCACAAATTACACAAGATCTTTTAACGTAGAATACGTTATACGGGGGTGTTAATCTGGAGCACAAGATTTTGAGAAAATGTTTGTCACTTTCATTATAAGTTTTTAATACTTTATGCATGCATTGAAGAAAATTCAAGTATGGTCTAAACATATTTAATATGTCTTCTTTTGATTTGTATTTAAATAATCATATTGCTACATATAATTTTTTTGATTCTATAAGTAAATCAAAATTTAACTCCTTCAAATTTTGTATTAATTTTCATATGCTTTGTATTTTATGTATTATAACATCATGTGTAAGAGCAGTACGATTATCTGTGTGTTCATCACAGAACCAGTGTGAGAAAGAGAAGAAGTATAATGACCAAGTAGCGAACGACAACCATGATAAATACAACCATGATTTTTGTTTGTCTTTTCTTTTAATATCAAAGACATGCTCCATATGCGCCCTTTGCAGCATTTTTTTATGCGGCGGCCATTGTAAATCCATAGGAATTCTTAATTTTTGTAGAGATTTTCTATAGTTCAGACACAAACCTTACAATCATAAAGCCTAGTATGCTGTAGAAACGAAAATTTCTTGGCATATAATTCTACACCCGAAATATTAGTGTAGAGTCAAAAATGTTTGTGTGGAGAAAAAAGCAACTATAGTACGACCTAGCTCAATGCAACTAATAGAAATTCGGCCAGTTGACGTAGTTAATGTTGAAGAAACGCAATTAAACTTCTAAACATAAAGCTTTATGGCTCTGAATCCTAGATATTGTGGTTTTATGTATTAAGATATGCACTTTGTTTCCTTAGATATTGTTTTAAGAGATTTTTCGTACATCAAAAATGTATTTTACAAGAAAAGAAGAACTCAAAGTAAATAATATAAAAGTTTATGGAAGTGTACGCAAATGGTAGTTGCGATAATTGTGCATTTTTTTTTAAGTTGCGTTTACTGAGTCAACAATGTAAATTTTTGAGTATTGCGATTATCGAGTGTTGCGTAAAGCGAGGTCGAACTGTTTACTTATTGAAAGGTCAAAATTCTGGTGCCAATTAAATGCCCGGACATATAATCGACAGCGAAATTTTGATATTTCAACTCTCCACATGGTTGTTGTACTTGCTAGCATTGAACAAATTTTTCACCTCTACAGCGTACTAAGTAGCGAAAAAAAATTCCGCTGCCTTTTCGCTGTCAAAAACTCAATGCAGTCCATATGGAAAGTTTCTTTCCGCTTCTACAGCATACTGGGCTTAAGCAGAAAATGAAAAAATGTTTATGAATAACAATGTTAGCAAGGTTGCATAGAAGCTGCGTAAAGCCTTAAACAGTGCGTAACTAAACAAGCGTTTAAAGGTTGTTTAAGGAAATCTATTGAATAAGGCTGTTAATGAGTAACGTATTCTACGTCTGACCTAAGCGCCCGTGTTATCTAACACAGGCTTGAGTTTTTTTATCACTTTCATGATTTTAAATGTTTATTTCTTTATGATTTGTTTATTTAAACGCACAATATTCTTATTAGTTTTTTATGTTTGTTTTTGTCACTTGCTTTAATTTTCGCTTCGTTTCGCAAACAGCTGTGTTTGACAGTTTATGTTTTCCTGTTGAAGAGAAAATAAGCAGTTGTCAATGCTACCATGTATTATTATACCATGATATGATCCAAGATCACGTCCTTTTTTACGCTCTTTTTTTCGTTTGATGATCTCTGTGATGAAAGTATGTTATACAGACGCTCATTTGATCCCTGAACACTAGTACACTTCTTGCTACTTTTAATACTTTATGCAAAAAAGTATCACGAGTATGAGTATGGTGAGTGTTGCTTTTAAGCAGGTTTCATTACTGCTTTCATGCATTTCGTACTAAAAGTGTACTATTTTCATGCAAAAACACAAATGTCGTGAATAATTGCACAGCGAAACCCTGTTTTGATCTCGTGATTCCATTTCATTTTGGAATCATTTGGTGACCAGTTTGAGCAAAATAAATTTCCTAGCTCACTCTCTTAAATTTCCCTTTTACATTGAAACAACAACAATGCGTGCCCGTGATGTGATCGTGAGCGTCTGTATAACAACGGCCTGAGCAGCATTTTGTAGTGAAACCAAAGCAACATTCTGCTAGCTGCAAGCAATGACAGCGTCGAAGCCAACCAACAAATCAATGCTTGCAAGATAATGATTTAATTTTTCAATAAAATATGAATTTTACTACCAAACTATTGATCTTAGATGTACGTCACCATCGACTTTTTTGTTGGAATGGGCAAAATCATTCATTTGTCCATATATCATATTCACTTATCTTTTACGGTTTAAGCAGAAAATGAAAAAAGCGCCAAATTTTTCCAAAAATACCGGATTTTGTCAGTTTCTCAGCCAATAACTTCCAAGCTTTGAAATATTTCAAAATTTTAAGTAGATGGTGTCAATCTACAATTAATTACGATTTGAATAGTGAAAATTTCATTTAAATCCGTTCAGCCGTTCGTGAGTTTACTTGCATCAACGCCAAAAAGGTAATATTTCAAGTTTCGTTTTTATATAATAGTAAGATAAGATAAGATTATGCCGTGATTATACTAGGCGTGCTAGGCAAACATATTTGGTGATCTTTTTTGTTGTTAGTGTCTTACGCATAAAATGAGAAATAAGCTTTTGTCTCCTGCTCATTATGGCGCTCTCACTCCAAACCTTTTTGTTTGCTGTTTGAAACAGCAAACACGCCAAACATTTTAGAATCGTCGAAAACCTGTGGCCGTTTTTCTTTTTTTTCAAGGTTTTCTTTTTTTAATCCAACTGAACAGCAAACAACACATAACCACTAAATAAACATTTGAGCAGAAGAGAGTAACAACAAAAAAGCTCACCAAACATGTTTGCCTAGACCAGTGTTGCCAGATTGAGGTAAATTTCCCTAATTGAGGTAATTTTTGACTAATTTTTGGTCAGAGTTAAAAGAGTAATTTTTGACCAAAAATGGTAAATTTTGCGAAAACAATAATTTTTTTAGACTTGTTAACTTGTTGAGTTATTGGCAGCATTGTTACCTCTCTGAACATACTCACAAGCAGTTTAAGAGCCCGAACAGAACCAATGCGGCTGTCTGTTGGTGATCCTCTCTCGGAGAAATCCGCTGAGTACACGTTCAGAATAGGAGCGATTGTTGGATCAGCATTGCTTTTTGATGTGTAAATGGTACAAATGTTATTTCTCCATGTTTCTGTTGTTTCTTTATAAATAATGGAATACGATATACAAACAAAAAAGTTATAACGCTTGTTAATCATTTAAACATTTCTTAATTTGTTTATTTTGGGAAAAGGTAAATTTTCTTCGAAAGCGGTAAATTTTTCCCAAATAGTAGTAAATTTCAGTTTGTCTCTCTGGCAATACTGGCCTAGAACCCTTTTACATTGGTCAAGACTTGAATGGAGTCTGTGAGTTTGTTGATGAAAGACGCGGACATCAACGTTTGAAAGGGAATAGCAAAGAATTGACGTCAATTCTTGACAAATGTAAAAGGGGTACTAGCATAACCACGGCATTAGCAACTGTAAATCAAAGGTTATTTACTAAAAGAGTTGTTACATTTTCCATCGGTGCGACTTTTATGAAGAGTACCTTAAGGCACTCTTAAGCATAAGAGGGTTAATTATCAAATTTTAGTCTAATCCGACCAAAATCGTTTTAAATACCGCCGGTTAAAGGAGTTGGGCAAATTTTTACTATGTCTATATTTTTCGCGCAGTGCAAACTCCAACCAAAGAGACCTGTCAAACTATTCCTGTCAAAAAGAACGAAAAACTTATTTTTAGCGATTTTATATGAGAAATCGTATGCGCAAAAGGGGATCCGCTATTTTTGCAACATCTCGAGAACCGCTTATCCGATGTTGTACAAATAAGTTTAAATCCCGTACCATGACTGACCGAACACAGCCTAAAAATTTGAATAACACCATTGGAATGGCTCAGAAGTGATGAAGTAACATACGGACACCATTCGGTTTTCAATAAATTATTTACATTCCATATTTGTAAAAAAAAATTCAGGAATCACTTAATAAAGGTAGTCCTTAGCTTATCTCCCCCTCAAACGAATCTTTTGAATTTTCTTATCATATTTAAAGGAATAAAATTCATCTGTTGTCTGTTTCATATTGATTTGGCTGTACTAATAATAACATGTTTGATTTTGCCTTTCAATTTATTTTGTCATTTAAAAATCAAGAAATCATTGTCTAAAAAATTATTCCTTCATACTTCCGATTTACTATTGTGTCTTGGGATGGTAACCATGATCATCAGCCACGTATGAAACATGAACAGGAACGCCTTTGGGTGAAATATATTCGTATTCACCGCTAACCACCCAAACGTGTTCGTCCTTCAAGATACCCTCCTGTACAGCCTTGATGTGGTTATCAAGTTCGAATGCATACTTGAAGCTTTCAACATTGACTTCATTTTCGTTGTGAAGAACCTTGACATCATCGTCGGCGACAGCAACGGCCAACAGGAGAGCGAGAACAATCTGTTCAAACGAACAGAAAGGCAAAGAAAAATATTGATTTATTATAAGAAAAAATATTATCTATACTATATATAAATATATCTTATAAATGTTATCCTTACAACAAATTTCATTTTGTAGTTGTGAAGACGTGCAAGTTTCAAAACTAGAACTGATGATGCACTTTGCAAGAGTTGCTTTATATAGCCAAAAATTCAATGCATCAAATGTCGTAAATAACTTTATTAGAATTTTGGAACTAGTTAAGAAAGTGAACAAAAAAATTAAGCAAGTCTTGATATTCTATGCAAATTATTTTCTTCTCTCACAATAAGTAACACTCGTTCAGCTTTTTTTAACTTGGAATTGAAACAATTTATATGGCATTCAAGCCGGTTTAAAAAAATACCGTTTAAAATGCTTGAATTTTAATGGCATTCAGGATAAATCATCAGATAAATATTTATAGGTTCGGGTGTTAATTAGGATTTACGTTCATGTTACTTTTACACAAAAAGTTTAATACCAGTAATGAGCAGGATATAAAAAAAAAAAATTATAAAATTATTATAATTCTTCCATCATCTGGTTGACCAAAATCTAGAAACCTTATCTATTGAATTTTTTAAAATTATTATTTTAAGAAATACGTTTTATAAGTACAATAAATTAAGAAATGAATTAAGTTCTTGAAGATATTTATGATACAATTTTTTATTTTGTTATGATACTAGTTGATTAACCCGGTTTAGCAGAGGTCGCACAAGAGGTTTGAAGTTATATCTTCGCATTGCTTAGTGTTATTGGAACTAGAGAAAAGATTTTATTATTTTGTGCTCATTGATCGGGAAAAATATTTGACAATATGCAATTTTACACAAATTTGTAGAGCCAAACAATATGAACATAAACGTGGAAAGACTTTTAAGATATGCGGCTTGAAAAGAAGTTTCAAAGCTTCTTAAATAAGCAGCCTGGAAGTACCCGCAATTGATGTCATTCAATATTTGGATGAACTGCAAACGTCTTTGCTACTTCGGAGGGAAGATGTTTTCTCATGTCCAAGACAGTGGCAGAAAAGGAAGCGCTTATCAGGAATGGATGCGATGCCGAGATCCTGACCACCAAATGCAGAACTCTTCGGTAATTTTTTATGTTTTGTACATACTAACAATTATTATTCTGTTATCAATTATCATGGATTTTACAGATGATGCTGTTGAATACAGTGGCGAGCACATGTGGATACATGTTGATCATATTTCACTTTGAATAGTTGTGAGACCCTTAAAAATATAGCAATTGAACCAAATTTTTTTTAATGAACTCTTTATTAATATCAAATCTACAAAATATACAAAAACTTTCAAATTTAAAAGCATAAAAAAACTTGTAATTCAAATAATGAAAAAACTGAATGTATCCACTTTTACACGTTATAAAATTAATTATTAAAAGTAATATTTTTAATATTTTATCCAAAGTCCTTTGGCTTTAATTACGCTGGCTACTCGTTTGGGCATGCTCTCAACAAGTTTCTCTATTAGTTGGTGCGAAATACTGTCCCACTCCGTTTGAGCCCGGAACCAAAGCTCGCTAAGTTTTTTGGCATATTTTTGTATCCTGCTAGTCGTTTTTTCAACAAAGCCCATAAATTTTCGATCGGATTAAGATGTGGGCTTTGAGCAGGCCACTGCATTTTTTGAAAATTTTGGTTATTAAGCCAATTTTTAACAATATTTGCAGTGTGCTTTGGGTCTCCATCCTATTGAAAAATGTTCTCTGCCTCATGATAAGCACTTTTGTCCATAAAGTCTGGTAAATTTTGTTGCAAAATACGAAGATAATCTTCTTTTCTCATTATGCCATTAAAATTACACCAAGTGAAGCACCCCCACACCATCAAGCTACCTCCTCCATGCTTCATGGTTTCTTTTACTTGGTGCTTTTGTAGTTTTTCATATGGGCGGTGCCAGTAGTATTGCTTACCATCTGACTGAAAGCGGTTAGTTTTGGTCTCGTCCGACCATATTACCCTTTTCCAGTCATCTGCGCTCCAATTCTTGTGCTTCTTGCAAAACTTTCGGCGCGCCGCTACATTTGTTATTGAAAGTGCTGGCTTCTTTTGTTTAACGGCCGATGTCAAACCAATTCTCTGAAGCGCTCTGCGTGCAGTCCACTCACTTACGGGTTTTTTTAAGGCGGCTGCAGCTTCTTTTGGTGTTGTCACTTGCTTGTTCGTCATAAGCCGTTCCATACATCGAGCATCTCTATTGGTAAGCAATCTCGGTCGCGATTTTTTGACTTCAGGAGCAATAATATTGCGTATTCTTCTAACTTGAAGCACTGTTCGGTGGCAAATACCTAACAATTTAGCAATTTCCCGTGCTGAAACACTATTTTTTGTCATTTCAACAATTTTGTTTTCCTTGCTTTGGGGTATTTTCCTCAATTTACCTAAAAAGTTGATATTATCATACAAAATATTTAATGGAGCTACTGAATCAATCAAACTTTTACGCAATATATTGGTTATGATAAATTTCACAATAATTGGACTAACGGTAAACATTTCATTTGCTCTTGACTCATAAATTAGTACTGCCAGACTGAAAAAACGTAAACGTGGAAAAGTGGATATATTGAGTATTTTCATTATTTGAATTACAAGTTTTTTATGCTTTTAATTTTGAAAGTTTTCGTATATATTGTAGATTTGATATTAATAAAGAGTTCATTAAAAAAATTTGATTTCAATTGCTTTATTTTTAAGGGTTTCACAACTATTCAAAGTGAAATGTGATCAACATGTATCCACATGTGCTCGCCACTGTACATCGAGAAATGGTCTGCTCTACTTAAGGAATTGAAATCGTGTTCATGGGTAACGTTGCGGAAAGTTCCGGTGTAGAAAGACGTCGAAACTGTCATACAGACATTAGATATGCAAAATGCAACAAAATTTCACAAGGATTTTGCTTTCGTGAAGAACTATTGCTTTAATATTAATATCAAGCAATGGAAAGACAATAAGGTTCCGACTACAAACCGATGGGTCGAACAATTCCGTCATTTGGAAAACGAAAGCTGCAACAACAGAAATTGCTAAAATCGCTGTACTGCATGCTTGGCATGCCCAGTTCAACTGCTCCTGTAGAGCAAAATTTTACTGCTATGAATAAGACATGGAAAAAGGATAAATCGCTACTAAAAGTGGGCACATTAAAGTTTATCCTATCTGTCAAAGTTAATTTAAAAATGTCGTTCTTGGAATTTTTTGAATTTATCAACTTAAAAACAGACATGCTCCAAAAATCTCAGCAAAAGGAAAATACAATTTGCGCTCCGCTAATGCCAACAAAGAACTAGAAGATACATTGCACGATGACACAAACTTTGATCCCAATGATGTGACAATTTCCAATAATAACGCTTCGTAAAAATAACCTTTTTTGTTTATATTTTGAAGCCATGATACGGTGCCAAATAAGTACTCACATGAAACTTCTGTTAAATACCTCTTTTTTTCCAAAATAAAAACCCCGTTTTTTGTTCGACTTAGTGAATTTCTCCTGTTTTTTAGCGAAAATGATGGGACCATTAGTCTAACACATATTTCTTATTTCTAATAAAACCATAATATGCCAAACGAAATTCAATTTTTTTTTTAATTTATTTGTTTTAACAGAATAATTTTATTTGTACCACCCTGTGTGAGAGAGCGATATCTGAAATTATTAAGCAGGAAATGAATGCTAAGCACGTGCAACAACCGAACTCGTAAACAGTAAGAAAATAGGTTTCGGTCAACAATAACTTGCAATTTGAGGTAACATTTATATCATTGAAAAGAATGTTTAGCATTGTGCCTTGGTCACTGCTAATTTCTAAAAATCGTATACTTTAATGCAATCATCCACTAGCCAATGAGTTGTATAATATACATATAGTAGGGAAGGGATAGACAAGGGCTAGAATCAAGTCTGAGCAATTAAAAATAAACTTATTTTCCAACTTAATACAAACCATATGTTTCTGTTGAGGGTTTAATTCAAGATAATGAAATGCATTAAAAAAAAACATAATAAAAAAACAAATAAAGCTGTAGAAATAATGTGAGAATCTTTTATAAAATGTGCAAAGGGAATTTCTGTTTTGTTTAAGGTTGATGTTTTCAATATGAATATCAAGGACATGCTCCATATGCTTGTATCCATATATGTATCATCGAGTTCATCGGCGAATTAATTCCTTGGTTTTGATCTCCGAAGAAGTAAGAAGTTGGCTGTATCGTGAACACACCCGTACACGCAAAGAAAAAGAAAAGTTTATGGCCAGTTTTCCGCAAACGAACTTCGTTTGTCCTGCTTCGTTTGTCCTCGTTATTTGCAAAAGGTGCAATAGTTGTCATAATAGTCAGTTGCGAGAAACGCGTCATTTAGTTGCAGAAAATTTATTTCGTTTGCCATAAGCGCGAGTGATTTTGAAATTGCATAAAAGGACTCATGACAGCTCCACATATAAATACCTTAAATATTTAGGCCACTTTATGGGTTTACATGACATATTTTCAGGATTTTTTTTTTTATAATAACATGTATTCAAATTAATCAAACTTTTTACACATTGATAGTAACATATTTGAGTATACAAAACTATTTTTAAAAAATTTGTTCACCTATGGCGGTTGCAATTGACGAAAAACACTTCCGGACATGATATCTCCATATAAATATTCCAGACATATATATCAGTAGGTGGAATATGACCATCTTTTCACACATGCGTGACCCCCGTGGTAATACTAAACAGACATTACATCCATTAATATTATAAGATACTTGACTACACAACGAGGAACGGGTTGATATTGAATATTTTAATTGCATAAAACAATTCAGACGACCCAACATAAAGCATGGGGATGGGTACATCAAAATCTTTTGATAAGATAAGATGCCTGGTCGTTGGTTTTAATACCGAAGCACCTTGCTGAATGGACGAAAACGGGATTTGAGTGATAGATATGCAGCGCATATAGAGCTGAAGAAAAACTTCCCTGGGCTTCTAAATAGTCATGCTGTCACCAATCTCGCCAATAGAGATGGTATCCCGGAAACCTCAAATACGGATGACAGTCTTGAGGTTCCGTAACCCGGCTTAAATGAAGCTAAAGCTTGGCTTAGAGAAAATAAAGGCGAAGGTTTATTTCAATGCATCCACGAGCTTCTATGCAGAATATGGTCGGAAGAATCCAGCATTCACTAGATATTTACACTATGAAAAATCTTGGAGAAGACTATAGAAAAGCAAATCGACACCCAACATATTTTTATGATTTGTCCAATAATGAATCCACTATACTTACCCATGCTGAATTGGGTATATTTCTAAAGCAATCCGTCTCTGCAGGATGACACTGAGAAATTTTAGGAAGTTAAAACCGTCAAGAATATCTTCTCTCTTTTCAATACCAAACGAGATTTTAGACAAAGTGATTCCTCATCGTGAGACTTTTTCAAACTGAGAGAAAATCAGGAAGCTGCTGATTGAAGACGTAGTGACACGATATGCCATAAGATATATGATACTGTCTATATGAGCAAACTAGAAAAAGAGTCGGGTTACAGTCGAATTGTCTTAGAAACTTCGTCACTGTTGACAGTACATTCTTTGAGGTTGTTGAGGACTTTGTTTACTTGTGATCCAGCTTTACTTCTTTTAACGAAATCAGCATTAAGATTAAACGGAAAAAACTAAAGGTGTTACTTTGGGCTCAGTAGGCAATGGCGAGTACCGAATTCGATTGAACCATGAACCATATGAGGTCTATGCTGACATTGATATAGTCAAGCGCATTAAAATCGAAGTATGTTCATGGCAGTTGACGCGGAAAGGAAGCCCGCATTTCCGTTTAAATCACCAAGTATTGGACAACCTGACAACATCTTCAACTGGCGCAGGAAGCGCACATCAAAAGTGGCTGTCGCAAGTTCTTAGATGAGGCCAAAACTGGCTTACGATTGAGAGCTTTAGCGATGGTCAAGTAAGCATACTAAAAATAGCTTCCTTTTTAGAAACTCTTAACATAAAAGTAACTTTGGAAACATTTAGTGACTTATAATATTTATTTTTAACATTTTACAATTTGTACTTAGGTTAGCTTGGGTAAATTATTTATTCCTTTGAAGCGTGAGAAGCAAGGTAGGCAAGACCTCTAAGGATAGCCTCTGGAATTGGTGGAGATGTTGGCAAAGCTGGGTTGGAAGCATCAACATGATATCCGTTCTCATCGGCGGTGTATTGGAGAGAGACTTGTTCGCCTTCGGGAGAGGTGAAAGAGTACTGACCGGTGACAACCCAAGCGTCATTCTTCAGACTTCCTTGTTGTTCGGACTTGATGGTGTTGTCCAACTCCAAAGCATACTTGAAGTCCTCGGGGTTAACTTCGGCTTCATTGCGCACAACGCTGACTTCAGCACAGGCAACGGCCACCAGGCAGGCAAGAACGATCTATATAGTAATAAAAGTTGAAGAAAATTAAACAAATTATTAATGAAATCTTTTTTATAAGTATGATTTTATTAAATTTTTTGTTATGATTGTATCCTTTTTTGATTTTGTCTCTTGCAGTCAGTTATTTCATACATGTGATTATAATAAGCTTATTCAAAAGGTATTTTTCAAGAGTGTTTGCTCTCTATTTATATTCCTTTTTTGGACAATATCCTCTTTTATTATAGTTTTTTTTGGTTTTTTTTGTTTCTTTAACTTACGAAGAATTTCATGTTGATATGATTGTTTTGTTGAATCGCTAAGATTAACTGATGCTTTATTCTTCCGTTTCTGTTGTTTTTATACAGATTTTCGATAATTTAGACTTCACTCAATAAACTAGACTACAAAATCAATTTTAATTTAAAACGACCTCCTCACAATTTTGGTTTTTTTGGTTTTAATGCTCCCTTGGCTGCTGTAAAACTTAACTGGTTCATGATGCTTTTAATATATTTAAGAATTAATTAACTTCAGGTTTTCCAATTATGGCATGCTTTTAACATAATTATTAGAATATATCTCATATCTTTTTTAATATAATTTGTCGGCTCTTTTGTACAGAAATTCAAAATTTTGTACAAAAATCAAGTTTCTGGTTTTATGTTTCAAAATTAATTGTGCGTGGCGCACAACTACTCAGAGTTGAACCCGTTACGTCAATGGTGATGAGTAGGTTTCTTGATTCAAAGCTAAAAACCGAAAGTAATTCTGCTATGAGCTCGGATGAACCTATGCTAATTGAATATTGAGAAAAATCTCGTTTATAAATCTTACTTGATTTTCTTAAATTTTATAAACATCTCGAACAATACCAGGAGTCAATAAATAAGTGGTCAATAAAACTGTTCGATAAGAACTAGCCGAAGAGTAATGGGTCAAGGGTAAAGGATAAAGGGTAAAAAGTAAAGGGGAAAGGGAACAGGGAAAGATTGAAGGTAAAGTGTATAAATAAAATATAAGGGGTGAAGAGTAAAATTTAGAATGTAAAGGTTAGAAGGTAAAAGTTAAGGTAAAGGTAAAGGTAAAGGTAAAGGTAAAGGTAAAGGTAAAGGTAAAGGTAAAGGTAAAGGTAAAGGTAAAGGTAAAGGTAAAGGTAAAGGTAAAGGTAAAGGTAAAGGTAAAGGTAAAGGTAAAGGTAAAGGTAAAGGTAAAGGTAAAGGTAAAGGTAAAGGTAAAGGTAAAGGTAAAGGTAAAGGTAAAGGTAAAGGTAAAGGTAAAGGTAAAGGTAAAGGTAAAGGTAAAGGTAAAGGTAAAGGTAAAGGTAAAGGTAAAGGTAAAGGTAAAGGTAAAGGTAAAGGTAAAGGTAAAGGTAAAGGTAAAGGTAAAGGTAAAGGTAAAGGTAAAGGTAAAGGTAAAGGTAAAGGTAAAGGTAAAGGTAAATGAAAAGGTAAAGGTAAAGGTAAATGTAAAGGTAAATTTAAAGGTAAATTTAAAGGTAAAGGTAAAGGTAAAGGTAAAGGAAAAGGTAAAGGTAAAGGTAAAGGTAAAGGTAAAGGTAAAGGTAAAGGTAAATGGTAAATGGTAAATGGTAAATGGTAAGGTAAAGGTAAAGGTAAAGGTAAAGGTAAAGGTAAATGGTAAGGTAAAGGTAAAGGTAAAGGTAAAGGTAAAGGTAAAGGTAAAGGTAAAGGTAAAGGTAAAGGTAAAGGTAAAGGTAAAGGTAAAGGTAAAGGTAAAGGTAAAGGTAAAGGTAAAGGTAAAGGTAAAGGTAAAAGTAAAGGTAAAGGTAAAGGTAAAGGTAAAGGTAAAGGTAAAGGTAAAGGTAAAGGTAAAGGTAAATGTAAATGTAAAGGTAAAGGTAAAGGCAAAGGTAAAGGTCTAGGTAAAGGTAAAGGTAAAGGTAAAGGTAAAGGTAAAGGTAAAGGTAAAGGTAAAGGTAAAGGTAAAGGTAAAGGTAAAGGTAAAGGTAAAGGTAAGGGTAAATGTAAAATGAAGGTAAGGTTAAAGTAAGGTAAAGATAAGGTAAAGGAAGGATAAAATTAAGGTAAAAAAGATAAGGTAAAAAAGGTAAGGTAAAAAATGTGAAGTAAAAAAGGTAAACTAATGGTAAGGTAAAGTTAAAGGTAAGCAGTCAAGAGAGCCTGAAAACTAAAAAAAAAATTATTACGTCGTTATTTTTTATGTATAATATTAAAAATGTCTGGTTTTTTGTTATTGGTCTTATTTTACAAAATTCTGTATAAATACCACAGATTCAAAAGAACAAGTTATCAGTTTATCTTAGCGATTTAACAAAGCAATCGTATCAACATGAAATTCTTTGTAAGTTAAAGAAAAAAAAAAAGAAAAAAATTATGTAAAATATATAAAAACTATACGTTACTAGTGCAAATAAGAGATATAAGCTGTTGACTGAGCGTTTTTGTCACTTGTATCCTGAAACTCACAACAAACAAGGATATATTTAATAGCTATATTTTTTTGTTCTTCATTTCTATTACTATATAGATCGTTCTTGCCTGTTTGGTGGCCGTTGCCTGTGCTGAAGTCAATGTTGTGCATAATGAGGCAGAAGTTAACCCCGAGGACTTCAAGTATGCTTTGGAGTTGGACAACTCCATCAAGTCTGAACAACAAGGACTTATAAAGAACGATGCTTGGGTTGTCACCGGTCAGTACTCTTTCACCTCTCCCGACGGCGAACAAGTCTCACTCAAATACACCGCCGATGAGAACGGATATCATGTTGATGCTTCCAACCCAGTTTTGCCCACATCTCCACCGGTACCAGAGGCTATCCTTAGAAGTATTGCCTACATTGCCGCTCACGCTCACGCTTCAAAGGAATAAATAATTCATCCATGCAGTATAATTGTTAAATGTTAAAAATAAATGTTCTAAGTCACTAAATGTTAAATCAAAGTTATTTTGTCGCGAAAAAGTTACGTTTTACCGCAAAGTTACGTTTAGGTTTCCAAAAAAGTTGAAAAGAGATTTTTTTCGAAAAGGCATCGGCATGAAATTGTTACTCAAAGAATATAGCGTTTGTGAGAAAATAATGATACGACTGTAATAGATCAATTCTGTCGCGGTAACATTTATCTTGTTACCGAAGAAATTCACCTTTTGGTAACTTGAACACCCTGTTGGTATTCTGCAACGCAGCGTTACCGGTGAATATTGTTACCATCTCTTAAGGTGGTAACAGGCAAAACAAAAGACATTTTTAATGCTTGGATTAAAAGAAGTGCTTGTGTTTTAAAATCCTTAAATCGAAATTATAGCAAATTATAGTAAAAACGATATCAAATTCATTGTAGCTGTTTGTTCTGCACTTTTCAATGAATAACAATTTACAACAATTCACTGTGTAATATTAGTTTGTATAAAATTAATATATAAATTATGTATATGTAGATAACACCGGAGCTGCACCGGCGTAGTGCGTGCATATTTCCTGCTAATAAAAACAAATATTATATTAAAAGTTAACAAAATGTTATTAACTCTATGTACTTACTTCTCATTTTCCATTGTTCATATTTCACCACACGCAAAAGAGAGCTTAATTTCAATAAGGTGAGCTTACGTTCGTTGAAAGCGTTACCGAGTGTACAGAATACCGATTTCTAAGACCGCTAACGAGTTTCGGTAAAACAATATTGCTGTTACCGGTAACGCACAGAATCGATCTGCAAGATCTAACTCTTTGACTTTATGGTAGAGAAAAAAAAATTAAAACCTTATCGAGACGCGAAGGGAATTGCCTTTAACAGCGATTCTGAAAATTTGTTGTATGTAATATCCTATTAAAATATTTTGTTCACAAATGACAGAGAACAGGGTGGCCTACTAGTTGCATGCCGACTCTGAACATGCAACTAGTGATCCACCTTTGAATACTAAGTCAGTAGATATTTATAATAGCAAATTTGTAAATTATGGGATATATTCTTTTATTAATATGTGTTTTAGTCCTGTTTCTGGTTCTTGTATAGATCTTGTATTAGACCAGTATATTGATCAGGGAAAGTGCTATACACTATTATATGAGTCGTGATATGACATCCATAACTCATCGAATGTTTCCTTTGCGTATTGTAACTTCTTAATCAAATTTAAAAATTTAATTCATGCTTCTTCTATTACAAAATCATTTGCAAATTCACAAACTACCTTCTAAATAAAATAAAATTAAAGAACAAATTTCGTATGAAATCCTCTAAGCATCCTAATAATCCATCACTGACAAAGCGTTTAAAAAAACTTAAATGATTAAAGCATGATGTTACTCAGGCTCGTGAAAGTGTTTTATCAGAATGAATTCCGAAATTGCAGAGAAAATTTTAAAAAGGAATGGCAATTGTTCAATGAAATAACTAACTAGTCTTCAAAATGCAATTCTGAAATAAGGTAAAAGCATTCTATGTTTGAATCAAGCAAATAAGCTTTCAGTTTACACTTAAACGTAAATTTCTAATTTCAAGCATTATTCTTCTAGAATTGAAGAAATTTAAAACAACGCATCATATTAAGAAAAAAATGTTTAATTTAAGAAAGATATGCTTAAAACTCGGCGTCCGTGGCGTAGTTGGTTAAAGTGCGTGGCCGCTATGTCAACGAACTTTGTAGACCCAGGTTCGAACCCCAGCCGCGACAGAAAATTATTTTAATTAAAATAATTTTTCTGTACGGCCGCCACCTCTCTGCAGACAATGGCAAACCTCAGAGAGTAATAAAAATGCCATGTAAAGCTTCTTGAGAATAAGAACATTCCGTTCATCGTCGTTCGGAGTCGGCGTTAAGCCTGTAGGTCCATTTCTCGGTCAATTTGTTTCAATAGTTTGCAGTAGTATTGTAAAAGTTTTTGGAAAAGCAATGAAAAAAACTATTCATCCGATTGGCATGAAAATTTGTGTATAGAAGTTTTTTGGTACGGTGCGTGTTTTTGGGCTATCAATTTTTATCCACCTTGAACACCAGAGGGCACTGTTGTACAAATTTTTTGCAAAACCGCCTAAAACTCACAAACCGCTCAGGTGATTGGGATGAAAATTATTATATAGTAGTTTTCATGTACGTTGAGTGTTTTTCTGCTATCTTTTTTTACCCAACTTGAACAACAGAGGGCACTGAAGTTCAAATTTCTTGCAAAACAAACAGCTCATGCGATTAGAATGAAAATTAGTACATACAGGTTTTCAGATACGATGAGTTTTCAGCACTATCTTCTTTGATCCACCTTGGACACCAGATGGTGTTGTAGTACAAATTTTTTAAAAAATTGCATATTTTTAGTTGTTTTTTTTTTAGTATGTGCAAATATTTACAAAATATTAAATACTTCTTAAATTTAGTAAAATTAAAAAATGTCCGTTGTTTTGACATTAAAAACATGAACATATCTTGAAAACTATGAAAAATTTTACTACAACCATATATATAACATCGTTGCTCAAAAATGAGAAAAAAACAATCAGAAATTTAATTTGTGACTTTCGATTCAAATATCTCCGCTGCTTTATTATACATTTTGTTAAATTTTTTTTTTATCTTAAAGCTTCATCAAAGCACTATGAAAACCTTATTGCAAGGATATCGTTAGTTGAGTATATATATTTTATATATTTTTTCAAAAAAGGTCTGAAATATTCGAGTTTTCCTCAAAAAAAGGCTAAAAATTGTTTTTGTTGTAAAAATAATTTAAATTCAAATTCGCAAATTTTTAACTCCATTTAAAAATTATTACATTTGAGGGCAAAAATTGTTTCAATTTTACGCAAAAATTAAAAACCATTTTTGTAATTCAAAAAGCAAGGCTTTGATTTTTTGGAACAACATTATTTTATTTAATATTGTGTTTTTATATTTTTGACAAAATATACAATATATTTATATATTTATTAGAAAAAGTTATCTTAGAATCTCTTACCAATCAAAAGTTATAGCCAACTAGCTGGTACCCGACGCGTTGCTGTCGTAGCGGAAATGATTTCTATCTCTATCTGAATCTCAAACTCAGTCTCAATCTCAATATCAATCTTAATCTCAACCTCAACCTCAACCTCAATCTCAACCTCAACCTCAATCTCAATCTCAATCTCAATCTCTATGTCTATTTCTATTTCTAATTCTATTTCTATTTCTATCTCTGCCTGTATCTCTATCTCTATCTCTATCTCTATCTCTATCTCTATCTCTATCCCTATCTCTATCTCTATCTCTATCTCTATCTCTATCTCTATCTCTATCTCTATCTCTATCTCTATCTCTATCTCTATCTCTATCCCTATCTCTGCCTCTATCTCTATCTCTATCTCTATCTCTATCTCTATCTCTATCTCTATCTCTATCTCTATCTCTATCTCTATCTCTATCTCTGTCTCTATCTCTATCTCTATCTCTTTTTCTATCTCTATCTCTATCTCTATCTCTATCTCTATCTCTATCTCTATCTCTATCTCTATCTCTATCTCTATCTCTATCTCTATCTCTATCTCTATCTCTATCTCTATCTCTATCTCTATCTCTATCTCTATCTCTATCTCTATCTCTATCTCTATCTCTATCTCTATCTCTATCTCTATCTCTATCTCTATCTCTATCTCTATCTCTATCTCTATCTCTATCTCTATCTCTATCTCTATCTCTATCTCTATCTCTATCTCTATCTCTATCTCTATCTCTATCTCCATCTCTATCTCTATCTCTATCTCTATCTCTATCTCTAACTCTATCTCTATCTCTATCTCTATCTCTATCTCTATCTCTATCTCTATCTTTATCTCTGTCTCTATCTTTATCTCTATCTCTATCTCTATCTCTATCTCTATCTCTATCTCTATCTCTATCTCTATCTCTATCTCTATCTCTATCTCTATCTCTATCTCTATCTCTATCTCTATCTCTATCTCTATCTCTATCTCTATCTCTATCTCTATCTCTATCTCTATCTCTATCTCTATCTCTATCTCTATCTCTATCTCTATCTCTATCTCTATCTCTATCTCTATCTCTATCTCTATCTCTATCTCTATCTCTATCTCTATCTCTATCTCTATCTCTATCTCTATCTCTATCTCTATCTCTATCTCTATCTCTATCTCTATCTCTATCTCTATCTCTATCTCTATCTCTATCTCTATCTCTATCTCTATCTCTATCTCTATCTCTATCTCTATCTCTATCTCTATCTCTATCTCTATCTCTATCTCTATCTCTATCTCAATCTGTATCTATAAGTGGAACGACTCGTGTAAATTGATAACCAAATTTCGAGGCTATGCTATCTATAACTCCAAAGTTATTCGATATCGCAAATTTGGCTTGTATGGGCGGAGCCACACCCCCTTGTTCAATGACGTCTCAGTTTTCTAGTAGAGGAATATCACCCAATAGTAATTCCATACTGAATTTCGTTGTTATATGACATTTAGATCCAAAGCTATCTTATATCAAAAATTTAAAGTGTATGGGCGGAGCCACACCCCCCTTTTCCAAAGCATCCCAATATTATAGTAGAAATATATCGGCAAGTGGCAACTCCATACTGAATTTCATTATTATAAGGCATTTAGTTCCAAAGCTATTCGAAATCATAAATTTGAATTGTATGGGCGGTGCCACACCCCTTTGGCCAATACTGGCTCAATTTTGCCAGTCGAAAGACACGACTAAATAGAACGTTCTAACCGAGTTTCATTAATGTGTGACTTATAGTTTGAAAGTTATACCGAAAATTTGGTCTGCTTAAAAAAGTGCCACGCCCCACATTCAACGCCCGTAAAATTTAACCTGTGGAACGGCTCTTGTAAATTGAGATAGAACACCGAATTCCGATGCTATGCGACCTATAACTTCAGGTCGCTATTCGCTACCGTAGATTTGGGTTGTATGGGAGGTGCCACGCCCCCTTGTCCAATGTTGCGTGCTTTTTTTCCAAAACCTTCGCGGAACAATTACAAACAAACTCACAGAAGGAAGTATCCAATTTGGTCCAGTAGTTTTCAAGTTTTAAGTGGTCGAACAAACCAAGATTAATTTTTATATATGGGGCATTATTTTTGAAGTGATCCACCCAAAATTTCAAAGTACTCCGATTTTGATGAAATTTTCACCATGTATAGTTCTTAAGATTATACGTTCAAGACGTTAATTTTGTAGGCCCAGAAAAGGGCCAAAAAGTTACCAATCAAAAGTTATAGCCAATAATCTTAATCCAAAATATATATACAAAAAGCAAAACGCTGTCTGTGTGATGGCTGGAAACTTCAGAATGACTGAGCCGATAGAGCTGAAATTTTGGCAGTACATTTTTTTCAAGTACGAGATGGTTTAAATTTCTTTACCGCCCACAAATAAATAAAAATGCTATATTTCCTACGGTTTTCATCGATTTGGCTACTTTTTGGTAATTTAGTATGTATGCGTACTGTCGGCAACTGTACTAAAATTTGGTAATGTCCATCTACTAGTAAACTGGGATGGGCATTATATAAGGGGGTGTGGCTCCGCCCATACAATTTGTATTATCGAATAGCTTTGAAAGTAAAAGTAGCAATACTTACATACAAACTCAAAATGGAGTTACTATTTGGTGATCTCCTGCTACTGGGAAACTGTAACGGTCAGTGGAAAATGACAGTGGTGTCAAACTATGAGTTTAAGAAAAGTTTTGAATACACCTATTATGTTCCCATATAGTTGCAGGGTGCAGCAACGCGTGCCGGGAAAGGGCTAGTATACGAGTATATATATCTGTTCTCTCTTTGCATGTAACGAACTTTCTAGCCGGAGCTAGCTCGCCGGATAGCAGGGGTTCGTACAAAATATTTCTTCCGTTGTTTGTTAATTAAAACAAAATATTTTTGTTTATTTAAATTCACTATTTTTATTTAATTTTTTATTTAGACTTATTTTAATTTAAAATTTTACATTTATTTTACGTTTCTGCTTCTTCTCGATCTCCTTCGAAATAGGATCCGTGAAATCCGTAGTCCGTTCATCTGACCGCTGTGTGTTTGAATTTAGGGTGGGCGTCTGATATGGAACCACTCAGGCCAGAAGTAGAATTCGGTCGTAAA
The DNA here is from genome assembly GCA_943735915.1 of Pherbina coryleti. Taxonomy (NCBI): domain Eukaryota; kingdom Metazoa; phylum Arthropoda; class Insecta; order Diptera; family Sciomyzidae; genus Pherbina; species Pherbina coryleti. The sequence continues at coordinate 16,317,851 of OX030950.1, read as the reverse complement.
ATCGTCAAAATTGTCTGAACGAAAGTGGCAAGTTCCTTGGATGCTTTTAGAGCAGACCGTCTGGTATGAAACCACTCGGGTCCACAGAAAAAGCAGCTTCCGTTATGCCACTAGGATGTTTTATAGCCGGCCGCCCGATATGAAACCGCTCGGGCCGACAAGAAAACACTGTTCTTGTCCTTGATCACTTGGTGACTCGACTCACCGATGTGCGATGCTTGCGTGTTGACTTCAAAAGAGACCCACTGTTGGTTCGCTCCTTTTATCCCCAAAAAGGGTGACGGGATATTGTTTGTGTCACCAGTTTCCATCCCATCTCGACCTTGAATTTAGCTTGCCTAGAACTAGCGGCAACCTTTTGCCTTGCATATTATTGTTGTCATAGTCGCTGTTTATTGGCCCCTATGTATTTTGTTATTGCCACTTGTGGGTGCATAGAAGGCATGTTGTTTGTATGTTTTGCTGGTTTTGCTTTATGCAACTTCGTTATGATGTTTTGTTGTTGCGCCATTTGATCATGCTACTGGCTCGCTGTATGTTTTGTTATTGTTTTATTGTGGGCCACCGAGCTGTGTGTTTATGAACAGGGGCGGTTCGCGATATGACCGGGTTTTTGACCATGTGCGGTTCAGGTGTGGTGGGGCCCTCTGTGCAGATGCGGTTCAGAGGGAAATTTAAGGCATAAATTGGTAAAATTTAGGTTCCCTTTCCCTCTCTTTTTCTTATCTTTCTAATGAATTATCTGAACTCGTAATAGGTACAAAGTAAAATATCTTACTTCATCTTTCACAACTATTTCTTTTATAACATAGTTTTATTAATTATATACATTAACTGTAATAGAAATGTGAATAAAACTGAATTGAATTGGAATGACATATTTTCTAGGCGATTTCGTTATTGTTGATTAGATGTTGTATTTCCTTCGCACAGATAGTTTTTTGTTTTACCTAATATTTTCTGTACGAGTAAAAAGGTAATGCATTGGGTTAATTTGGTGCATGAATATCTCTTAGGTTAAAAGCAACGAAATGTTGAAGGTTAAATAGCACTTTGGCATCAACAACCGAAACATATCCTGCTTGATCATAACTTAGCCGGCAACATCAAATCATCAATTCATTGAACAAAACCAAAAACTAGTTTACTAAATATGATAATGAATAAAAACAATAAGAATAAAATAAAGCAGCACAACTAATAAAAATGTCAAACTGATAATTACTCTGTCAGTGAATTTTATTTATTTTTGTTTTTTAATGTTATTTGCTTGACAGAAAACTATATTTAAAGAATAAAACTAGATTTCATCTGCTAAACGATGCCATAGCTTCTTATGTTTTTGATTCTCGATTTGTTATCTTGACGTTCGTTTTTGTCATTTGATTGGATTTTGATAACATTATGGATGTTTATACATATGTTAAGAAGTAATGTGGACAAACCAGTTCTTGATTGTTCTATTGATTTTTGTTTTCACGTTGGGTTCAAATTCGTCACCAATTTTGTTTTTTGTTATATGAAGATGCCTCAAGCTATTTCGAAATGTTTTTTTGTTCATGTTTAACTTAGAATAATTTGAATAATTATGGTAATTTAAACATAATAATATTTCAAATACAGATATTAATGATCTATTATTTTTATATGAAGGACATTAAGAGTTCCCTAGACGAGACAAGGTGGACAAAGAAGTAGCAAGAAGGTCTTCTGCTTAAAGACAAAATATTTTTAAGATATTTTGACAATAGGCAAGAATATGACTCGTATGACCTTTTTTTAAAAAAAACTGCTATTTTTCATCGGCAGGTTATCTTGAAATCAATTCCGAAAAGGCGTTATGGGATTTAAAACTTTAAAGATACTGCGTACATCTCTTTGAAACATAATATCCCAACAAACGATAACGCGGTAATGGAATTTAAAGATAAAATTTCGATATCGAAACGCTATATAATTTAAAAAAACCTCGTTGCTTTTTTTGACACATCAGTTTCCTTATGTTTTTATATATATATATATATATATATATATATATATATATATATATATATATATATCGTGTAAGAGAAAAAATGTAAACTCCTTCAGTTTCATACACGGAGAGAAATAATATTCTTATATTTCGGAAATATTTTGCTTGATCTAAGAAAATTTAATATAAAGCCTCATTTACTCAAATCAAGCACTACACTAAGGGAAATAACGCATATTAACATTATCCACGCCTGAGTATATATTTCATTTAAATATTTACGTGGATAAATCAAATATTTTCCTTACAACTCGTTTTTTTTCCCGTATTTAAATTGTATTTATGCCACACACTGACACACATATTCCATACAGCTGCCAAGCAGCCGCCAAGCAGCCACAGGAACAGAGTGCGATGCTGCTGCAGTTTCTTCGCACCAGCAGTTGCAGGTTTCTTATAGTTCTCATTTAGTTAATGTTGCAAGGGTAATATAGCATGGATATTTGGCAAATATGATTTGTGAGTGCGGTGGTGAGTGCGATGCATGATGAATTCATGTAGGGTGGAGTGACAACTCGGTATTTTCTCAAGAATGTCACTCCACTCTACATGGTTTCATCATGCATCCCACTTACCACCGCTCTCACCACCGCACTCACCACCGCACTCACAAATCATATTTTCACAAAAAGAAAATAAAATATACCACTAAATGGCGTTTGATATGGACGCATCACGTGGGAAATATTCAAATAAATTTTTTTTTAATTTCAATATTTTTATATAAATTTTCCTTAAATGCTATAGTTTTATTTTCAAATAGTAAATATTTGAAAGATATTTAAATATACTAGTATCGCCTGTGGCCGAAATTCGGCCATCTGTTTCTGTAAGGTAACGAAACTCAAATTGTTTTTCACATACCTTGCTTGCCTTGACGCTATGAGGAAAATTGTGGGAAAGGACAAAAAAAGAAGCATATATCAATCAATAACAAAAATTTATTCAACATATAATATTCATTTAAAGTAAATAAATAAATTAAAAGTAAAGTAAATAAACGGTAGAAAAGTATAACAAATAAATCAAGATAAATGATAATTCTCAAGATAATAGAAGCAAGCAGCAGTTTTTTTTTTTTGTTTTTTTAACGCTGAGAGATATAAAGAGAATGCAACAACCACAACAACAACAACAACAACAACAACAACAACAACAACAACAACAACAACAACAACAATAATGCTACTCAGCTTTTTTTAAGTGTTTGCGTCACTCCCGCATTCTACTCTTGCTTTTGTAAGCTACAGCAGCGATGTTCAACAGAGCTTTGTCGCTTTGTAGTTTCTCATTGTCCCATTGGTAAACAAAGCGTTTTACATTTGCTCAGTTTTACTTATCTTAATGACAACATATTCGAATAAAAATTATATTGTGCAAATCTACTCGAAAATACCTATCCATCGATATAAGTATTATGTGAATATGTTGAAGGTAACACAGAAAAAAAGGGAACACAAACTTTTTGTTTGCCTATTAATATATAGATTCGTGCATAATTTTAATATATTTTTTATTAATTCTGTTTAAATATTTTAATATTTTATTTAATTTAAAAAGTATTTAAATAAATTTTAAATATTTACGTAGTCGATTTAAGTAAATGCGTTATTGGTGCAAAAATGACTCGCTTTTTGGATAAATTAAAAAAGTTTTTGGATAAATATAATATTTTTTTTCCTTAGTGTATAAACTAAAATTAAGAAAAAAATTTACAATTTGCATTTATTTCTAAAATTTTGTTAAATAAATGATTGATCGAAACAAGAATAAAATACTCGATTCTAGAATTTGGAACAAGACTTGAATCAAAAAAATATTTTCTTAATTTAAGCAAACGCATATATGATTATTAAAAACATTCTTGAATTAATCAATTATTTTCCTTGGAAACTAAATACAAACGATTTAAAAGTTCCTTTATTCAAGCGAGTAAAACTATACAAGTACTTTCAATATTAAATCTTTCGACATAAAGCATTCAAATTATTAGTGAAAAAAGAAATCACTTTCCTACTTCTCATCTGAATATACGTAGTTCATTATCCAATCACAATTAATTTACCAAAATGAATGACTTCAGTTAAAGACATCAGAAAATCTTTTAAAATAAGATAAGTTAAGTTTTTGTTTAATTTAAAAACACAATGTAGCTAGCTATTTGCTATTTTCAAATACAAAATCAGAAGTAAGCAAAACTTTATAATTTGCAGACAATTGTTTACTTGAATCAAGCATATTCTGCTCTTAATAAGAAAATTAGTTTCTAATATCCAGCATAACATTCTTGTATTAAGAAAATTGTTTACTTGAATCAAGCAAATTATTCTCACTTTAAGCAAATTTAAGATTAGAATCTAAAAAATATTCTTGAGTTTTAAGTTTTTCGGAAAGACAGAGATGCTGATAAAACTGGATGCAGTCGTGGTGGAAGAGCCGTCATAGCTGTAAATTCTAGATTTCAAGCATCCACCTGTATCTTAAAAAACGTAGACTCCTTGCTTGATCAACTTTGCGTTGATGTTCAAGGTTCATCTGATGTGTTGCTCATTTGTGCCTCCTACATTCCTCCTACCCGTGCGTTCAAATTATATAAAGCACATGTGGAAAATATTGATCATCTTGTACGTAATTTAAATAGTAACTACCAACTGTGCATTCTTGGAGATTTTAACTTGGGCAAGGTCTCAATCTTCGGGTGGTGAAGGATTAGTGCCTATATTTTTCCTATATCTCCTTCTAATATACATCACATTCCATTATATATAGAATTGGAATTTTATAATTTGTTTTAGTTTTAATTCAAAAAGTAAAACGAAATTTAATTTTAATTTTAATAATTGTAATTTTGATCTTTTGAATAACATATTGCTAAGCATAAATTGGTATAATGAGCTTGCTAATAGTGATGTTCAGAACTCTTTTAATTTATTCAAATCAACTGTTTTAAAAATTCTTTGTGAGCACGTTTCTAAAAAACGCACGAAAAGTTTTAAACTGCCTTGGTATACCCCAGCTTTACTGAAGTTTAAGAATCTTCGAAAAAAATTTTATTAAAAATGCGCTACGGATAAAAATATAGATTTTTTTTCTAAATATAGACAATATATGAGAGAATTTATACAGAGAATACAAACAGTATATTCATAATTTTGAGACGAATATAAAATCTAATCCCAAAGGTTTTTGTAGTTTTGTTTATTCAAAGAAAAAAAGCTCCAGCATTCCTGTTAGCATGCTTTTTAAAGATAAAGTCTCTAAAAATTCCCTTGAAAGCGCTAATCTTTTTGCCGACTTCTTTGAAGCGAATTTTGAACCAACAACTACTTTTTCGGATGTTATTTCTGAGAACATTATCTCATTGCTTGATATGGGTTCTTTGTATATATCAGAAGAAGACATTGAAAAGGGTATTTCAAATCTTAAAATGACAACTACACCTGATGCTGATGGTTTTGCTAGTTTCATGTTAAAAATGTATTGTAAATCCCTAACAAAACCACTTTAACTGATTTTCAACAAATTTCTTTCCTCTGGGTTATTCATTGCAGATTGGAAAGTATCGTTTATTCCACCGATTTTCAATCCGGCAAAAACAGCGTTGAAAACTATAGATCGATATCGAAACTTACCTCCAACGTATCCAAGCTTTTTGAATCAATTGTAAAGGAAAAAAATTATTTTGCGGTAAAGAGGATAATTTCTCCTTCCCAGCACGGTTTTGTATTAGGTCGATCAACAGATACAAACCTCACACTATTTTCTGAATTTTGTATTTCTGCCTTTCAACAGGGATATCAAGTTGACTCAATCTACACAGATTTTACAAAAGCTTTTGGCAAAGTTGCGCATCTTATTAAAGAAATTAGCTAAACTAGGTTTTCACTCTAGCTTGCTTAAATGGTTTCGTTCATATTTGAGTGATAGAATTTGCCATGCATACGTTGAAAATGAAATTTCAAGGCCGTTTGTTGCCTCTTCGGGTGTTCCTCAGGGAAACATTTTAGCTCCCCTTCTTTTTATTTTATTTATCAATGATATAACGTTGAAAGATGCAGATGATTTAAATTTTTTTCTAAAAATTAAATCCTTGTCTGATGTTTCGCTATTACAATCTGACTTAAATGCCATTCTTGCCTGGAGCTCTAAAAATTCTCTCTTTCTTAACCACGAAAAATGTATGTTTTCTACTTATACAAAGTCATTGGTTCCATTAAAAACATCATATCATTTGGATAATATGCCACTGAAATATGTTAGTGAAATTAAAGATCTGGAAGTTATTTTTGATTCTAGATTTTCTTTCATTTCCCATCTTAATAGCATTATTCCTAAAGCATATTCTCTACTTACATTAGTTAGACGGAGTGCTTCAAATTTCAATGACCCTCTAACTTTGAAGTGTCTTTATACCTCTATCGTGAGATCGAAGATAGAATATGCCTCTTTTGTATGGAATCCTTTCTATGCGACTCACACACTGCGCCTCGACCGAGTGCAAAAAGCTTTATTCGGTTTGTTTTTAAAGCCAATAATTCTCGAGATCTGATTCCATTATATATTGATCGTTGTAGTCAACTTAAACTAAAAACTCTTCAAAATAGAAGAACTATTTTATCACTTTTGTTTATTTATAATATAGTAGTTGACACGGTTGACTGCCCTGATTTACTTGAAATAATAAATTTTAATGTGCAACAAAGAACTTCACGACACTTTGACGTGTTTTATTTAGGAACGTGCAGAACCAATTATGCTTTGAACTCGCCAATGTGTAGATCTATGCTTGAGTTTAATAATTGTAGGCTATACTGCAATATAGATTTTGCCAATTCGAAGGATTCTCTCAAGACTTCTAAATAATTATTATTGAAATACGAAAATAATATTGACTTTTATATTTTAATATTGACTTTTATATTAATATATAAATACAATTAATTGTATTTATATATTAATTTTATTTATATATTTTAGTGAAAATATGTCTATAATATATAAAGTATTTTGTGGTCTGTTCATTGACGAATAATAAAAAAAAAGAAATGTTACTTGAATTGAAATATTTTTCTTCTTAATATAATGTGCTTTAAATTTACTCAATTCTAGCAAAATATTGCTTGAATTAAATTAATTTATAAATTTAAGAAAATAATTGATAACCTCAAACCAATCATATCGAACTAGCACGTGATGAAATATCTGCAGTTATAATTGAGCTAGATCCAAACAAAGGACCAGGCCCTGACCTAATTCCCCCGAATTTACTTATTCAATGCGTAGACTGCTCTTGCCCTTACAAATAATCTTCAATAAATCACTTAATCAGGATGTTTTTCCGTCTTATTGGAAAATATCTCACCTCACACCAATATTCAAAAATGGTGATAAAAGGTAGGTTGAGTACTATAGGGATATTGCCATATTACCTGCTATCCCAAAACTGTTCAAAAAATAATGTGCGGAACACTGACAGGTTTTATAAATCCATTACTAAATGAACAGCAACATGGTTTCCGTCAAGGTAGATCAACTGCCACAAATCTTATGATTATGGTTCCTGATGTATTTGGCAAAATGGAAAAAGGACATCGAGTTTATGCAATAAACACTGACTTTAGCAAGGCCTTCGATCGCGGTGATCATAATATCCTAGCTTCCAAACTGGAAAGGTTTGTTATCTCAGGCTCCCTTCTCAATTGGCTTAAGTCTTATCTTCACGGTAGATCCCAATTTGTTAAATTTAAAGGTTTCCTATCCAAGGAGATTTCTGTCACATCCGGTGTACCACAAGGAAGTCATATTGGATCATTTCTGTTCAATATTTTTATATCAGACATAACCGATGTTTTGTCTGATATCCCACATCTATTATATGTAGATGACTTAAAAATGTATGTACCATATAATCAATTCTGAATTTGATGTAACGTTTTTACAATCGAAACTATTGATTTTAGAGCAGTAGTGCAATGAGAATAAACTCTCTCTAAACGTTAACAAATCCAATACAATAACTTGCTCCCTAGAAATTATCATCCCTAATAGCAACTACTCACTCAATGGTGAAGAACTGCAAAATGTTAATCATATCGTTGATCTTGGAGTCGTTGCAGACAATAAATTGTGATTTAATCTAAATTATGACAAAATCCTATCAAGAGACAGTTAACAACTCAGTTTGTAGAAGAGTTTAAAAATGTATGGGCAACTAAAACGATATATTGTTCTTTTGTACGCCCACTTCTAGAATATGGATGTATTATATGGAATCCTGCTTTCGATTCACACAGTGAGAGACTGGAATCTATTCAAAAGCAGTTCCTGCTTTTTTCTCTAAGAAACACCTACAACCTCCGCGAAAACAATACCCTACCGTCCTATGTGCATAGGCTTAGCTTGCTTAATTTGATGCCCCTATCAACCAGAAGAATATTACTGACCTCATGTTTTACATTTGATGTTCTCAACGGTGCTATAGACAGTGATTATATATCAAATAAGATCAATTCAACGAACCCTCAAGACGTACAAGAGACACATAAATTTTTCCAGCGTATTCCTTGGCTTCCTTTCATTTCTTGAAGAAAAGTCCACTAGAACCATGTCCGAAAATGCACGGGTGCGAAATGGCAGCGGGTTCAAAATTTTCGGATTGGTGGTCGGAGGGTAATGGGGTAAAATTGCTAACTTCTGAGTCAGTGGTCGGATTTGTTTGTTTTTGGGCTTGTTGGAAAGGTCTTTAAAAGACCTTTAAAAAAAATAAGACCTTAAATAAAACAATAATTAGAAAAAGATGAAATAGCCGAGATACAGAGCTTTCCGAAAAAAAAATTAACATAAGCTCAATTTGCTCAGCCAGATGGCAGGTAACTTATGTTTTTTTTTTCTTTTAAAAGATAGTAATACCTTTTACCTTTCTAAAAATACCAAAACGAAGCCCGAAGGTCTTACCGTTCCAAAGTTATGACCATTTGACTGAAATGCAAAAATTTTTTTTGGAAGCAAAATAACCTCACAATAAGCCCGTATATTCATATTGATATTATTAATAAAATATTAATATTAATGTTATTATTAATAACGCGGCCCCTAGGCAATAAATAATATTGCACATTATTTAGCTAGTAAGAAATTTCTTTAATTTCAATCACTTTCATATACCTGCATTCATTTAGAATGCCGCTTAATGTTAATAATAAAAAATTTCTTTAAGCCTCCTGTGAAGTAAAATTTTCACAGTGTAAGCCAAAGAGAGATTCTTTGCTCTCACTTGGGCGCACACTACTACAAAACTGAAAGAGCTGTGTATGTATTTTTTTTGGCCGACACTGCAATCTTATATATATTACGCAAGCTCAAATTTTGTCCGGCGTAAGGCTTTTTAAGTACAAGTCCAATCTTAATAAATTAAATATTTCTTGGTAGGTTTAGACCTGTAGATGTGCAAACTGGACTTTTTATTTCTTAAAAATTAATATTTTTTAAGTTATAGCTTATTAAAGTTTGCATATAATTGCATATAATTGATGTTGTTATGTTGATTTTTCTTTTATGTTATCAAAATCAGAGCAAAACTATTCGCTGCTCACATTTCGCTATCTTCTGTCTCTTTTTAATAGAGTGTCTGTTAACAACAAAATTAAAGTCAGAAAAATTTAAAGCTTTCGCAAACCGCTCGCGCTGAACGCTCGCAACCAAGATACGCACACATTTCTTTATTGCAATTTTTCGCTCACATTTCTCTTTATTCTGCCTCTTCTTTATAGAGCGCTTACAAACAACGACACAACTCTTAGAATATACGCTGAACACAATGAACGGCGTCAGCGGTCAGCGCAAATTATTATTATTTTAATAGTTGATGGGTGCAGCAACGCGCACCAGTGGTCGCTAGTAAACACTAAAGACTAAAACATTCTATTCATAGGACTTGAATTGTGTACCAACTTAATGGTGTAGATATTTTCAGTGTAGCCATGACATCGAACAAAAATGTTTTGTATGAAGCGAAGCCAACAAAACAAGAATTGCATATTTTGACACCGAGTGCAAATATTCAGCGATCGTTTTCAGTTTTCCAAAGGGGCTAACAAGTAAAGAGGGTCAGTCGATAATATAATTTAAAGTTAAAAAATTTGAAAATATGCCTTATTTCGACAACGAAGTAAGATAGCCCAAAAATAACACCAGACTTGGGTTCTTTAAAGGGGTCTCGAACTCGAGACGCACAGGTAGAGGGGTCGGACGATATGATAGCCTCAAAAATAAGAAAAAACGCCATATCTCGAAAACGAAGCAAGATAGGAAAACAAAAAAAAAAAAAAGAAACAAAAGACACCGAAACTCGATACGCAAAGGGGTCAGGTAAGGATATACTTCAGTTGTCTTAGATACTGAATTAAGTGCATATCAAAAAATAAAAGAGACGAAGTATTTGAATAATGATAGATGGCTTGCAAGTAATCTTTTTAATGCTTTCATAGATTTCAAGATTCAAGATTTTGACTTTCACTTTTTGTAAACAACGAATACGAGCATTCCATTTGAAAAAAATTCTAAGCTTGTTTTGATCAGCTAGTTAGGTCTTGGCTGGCCGTTGCCTAGCTGGCTTATTTTTTTTATTAAATTATTCATAGATAAACCCATTTAATATGTTGATTGGACATAGCTAGTAGACTGCTGAAATCTTTATAAAATATAGTTATTACTGATAAAGAGCTGTTCCTTGATCTTATCATTGATGTAAAAAACTTGTTGATCAATTTTTTTTTGATATTTAGGTATGTATGTAAAACCAATCATGAATATTTATGTTTACCCTTAGCTGGAACACCTTTAACATTTAGCTGGTAATGTGGGATCAGCGTGACCCCTGCCATAAGAATTGTGTAAAATGCTTAAAAACGCGCTTACAAAAAGTATTTGTTTTCTTTAATAGTTTTAATTTAAAAAAAATGTACTATTGAATATTTTGGGCCAAAATTTTAACATGAAATATTTATAAAGTGGCTCACAGTCACACAGCTTTTATGATCCATTTCATAGAATCGCTTAGTAAAGTAGTTAAAAAAAAAATTAATAGATTAGTAAAAAGCTTAGTATAGACGGCCTCGGTGGTTTAATAGGTAGCGGTATCGACTGCTACCCCAGAGGTCCCGGGTTCGATTCCCGGCCAGGCCATGGTCCCACGCTTTAAACCTTTCAATCTATCCTCATCCACTGAAATTGAAAATCAAAATATACGACTTAAAGTTGTAGTTGATGTTAGAGAAATTTGTGGATGAGATTGCCTTATAACTTGAATTGACTGAGTTAAAGGCATAACACTTGCCTCTAATTCAAATTCACATGTTTCTTTGACTTTCCACCACGCTTAGAACATCATACACGTGTTTCACTTGATTGACCTTGCCTTCCCACTAATCTATCACCCCATTTCGAACCAAGGCAGACTTGGTTTACCTCCCCCCTCGGGGAGAATTTTATAATTTCTTTATTTCCTATGTGTTTATAGGAAACCTGCCTCCCTTGAAAAACTCATGCGGACGCCTATGTGTAGGTACATTATCTTGTTTTTTGTTGAGTTAAGAATAGTAACATTTCTCACTCCAGATGACGGCATGCAACCCCACAACACCACTGAACCTCATAGTTGTAGCTCCGTATAAGGCTTTCACCGCGTTAACTTCTTTCCGTTGGATCCGAATAAAGGGTATTTGCTCTGATAGCAAAAAATTATGATCGTCTAGAAAGATTCATCCTTATCAAGGGAGTCCCGAGTGACCACATTCTGATCTTTATATTTTTTGCACTAGAGCCTGAACAGAATCAAAGCGATTAGCGATTGGCGACATTTTTAAGAACTAGAACACATGAAAACGTATGAACATGTCCGAAATCAAATCGATTAGAATCTATTCTATTTTTTTCTCTGCCGACCTGACGATCTTCTCTTTGAGCTGTGTCAAACATAAGTATTGCCGTATTTTTCCTAATGATGGGGTACGGTCAGTGCTATTTTCTTAAGTTTTATTATCTTCTGACATTTGTTGTCTGTGTTTCTATTTTCTTCATGTCAATTATGCATACACAAATCAAAGCATTCTGACAATTCAGTCTGAATAGTTCGCCAATCGCTAATCGCTTTCATTCTGGACGTGTTCTGAGCGATTGGTGAGAAGAGAGGATCGCCAATCACTTTGATTCTGTTCGGGCTGTTAATAAATACGAGTAGTTTGTTTCGGGTTGTTAATAAATACGAGTAGTTTGTTTCGGGTTGTGCGAACCAGAGACCTGCAATTATTCATGTTTTTGAGTCATTGGTTGACTAACACAAGAATGAGTATTAGTGGATGTAAGTCAAAGAAGAATTTGCACTCATATCCATGATACAATTACAAGGTAGGCTCATTTTTAAATGGCTGCTCAATTGTGAAATTTTGCAACAACAAAGCTGTAGAAGCCACAAACGTCAAACGACAAAAGCAACAACAACAACAAAGAAAAACTAAAAGCTATCAGCTGATTTTGACAACTAGCGCACCCTGCTCTCCAATATGAGCCTACCTTGTAATTGTATCATGCTCATATCCACTTATACTCGTTCGCTCACTTCACACAAAGCAACAAAAAATAAGTTATCTGCTGATATGAACCAGTGCAGTGCTCAACTCTCTCATTGACTCAATGTATTTATTTTGCATACCGTAATGACTCACAACACCAATAAACACCTTGAGTTCAGTGCAATGACTTAAGTACATACTTAGAATCATTTTTAGTTCAGATTTCTTGTTATTTTAATTTTTTTGAAACAAACTGTTATTGTTTTGCAAAAAGCATAAGGCACAATACAAAATAATACTCAACTCGTTCATTTTCTCACACGAGAAAGTTAACAAATCAGCAAAAAGAATAAGCAAAGACAAAACAAAAAATAATACTCAACTCACTCATACTTATTTTCCTCTCACATGAACAAGTGAGTCACATAAGATGATTAACCCAGAACCAATAGAGTAATAATTTGTCGATACACATGTGTGTAGAAGTACTATGAGTATTTTTGGGTTTTGGTGGGAATGAGTCAAAGTATTTTGTTAAGTTGGTATAAGTACACACTTGCTCCAATAGTTATGGCTCATGACTTAAGTATAATAATTTCATTAGTACTCATTGCAGATCTCTGGTGCGATCATGAAATTCGGCTGAGTGAACATGAAAATTAATATTCTAAAAATTGTTTCCTGATGACATTTCTTTCCAAGCTGCGTCTCTGATTGACCTGTAGGAAATGGTGCATTTAAAACAAGAATTTAGTAAGTAAGTAAGTAAGTAAGTAAGTAAGTAAGTAAGTAATGCCTCCAATTTAACAAATTTTGAATTTTTGGGATGAAGGATATAATTAAAAATTGCTCAAGTCAAAACTTTTATAAAATCTTCATGTTTATTTTTTTTGCTAAACTTGCTAATATGCATTTTAAAGAAAAAAAAGTAACAAGTAAATAAATATTTTTTTTTTATTTTTAGCAAAAACTAGGATTTCTTAGGATTTCTCAGATCGAAAAAAAAAATGTAGAAATATGTTTTAAAAGTCCCTCTAGCTAATGAGTCGGTTACCAAAGGAATCTATATTTCGATCCGGCTAACTTTATAACCATAATTATATTTACATATATATATAAAATATAAGTATCTATATGTATGGCGACCAATCAAAAAAAATTTAAAGTAACAAAAAGAAAAAAAAAATGAAATGTATTATATTTTTGGAAGATCACGGACACGGTAGAATAAACAAGGTGGATGCAGAGCTGCTTGTACTCTCTTTTTGTGAACCATAAAAAAAAAAAAATTTTTTTTAATTATTTAGTTATAAGTATTATTAGTTGTTTATTATTATTGCTTATAAATTTAAATGTTGTTAACTTCTAATCTTGTTATTTATGATGTGACCTAGTATGTAAGTTTCTAGTTTGTAAGCTGATGTCAAACAATAAAGACTTTTGAACTCATAACTATATAGAAAAATAACACAGTGCGACACGAAAAAATAACTTCAAATATCTCAATGGTTTATAATAGTGGATGGTCTATATATTATGCCCTCATACTCAGTTTTATCGGATTAGGTCAAATAAGAGAGAAATTCAAGGTCAAACTTCACCTTTAAGTCACAAATTTGTTCTTATAACTCTTAAACTAAACTTATAGACCCAACAATTTTCTTCAAAACTGTCCTTAACATTTTAACCGAAAGAGTTCCCGTTTTAAAGATATGCGCGTAAATGTGTAATTACAACATATATGAAAAATTAATAGAAAAAAAGAAATAGAAATAAAAAAAATTTTTATTTTAACCGTTTTAATTATAATTTAAATAGAAATACTTTCGATTTAACAGTTCTGAGTCCACGATTTCTCCCTTGCATTTACTTTCCTTCTTTATTGTACTGTGATCACGGGTATTTTTACTTGAGATAGAATTTTCTTAAATTTTCATAAATCTGTTTATTGTATATTTTCGATAACTCCCGTCAAATATAGTCCATAAGCTAATTTATGGCTAATTAGCATAACTATCTGGATTCGAGTAACTCATTATGGCGTCCCTTCCTTTTAGCGCAACAGACGTGAGTCTACTGCCCGTAGGCGTTCTTAAATCCCCTTAAAGTTTGGCAATTTTAACTTTATTATTGTACCCAATTATCATTCCAATCATATACGAGTTGGTATATTGCCAAATTTTCTCTCATTAGTTGTTTCAATGACCGACTTTGGGGCAAACTCGGTCAGAATGGTCAGGCTATGTTTAAATATGATGAGATTTTGCAAGAAAATTTTAATAAGTTATAACTATGAAAGGAGCCACATGAAATCTTCATGGTCTCATAAACCCTCGGAAAGGCCCTGTGGGAGTATTTGACCCTTGAAAGAGTAAAAATAAATTCATATCCATGGCCAAGGAATGGCCAATAAATTTTTTATGCGCTGATTAATTAAATAATGAATAAATTTAAGACCAGGGCTTGAATTGAAAATTGTTCCGTTATCAATTTCAGAAATTCTGGTAATAGTTCTACGTTAACTTTCATTGATGCATAATACAATAGTTACATAATACAATAGTTACAATGGTTTTATGAGACCAAAAAATCAAAAACATTACATTTTACACCGAAAAAATGTAAACAAAACCTTCAAATGAGACAAATAAGACACTTGTTTTACTTTAAATGACTTAGAAGTATATTTATTATCAACATGGAACAGTAATACTTTTGGGCATCTATGATGTGTGGGAGTGTGTTTTTAATTACTATTTTCCCTTGATGGATGACTTGCAATGTATTCCAATGATCTTTGGATAGCCTCTGGAATTGGTGGAGAAGTGGGCAATAATGGGTTGGCAGCATCAACATGATATCCATTCTCATCGGCGGTATACTGGAGCGATACTTGTTCGCCTTCAGGCGAGGTGTACGAGTATTGACCATTGACAACCCAGGTGTCACCGTCCCTTAGCACTCCTTGTTGCTGAGCCTTGATGGAGTTGTCGAATTCGTAGGCGTACTTAAAGTCCTCCGGATTGACTTCAGCTTCGTTAAGCAAGACATTGACATCGTTGGCGGCAAAGGCAACGGCTACGAGGCAAGCTAGAGCAATCTACATTAGAGTATAATAGAAAAAAAGGGTCTTGTTAATATAATCCATCTAATGTCGTCTTTTGAAGATGCGTTCAGTTTTTTTTTTAAGGTTTTTAATACTTTGTTTAACTTACAAAGAGTTTCATGTCGATTATTTGTTGGCTTTTGTTTAGTTGATGATGTGAATCGTTTGGATTAACTGATGCTTTGATCTCTGAACTCTGTGGTTTTATAGTAATTTTCAATATTTTGATTTTTTCTTTTTTTTTGTCTTCAAAAGCAAACAAAACAAATATTGAATTAGACAAACGACCTACTCATTAGTATGCGTTTTTATTTGCTTTATCATGTAATTAATACGTTGAGGGCAGTATTTTCGAGTTTGTTAAGCCACAAGTTTTTATAAAACTGCTGACGCTGCAGCAACGTCAGGCCTGTGTGCTGCAAAAACAAGTTAAAATTTTATTGTGAAATGTAAGATCTCTAAAAAGCCCTTGAAAGTGCAATCATTGTATTACTGTTGACCTCTTGAGATTTTTGTCTATTATTTTGCAATAAGCTATCAGTTGACCTCATATCAGATAATGGATCGACAGCGATATAAAGTTACTTGTAGACTCGAATCCGAAATAGAAGAAAGTTTTTAGTATTATATCTTAACATCGAGAATCTGTGAAATATTTTCTCAGGCCATAATAAACCTTCATTGTTAAAGGCTTTGAAATATGGTTCTAACTTAAAATTTCCAGTACAAAGATTCATTAATTGGCAAAAGTCAATGTTTTTATACGTACATAATAGAATTGCGAATTTCGTGAAGGTTGTCCAAGAACGGATGTTGTGGCAATAAAACATCGATGCTGTGCGTGAACTGTTGGAAGCAGACCCGTATGTGACATACCGTGAGATGGAGTAATTTTTGAGCATTAGTGGGACAAGCATACATTCGATTTTACATGAGTATATATGCGTCAGGAAGATTTGTTCCGTTGGATATCCCATAATTTGACGGTTGCAAAAAAAAGGAAATGCGGAAAAAATACACCGGGAACAATTTTAAACACGCCTACGATATCGTTTCTAAATTCTACGAAAACGTAATATTTAGATCTTCAGGTAAACGCCTCTATGATCAGTCAAATATAAACAAAATGTCTAACTCTAATGAGGATGTTAACCTCACGTTGACACTGATGAGTCCCCCAATTATAATTATATCATAGGCGACTGTGATCGCGAAACAAAGTAGCAATCCACTGTTTGGGTCTTTCAAAGTGAACAAAACCCGATAAAAATTAATCCGGTCATGTCGCAACTGTACCACTTGAGCAACGGAGAACTGTTAATGCTGAATGGTACATAACCATTTGTTTGCCCGAAGTCTTCGACCAAAGAACGATCATTCTCCATCACAACAATGCGAGTTCCTACATATCAGCTCTAGAAAATGAGTTTTTGAGCACTCAAAACGTGGAATTGGTGGGTCATTCACCTTACAGTCCCGACTTGACACCCAATGACTTCTTCTTATTCCCTCACATTAAGAAAAAGGACTTTGACCGAGCTTCTTATGATCGAATTGTGTTGTGCGTGTTATCAAACGTTTCTCCACAAATGATCGAGTCCGCAACTTAATAGTCTTATGCCGACTTTGTACGGCTAATGTGCATGTTCTCAAGAAGCTTTACATGGCCTTTATGTTTAGTCCTTGAGGCTTGCCATTGCCTGCAGAGATGTGACGACCGATCAGAAAAATTAATTTCAATTGAAAAAAGTTTCTGTTGTTTCAGATGGGGTTCGAACCTGAGCTCGCATTGGCATCGAATTGTCTACACACTGTTTAACGCACTCTGCTACGGCAGCCACAAATTACACAAATTATAAAAATTGTTTGTAATATAAACCTAAAATAAATTTTACATCATTTTGACCTGACAACGTCAGGTTTACAGCTCAGGTTTCCAAAAAATTTGAAAAAGGCATATTTTTAAAAATGCATCGGCGTTGCATTGAATTGTATCTCGTTGAGTTAAGGTGCTACGATAATTATATCACGACAGGAAAGTTTAATTCTTTGACTTTATGATAAAAATAAGAAAAATTTAAAGACGTCATCGGGAAGCAGAGGAATTTGCTGAAACAAGGATACTTTAACATGGAATTATAATGTGCTATGTTTAGGTGTAACGGTAAAAAATGTATACGCCAGTTAAGGCTGTTCCTTAGCCCTCATAACAAAAATAAACAAAAAATTCGTAACATCATGAAGCTGCGAAGACAGCGTCTATAAGACCAAAAATGCATCAATCATGCAACGGCTTTGCATGGAATTATTGCTCGTGGTGTATACGCGGCATGGTAAATGTTATTTTCTGAAAATGGAGGATTTTTACTTGGCCTTACAATAAAAATAAAAAAAAAAAATAAAATACGACGTCGCCTGGTCGCGAAGGTAGCAACTAATGCAACAAAAATGCAATATTGTTACGTGGAATTATTACTCTCTGAGTAGAAGTGCTACGAAGAATTTATTTTACATCACAAAGATGGTTTTTTGACTTCATATGGAAAACAAAAAAAAAAAAGAAAAGAAATTGTTTTTTCTCAGGGAGCTCCTTAAGTAAATGCACCAAATGTAAAAGCAAGAGCAAAAGCAAAAATAAAAATAAAAATAAAAATAAAAATAAAAAAAAAAATTAAATCAAAATAAAGACAGATATAAGGACAAGAGTTTGGATAAGAACTAAGACAAGGATTAAAAAAAGAGATAACTGCAAGGATTTGGACAAAGTTTAGGATCAGGAATAAAACAAGGATTAAAATAAAATTTTGAACAAAGAATAGAGCATGGAATTGGGCAAGGATAAGGATAATAATTCAGAATAGGATTGGGGAAAAGGACTTCGGCAACGATTGAGAAAATCTAAACAGACCTAAAACAATATTTAGGACATATTTGGGAAAAGTCCAAGGAATAGGACAAGGATTTCAACACACATAGGACAAGATTTAGGAGAAAGGTTTGAAAAAGATGTGGGACAAGGATTAGGAAAGGTATTTGAACAAGGATAAGGAAAATATTTGAATAAGATTTGACAAGAGTTTCAATAAGGATAAGGATGAGCATAAGTTTGGAATCAAAGGAAAGGAAACTGACAAAAATAATGAAAAGTATAAAGATACATTGCCCCGTCAAGATCTTTGGGTGTGTTCAAGATACAGCCAACTTATTACTTTTTTTTATGCATTTAAAAAAGCCAAATTTATCTCCTATGATTTAAATAAAATTAAATATGCACCCATGTCATGTTCATTTTAAATGACAATATTTACAAATATTTCACACAAAATTCAATCAGAAATGAAAACGTGTTGATAATGCATTGCTTTTGTTTTTATTTTTTTCTTTTTTTTTTTTCTTCTTAATATATGCATCTCAAATAACAAAAGCAATTTTATAATCGTCATATTTCAAACGAAATATCGCTTTTTATGTTTAATCTGCAAAAATTGCAAAAAAACAACAAGCATTTTATGTTATGCGGAGCTTTTACACGCATAAACTTATGGACGGCCGCCACCAATTCAATTTACCTATAGTACCTATTCAGTCAAGTCTGCTTTGGTTCGAAATGGGGTGATTAGTGGGCAGCAAAAGATAATCAAGTGAAGCACGTGTAAGATGTTCGGAGCGTAGTGGAAAGCCGCAGAACACGTGAATTTGAATCTGAGGCGGGTGTTATGCCTTTACCTCAGTCAATTTAAATTTTTTTATCTTGTATTCTTTTTTAATATCAATTTTATATTTAATCTTATTTTATTTTTTATATTTTTTTATTAAATTTTATTCAGTTTCTTATTTTTATTTAAATTTTTATATTAAATTTTTTTAATTACTACTTTTATTTTAGCTATTATTATGATTTGTATTTTTATTATTATTTTTATTATTATTATTGCTTATATTGTATATTATTTTATTTTTAATTTTCTTTTTATTTTTATTTAAATTGTTATATTTTCCTTTCAGTTATATTTTAACGTATATTTTTTTACCTTACGTTTAAAAAAGTAAAATATTTACCCATATTATCAACCACTCACTAGTTCCCGATTTCCTGAGTTATGGAGAGCAGCAACGGTAATCCCTGTAGCTAAAAATAGGTCCGCATCTGACCCCAAGGTCTGATAATAAGCTTTTATCGTCATTGCAGTCTGACTTTAGAGCTGAACATTAGGGCGTATCGAATTACAATTTTTTTTTCGAATTTCACATTCTTAGAGGGCTCAAAAGTTGCATGGGGTTGTCAAGATCACTCTTAAAAAAAATGTTAGGGAAAATAAATGATGTCTTCCTGTCCCGCAAGGACAAAGTTGTTTTTTGAGGAAAACAGTTAAAAATAACGAACTTAAAATGCTTAGATTTTTATAAAAAAAACTACGTGTGTCTTAAATCAAAAGTAAGTATAGGCTTAAACTAACAATATATTGCTAAATACGATGCCTAGTTAACGAATTGCTCCAATTTGGACAACGCCGATCAAAACTTAATCAATTATAAAGGCAATTGTTTTCCTCAGTATCACCAAAATGTCGAAGAAAGGGGAAGATCTAGTTGATAACCTGATACTTACAATTATTGTTAATTTAAATTAAGTTCATCAATAAGTGTGGCGACAATTTTCGAATCCTTCTGATTCTTGTGTTTATTGACAACGTTACGTTTTACCGCTTAATTTTCCAAAAAAGTTGAAAAAGGCAACTTTGCATGGAATTATTATTCACTGAGTAAAGGTTAATTCTTTTATTTTCTGGCTAAAAAAAAAACAAAATTCAAGATTCGTCGGGACGCAGAGGGACATGCTTAGCAAAGCGACTTAAAATTTATTATATAGTCAGTAAATACTGGTTCTTAGCCCTTATGCCAAAAAGTAACGAAAAATTCACGACCAGAGAGCCGACCCAAGGTTAAAAATGCAGCTATCAGACAACGGCGTTGCATGGAATAATTAGTCGTCGAGTATATGCGCTACAATATATGTAATAAAACGGAAATGAAGAACTTTTACTTAGCTTTACGATAAAAACATAGAAAAAAATATGACGTTGTCATGTCGTGGAGATAAAAGCTTATATACTGAAAATGCAATATTGTTGCATGAAATTATCGCTCGCTGAGTAGAATTGCTGCAAAAAATTTTATTTTACGATAACAAAAAATTATTCTTTAACCTCATAACGAAAATGAGAAAAATTGTAGGAGTCACGACACCCGCTGAATGTAGTAAAAATACAACAATACAATAAAAAAAAGATACAGTAGTTTCGACTATGTCGTAACACAAGACGTAGAATTATTCAATTCGCTTTTGATGACATCTTTTTTAAAAACTATTTAGCAAAATATTTATTCCATACACCTGAGCATATGACCTTTAAAAGAGTGCCGGAGAGGGTTAATATGTATGACTAACCCCCATTACTTTTGCAAAAGGAATATTTTTGCCTTTGACACCTATTCCCTCCGAAATCTCCTTAGGGGGGCACCCATACAAATTTTATGGTTTTTGTTTATTTATTTCATACACCTGAGCATATGACCTTTAAAAGAGTGCCGGAAAGGGTTAATGTGTATCACCGACCCCCATTGCTTTTGCAAAAGGAGCATTTTTTCTTTGACACATATTCTCTCCGACCACTCCTTAGGGGGGCTCCCATACAAATTTTATGGTTTTTGTTTATTTATTCCATACACCTGAGCATATGACCTTTAAAAGAGTGCCGGAAAGGGTTAATATGTATCACCGACCCCCATTATTTTTGTAAAAGAAACATTTTTGCCTTTGACACCTATTCCCCCCGACCACTCCTTAGGGGGGCTCCCATACAAATTTTATTGTGTTTGTACCGGAAAGGGTTAATATGTATCACCGACCCCCATTACTTTTGCAAAATGAACAGTTTTGCCTTTAACACCTATTTCCTCCGACCACTCCTTAGGGGGGCTCCCATACAAATTTTATGGTTTTTGTTTATTTATTCCATACACCTGAGCATATGACCTTTAAGAGAGTGCCGGAGAGGGTTTATATGTGTGACCGACCCCCATTTGTTTTTGCAAAAGGAACATTTTTTCCTTTGACACCTATTCCCTCCGACCACTCCTAAGGGGGGCTCCCATACAAATTTTATGGTTTTGTCGATAAAACCGGAAACTGTCGATAAATAGGTAGCAAGTTTAAGCAAACAAAAACATCAAATGTTGGCTTTATATTTAATGTAATTGTGTAAAATGTATATAAGTTAGAGAGTTCTAACATGAATTTTTGTCACATTGAGGATCAAGCAGACCAACAAGTGCTACACGGAGAGAATTGTTCGCATAATTTTTTCCTTATAAGCTTAATTTATGCAAAAATTAATCACAAAAAACAGCTAAGATTAAGTACGTATACAAAGTGCTTAGTAAAGCATTATATATAATTATTGATGTGTATAACTTATTCCCAAAAATGCTATAATCTATGTGAAAATTGTGCATAGATTTGAGTTATTTGCCATAAATTATACGCAAGATATTCATAACCTAAGCAAAGAATGCATTTAACTTATGGCTAGGAAGCATTAAATTATGCTTAAGATGCGTATAAGTTATGCTTAAGATGCGTTTAGCTTATACGCAAGATGCATATAGCATATGCAGTAAATACGCGTTTTTCATGGTCCCATTTCGCAAAAGTTGTGATTGTTAGTAGCTGTTCCAATTCACTAATATTCCAGCTGCTAGTTAAAATTTAGAACATCAATGTCTAAATTTCAACCAGCAGATGAAAAGGTAGCGAATCAGCTCAGGCCCTTATAGCTACAACTCCCTGCTAGTTAATTATAAATTGTTATGTTAATGCCAATAAGATTACCATTTCTTACTCTTTATAATAATAAAAAAGTATTAACAATATAGTATAAATGTTTTTATTGTTTTTTATAATACGTGTTCTACAATTTATGTTTACATTTTTAAATAACTCTTGTAATAAAACATCTTTTTCCGTTTAAAAAAGAAAAGTCTAAAAGGTAATATCTTATCTAAATCTTTACATTCAATATTCATAAAGCTTTCTAATATATTTCCTATCACATAAACCGAGAAATGATTATTATATTCATATATATCAAACCCCCGAAGAATTATGAAAACTCCACATTCAATAAAAATAAAATAAATGTTTTTTAAAAGAGATTCTTTAAAAAAGTTCTCTTTAAAAACCTTTTTCTTTCAGTGTTTTCAAAAATAAAAATTCTGTATCAATTCCCTTATGCTCTGAACAGAAGTTGAGAAGTTGCTCTACACTGAACCAAATATTGTTCTTAAAATCAAAGAATCTCGTTCATAAAGCGAAATTCATTGATTTTTAAGAACTATTCATTGCCCCAAAGAACGAATTCTTTGGTTCAATGAATCGTTGTTCTTAATTTTAAGGAACAGTTCATTGTTCGTGTTCATTAAAATTTTGTTCCAGTTCTTGTGTTGTAATATCTATAAAACCATTAGAGAATTTTATCTCAATAAGAAAATGATTTTTTAAAATATATCTTAATATTGTTTTAAAATTTCTAAGGACAGACTAACTTATTGTAACAGTTGAATGTGTCATTAATTAATCATTTTTCTTCATAACATATCAAAGAAATAACGTAAGAACAAAGATTCATCAAGGAACTCGTACTTTGGACCAATTTTAATGTATAATACATTGGGACAAAGAACTTTTTCTTTGTTATTAAGTACGTTTTTGGTTCTGTGTACTGTTGCGATGTTTTGTGCATGAATTTATGGAATACTTATATTATTTAAAGATAAAAATACTGTTTTTGTAATAGTTTCTGTAAAGTCGGAAAGGATTGTGTTAATTCTTTTTGAGGTCAAGTGGTTTTCGCCATAAAGTTTGCTAACAAATGCCAAGAAATTATTTCCTCTTTCTACATTAAATTCGTTTTTCTGATAAGATGCCGATGAATCTTTTTGTGTTGTGGATTTAATATATTTGGTCTGTTGTGGACCCTCTGTAACACTTATATTCTGGTGCAAAGAAGCATTTGAAATTTGATGCTGAGAATTTATGTCTGGAAGGTAGTGGAATTTTTGAATATGTCTTTTATAAAATGAAAAATCATAAAGTATTGAACTACAATCCTTATGAAAGCAAACCAATTTCGAATTTGTTTTTAAAGAATGTATTAGCTTTAAATGGATCATTAAAAAATTTATTGACTCCAAGTTAGAGTCGCAAATGAAGCATATATAGGAAGCCCTTTTTTGAAAAGTCAAAAACTAGTTAAGAAGGGATATGAAATCGATGTACTCTGCTTGTTCACAGTTGCTTGTGTTAATTTCATAAAAAAAACTTCAATAAATTGCCAAAACTGATAGTTTTCAAAGGGATACTTAAGATTTAAAACGAACATTAGCTTAACAAGGATATCTACTGCCTCCAAAAATTTTTTAAAGATGTAAGTTATTCCGTTGGTAGATACAATGAATCCAGCGCTTTTGCCGGACTTTTTCAAGACAATTATCATTGGTTGCAGAGTAATTTTATGACTCACACAAAAATCTCTTCGCTTATTGAGAATCACTTCTATTTCGTCGACTGAATTCGCTTCTGCAGCAAATGCGATCCAGGCGTCGCCAATGCTCACTTTCCACACAGCTCCTTGATAATTTTGCGCACTTTCGGTTTGATTACAGCCAATAGAACGCGGAAAAGGTCGTACAAACGTAGTTCTGAAAACAGTTAAGTAAACAAAAATTTTTTTAGCATACACAGAAAATTATACGTATTAGTTAAAATTAAAGTAGGAGTGTATTTACCTGAGTTGTCAGACAAATTGTTGAGTATCTCTTTCGCAGACGGAAATTTCACTACTTTTCGAAAAGCTTCCAGCAGTTTCTCTTCAGTTAAATTCCACTTCAAAAATAAAGCGTTTACCAGGAAATGTGCTTCAAAATAGATTTCAATCTGTGCAGAAATTGTTAATTGAAATGTACGAATTTAACTAAAACCGGTATCCAGCGCTTTGTGCGAGCAATGGCCATTCACCTAAAATGTTGTCTATGACGTCTGTCCTGATGTCTGCTCTTCGCAAGGTGAATGTATTGCGCCACTTTAGCCCCTTCTGTTTCCCACGGTGCAATTCTTGTTCGCAACCACTCTTTGTCGTCGTCACTAATTTTTTGTTGTGCACATTCGATGATTCTGGGATTTCCTTTAGATTTCCGAAGGGTACTTACAAGGAAACCAGCGTTCTGAAACTCTACAGCTGACGAATACAATTACAAATATATAGATATAAATAACCTACTTTATTTTTATTTTTTTCCAATAAATTGTAACAGAACCGATCACAGTACAGTACTCGAATAAATTGTAAATGACGCGGAGCCGAATATCAATTGACAGGTCACGATCGTACACGAAGGAACATGTTCGCATTGTTTGTGCATTATTGCGCATAAAAATAGTTTGCAAAATGCTTAAGTTCTGCCAAACTAAATCATGAATTGTTAATTTTATGTCACAATTCATGAATTGTTTCGCATAAAGGGGATGAGCTCCGACACGAGTATCAAGTGACATGTCGTGAATCCACACGAAGAGAAATGTTCGCGTTATTAATGCACTACTGCGCATGAAACAAGTTAGCAAAATGCTTAAGTTCTGCGAAACTTCATCATGAATTTTGGATTTTTATCTTATCAGAAATCATGCAAAAATAATTCTTATTACGCATTATTTCTGCGAAACTAAATCATGAATTGTGAATTTGTATCACAATTCATGAATTGTTGTTCATAAATTTAAAAAGTGCGAAGATGAATGTATTTGTGATTAAGCTAATCATAAATTATGCGAAGATAATTCTCTCCGTGTAACATCAACATTGTACGATCAGTACTTTAGGCCCACCAGATGCTCAAAAAGTTATATAAATACCGACACCTGATCACTATCAACCACCCTACTTACCTCCGAGAATGACGTATTCTACGTCAAAAACGCTGCATG
The DNA here is from genome assembly GCA_943735915.1 of Pherbina coryleti. Classification (NCBI taxonomy): domain Eukaryota; kingdom Metazoa; phylum Arthropoda; class Insecta; order Diptera; family Sciomyzidae; genus Pherbina; species Pherbina coryleti. The sequence continues at coordinate 16,292,100 of OX030950.1, read as the reverse complement.
GAATTATAACTCCGTGACATAGGCCCTATAGTAAATTTTATGGAGCGACAGTAAAGCTGAGGTTTTCGGCCACATGATAGAAATAAAAAAAAAATTAATGTCGTCATGAGCTTAATGTAGCCACCATCGTTGCATGGATATGTTGTAGAACGCTGAGGTAGATCCAAATGTAATACATAAAAGCAAAAATAAAAATATTTTTAAAAGTATTAATAAAAGAATTTTAAAATGAACGAGGACAGAGCTTAGAAAAAGAATGAGTTCAAAGATTTGGACAAAGATTAGAACCAAGAATAATATTACGAGTAGGACAAGGATTTGGGATAGATGAGAGTATGGAATTAGAGGATAAGGACAAGGATAAGGACGAGGATTCAGACAAGGATTGGGAAAAGAACAAGGACAAGGATTTGAACAAGGACTTAGGCACTCTTAAAGCCATATTTAAGGCAAGATTGAAAAATGGAGGAGGACAAGGATTAGGATAGGGAATAGAACAACGATTTGAACACGCTAATGACAAGATTTAGGACTAATATTTTGAAAATTTGGGACAAGGATAAGGAAAGGGTTTCGAACAAGGAATGAGTTAGGAATTGGGTTAAAATAACAATTTAGATAATGATAAGGACAATTATTAAGACAAATATAAGAACAAGGATAAGGATGGGGACAAGTTTGAGAACAAAGGATACGCTGTCACGTCAAAAACTACGGTTGTGCCCACTCCTTGATTGTTCTAACTCCTTTTTTTTAATAGTTAAAACACCTGTATACAGTGAATCAACTTTTTGATCGAATAAACGCTGAATTTTATATTTTTTCCAATAATTTCTTTATTTTTCAACACTTTTTAAAATATTGTTAGGCATATCATAAAAAAAATACAAGCTTGGTTTGAAACAAACAAATAATTTAAATTAAATATACATTTCGAAACATTGGATTAAAAAAAAAAAAAAAATACGAGCAATAAGTTGACTCATTAATACTTCATTAATATTTAGTGTGGCCTCCATTGGCCTTGATTTCGGCTTCAATTCGTCTTGGCATTGACTCGACAAGTCTTTTGCAGGTTTCCTCTAAAGTATTTTGCCAAGCTTATTGCGTTTGCTGCCAAAAAGTATCGAGATCAGGACAATTTTTGGGTATAGACGAAATGGCCCGCTTGACATCAACCCATAGGTATTCTATAGGATTGAGGTCCGGTGATTGAGGTAGATAGTCAATTACTCTGAACTGCATACTTTGGAGCCAAGTTTTTGTTACCTTTGCAGTGTATTTCGGATCATAATAATGCTGGAAGATAATGTCCGACACTTTTTCGCCACTTAGCAAGGCTTCCTTGAAGTCCTTCTTTAAAGATGGTGGCATATTGGTCCACTTCCATTAGCCCTTGCCCTTTTATTGATTTTCTTGACACCTTGACATGCATCCCCAAATCATAATATTTCCTCCACCATGTTTCACAGTGGTCTGTACATAGTGATCTTCTATATTTTCACCAGGTTTTTCCATACCCATTGGCGTCCGTCAGAACCAAAACGATTTATTTTGGTTTCGTCCAACCAGACGACTTAAGAATTCTAGACGCAATTTCTTGTGACGGTGTGTTAGAAGAGGCTTTTTAACTTTTGCTCGGTCATGAAACCTCTTCTTGAGCAAAACCCTACGGATGACCTCTGTTACCCCACTGATCCGTAATTCTCTGGAAATATACGTCTCTGGACATTTTCATTAAAAATTGGCGTCCTGCCAGGCTTATTTATTCTCTGTTGCTGGTTTTAAATTTTTGAGAATTTGAGATATGCCTGCGTAAGACATCCCTAGTTTTCGAGAAATTTCTCGAAAATTGATCTTTGATTGAATAAGACTCTCAACTTCCGCTATTTTTGCAAGACTTGATTTTTTCACCTAAGACCTAAGACCAAGCAAATAAATGGTCTACACAAAAGTTAAAGGAAATCGCATCTTACCTTTGCTGAAAACTTGAACAATATCAATATTAATATTTGCTACACTTTTATTTTAACGCTTCGTTACATGACTTTTTCTCCCTGTGTATAAAAATGTTTTATGTCGTTATTTGTGATTGGAGAGGTTTAGAGAATGTATAAACGAAATTTGGATGCTCTGCAATGTATCGGAGCGAAGTTACGCAACATTGCATATGTGCAATTTCATGCAGGAAAGCAAAAAAAATTAGTATATGATGGTGTATGTATTAATTTTTATTAATTTGTATTTTATATTTTTGAAATGGAATTATATGCTTTCAATAATTTAAACTAAGATACATTTCCAAGTTTTTTATATAGTCAATTTAAATTTACAATTTTAAACAAAGGAAAATAAAAAACACTGATTTGCAAGGATTTCGTTTCTTAATTTGAAGCTCATTTTAAAATGTGGCGTCCGTGGCGTAGTTGGTTAAAGTGTGTGGCCGCTATGTCAAAGAACTTTGGAAACCCAGGTTCGAAACCCAGCAGCGACAGAAAATTATTTGAATTAAAATAATTTTTCTGTACGGCCGCCACCTCTCTGCAGACAATGGCAAACCTCAGAGAGTAATCAAAATGCCATGTAAAGCTTCTTGAGAACGAGAACTTTCCGTTCATCGCCGTTCGGAGTCGGCGTTAAGCATGTAGGTCCGGTTCTCGGTCAAATGTGTACAAACTTAATAACACGCACAACACAATTGATCATAAGAAGCTAGGTCAAAGTCCTTTCAAGGGCTGAAATGGCCTGTTATTTATTTATTTATTTATTTATTTATTTATTTTAAAATAATTCATTAAATAAGTACGTAAAACATTATTTATCACGAAATTGTTTAAAATCTATTTTGATTAAAACATACTCTAGTTTAAACTTTTGAGCAGCTAACATGAGTGTATCCATTGCACCCTGGTAATTTCCATGTTAAACACTTGTTGTCCCACTTGTCCCATTGTGGCTAGAGATGAAAATGGTCCAACTGAACTTCTGTTTGAGATAGTGGGAAACTTCTCGAATGTTTCGTCATTTTTTTCAAGGTTTTCCACTTTTTGTGGATAGTTTTCCTACTTTGTAAAGACTTTCTACCACTAACAAACGAAAATTGGCAAATAGTATGTTTTCATGATTACCGCTTTATTGTTCCGCACGCTTATACAATAGCAATTGCATTTACTGATAATAGCGTATTTTTATCTTGTAGCTTCCAATAAATGAATGGAACAAATTGACTTCCCCCATAAATATATTGTATTGTGTAGCAATATTCGGAAACTAAATGGATATATTTTTACACAACTTCTTATCAAATCGTTCAGCTATGGTCTCAGGACTTTTACCGCAATGGTTTGATATAAAATTAACAACTTTATTATCTCTCGATAAAATCAAATGTACGTTAACATCATCATGGTAAGCTACTTATTCCACAGACTCACTTCGAGATGTCTTCATTAATATGAGAACATTCGGTAGTTTTGAGTTCGGAATTCTGTTCCGACGGATTATACCCAATAAATATCTCTTTTGGTTAGTTCAATCATTAGTGATAGTGTTGATATAATGATTATCATAAAAAACTTTGTAATTCATATGAGAAGTGCTTCCCATAAAAGTCTTTTAGAACAATGTTTACACAAGCCCAAGATCATTTTCTTCGTGGTGACGATGACAGGGGCTGTTTTCTTGACCCAAGTCATTTCAAAATTATACCTAGTTATATCCAAAAATACCAGCCAAAACGAAAAATTTTAAATTCTATTTGCGTGGCTTCTTTGGGAGATATATCATATACGAAGGACAGTTGTTCTCCACAGACTGTTAGTTATATATGGGACAATATTTCCCAATGAAGTCCCATAAAAGAGAGCTCAAATTTTTATTTTTGGCTTTCATTATGACGGATAGGCAATTTTCATATGGAATCGACTTAAATTGTTTCTGCAAATAGTCTACGAACTAATAGTTGATCAGATATAAAATATTCGAAATATTTCAAGGGTTCGCTAAATTTAACATATGATCTGGAAATTGATCTGTTCCTTAAAATCAGTATTCATAAATGAATTAAAATGCTGTTTTTTTCAAAACAGGGCGAGTGTATATCCCTTTTAACTTCAAATAATACCTTTATCAACTTCGGAACGTTCTTCCTCTGAATTTTCTCTTTCATTTTCATCACTTAATTCATCCTCGCTTCTTTCCCATGAATCAAACATTTTTCGAGTTTTATCGTCAGTAAGCGCCCTAAAAAAGATTTTAGCTTTAAATATATTTAAGTGCATGGAATTGCACGCCTGCTATATAACCTGATATCTGCAATGTAACTTCAAAATTAAACCATTTATTTTATGAAATTAAAGTTGATTGCACAAAAAAATTAGTAAGCTTGAAAAAAAATTAACTTATATTCTAGAACATTACTTATATTTGAACGTTTTTTTGATATTTCTTTTATAATTATTAAAAATATTCACTTATTTTGTCTACGTATAAGACAGACCTTGTTCGAATCAATATTGTGGACAAATCACCAATTTGACAAAAGAAGACAACTACTAATAAAAAAGTGTCTAAATTTATTTTTAACTCTCGTGTGTTGACCACTTTAATTGTCACATTCATAATGCAGAGGTCTAGCCAAGCTCCATCCATATTTATATGAGTTTCAATAAAAAATTTCAGGTTATTGTTGATAGTTTTATTTAAAACATAGAAAAATTCACATTTTTTGAGGCATAAGAATATCAACAAAAAAAAATACGATTCCATGTATTAATGTATGATGTACATTTTATGCAAATGGTAGTTTATTTAAAACAATTATATCACATGTCGTATTTACTTTTTGAGGTTTGTCATTGTCTGCAGAGAGCTGACGGAGAAGCAGAAATATTAATTCAATTGAAAAACTTTCTGTGTCTAGTGGGAATCGAACCTGGGTTCTCCGGCGTATGGGTCACGCACTCTACCCACTGCGCAAATTTTGTTTATTAATTATTGGCAAATATCAGATAGTCTGCTTCCCGTCTGAAAATGGTAACAAATCCGATATAAGGCGGACCATATGGTAACACTTCTGGTTATGAACTAGCATAAAACAACAAAGAAACAAAAAAGGAATTTCCAAAAAAAAAAGTCTTACAAAATGCATAAGGTCTGACTGGACCCCATCGTTGCGAATATGACTACAATTTTAGTTTTAAAAAAACAGGGCTCGTACTATATATTTTAAAAATATTTTTTTTTAAAGTTATTTTGAAAATGTTCCTCTAGGAATTCGTGAAATATTAAATCGATCTGAAAAGTAAAGGGTCCGCCAAATAACTTTTTTTTTTGAAAATCCTATAAAAAAACTACTGAATATTTTCTCAAATTTCTTTTTTTATTTCATTTATTTAAATAATTTCATTTAAATGGCTGCCTCGGCTGGCCATGCAGTAGCCTACACGATCGGTCCAATTTTTAAGCACATTATCGATTGTGTGCAGCTGTATTTCACCAATGGCTTCACGAATATTGTCCTTTAAAGCGTCAATTGTCTCTGGCTTGTCGGCGTAACACTTATCTTTGACCCCCACAAATAATAGTCCAACGGTGTCAAATCGCAGCTCCGAGATGGCCAAACGACATCAGCTTTACGGCTGATAATGCGATCTTCAAAAACAGGGCGCAAAACATCGAGTGTAGCTTCGGCTGTGTGGCACGTAGCACAGTGGGATTTCTTCATACAAGCTGCTGCAAAAAATCGAAGGAATCGAGGTAGGGCTTTGAAATTTGGCACACATCTCTCATATTGCCAAATTAGATGAAAAATAAATTTTTGTAAAAATCCGCCCACAACCACGCCTACCTCCCATATGACGTAAAACTAAAAGACGTTGTATTTTCCTTATTTTCATATGTATATTAATAAAAATTACTACCAGTGGTTGCATTTGAGTCCTCAATTATATTAAAATTTTAAGTGCCACGCCCAACGCCCATATGATAAATTTAATTTTTCACGATTTTCAAAAAAACAGATTTAAGCCTTTGTAGTTTGTGATCGATGCCAAGCAGCACTTACATCTATATAAATAACTATAACTAGCTATATCTCTATAAATAGTTATTAACAAATTGTTGCTAAAGTGTATGCCTAAAAGTAGGCACACTTTTTTTATTACATTTAATTGCAAAATTTCGTTGTAATACTATTGACTTTTTTTATAAAATTTATGCGTTTGTAAAATATTGAGAAAAGTTGGTGGATTTTTTTGAGTAAATTTAAAGAAGACAGTCCCACCTTTCATTTTTTTGCAACCAGAACACAACGATCGATAACGCTCACCTTTTTTTTGTCCAAGAAAAACTAAAAACACTGACTTTTTGAGTGCCTTCAAAAAAGAACCTAAATATATATTAAAATATTACGGTAATGCAATTCCTTTACTTCTAAATTAATGCTGAAATACTGTATTTTTCAAATATACTTACATCATATAGATACGAGAAAAAAAAATTATGTTTCCAGCCCATTGAAATGGGATGAAAATCTAAGGCAGTTACTGCAGAATTTCGTTTAGGTGACTTTACCGCGTTATTTTGTAAAAAAAAAAAATTGTAGAAAAAATTGTATGATGAATTTATCTTAATTAAACAATTCTCTACAAAACTGCATCATTACATTTTTGATATTTTTCACTCAAAAAAGGGGGTTTTTGCAGCCAAAATCCCACAGTGCGTAGCGCCGTCCTGTTGAAACCAAATGTTGCCAATATCCTCCTCTTCAATTTTTGTGAACAAAAATTCATTCAACATGGCCCGATAACGATGGCCATTGACTGTAACGGCCACTCCTTGCTCATTTTCGAAGAAAAATGGCCCAATTATGCCTCTGGACCAAAATCCGCACCAAACAGTGACTCCTTTTGGGTGCATCGGCTTTTCAATGTATGCGTGCAGGTTTTCTGTGCCCCTTTCGAGCTTCATCTGAAAAGATGATTTTTTTGGCAAAATCGGCATCTTCTGTAAGTCGATCGCAGGCCCACTCAGCGAAGCGAAAACGCATTAGATGGTCAGTTGGCTTCAACTCCTGAACCAATTGGACTTTGTATGGCGTCATACCAAGGTCTTTATGCAAAATTCGTCTGAATGATGTCTCCGAAATGTTCAATTGTTGAGAACGACGGTTGTTGATGCCGCTTCACGCACACTTTCTGACACAGCAGCAATATTCTCGGGTGTACGCACTGTTTTTGGCTTTTTACGCTTTGGTTTATCGATGAGGATTGCAGTTTCTTTCATTTTTTTTCACAAGATAACGAACATACGGAGCTGACGGTGCTTCTGTTCTTCCAAAATCCGTACTCAATTTTCGCACACATTCTGCAACATTACCATGATTTCAAAGTAATGTCGCAATATTTCCCAGCGTTGTTCAAGCGTATACACAACCATATTCGTTCAGCGGAAGGATAAAACTAATCGGTCAAATCAGACTTGAGCTAAGTGTTATCATTCACGAAATAAGCACTAGTTGAAAAAAAAACGTTAGATGGCGGACCCTTTAGAAGTATTAAAAAATTTAAATAAAATCTTAAAGAGTCTGGCCAGACCCCAATATTTATTTAAGGGTTAAATAAAATCCCGTTAGGAATATTTACAGGGTGTGTATACTATATCTCTTAGAAGTCAACATTGCATACGTGCAATCCCATGCAACGAAGAGTTAAATTTTGAATGGGGAAAAAAATGTGAACCACTTCAACCTTTCTACTTCAACACACAAAAGCTACTGCATCAAATAATATAATTTGCGTATAATAGCATTTATAACGGGATATTTTCAAATTGTTTATTCGTGTTACTTACAAGAGTAAGTACATACAGTTGTTGTACCTACTAATTTATTTTAGTACATACAGTTGTTGTACCTACTAGTGAAAAAAAATAGAAATGAGGCGGACGATAAACATATTTTAGCACTGACGCGATCAAAAAGGTGAGTCTTTCAATGAATTCAACTTATGATCAAAAAATTTTAGGTTAAATAAATATTTCGAAAATGCATTGAAAACGCCCAGAGCCTACAAAATTCTTCTATATATAGTTGGAAAAAAATATCAATAAAAACAATATACATATACTTAAAATTTGTGGACAAGGTCATACATTATGATTTCAATTCCCACGTTCATAATTTTTTTAACAATACAACGTCATCGATATCCATTATAAATTCTTATTTCTTACACGAACTTCTGACATTTCAATGAAAAATCTTTTCATTATCAAAGTCAACATATATGCTGTCAGTTGTTGCCAGCGCTGGAGATTGTGTGTCAATTCCAACAATGGCTAAAACACAAGAACCAACAAAAAACCTACAAAATAAAAATTCACAAATCAACTCAGAAGTCGTGTGTGAGCGAGTAAAACTAATATGAACATAAAACAAAATAAAAGTGGAGATGAACAAAAAATCATTTCCATGAACATACGGCTCGTTTTAATGTCGTCAAACATTTTAAAAGCGTCCAAAATCATGTTTCAAAAATGACGCAAATGCAACAACGTGATGAACAATAATGATCGCTTTTATTGAAGCGAGTTTTTGCTTGGTGCAACATCTTTGTTTTCTCCCCGCCTGAGTCTCCTTGTGAGCTTTGTTTTTTGTGATGGGTGATCATGCATACCTTGGCTGCTGCCGTTGGTAAGTATTTGATTTTGACATGTTTATTCGAACAATAATTATTGCTGGCAGTTGGTGTTTTTTGTTGGCATTAACAACTGCGGAACATGAACTGTTGGATCGCCGGTGACATTCCGCAGTCGTGTTCCTCCAAAGATCACTTGATTACCTTTATAGCGTGCTACTTCAGACGAGTCTCTAATTTCTTCGTGTCACGAGATGGTTTTTTTTTTGTTTTTTTCTATAACTGCCGCTGCTGCTGCTGATGATCTTCAACATTGCGTGTTAAGTGGCAAGCATTTCATGGCTGCAGACATACTAAAAATAATTGCCGATATTTGTCAAAAATTGCCGTCAAACCAGATTAACGGGCAAGTATTTGGCGCAAATGCATCGGTTGGGCATCAAAACAAAGCTTTTGACTGATTTTGAACAATATTTGTCAAAGCTTCGAAGCTGTGGGTCTAAGCGGAGTTTTACAGAAAATGATAAAATTTGTACTAAGCTGAATTAACTTATATTTTGTGTACTCGGTGTCTTATCGTGTGACAGAACATTTGATATATTCACTAAAATTTATTGGAAGCAATTAACACATATTTTTCTAATATTTTATTTCCTAGGTAGAAATACTCGTTGTCATAAGCTGCAGATATGATGATGAAATAAAAAAAAAAATTGAATGTTTTGAAGAATTGGTAAACGAGTTATTTTCAAAAGCTTTTAATCAATATTTTCGGTTTGTTTATTTGACCATTTAACAAATTAAAGACTGAACAGATTTTGATTTAAATGAACTTAAAATTTAGTGCATATTTTACTTATCTGTCTAAACGAGTCGCTTATTTCTTTGTTTCTATCATGCCGCTCCCGCCCACTTAAAAAAAATGGGGTTAAAAAAAAATTCGGCGCCTAAAGAAGAATCCCTGAGATTCCGCTCGTAATTGAAATAATTTACATGCTATTACTTTCTTTAAGATATTTACTTGAAGAGGGATATGCACACTTTTGCACGTTTTTATTTACTTTTGAGAAATTTATAAAAAACTAACGTCGCACAGTGTAACGAGTTCTAGGGATGGGGGACAAAAATAGAAGGAATCATCGTAGATGCATACATTAAATTAAGCATGTGTCATTATTTCATAAACATATAATGCCACAAAAATTTTTATCAATATCGGCCACGCCCTTCGCCCACCGCCCATATAAAACTAAGATTAAAAGAGCAATATCTGCAGTTGTAGAAAGTGTAGAGAACAAAATTAACTTGAATTTCATTAAATACAAGAAACACTTTGGGAATCTGTTTAGTAAGAGTTGTTGTAAAACATACTCAAAAATAAAGAAAACCAAAACTGCCTTTTTTTTTTTAATTGCGTTTGAAAAATTTGTTATTTTCCCATATAAATTTGCTCATTTTCGCCAAAACATGCTATAGGGAAAGCGTCATTAAATCCGTAATTTTGATTTTATGTGATAGATCTTTCGGAAATGTGCTTAGAAATGATTTAAAGTGGAAATTGAGAAAATTTTTCTCTCTAGAAAAATATTATTTTAAACTTTTCTTTTTTACAAATAAAAACCTATAAGTCCCTTCACCTTCTCATTGCACCAAAATGTTCTCAGTTTAAAATAATAAAACAATTTCAGATTCATAAAACGATTGTTTTCTGAATTCAATTGTTCGAAAATGAAAATGACTATTTGAACAATTTGTTTCTTTCGGATGAAGAATAAAACTTGAAGGTAAAATAAAAAATAAAATGTTAAATGAACAAAAACATAAAAAACATAATTAGTTTATAGTGATTCGCCCTTTTCTTAAATCCAGTCCAATTTTTCATCATGCTCGAGAAAAGATCCCACTAAACACTGTACTAGTCCCACTATTAGACGAGATACAGTATTTTATTGATATTGGCACGCCCCATTGTTAAGTCCCGCCCACTTTTTTTCCCGTGGTTGGAGAAGGTCCTGTGTTAAGTATTCTATACAAATTTTTATTTAATTCTGTCTATGCATCGCCAAGATATGAGTTTTGGCCACTTTTTCAAATTTCTGGCCCAATGTGTAGTGGAGAGAATCGCATGAACCCTCTCCAAAGGACGGTAAAACTCAACAGTCTACCGGTTGGACCGTTTGAACGATGAAATCCAGCAGAAATGGCGTCATTTTGCGAAAAACAAAATTATTTTTCATCACTATAATGCACAAAGTAAGACAAAGCTGCATGAATTAAGCTACTAATTGCTACTCCATACATCATACTCTCGACATCTGGTACTTAGCGATCATTTACTGATTCCTAACTTAAAAAGATGACTGAAGGGAAAGCGGTTTTTAGACAAAATGTTTAAGTAAAACGCGAAACAAATCCAGATTTTGAGGAGTATCAATATCAAAAAAAGAAGTATCGAAAGGCATCAAAATATTAGAAAACCTCTGGAATAAGTGTATCGGCTTAAAATAGGACTATGTTGAAGAATAAAAGTAAATTTGTAAGACTCTGGAGTTATCAATTGGCCAATATATATATCTTTATTGGCCAATAGTATATAAAGGCCAAAGCTATACTATGCTTTGCTATGAAAAATCAGTTTAAACGATTTTTAAATAATTCTATTATAACACCTCCAAGTGCCAATTTAAAAATGTAGCTTGTTTTATAAATTTATTAATAAAATACCGACTCTCTTTTAGAAATAAGTTTGTCTTTTTAAAATCTTATTTGAAGCTTCTGGACCGAATTGAACGACCGGCGAGATATCTAATAGATGATGAAAATATGTCATGCTTTCTGAACTCTGTTGGGCATCGAGGCAATATTGGTGGCCTAAACCATCTGTTTAGGTACAACCATGGGTAGTTTACAAGGCAGATACATGACCCGTCGCCTCGAGTGCTTATCAGGCCCTCTAGGATAGCTCACCAAGACTTGATATCCAGTGGAACCTCGTATTACCGAGATAATTCGTTCTTCAGTCGTACAGTAAAATTGTGAATCAATGTCCCTGCGAGAATGTTCCTGCTATATAAATTTAAAACAAATCTATACCAACACTTCTCTATCTTGCTACCCTCCAACAAACTATACTCGTCTTCTGAACAAAATGCTTTTGGATCTTTAGGGCTCACCCCTGAACGTTTGTTTAGTCTTAAAAAAAATCGACGTTTCAATTTGGACAAAAAACATGGTTTATTTCTTTATTCCTTTTTTCTTCACCTATAACGCACTGTTATACATAAGTACCTATACTTTTCGACTTGAATTAGCAAAAGAAGCCAAGCGTAGAAACTTCATTTAAGTATTTTTTATGTAGCCATTGATCACATTTCCAGATATGGATTTTGAACAAGATCTCTACGGAAAAATTAATTTACTCACAAAAGTTTTCAATAAACAGATGGTTAATCAAGGAATTTTTATCAATAACAAATGTATTTTTTTGTTCTTAATATTCTTATAAAACATTCTAGCAAATCTTCTCAAATTTAAAAAACAAAAATTAAAATGAAGCTCAGACACAAACTTTCTGAAAAAAAAATATTCCGGATAACACCAGCTAATTGAAAATGAAACCCCCAAAGAATGAAAATAAGTCACACGCAGTAACTGCGCACGTTTTTCCAGTTATACTTTTATAGTAATAATCTACATAGTTACTAAAAAAATATTTAGATATATCTTTTGAAAATAACTAAATAAAAATTTTATTTAACTGCTGATAAGCTCATGAATACCCCTGCGTCAATCTGTTTAAAATAACATAAAAAACAAATTTATGCATAATCGAACCAGCACTTAAATGAATTTATGTGCAAAAAAATCAGTCTTTTGAGACCTGTCAAAACATGGAGCATGCCGAAATTGCCAAAAGTTTGAATATTTATTCAAAAACCGCGAATGATAAATAAACATAAAGTAAAAAATTAAAATGTAATTAACATAGATAAGATATCTCATAATGAAAACACAAAATACTAAAATTAAAAATGCAAATATTGGAGACCAGAAACGTTTGAGAAAACCAAAATAAACTTGAATATAAATTCAAATGAAACCGAAACCAGTCTAGACAGTCGCAATAATTATTTGGTAAGACTTGTTTTAAAGATGGCATGACGAATATGAATGGCTATTCATCACAACTCTTTCAAACTAGGTGATCCACTTTTGCACCCAATGAAATGCTCTAGATTCCGTTCATTGATCTCAATATATTCGCAATGTCACGAGTGGATACTGAATTAGTTACTCTCGTTTTTACGCCTCACCCACTGAACTAAACTTCATTGGTAGTTGAAACGACACACTTTCTCAGCTGTTTATGGGTTAAGAGTGTCGTAGCGAGAAAGCACAGTTGACTCGTTGGTTCACTTTCGTTTTCATTGAGTGAAAAGTTCAAATGATTGTAACTTTTGTGTCGTGTAATGCTTGACGTGAAATGAAAACGAAAGTTGATTTCACTCCGCGATGCTGCATGTGTGCTGAACGAACTGATGCATACATATCCATGAAATACGCACAGAGTGTTTTGGATGATGTATGTAAACGTTGTAACATTGAAATAAGATTATGTTAATGAACTTGAACTTCGAACGTATTGTTTTCTGTTCGAACATGTTTTTCGGATAATTTGAGATATAATTTATGATATGATTTGTGAAGTGATTTATAATATTAGGATTTGATGCTGACTTAACCTATTTTATTTTGGAATTTCCTTATTTTTTTATCCATTTCTAATTAACTGAAATTGAAAATACATCAATTCTTACGAATTGAAAGTTTAAGCTGGTGATTTAAGGAGTTTGTGGAGGGAATTGCTTCACTACTTGAATTTATTGAGGTAAAGACAAAACACTTGCTTCAGATTTAAATTTTTATAGTAATGCAGCTATCCACCATACAGCTATGAGTTTACTTTTTTTTCAACTTATTTGTCTCCTCATTTTGGACCAAGGTAGACTGATTGAATAAGTGTAAAACCTGAAAGCCTTGCTTAAAAACTTAAAATAAAAATTTAAGTCAAAAATTTTAATTTTCAAAAACTATGGCTTCAAAGTTTTCAATCGCTGTATATCACCATGCTAAAAGCTTCAAATGGAAATATATGCATAGGCGTGTCTTTAAAAAATATTCATAGAGCACAGCTGCATAAATTACTCAGTTCTGACTAAACTCGCATACGTCTCTGGTGTCAACTTGAGTCAATTTTTAAACAGCGCTCTCAATTTTAAGGCGATTCAAAAACAAAAACGGCCCTATCTTTGGTCTTTTTATGCTGCCTCCAGACTTTCATACAATGCTGTGCTCGAGGCGCAGACACACACCAGAGAAATTCATAAGCCTACTTGCAATCTATTTCAAGTACTTGCTTAAAATATGAGTTCAAGCTTGCTTGAGCTTGATAATTTTCAATGAAGTAAGACTTGTACTTGAATACTAATAAGCCCACGACAGCTTGCGACTTGCAATTACGCTAGCTTACAAGCTACGAACGACACGACAAAACGACACGAAGTCCCAATTCAAGGAAAAACTTGATGTGTTCGGCAAAAGGCTTGACATTGAAACCAAGTATCCAATTAAATCAAGTATCCAAATAATTCAATGCGTTTGTGTGGGAAGCGCTTAATCGTATTAGGACTTTTTAGGATTCTATAAACTCCTTGGATAAAAATTGATGATTCCATTTCTTATTTTCTTATTTTAAAATTGAAGGTATTTTTTTGTATTTCTACGAATTTGGTGCTGGGGCGAGCACTAGTTAAAAATGCAGAGCTGAATCCGAATCCGTTGTCAGAATTTCAAAATGATGATGTTTTGAACAATAGGGTTACCCAATAATATGTTTTTTTTCGATAATTAAACATTAACTGACAGTTTTAAACATTATTTTTACCTAGTTTTCACCCCAGCACTGAATTAGTAAAATAAAAAAAACATTAGGTGGCAACCCTATTACCTTTCTTAACCCTAGAACCATAATGTACGTAAATTTTACGTGTATGAAAGTAGTAGTATTAACGTAGTATAAAATAACGTTATGGTTCTAGGGTTCAATTTTGAAATTCTGGCATCAGATTCGAAATCAGCGACCCCCTAAAACTTGTAAAAAACATATTATTAGGTGGCAACCTATGGCAAAAAATTACATAATTTTCAAATTCTGACCATGGATTCAGATTGAGTAATCCATTTTTATCTAGTGTTTGCCTCACCACCGAATCCGTTAAAATACAAAAAAAAAACAGGGTGGCAACCCCATCCGCCCTATCTTTAGTTTTAAAATCCTGACATCAGATTCGAAATCAGCTACCCCTAAAATTGCTAAACACGGAATCCACAAAACCCTAAATAGTCTTAATACGCTTAGGTTTTTCCTACACAACTTCATTGAATTATTTGGATATTTGAATTATTTGGATACTTTAAATATTTGGATACTCACGAGCTTACACGTTGTCTTTTTATCGTTTCAAGCCCTTTCAACTTTCAGATCCGACAAAGTAAGTCACGACTAGTCCAGTCTACGAAAAAGCAGGGATATGACTTGCATTTGTTTGCTCTTTTTGTAAGCAGGCTAGAACTTGGTTTTTCAAGTATGGATACATTCAATATTTCAAGTACTTGAAGTGGCTTGAACTAGGCTTGTAGAGTTCTCTGACATATACACACAAAGAAAAAAAAACGTTTATCGCCAGTTTGCCGCAAATGAACTATGTTTGTCGTGCTTGAAATCGTTATTTGCAAACGTTTCAACAGTTATCATAATAAAAGTCAGTTGCGTGAAACGAGTCCTTTAGTTGCAGGAAGTTAATTTTGTTTGTCATAAACGCGATTGATTTTTCAATTGCAGCAATCGAAAAATTTGTTTTTCACAACTGAAAGTTCGTTTGTTTTTCCTTTCGTTGTATAAACACAACACTTTTAGTTCACAGTTACTTTTTGGACAACTTGTTACTATTTATATAAGCAAATTAGTAATTTGCTTAATACGTGGACGGATATAGCAACAGAAGTACGATGAGTACAATCCATTAGAAGACGGACGGACATAAGGAGAAAGATAATTAATATAATAAATAATAATGACCGAACTAGCTTGAGGTATATATTCAGTATAACTGAATATTCGTTTGCGGCAAATGCAACTTGTTAACGAAGTGTAGTTGGTGAATTTTTCAGTTGTGGTAAACGAAAAATTTCTTTGGGTGTACTTACAGTATAAAATAAATTTAAAATAAAAATTGAATTTCATTTAAGTAGCTCACAGCTTATTTCAACCAGCACCTAACGAAAACTTTAACAGCTAAAGCATGAAAAGCATGTGTTAGGTTGCGTGAAATTTCGCCGGCAACATTCATTTATTTGTTTTGTGAAAAATATGACACATTTTTTGTTGCGAAAAGCTGACGGTCTGCTTAAAAATTTTGTCACAAAAAAAAAAAGAATAAATAAACAGCATGGTTTTATTGGAGAAAAAGCATGTAAACCGAAGGAAAAAAATCGTAAAACCAAAGAAAACACACTTTGCCACAAAGACTGTTATTGGGTAGATAAACAAAGACAAAAAATCGTTACGGCAAAGACAAAGGTTGTTAATTTCCATGAAAAATGTTCTTAAACCAAAGACTTCATTTCTTGTGGCAAATACTCAAAATTAAAAACTTGAGTTCTTTATTACGTTCTTTCTATGTTACCCTTTTTCTTTCTACTACGCACCCCTGCTTTCCCATCCCCTTATTATTGATTCTGATGTTACTTATTACTTATAAAAATTGCCTTATATAAAACATATTTCCCACAAAGTAACTGCGAACTATAAGCGTGCGTTTTTAAGAAAATATTCTTCAAAAATATAATTTTGAAGAAAACTTCTTTAAAGTTACAGACTTTGTCTTTGAAACAAAGATGCTTACTTAAAAAAACAAGCAAAAATTGAACTTTTTTTCAACCCCTTGTAAACAAAGAATTAATTTGTTGTAGTAAGGATTTTATCTTTACGGCAAAGATTTTTTCCTTGATTTAGCTTCGAAGAACTTCAGTCTTTTGTTTCAAAGACGCAGCACTTGGTTTGTTAAAGAATAAATCCTTAGTTCAACGATCTTTTCTTTGTGGCAAAGATATTTTGGTTACAGTTTAACAAGAACTTTTTTCTTTGATTTTAAGGCGTTCAGTTTTCTCAGTGTAAGTTCTTTGATTTTTATATTTTCTAATTATCTATACTATTATATAAAATGAAAGTGAACATTTTTTGTGTCCGCAAAACTCCAGAAGTACTGGTCCGATTTTTTTGAAATAAGTTTTAAAATATCACATTTGTGCTACAAAAGGTTCATTGGTTATTTTCTTTTCGAAATTTCAATAATAAGTATCTTTAATTAAAGTGTTAAGTTTTTTAAAAAATCATCCACAATGCCATGCATTGCTTGATCGTTAGCTTTTCATGCGTTTGTGCTGTGAGAGCCTCAATAAACTGCATGTTGCTCTCTACTATACTCTTTTTGTTCTCAGCAAGCACAAAACAACAAAACAAACAAACAAAGACATATACATACATACATACTTTGCTGCGCTTAAAGCTAATTGGATCGAAGTACATTCTAATATGTTCAAAGTAGTTTTGATGTGGAGAATTAATCTAACACAGTTTTGTTAAAAGGGGATTCACTGACCACCTTTAGCATGTTGAGAATTTTTTTGATGAGAATGAGATTCAATCCGACTTGATGTGTATATGTATGTACGCATGTTCATTTGTTTCGCTGCATGTAACTTTTCTACACATGTTTTGACGGTGGTTTTCCTGTAATTTATAAATGAACAAAAGGAACAAACGGCTGACTTTTTACTTAATTGAATTGACATTGTGTGATTCAATAAGTTTTTTTATAAATAAACAAGAGAACTGGGACGGGCATAGGAAAAGGGGTTATGGCTTCGACCACACAAGTCAAATTTTTGATATTGAATAGTTTTGGAACTAAACGTCGCATGACAATAAAACTCAGTATGGAGTTACTAATTGCCAAAGTCTTTCTACTGGAAAACCGGTTTGTGCATTGGAAAAGGGGGTGTGGCCCGATTCTCTATGCAGAATAGCTATTGAAGCTTAAATCACAGGGCATTGGAATGGAATTGTCACCTGGGAGTGATGTTCTGCTGCTGGGAAACTGTAACGGGCAGTGGAACATGAGCGTGGTATCAGACTAAGGGATTAATACAAGTTTTGAATTTACTTATCATTTCCAATACACTTGCTGGGTGCAGCAACGCGCGCCGGGTATCGCTAGTATTAATATAAAAAACCTTTTATAAAGGATATGCATACGCATGAAGTCATTGGCAGTTGCATTATTCAGACAGGAGGGTTAAAAACCCCTAAAATTTAAAAAATTGTTATATATCGGAAAATCTGGGCGATATCATTTTCATTACTTCACAAACACAATTTTTATCACCTTATCTATAACTTCGGGTAACATCATAATATAAAAAATACCTGCCCTTCTATCAAATATCGGAAACAGATGTCGGCTGTCTTTAAAAATTAACCAAATTCAACAGAAGTTGTTCGAACTCGAGGCTACGTTACCACTAGAGACACGTAGAATGGTCAATGTCATTGACATCGATAACCTTGAAGAGGGTAAAACGATCACCGGCGAATATAATTTACGGCTGACCGATTTTGGAGAAGAAATAAGTGTGCTTCCACCATGACAACGCATCGGCGCACACGTCTGTAGTCGCTATGGTAAATTCCATAATAGGTATAATAACTGCAACTATTTACTGTTCCAAACTTAAAAAAATAGCTCGGCGGTAAAAGATTTAAGTCGAGAGAAAAATAGAACTTTGATTTGTAACACGCTTTTTATGTTGATTCATCGTGGGTTTCCGATCCTTGTTCTATTGTGGTTGTTCATGAGCTTGTTATATAATATTTTATTTGAAGTCTTAACATTTTATTTTAGAACTTAGTGCTGCTTGAAAAAAACTTGAAAACTTGACTTTGTAATAAAATAAAAATGAAATTAAAAGCATTTTTCCCAATTATGTAAATAATTCATGTAAAAAATACTCTTATATTTAGTATTTATATAAAATAACCTCCTTCCCCCCAGGAAAATATACGAGAATTCTTATTAGATTGCTTGTTCTACACAGAAAAAAAAGAGTAGAACTTTTACCTAAAAATGTACATAGTCAATTCAGCTAAAGTAATCCGGTGATTTTCAGTCAACGAATTTGATTAGGTGCGCTACCAATTTCTAAATGTTAATTATATGCAATTATATTGGGTAGTTTAACTGCGAGAGTAGATAAAGAACCTAAATATTTAGGTGTACCTTCAACCATAAAATAGATAAGACACATAATTTATTAGAAGAATAAGATAATTTTTTTTAAACTATGACCACTTCAGATTAGGCAAGCCACCTACTAAGTGTAGAAAAATCATCTAATTATTTAGATAGCATTCCCACTTAAGAGTGGGAATGCCGTGCAAAAAATATGCAAAAAATATGTTTTTTGTTTTGCAATTTCTATTTTGAAGTGAAACTTTCCTTAGGTGACTTTACTTCATTTCGTCACATGATAGAGAAGAAAGATTTGTTTTATAGTAGATAGAATGAGAGAGATGAAAAAATTTCTTTGCCACCGCTGAGAGTCGAACCTGTGATCTCAAGATTTCAACAACCAACGCCTTATCTATTGAGCTAAATTTCCAATATAGGAACTTACTCTACATACCAATTAATCAAATTGCTGTAGATGCCCAGTGGAAAAATAATTTCAGAGTTGTGGACCTCATATTTTTATATACATTTTGTTCACAAGTTATCAAACGGCGTAACAGCAGAGCGGTAAATCGTTTGACTATAACGCCAGCGGTCCGAGTTCAATTCTCGCTTGTGACAAAAAATAAAATTTTCCCGCTTTGTTTTTATTTATGTTTTTTATGGGAGAGCGCTGTGCTCTCCTTGGGCTAACACTTTATGATATGTTTCACTTCTTTTATGTTTTGCGTTGCACAGAAATAAAAAATTCAAATACGGGAAAAAAACAAGTTGTAAGGAAAGCATTTGATTTATCCACGTAAATATTTATATAAAATTTATACTGAGGCGTGGATAATGCTAATATGCGTTATTTCCCTAGTGTACGAACAAATCGACAACTTGCATTAGGTAAAATAACTAGAAGAATTAGATGATTTAATAAGCAAAATTTTAGTGGAATTAACTAATTTTAATTAGCTGAATTACCTAATGCATGATTGTTAAATTAACTGTGTAAGTAGAAAAGTTGTTGAAAAGATTAGGTGAAATAGAAACTTTCACATTAGCTAAACTAGTTTATGTAATAAATCAATTCTTTTATTTTCTGTGTAGATTTCAAAAACCGATAGAACAACAAAACCTATTTACTAGCACTAGAGACATATGTTTTTCTTTATATATGAAATATTTGTGAAAAATATAATACAATTGAAATAATAAAGAGTGTCCTAAAAGTCACTTTCGCTGAAATGGCAGCCCAAGCATATATATTAATTTTTGCGGACATAATTATCCTAATCACCACACAGTGCGAAATAAGTTTTCTGTTTGTGCACAAAAAGCTAGATTTAACTAAATAGCTTTGTCGACCAGCAGCTTATAATGCACTGTTAGCTTTTAAAGCTAGCAAAATCTTATTGAACAAGGCCTGTCGTGAAAGTACATAAACTATTGCCTACTTGTAGGCAGTAACAAAAGAGGTTATTGAGTGCGTTGATAATGGTTGCAAATGAAACACAGGGTGTTGAGATAACAACAACAACATTAACCATTCTGTGTCGCGAAATAAGTCACGGCAATGATGAAACATACCACCTAGAACTAATCAGTGTTGCCAGAATAGCTTTTTTATAATAAGATTGATTATATACAGGTTTCTTTACTCTAAATACAACTTATTTCATTTGAAGTTTAACTCTTACAAAATTCAACTTAATATAAATAAAATTAAACTTTTTGTATTTCAAATTCAACCTTTTACAGTTAAAAAAAACTTTTTCCATCGCAAATTCATCTGTTTAAACTTCAAATTCAACCATAGCCAGGAGAAAGATGTACTTTAGGTTTTTATTATTATTTTATCTTGAGAAATGTTTGGGTGTGAGTTCAAATGTTTTCATTTAAATTTTTTTGGCGAAATTGTAGGTGCTGTCAAAATTACACAAAAGATAATACAAAAAATAAGGGGAACTTTTTAAAATCTCTTCTTATACCCTAGACAGACATGTAGTACCAATTGTAGTATGATATGGAAACTATATGTGTGTCATCTGTATTCCTTGTTTTTGTTCTAAAGCAAATGGAGTTCCGTACTACAATAGCATACAATGTACCATTGAAATGAAGTGGTGTTCTGAAATGTACTAGAACAAAACACCCAGTCCTGAGCCCTCAGCCTATTCTGAGCCCCCCACTCATTAAACTGTATCTAGCTAATAATTGTGTGGATGTCAGTTAAAACAGTAAATTTATAATTATTCGTCAAAATTCGTTCAGTTCGTTCAGCTATCATGCTGAGCATGAAATATTAAGTTGAAAGTGATTTTTTTTTTAAATAAAAAGACGTGCCTCGTGCTCTTCCTCAGTCAAGTGATTTACTAAGCAATATCGACAAGGAGTTAACACACTTTAAACCTTCAGGTATGGACATTTTGTTATGATTTCTATAATAAGCTTTGGTTATAACAAAAGTTGAATATTATTTATTGTTTATTTCTTAAATATTTCATTAAAAATATTCTCTGCCAAAGCAAAAAAATGGGGCCTTATATCTGGATAACTAAATTCGATGTTACCAGTTATGAGCCATGGGGGCTCACAATTGGAATATTACAGAAAAGTAAAATATCCAAATGTGAGCCCGTGGAGCTCAAAGTAGGAAAACAGAAATTTTTATAAACATTCTTATTAACCCGTTAAGCCTGATTCTCTTATTAGATATTCAAAAACATTCACAATAAGAAAATTAAAAGTCTTGATATTTGTTTGCAATTAATGCCAGATTCTGCACTTGAACTTGCATGCATTACACCCCGATTCCATGCATTAGCCCCCATTTTTTGGCGGATGTTGGTCAGATTGACTCCACTCACTATTCAATTAACAATTTATTTTATACAAATTAATGACATTAAGTCCGGAGTGTCAGTGAAAATCTCAGTAGAGACTCACAAAAGTTTAGATTCGCAAAAGTTAAAATATAACAAACGGGTTAACTATTTTGAGTCTCTACTGTATGTTTAAAAATAATCTTCCTGGTGACAAGTTGTATAGCGAATTTCTTAACCGACATCCAAAAAATATCTATTCGAGTTCCTGAAGCAGTAACAAATGCCAGTGCAGATCTTTTGGAAAAAGATTTAAGAGGCTGGTTCCATAAAATTCAAACATACTTCGATGAAAGGTCCTATTAGCTCCTAGAGGTGCAAGTAACATTTATGAAACAGATAAAGGAGCATCTAAAGAGAGCATGACAGTTATGTTTTCATTTTCTGCTGATGCCTCGATAATTCCACCATGATTGTTTTTGCTTATAAAAGAATACCCAAAGATATATTAGAATCAATACCTGAAGGAATAGTGTATACGAAAACCGATTCAGGCTGGATGACTTTGGATGCATTTATATACAATATAAAAGAAGTCTTTTATCCAACACTGGTTTCAAAACCAATATTCTTTCCTGTAATTCTTTACGTAAATGGTCATACAACGCATTTAACTTACAGTTTATCCAAGCTCTGAGAAGAATTGCAAATTGTTCTGATCTGCTTATACCCAAATGCAACAAAAATTTTACAGCCAGCCGATGTGGCTCTCTCTCAGACCTCTTAAAATGGGGTGGTTAAAGGAACTGCAATGTTGGAGAATAAATGAGACCATAACTAATGGTTTTCGTACCTACGACCCGTATCCTTTCAATCACAACGCAATCGATTACAGTAAATGCCTTGGAAAGTCAGCTTTGGATCTAATTGAAGTTGAGCACAAAGACACAAAAATTAATTTGTGGTTTAAAATTTATATAAAATATTATTTTTTATTTGTATTTAGTTACAGTCCTATTCAATAGATTTCCTTAAACAACCTTTAAACGCTTGTTTAGTTACGCACTGTTTAAGGCTTTACGCAGCTTCTATGCAACCTTGCTAACATTGTTATTCATAAACATTTTTTCATTTTCTGCTTATGATTGTAAGGTTTGTGTCTGAACTATAGAAAATCTCTACAAAAATTAAGAATTCCTATGGATTTACAATGGCCGCCGCATAAAAAAATGCTGCAAAGGGCGCATATGGAGCATGTCTTTGATATTAAAAGAAAAGACAAACAAAAATCATGGTTGTATTTACGTAACCTTTAAACGCCAATTTCGGCGTTTAAGTTACGCAGCTCTTAAACAACTACGAAAAATGTTTATGAATAACGTTTTCTTGTTTAAAGCCCGTTTAAAGTTACGCTGCCTCTAAAATGTGTTTATGAATAAGGCTGTTAATGTTTTGAATTAATTTTTTCATAAAATAATTAAAATAGTAAAGTTATTATTGTAAAAACCAGAAGGCTCATAACTGGACAAAAGGTGGCTCAAGATTGGAAATCGGGGGCTTATAACTGGGATTCGGTTCATTTTTTAATAAATCATTATTTTTAAATATATTGGTCTAATTGGCATTCAAACAAATTTAATCAATTTATTATTCTTGAATGAACGCGTATTTTAACACTCAAATGCTGCCAAACATTCCAAAAATAACAAAGTTATTATTCTTCTAAGTAAAAAATTCTCTTAAGGGGGCTCAAGACTGGGTGTTTTACCCTACGATGGATCGCACTGAACACAGCCAAAGCTTTAAGCTCTTCTGTCAAAATCATATGTTTTCGATTTCCGGCAGCATAAAAAATTAGCTGCTGTACACTGGCCATTGACCAGCAAGTTCGGCATCTTCTTAAAATCTCTTTTTTAACGCAAGCGGTTTATATTGTTTGCTTCTTTTTAATGCCCTTGAAGCTAAAATATTTCCTTTTTTCCTCCGGTAATCCAATATTTTTAAGTTATTAGCAATTATAACCTTGGCTGCATCCATTTTCTTGTTTTATATTGACAAACTTCTGCATCAGCTGATAAGTGTACAATGTAGTAAAGTACCACATGTCTGTCACTATGCTAGTACATGGTTTCTTGAGCTTTCATTGTAGTACACATTGTAGTACGGAAACCATATGTCTGTCTAGGGCATTATCCGACCTACCTTGTTATTGTATCATTGTTACAGTCTTCAGAATAATTGCGTTAGAGCTCCCTCACTGTTTTATGGTAACAATAGGCACGCAATAAATGCAGAAATAAGAAAACTAAGTGAGGAGCGTACATTTTAGAAAAATGCTCTCACTATTTTTGTAAAAAATTATATTTCAAAAGCTCCTTTACTGATCCATTTGGATTATTTATTGATCGCTCCTTATCCGCTCGCCAGGGATGTTATAGGAAACGCTCGCCTTTCTAGACATGCAATCTAAAAAGAGAGCTCAAAATGCACCTAACTTGGAATAGGGAGTAATCCTCTGCTCCTCAGGGAGCACTCCCGGATCGCTCATGGGATAATCCACTTTTTACTGGGTTATCTCGTTTAGTTTGCAAGTTTGAGTTTATTGACTTATCGATTTAACTTAGTGGTGCTTATTCTACGACATAGACATTTTAGTCAAATTTAAAGAATATTTTGAGTTTGAGTTAGAAAATATTGACTATCTCAACTTAACGAATAATATCGAGCAACGATCTCTTAATTCAAAGACGATTAAGGGTATTCAATCATTGATTTCACCAATTTTAAATAATTTGAGAGCGGTAATTTATAAACCTGTGTCGAATTCGCCAACCTATTCTGTAGTACTAGTATTTTCATTGAAGTTGATTTGCGTTGTAGTTACTGCAAAATAATAAAAAACATAAACCCTTATTTGAATATCTATGCTATTGTTGTTGTAATTTCTATTGCTTGTTTCATTGTCGCTTCTACGTAAGAAAAAACGAACATTAACAACCGTACTTTATTTATTCTTTTAGTTATTCTGGCTGTGTTTACATAGAACCCATCTCCAAAATGTACGAAATCTATATAAAATTTCCTCAGCTTTTCAAAAAAAAATAAGAAAAATAATTTCAAAATGGGGGCAAGGGCATTAAAATTCGATTTCAGTTTTGATACTTAATTTTAAGAGCTTTCCTCCTTAATTTTAATGTTTCCCAAAAACATTTTAAATGAGGCACTATTTTTTTCGAAAAGTCCATGTTTTTTTATATAAAACCACATTATTACTTTTTTTTCTAAGTCCAACAACAATCCATGAAAAATAAAAGAAATCATAATTAAAGGAACTTATTAAAGAAGTACCGCAATGGATCACAGCTGAAATAAAAGAGTTAAAAAAAAAAATTTTTTTTTACACATTTTCCACCATTCTCTTCAAATTAGAAAAGTTACAGAAACATTCGAGATGGTGAGCTCCACAGTTGGCCGATAATTGATGGAATCGCTCATATATAAAAATGAATCTTGGTTTGTTCGGCCACTTAAAACTTGAAAACGACTGGACCAAATTGGATACTTTCTTCTGTGGGTTTGTTTGTAATTGTCACGCGAAGGTGTTGGAAGAAATTCACGGAAAATTGGACAAGGGGGCGTGGCACCTACCATACAACCCAAATCTACAATAGCGAATAGCTTTGAAGATATAGATCGCATACCATCGGAATCCGGTGTTCTATCTCAATTTACAAGAGCCGTTCCACACGTAAAATTTTATGGGCGTTGAATGTGGGGCGTGGCAATTTTTCAGCCAAATTTTCAGTATAACTTTCAAGCTATAAGTCACACATTAATGAAACTCGGTTAGAACGTTCTATTTAGTCGTGTCTTTCGACTGGCAAAATTGAGCAAGTATAGGCCAAAGGGGTGTGGCACCGCCCATACAATTCAAAAATATGATATCGAATAGCTTTGGAACTAAATGCCGTATAATAATGAAATTCAGTATGGAGTTGCCACTTGATGATATATTTCTACTATAAAACTGGGATGGGCTTTGGAAAAGGGGGTGTGGCTCCCCCCATACACTTCAAATTTTTGATATCAGGTAGCTTTGGAACTAAATGTAGTTTAACAACGAAATTCAGTATGGAATTACTATTGGGTGATATTCTTCTACTAGAAAACTAAGACGTCCTTGAAAAAGGGGGTGTGGCTCCGCCAATACAAGCCAAATTTGCAATATCGAATAACTTTGGAATTATAGGTAGCATAGGTAGCCTCGAAATTTGGTTATCAATTGATAGATTGAGATAGAGATGGAGATAGAGATAGAGATAGAGATAGAGATAGAGATAGAGATAGAGATAGAGATAGAGATAGAGATAGAGATAGAAATAGAAATAGAAATAGAAATAGAAATAGAAATAGAAATAGAAATAGAGATAGAGATAGAGATTGAGATTGAGGTTGAGGTTGAGATTGAGATTGAGATTGAGATTGAGATTGAGATTGAGATTGAAATTGAGATTGAGATTGAGATTGAGATTGAGATTGAGATTGAGATTGATATTGAGATTGAGATTGAGATTGAGATTGAGATTGAGAATGAGATTGAAATTGAGATAGAGATTGAGATTGAGATTGAGATTGAAATTGAGATTGAGGTTGAGATTGAGATTGAGATTGAGATTGAGATTGAGATTGAGATTGAGATTGAGATTGAAATTGAGATTGAGAGTGAGCTTGAGATTCAGATAGAGATAGAAACCATTTCCGCTACGACAGCAACGCGTCGGGTACCAGCTAGTAGAGTAATAATTCAATGCAAAGCTGTTACATGAATGTTGCATTATCGATCTTTGAGCCGCTCTCTCTGTGTCGCTTTGTGGCTTAGATCAGGCTTTTATTGACGTATCATATTTTGTATCGTAGAACAAATACTTAGTGAGATATAATTCCATGTAGCAAATATGTAACCGCGCCTGATAACGTTTTGAATTTTTTGTTTTATTTTTTTTTATTTTTGTAATGAAGCCAAAGAATTAACCTTTACTGTACCATTATTTTAATCATAGCACCTATACTCAACGAGTAACAATTCAGTGCAACGTCGATGAATTTTGAAAATTTTTTTTTTTATCATTTCAAATTAATGGGGGCGCCAAATTTAAAAGAGCCTAGGAACGCCAAAAAGCTAAATCCTGCCTTGCATATAAGTGCCACCACTGAAAACTTTTGAGCTGTTCAAGTCGCAGGATCGAATATTGAATTTGACACCATTCTTTGCAACAAAAGCTCGATTCCAGTTGCCACGTTTCACAGTGCAGTACGTTTAGGTAAAATAAAAACATTGGTTTAATCGGTAGATTACACGCATAGCATGGATATAGTTTTCGATGCTGCTTCTTCGGGGCAGTCAAATTACTTTTGATCCTGTTTAATGCAAATACGATATTTAACAATGTACTCGTATTATGATTTTATTGCCAAATACATCTAACTTCTTCATCGACAGTACTTGCAGAAAACGTATTGCTATCCACTGCACTGTCTTTCTAGTAATTTTTTGATATTTTATTAAAAAGTTGTTCGCGGCTTGGCGTTTTCTTTTAAACATCATTTTATCTTTTGTCACACAATTCCTTCCTTCTCCTGTATTGAAATCCACCTGGCGTTTTATTGAATTCACTCATCGCAGTCAGTTATATTTGCAATGTTAATTAAATAAATTAAATAATGAAATTAATAAATTAAATAAATCAGTGATTTCTGAAGAATTTGCTCTTTGAGTTGAGTCCCTAGGCAATTGCATTTTATGACTTATTGTAAATCCAAGGCTGTGTATATTACTATTCAAAACAAAAATGAAAAAAAAATTCTTTGTGAGTGAGAGTTATAATAAGACTCGAAAAATAATTCTTAATATAAAAGCTGATCTTTAAAAATGTTCAATAGCTACGGTTCCTTGATAATCCTTCATATTTCAAAATCGATTGACAAATTCAACTTCCGTTTGTCCCTATTCTTAATTGCGTTATACCCAATCCTAGATATTCGTATTAGCTCTCACGGCGATTGGTGTTCATGGCCAAGTTTTATATGGAGCGAGTATTTTTGAGTTTTTTTTTCCAGTGAGACTTCAATTGTGTGTAGCTTCCCAGCAACTGCAAACTACAATGCAATGATATGATGACATTTCTAAAGAAAGCAAAAAATATTAAAACTATAGCAAACATCAAACGCCCAGTCACAAAAGCAGCCACCACAACAAAAACAACAACAACAACAAAGAAGCTAACAAGACGGATCAAAGCTTATATAAGTTCAGAGCTGCTGAGATGAACAAATTAAATCGTGCTGAGTCAAAATGAGATTCATTTAGCAACAATTACACCATTAACAACAATAGCAACAAGAACAACAACAACAACCTAAAATTATTGTAAGCCGATCTTTGCTAAAACTAAGTCAAACTTAGAGCAATTTTTAAGATCTCATGATCATGGAATAAAAATTAAACTTACTCAAAGGTACTCAAATTAAATATTTATGTATAAAAAAAAGAAACGCGCTTGAATATCAAATTTTAGTCATTTTTTATTCAAACAAAAAAAAAGAAACCCCACTTCACACAGCTCAAAATCTATGAATGCATCGGAGGAAAAACCATCTTCCATGCAGCTAATCCACACTTCGAACAACAATAACTTCATTCATATCGCCGGGTTCAGCCAGCAGCCACTCGGCCAACTGCAGTTGCGGCAACATGACTGCACTAAGCCACTAAGGCACCAAGTTAGTCTGTCAGTGAGTCAATGACTCAATGAGATATAAATACATATATAAAAAAAGCGATGCTGCCTTTCAGCATCGTGTCGAGAAAAAAAAAAGAAAATGTTTTATGCAAACTAAATGTTGTCGGTCTTAATTTATAGCGAGGCAGTTATGAACATTTATCCGGCTTAAATGCTATTTTGAATAACGAAGAGGACTTTGTTTGGACTCGTTTCATTTTGTCAGCAACTTTTGGCTTTTGCTCTTAAATAGGGACAAAGTCGATACGAAAGTCAAAATGTTTCTTTCGTCCTCTATCTTTCTTTTATGAAGTTGTTTTGTTTTTTTTTTTGACGTAGAATACGTCATTCTCGGAGGTAAGTAGGGTGGTTGATAGTGATCAGGTGTCGGTATTTATTTCACTTTTTTGAGCCTTTGGCGGGCCTAAAGTACTGATCTTACAATGTTGATGTTAGCACTTGTTGGTCTGCTTGATCCTCAATGCGACAAAAATTCATGTTAGAACTCTCTAACTTATATAAATTTTACACAATTACATGAAATATAAAGTCAAGATTTGATGATTTTGTTTGCTTAAACTTGATACCTATTTATCGACAGTTTCCGGTTTTATCGACAAAACCATAAAATTTGTATGGGAGCCCCCCTAAGGAGTGGTCGGAGGGAATAGGTGTCGAAGGCAAAAATGTTCCTTTTGCAAAAATAATGGGGGCCGGTCATGCATATTAACCCTCTCCGGCACTCTCTTAAAGGTCATATGCTCAGGTGTAATGCATAAATATACAAAAACCATAAAATTTGTATGGGAGCCCCCCTAAGGAGTGGTCGGAGAGAATAGGGGTCAAAGGCAAAAATATTTCTTTTACAAAAGTAATGGGGGCCGGTAATACATATTAACTCTCTCCGGCACTTTCTTAAAGGTCATATGCTCAGGTGTATGGCATAAATATACAAAAACCATAAAATTTGTATGGGAGCCCCACTAAGGAGTGGTCGGAGGGAATAGGTGTCAAACGAAAAAATGTTCCTTTTGCAAAACTAATGGGGGTCGGTGATATACATTAACCCTCTCCGGCACTCTTTTAAAGGTCATATGCTCAGGTGTATGGAATAAATATTTTGCTAAATATTTTTTAAAAAAGATGTCATCAAAAGCGAATTGAATAATTCTACGTCTTGTGTTACGACATAGTCGAAATTATTGTATCTTTTTTTTTATATAATAATTTAGTATTTATGATAAGGATAAAATAACCGCAAAATAAGAATTTATGGAGTTTGAATGATTGACATCGTTGTATGCAATTTTTATAATATCACATCTCCAATCTTAAGGAATTAATTTCATTAAATTTCAATTGATATTTCTTTTGTGATGTTTTTTATGAGAAGTCAAATAGGGCCATTAATAAGGCACAGTTTCCTCTTCACTTCTATGTACTTAATTCAATTTCTATAAAAAAACTCAAGCCTGTGTTAGATAACACGGGCGCTTAGGTCAGACGTAGAATACGTTAGTCATTAACTGCCTTATTCAATAGATTTCCTTAAACAACCTTTAAACGCTTGTTTAGTTACGCACTGTTTAAGGCTTTAAGCAGCTTCTATGCAACCTTGCTAACATTGTTATTCATAAACATTTTTTCATTTTCTGCTTAAGCCCAGTATGCTGTAGAAGCGGAAAGAAACTTTCCATATGGAATGCATTGAGTTTTTGACAGCGAAAAGGCAGCGGAATTTTTTTTCGCTACTTAGTACGCTGTAGAGGTGAAAAATTTGTTCAATGCTAGCAAGTACAACAACCATGTAGAAGTTGAAATGTCAAAATTTCGCTGTCGATTATATGTCCGGGCATTTAATTGGCACCAGAATTTTGACATTTCAATAAGAAAACAGTTCGACCTCGCTTTACGCAACACTCGATAATCGCAATACTCAAAAATTTACATTGTTGACTCAGTAAACGCAACTTAAAAAAAAATGCACAAATATCGCAACTTCCATTTGCGTACACTTCCATAAACTTTTATATTATTTACTTTGAGTTCTTCTTTTCTTGTAAAATACATTTTTGATGTACGAAAAATCTCTTAAAACAATATTTAAGGAAACAAAGTGCATATCTTAATACATAAAACCAAGATATCTAGGATTCAGAGCCATAAAGCTTTATGTTTAGAAGTTTCTTCAACATTAACTACGTCAACTGGCCGAATTTCTATTAGTTGCATTGAGCTAGGTCGTACTGTAGTTGCTTTTTTCTCCACACAAACATTTGTGACTCTACACTAATATTTCGGGTGTAGAATTATATGCCAAGAAATTTTCGTTTCTACAGCAGTCTGAACTATAGAAAATCTCTACAAAAATTAAGAATTCTTATGGATTTACAATGGCCGCCGCATAAAAAAATGCTGCAAAGGGCGCATATGGAGCATGTCTTTGATATTAAAAGAAAGGACAAACAAAAATCATGGTTGTATTTATCATGGTTGTCATTCGCTACTTGGTCATTATACTTCTTCTCTTTCTCACACTGGTTCTGTGATGAGCACACAGATAATCGTACTGCTCTTACACATGATGTTATAATACATAAAATACAAAGCATATGAAAATTAATACAAAATTTGAAGGAGTTAAATTTTGATTTACTTATAGAATCAAAAAAATTATATGTAGCAATATGATTATTTAAATACAAATCAAAAGAAGACATATTAAATATGTTTAGACCATACTTGAATTTTCTTCAATGCATGCATAAAGTATTAAAAACTTATAATGAAAGTGACAAACATTTTCTCAAAATTTTGTGCTCCAGATTAACACTCCCGTATAACGTATTCTACGTTAAAATGGACTTACGGTACTTGTGCTCTGAGCAGCTCATATATATACATACAGCTGTGTTCAAAGTAATAGTTGCGGTTGTTTGTCAATTATAAATAACAGTTTTGTGTTCTAGCAAGTACTTTTATTAATTTTATTTTGGTTTTAACATAAATAAAATATTCTTAAAATAGTTCGGAAGACAGATTAGAGAAAGAAAATGAAAAAAATATTCATTAAACAAAAAATTAACTACATGCAATAACAAATAGAGTTTAGATACCACAGCTTTTTCGCACATTCCCAGCATTCACCCATTTAAAGCAACAATCCAAAAATGTTTGAACTGTTATTGCTACAAAAAAATAGTAGCAATAACTTCAAATATTAACTATGGATAAGGTGGAAAACAAAAATTTGATTATAAAAACATAATTTGGTCTTAATATTTTGTTGTATAACCATTATTTTTTAAAACCGCTTGACATCTGCGCTGCATTTAGTCAACTAAGTCTTGGCATCTCTTTTCGGGTATTTGGTTCCAAGCATATCTAACAGTGTGCCAAAGCTGAGTATTAGTGCTGGGTTTTAGTTCCAAAACTTTCCTTTTGACATCACCCCATAGGTTTTCTATGGGATTGAGGTCGGGGGATTGAGCAGGCCACGACATAACCTCAACCCCATTGACCCAAAACCATTCTCTAGCTTTTCTGCTAGTATGTTTCGCGTCATTGTCCTGTTGGAAAACCCATTGGAGTGGCATATTATCCTCGGCATAAGGCAACATGACAATTTGTAAATATTCTGGTCCATGATTTGTTTAATTAAGTGTATTGGGCCTACACCTCGGTGTGAAAAGCGGCCCCAAATCATTATTTTTGATCTGCCGTGTTTAACTGTTTTTTGGGTATATTGGGGATTCTTTTTTCGACTACGAGTTTCAGGCTTTGAACTAAATTTTATTGCATTAGCAATCATTGGAGCTGCACCCTAATATTTTTTGGATTTCTGTGTATGATTTTCCATTTTGTCTGAGCTTTAAAATAAGTTCTCTCTTTTCACTGGTACAGTGCTTATTGCGACCCACTAAAAGTAAAAAAAACTTTTTATTTTCCCTAATAACATAAAAGATAATTAAAAGTTATCCTGATTCAACTTACTTTTTAAAAAAACAGCCTATTTTTAAGTTTGATTACAATTTTTTTTAATTTAACTTGCACGCTACTATTTTTATGAACAGCTCTAATTTCGACCGAAGTTCTTCTGCGAATGATCTTCGTATTCTTTCAACAACAAACATCACTTTCTTTGTATTTTTTTTTTTTCATTTTGTACACGCGATGCAACTTTCTATGGTTTAGCAAAAAATTCTGCGTACTAGAAAATGGAAAAAATTCCGTGGAAGTAGCTCGGGCATTGGCGCTACTATTATTTTGAAAACAACTGTAGGTATGCATATGTATATAAAATGCATATGTATATGTATGCATATGTATTACCATAAAGCGTTTTATGGTAATAATAATTAAATCTAGTAAGAAATGATCTTCGACTGGGCCGAAGTTAAAATACCGCACGGCCGAACCAAAGTATATTCAAAGTCTTAAGTCAATAAAATGTTTATTTGTAAAAACATTTTCGTCATAGTTTAAACAGAAAATATTCGCTTTTGTTTTTTGATAAAGTCCCTTTGTATGGGAGGTGGGTGTGGTTTTCACTCGATTTGGTTGCATTTCATCCACAAAGTACATGTTATAAATCAAAGTTCATATGCAAAATTCTAAGTCCATATATATTAATTTTTGTGGAATTTAAAGAGATTTTTACATTTTTGATAAAGTCACTTTGTATGGGAGGTAGGCGTGGTTTTCATGCGATTTGATTGAATTTCATACTAAGAGTGTATATTAAATATGAAAGCTCATATGCAAAATTTCAAATCCATATATTAATTTTTGTGAAATTTAAAGAGATTTTAACAGTTTTGAAAAATTAATTTTGTATGGGAGGTAGGCGTGGTTTTCAACCGATTGGGCTCATTTTCGAACTTGATCTTTATTTTTTAGATAAAAGCTTAAATATCGAATTTCTTGATGATAGTTTGAAAATTACGGCTGTAATCGTGATCACAGACAGACGAACAGACAGACATGCAGACATACAGACGGGCATGGTTAAATCGACTCGGGTGGTGATCGTGATCAAGAACATATATACTTTTCTATTTCTACCACGCCTCCTTATGGGCGTTACAAACGGAGTGATAAAATAAATATACCCAGTTTACTTTTTTTAAACGTGGTGGTATAAAAATAAAAAACAGTATCGACCCATTTTTTAATGAGATACAATATTTTTTGTGTGTTTTATAAGTTCAATTTACATTACAATTGCTGGGAAGTACAAGTATTTCTATCACAGAATAGATAAGTGAAATTATAATAAGTTTGATTAGAACGTACGCAAAGTAATCCCAGTCGCAATTAAAATGTGTAGCGAGATGCATTATTTGATCGAGGAAAGCCGGCATCATTTTAAAAAAACAATATTGCTTAACTGCAAGCACGTTGTAGGCTGGTTTGTGCACCTGCATTTTGTAGAAAAAAAAAGATCGCCGAAAGCATTAACTGTATCGTGAAGGAATTAGTGAGCATTTGAAATAATTTATCATTCCCATAAAGAAAAAATCGCGAGTGAAGGACACTGTTGAGCAATTGTACTCCAACTGTGACAAACTTAGGAAGAATAGGTTCGATGAAAACACCGAAAAAAAAATTGCAGGGAGTCAGATTTTAAAGAAAGATTTTCGCATTTGTTTAACATCGCTCACGCAGTTCCTTGGAACGATTGCTTCACGCAGAATGCTAGTTTTATATCATTTTTACTTATCTTTTTTCATATAAGATAGGTGCGGGTAATAAGGCCTAAGTAAAAAAAAATTACCTTTATATAATCGATATCACTCAAGATCACACTCGCCGTTAGCTTAGATTAACAAAAGAAGATTTAAACTTGTCGCGACGAGTTAGTTCGCTCTCTGCCACCAGGACGGCAATATTCGTTGTGAGAGGCGATTACGCTGCAAGAATAATAAAAAATCGTTCGTGTGAATCGTAAGTTTTTGTTGTAATATTACAGTTATAAAAATTTTTTTGTTCTCTATAGTTTTCTATTATTTCATACTTATATGATCTTTGATATTTGAATAAAATATCAGGGTTGGAGCAATGTTTGTTTTAGTTCTTCTTTGCACACGTTGTCAGCGGTTATTAAGGCCTACTAAATTTAACCGTAGGCCTTATTATCCACCATGTTTTGTATCAATATTTTTCTGTTTTTCAGTTTAGTTTATGTGTTTTTTTTTTTTCAAAATATCAGTTATTTATATAAGTAAAAACATTGGTTTTTAGTAACTAGAATAACAATGCCTCCCAAACGAGCATTATGCTCTGAAAATGATTTGGTATCGGCTGTAAAAGCAGTAAGAAGAGGAATGCTGAGCACATATATAGCTTCTGAAAGATATAAAGTTCCTAGAAGAACCATTCGAAATCATCTCCAGACCGACAGCTTTGGTAAAAAAATAGGTTGAAAACCATTCTCAGTTATGACCAGGAAGCTGATCTTGCTAGCAGAATTATGAGGTTTGCTGAAATAGGATTGCCTGTGACACCACGGATTCTCCTGCGCTGGGTCTATAAATTTTGTGAGCTTAATAACATCAAGCATAACTTCAATAAACACGCTAGAGTTGCTGGTAAAGATTGGTTTAGGGCGTTCATGAAAAGACATCTGGAAATATCTAGAAGAAAAGCTCAGTTCTTAAACCCGGCCAGAGCACAAAAGCTTAATAAATTTACTGTTGATGATCACTTTAAAAGACTGAATGAAGTTTATGATAATCTGGACTTGATAATTCACCCTGAAAGGATTTATAATATGGACGAGAAAGGCTGCCGTCTAACAATCCACCATCAACAGACTGTTTTGGCAAATAAGGTGGCTAAAAGAGTGCATTTGCAGTCTTCAGAACACACTGAAAGTGTCACCATTGCGGGATGTTTAAATGCACTTGGTAGTGCTATACCACCAATGATCATATTTAAAGGCAAACGGTTAAAGACAGAATTATATGACAACTTGCCACCGGGATCATTGGTAGAAAAATCTATAAAGGGTTATATGACGAATGAGCTTTTAGAATTTTTGAAGCACCTAGCTCGGTACAAAAGTGAAGGAAAGTGCCTTTTAATATTTGATGGAGCAGCTTGTCACTTAGATTCATCCATCGTTGAAGTTGCAAATTCACTCGAGATATCATTATACTGTTTGCCTTCAAACACAACTCATTAACTCCAACCTCTCGATAAGGCCGTATATCGATCATTTGAACACCACTGGGATGCTGAAGTATTATCATATATGGAACAAAATCCAGACAAAAAAGTAACGAAGACACGATTTAATATTATCCTTTCAAATGTCTGGTCAAAATATATGACTCATAAAAACATAACAAGCGGTTTTAAGGCAACCGGTTTGTATCCATTGAATCCACAGGCTATTCCAGAAACAGCTTTTGCTCCGTCTATATTGACAGAAGCTCCAGCTCCTCCCGTATCTGATGATGTTGACAAAGAAAATTCAGAACCTTGCGTTTCCCTCAGGCCAATGACACCAGAGCCATCGACATCAACTATACGAGAAAAAAGAATTGAGCATACCCCAAACAGACCACCTGGAAGCTTTTACCGCATGGCTCGCGGTAGATCTAGTTCAGAGGATGATGATAATATACCGCTCGCTCAAATAAAAAGAACATTATTTCAGCACCTTATGCCTACACCGACTAAAACCACTGGAAAAACACCAAGAGTTAGAAAAAATGCCTTAAACTACAGGGGAACTCCAGTCACCAAAGGCTTGTTTGATAAAAACAAGGAAGAGAAGAAAATAAAAAAGAATTCAACTTTAAAAGGTAGAAGTGGTTCTAAATAGAACAAGGCGAGCTCTTACTAAAACGGTTTTATTACTAATTTGAATTACCAAATGTAAATATTCAATTTTACTTATATAGGTACATATGTTAAAGTTATAGGCCTTATTACCCTACTATGGTATAATAAGGCCTAATAATACGATTTTTGAAAATGTTAAGTTTTGTTTTTGTTTACGGCAGAATTTGCCATTTTTTGTTTAAAACTTATAGCAATTAATCCATATATTTAATAAACATTTCAATTTGTTAAATTACAAATATAGTTTTTATTTTATTTCGAATCTCCCTTAGCTAGGCCTAATTACCCGCACCTACCTTATTTGTTTATAGGCGCATTGAACAAAATAGAGAATGTCGCAGCAAAGCAATTTCTTGAAAGTCATCGGAATGATATAAACAATATTGGAAGACTAAAGAATTTCAGCAAACAATATATATATATTGTTTTATGATTATAATATTTTATATATTATAAATATAAGTACGACACGTTACATAAAAATCGACCATTAAGAAATTGGTAAAATTTTCCATTCTTTTTGATTATTTCACAGATAAGGAATTCGAAAATTTACGAGAACTTAATATTTTCATAGTGATTGTGTATATGACCTACTGGTTCCAATGTACTATACCATTTGCTGCGCCGATGCTTGATCTTCAAGATATTGGAAATCTTATTGAATCTCGGCACATATGTAAGTTAACGAATCGCCAATAAAGTTTTGACCAAGTTCGGCAATCATTTATGGTACTTGCCTGAAAATAGGATTTGCATTTTTTGATAGAAGCATTGACGTAAAGACAAAACGACTGATGGTGACAGCACTTCAGATTTTTTAATTAGACAGCAACTTTAAATTACTTAGTCGCATGATTCATCTCAATCTAACGAGAAAGAAGAAAAAAAAGGCTAGAATAAAATTTAATTAGGAAGAAGTGGCAACAAAATTAAACATCTTAAGCAAGTGCGAAAATTTAACATCTTAACTCCTCCATTGCCTCCTTTTTTAAAGATGTCAGAGTTTCAGATTGAAAGACTAAAAATTTTAATATTCATCTTAATCT
The DNA here is from genome assembly GCA_943735915.1 of Pherbina coryleti. NCBI lineage: Eukaryota > Metazoa > Arthropoda > Insecta > Diptera > Sciomyzidae > Pherbina > Pherbina coryleti. The sequence continues at coordinate 16,254,626 of OX030950.1, read as the reverse complement.
CCGAGATATTAAGATGAATATTAAGATCAATTAATATGAGAATCTAAAGGAATGGGCACTTACAGCGCTTCAGTGACTGGGAAAACTACCAAAGTGGATGAATTTGGGAAAAAGAAATATCTGTAGAATATTCACTAGTAACCAGGTCACTTTATATGGATAAGATTTGTTTTTGTCGGCTCAGTTGAAGTCTGATGAGTTGCCAATTGAATTCTGTGTATTGTTTTTAACAAAGGAGTTTGTTTTCTGTGTGCTTTTTAACACAGATAAATCGCATGACAAGAGCAAATATTTTTATGAGAACTTGAGTTGTGAATATTGTAGACTGTCATAAGTTGACGAAATGTATCAAAATTACAATTTTTATGCATAGCTTTTCGTGTTTTTTTATTTTTCAAATTATAAGTGCATAAAATTAAGTGATTCTTATGAATTAATGATGGGTTGGCTAAAATGCTAATAGTTTGAGGGTGGGAGCGTTAAATTTGTGGGTGTGTGGTAAGCAGATTGAAGTTGGTAGACTGCCTCAGTTGACATCACATAGTTGTATGGATTTTTGAATCTGTTGAGATTTTTTTTTTTTATTTATTTTGCTAATGACTTCATAAGAATCTCTTATTCTGTGCTTAAAGCTTAACTGTCACGACTGTACTTCCGTTTAGACAAAAGAAAAATATGATTTGTCTAACAGATAACGTATTGTTTCATAGATAATATAATTGATATTAAATACACTTAATTAATGACAGTAGTTAAGCGCTTAAGAATAAACTTTAATGACTTCAAGGTAAACTCTTCGTTATTTACAACAAATCCCGCTGTCATAACAAATTATTGACATCATCATCATGATGATTATCAGAAATGACTGCATCAATATCCTCATTGCCATTGCTCTGGTGCGTTTACTCTGCACTGCTTTGACAATCTATGCCGATCGTCTTACCTCATTTTTTATAAATATTAACATATGTTTGTATGTCAAGCAGCAATTATGTTGACATCATATTTTTCCTGCGATAATTGTAACAAACTTCAACTCGCATTATTTATGCTTCGAATGTCGTTCAAGGTTATCGCTGCAGCTAATTAATTGAACGGACCAAAGGCTCTTAGATAAAAGCTACATTCTAAATTCTTAAAAATGTTCAGCATCTTCATAAAATGTTGCCGTTTCAGATGCGATTATTTTGCTTTTAGCCAACAGCAGCTGTTGCAGTCAATCGTGTGGCTATTATATGCTGTTGTTGCTCTTTTTGTTTTATTTTTTATTTTTTTTTTCGAAAGCAATATAAACGTCACACAAATCACTGATCATCAGTTTTATGTGATTTTAACTACTCACAAAATATATGACAAAAATAGATTTATGCACAAAAAAAATGCTGTGGAAGCTTTAAAACAAAGATATATGGCAGCGTCATAAATAAAGTTTTATCGTGGAGGTTTTACGTAATCTAAGTACAATGTAATAACTCTTAAATGGAGTATTTTTATACTATCAGCATAGACCCCCAGGCGAATTTAATAATGTCGTCTTGAAGTTAAAAAAAATTAATGTAATACAATTTCAAAAATGTAGTGAACATTAAGATTGAGAGTTTTAGTAAACAAGTCCTAGTGAATCTTTCAGAATCCGTCCTCGGAAATACAAAAAATTTTGACCTTGTTCCTATAGGCGCTGCGAAATTGGGCCTCAATGAAATATGGCTTGGGGAAAATTGGGGCCCTTTTTTATTTTTTGGGGGCATATTTTATTTTTCTGTGGAGCAATTTTTCTAATGAAATAAGGCCCAAAATTGAAAAAGAAACATCGCTAATGTTTTGTTTCATTTGTTTAGACTTATTGCTATCCTCGAGGTCACGAAAGTCAAGGAAGAAAACAGCTAGCAATTACAACAACAACAACTCTATATAGATTATTCACACAGCAGACTTGACAGCTGTTTCGTTGTCCGCTGCACCAACTCATCAGAAATTTTTTCATTATTAGCTTTTTTAGTTCTAAATACACATTTGAAAAAAAAAATGATTAAAAAGGCGATATCCGCTGATCTTCAATTCTTCCGGAAAAGTGTTTTGTAACAATGCAGGTCTTTTTTAAAAATTTTTGGGTTGATTTTCCATATTTACAAATAAAACTTAAAATAAACTGAAGTTATACCCCAATGTTAGAGCCTAATTTCGTTTTACGTTTTTGGGCCCTTTATTTTGGTGTGCATTTTCGCGCAGCCGATTCAATATGGCGGGACTCAAAAAAAGTTTTTTCTACTTAATCGTTCCATCCTGGGAAACGGTAATAAATTGGACAAAAACCAAAATTCAAGAAATAGGTTATCTAGCACAAGCATTATTATTATTATTATTATTATTATTATTATTATTATTATTATTATTATTATTATTATTATAATTATTATAATTATTATTGTTGGAATTTGCATTGCGACCTTAGATCTATTTTGCCCCTTCATGGACATAATGAACCTCTTTTAGTTCAATCTCGGAGATAAATGCTACACTGAACAAAAAATGTTTTAAAATTGACGACATTTGTTATTAATTTCACGATATTTGTGTTTAAAAAATAGCTTTCAACAAATTTCGTCAAAGTAAGAGCAAATGTGTTTAAAAATTTTGAAAATCGTATGAAAAAAAAGTCAAATTATGAACATATTTTTTGAACACATTGTGTTCAATTTTAAGCTAATATATTTTTTTCAGTGTATATGACCTATAGCTCTTGATTGTAATGAGTTATCTGGTATTATGTGGAAACTCAGATATTTCTGTCGTGTTCAATAAGTGCAGAACTCTGCAGAACGTGCTTCGCAGATTCTTCTTCCTCCATGCAAAACTCATCACTACACTTAGGGAAATAACGCATTTTATCATTATCCCCGCCTAAGTATAAATTTTATTCAATTATTTACGTGGATAAATCAAATGTTTTCCTTACAACTCGTTTTTTTCTCGTATTTGAATTATATTTATACCACACACGTACACACATATTCCATACAAGCAAGCAGCAACAGCATCGCACACGTATACACATATTCCGACAAGCAGCAACAGCATCGCACTGTTCCTGCAGTTTATTTTTGCAGTTGCAGCTTTTTTATAGTTCTCATTTAGTTCTTGTTGCAAGGGTAATATAGACTGGATTTTTGGCTAAGACTAGTTGTGAGTGCGATTGATGATCGCACAATAAAATTGTGTAAGGTTTGAGTGACAACAGGACATTTTCTGACAAATGTCTTGCTCCGGTTGTAATTTGCCTGCATATTTTTCTTCGCCCTTTTATTTTCAATTTTTCTTTCTCTAATTTGTACTATTTTGACATTTTTTGCAATAATACTGCAATAACTGTCAAAAATAGTATAAATTCAAGAACGAAAAAAGAATATAAAATATACTACCAAATGGCATTTGACGGACGCATCTGGTGGGAAATATTCAAATATATTTTTTTTAATTCCAATATTTTTATATATGTTTTCTTTAAATGCGATAGTTTTATTTTTTTTTAAATATTTGAAAGATATTTAAAGAAATTTGTGCATAATTTTAATATATTTTTTATTAATTCTGTTTAAATATTTAAATATTTTATTTAATTCAAAAAGTATTTAAATACATTTTAAATATTTACGTAGTCGATTTAAGCAAATGCGTTATTTGTGCAAAAATGACTCGCTTTTTGGATAAATTAAAAAAGTTTTTGGATAAATTTAATATTTTTTTTTCCTTAGTGTAAGACTTCCAAGTTTTATATGGTGGTAGTTTAACCTACAAATATGCATTTAAATGTAATTTTAAAACCTTAGGGTATCCGGATCGTCGGTAAATCATTTCCCAAGTATTTTAAAATAACACATCAAAATGGCAGCCAAGATTTTTAAAAAACTGATGTTGCACATTTTTACGAGGCCCTTTTGACTAACATTCATAAATTTACAAAGTTTGCATGTGCAAAGGAGAGCTTTCTCGTCCTTTCAGGATCTTCGATGTGCCAGAGAAAAAAGTGTAATTTTTTTATAATGTTTGTTTTAAATGACGAAAGTTGCTGTGTGGGTAATATTAATGAGACACAAATGCAACCCACCTCATTTTTGAAATCTCATACTACTACATTTTTGAAATCTCATACTCAATACTACCTTTGTAATGGGCCGCGTTTTCCTAATGAAATTTCTAATAAATCATTAGATTATATTATATGAAGCATATTCATATAATCTTTTGGGTGTATTGTTTACTTAAAATGTAACTGAGGTTTACAAAAATTCAGATAAGCTTTAAAATTTCTTTAAACATCAGTAACCGTCACATCAGTAAAGAGGTTGTAATGACCAAAACATTAGAAAATAGGCTTAATTAAACATTAACTAGTAAGAAATGATCTTCGACTGGGCCGAAGTTAAAATACCCCCACGTCCGAACCGAAGTATATTCAAAGTCTTAAGCCGTCAATAAAATGTTTATTTCTATGAAACATTTTTGTTATACCCACATAGTTTTAACAGAAAATATTCGCTTTCATTTTTTATAAAATCACTTTGTATGGGGGGTGGGTGTGGTTTTCACTCGATTTGGTTGAATTTTATACACAAAGTGTATGTTATATATCAAAGTTAATAAGCAAAATTTCAAGTCCATATATTAGTTTTTGTGGACTTTAAAGAGATTTTACCTTTTTGATGAAGTCACTTTGTATGGGAGGTAGGCGTGGTTTTTATCCGATTTGGTTGAATTTCATACTTAGAGTGCACTTAAAATATCGGAGCTCATATGCAAAATTTCAAGTCCATATATTAATTTTTGTGGAATTCTAAGAGATTTTACCGTTTTGATAAAGGCACTTTGTATGGGAGGTAGGCGTGGTTTTCATCCGATTTGGCTCATTTTCGAACTTGACCTTAGTTTTTTAGATAAAAGCTTAAATATTGAATTTCGTGATGATAGCTTGAAAATTACGGCTGTAATCGTGACGACAGACGGACAGACGGACAGACAGACGGACATGGCTAAATCAACTCGGGTGGTGATGCTGATCAATAATATATATACTTTTCTATACCTACCACGCCTCCTTATGGGCGTTACAAATGGAGTGACAAAATTAATATACCCCCATTTACGTTTTTTAAACGTGGGGGTATAAAAATTAATTTAGTACAAGCCTTTTTTTGAAAAATTTTATTTAACTTATTTTTCAAGGATATTCAAAGTTTGAAGTAGTCAATAAAATGTTTATTTTTAAAAACAAGTAGTTTAAAAACAAGCAGTTTTAACAGAAAATATTCGCTTTACTTTTTGATTAAGTCACTTGAGAGGTGGGCGTGGTTTTCATCCGATTTGAACCATTTTCGAACTCGATCTTTATATTTTAGATACGAGCTTCAATATCAAAATATCGTGATGATAGCTTGAAAATTAAGACTAATGCTGATGCTAATGCTAATCAACTATATATATTCTACATTTCTATACCTACAAACGGAGTGACTAAATTAATATACCCCTTTTACGTTTTTTAAACGTGGGGGTATAATAATTATTCCATTTTCTGGTTTATTCAGTTTTCATAACACCGACGCAGTTATTTATCCCGATAATTCTGAGAATACGAAAACTGGGCTGGAACTCGACAGTGGTCATTATTGGAAACAAAATTTGTGTGAATACTCTTACAGAACAGACTAAATATAATATATTAAGTGATTATCTCTAGCTCACTTTTGCTAGAGTGAATATTTTGAACCTTTTTGAAAAAAAAATATTAAAAATATATGCCCGTAGATACGCTAAGGTACCCTTTAAATGGGTTTTATTCAGTTCTTGAATTGAATTTATCAACGAAAAAAATTTAATGAAATGTATCTAAAAACAACAGAGTGATTTGCATAGACACTAAAATATACGAACTTCTGATAGTTTGTTATTCTAAAGAAACGATGTAATTAGAAAGATAATGGATAGAAAATAGATAGATAGATGAAATGAATACTGGTTCATGGTTTAGCCATGACTATCGTCTGCTGTATTGAATGAAGCGCATCCTGTCGAAATGGAAGTGATGGGGACACATTCCTTATCGTATCTTTTGGAAACTTATGGGTAGTTTTGAAGTGATGTTCTTTTTTAAAGGCTAAATTAAAAATTCATGTGGAAGTAGCAGAAGTAGAAGTGATGGGGGCGCACTCCTCATCGTATTTTTTGGAAAATAATGGGAAGTTTTGAATTGATGTTGTTCAAAAACTGCTTCATTAAGAATTCATGTGGTAATAGTAGCAATGCGTTAACGACAGATAATGTTTCCAAATGAATTGTTATCCAAAACAAAGGAATGTTGCCACATTCATTTTGAACACACCGGAGATAAATGTTTCCCTCCAATGCCATAGTGTATAAGAAAATAAATGGAGTGGAGTTTGGAGTTTTCCAACAAAAGGGAATGTTTCCAAGATTTCATGAAAAGTTTCCTGTATATATCCGGGAATATTTTCATTTCCTAGAGGGATTTTAAAATAATACAAAAAAAAAGCAACACACAGAAGACAAAATTGCTGCGAGTATAAGCCTGTGATTTATATGAGTGTAGGACAATTTAATTAGATTTTCTTTTGACACTATATGGCATATGGTTGTTGAAAATGTGTTGTGCTCAAAGTATAAAAAAAGAACCACACAGAAGTAGTATTTCAACCCAAATTTGAAAAAATAAACTGACTATCGCGTCTTGCAAATCGGAAGTTATTTCTCGTTTCTTACAAATATTTAAAGTTCAAGTACTTATACCCTACATATATACTCTGGTACATGCGCTTATATTCGAAATTTTTAAGTAAGGGCACATCTACCTTTTCTGAATGAAAAATAATTTTATATAAAAGTGCTTGAAAATTCGAGTTCTATTACAAAAATCTAGACTTCCTAGAGTAGAGTTACAGTACAATTGAACAATTATTTCGTATTGAATTTGATCTGTGTTAAAATTTTGTAGCACGGGGTTAAAGTATAGATTTATTGATGTTCTTTCTTGTATCAATATAAATACGAGCGAGTACAGAGTTGCTAAGAAAAGAAATATTGTGCAAAGTCTCTCGCAATAGTTGCGAACTACAACTAATAAATTTTAACTCATTTAATTCTATTACAAACAATTAAAACATCATCTATTCTAGCAAATTATACTATTAAACCAAAAGCATCAAACACTTTAAACAAAATGACAAACTAGTTGACAATGAGAAGTGCCTCAACTAAAGACTACTGAACTACGAAGTTGTGGCCACAAATCACTTTCGTTGTGTTGTGGCTTTTTTGTGGCCAGTCACGTCAGAACAACTTAAAGACCGAAATCAATCAAAAAGCCCGGACGGCACACAATGAAATAAGCCAGTCAGACAACTAAACAGCAACGTGTTGCCGCTGTCATCAAGCATCAGAATAATGGTAGAATTTATGAAGTGACTGTAAGAAATTTGAATGTTTCAAGACAAACAGGTATGCATATAAATATAGTTGCTGGGCACATGTTGATGGCAACTCTTGTGTTGTTTTTCGTTTTGTTGCCTACTTTCATTATCACTGACATGCCGCACATTGTTGACGGCTAACTTATGCCAACTGTGATGCAAGCAGAGAAAAATGCATCCGTAGCAGAAATGAATTTTAAATTGATTCGTTGCATTTGCCAGGTTAAATTACAACTTAAATTGCATGTTGCAGCCAGTCTTAAGTTGAAGATTGGTTGTATGCCTCTAGAAACGACAGCATGGCCACCAAGCTGTCAGTCATTGTGTTCATTAGACCATCTTCAGTGAAGTGTACCAAAAGTGTTGCGACATTTTTTGTGATTAATTAACATCAAGGACAAGATAGCATTTGATGAAATTTGGTCTGGTCTTCTATGAGCAAAATATCGTGGAAGCGGTCACTTTCATATTTTGTTTAATTGTTGCAGCAAAGGTTGAAGGTGGCACTTGTTGTCAAAAGAGAATTTGGTTTTGAAAAAAATTTAATTTGAACATGTTATTGGTGTCTCAAGTTTATCGACAAACATCATCAAATAAACTTCCTCAAATTAACTCTAAGAGACATTCTCAAAACATTCAGAACATATCTTTTTTTGTTCATTCTGTTTTTAATATTTCTGTTTATTAGATGGAAATATTACTCCGGCAATAGCTCTATAAACAAAAAAACCGAGTTAGCCATTTCGACCCTTGAGAGACTGGACCCTTGAGAGTGCGTGTTAATAAATGTGTATAAACAAATGATCGAGAGTTTTATATTCACTCGTTCAAACTTTCAAACGTGGGATAATCCGAGGATGATTAAATTTAAATAAATTGAATTAAGATTTTGGCGGCCAGGCCTTTCGAAACCAGGTTCGTACCCCAGCCGACACAGAAAATTTTTTGTAATTAATTTTTCTGATCAGTCGACACTAGGATTTTTTGCTCAAACATTTTTGAAAAGCTTATGAAGTCAAGTATTTTTGAGATTTTTCTCAGATTTTTTGGAAGAGGTTTAGAGGTCGCGGTAGTCGGATTTTCCCTAAAAATCTAGTTTTTCGAAGAATTTTTGAATTTCAATCATAAGTTGGTCAATAACAGACGTTTTCTGAGTCTTTGAGTCATAATTTTGAAAGACAAATATCCAAACTTTACTTTAATGTACATAAATCAGAAGTGTTGGAAATTTTTTTGGACTTTTTGGTGTACTATATTTTATTTTTTCGTGAAATTTTGCGAAAATTTTTTAAAAAATGCTTCATAACTTTTAAAAATTTCACCAAAATGAAAAAAAGTAATGATGCACTTTGAACTATAGTAAGGTTTTAAACAATTAAAAAATTACAATCTCAATTTAAATTGTACAGATGTGTTCGACTGCGAAGATTTTTTTATTTTTTCAAAGTGCTATCCAAGTGAGTGAATTTATTTCAAAAAGGTGAGTTTAATGCAGATTTATTTAGTGTTTTGATTCTATTTTACGAGCCAATATTTGGTTATGACAAGATTTATGCACCATTTGTTTGAGGCTTTGCCTAAAGAACTGACACCCAAAAACTCCATCGAATGCAACACATGTGGCCGGCCTATTCACTTGAAGTGCGCCAATATTGGAAGGCGTTCGTATTTTATATGCAAACATTGCAACCTCAATTTTGATGAAGATGAAGAAAATTGTGATTGAACACTTCCATTCATTACGATTTTTAGCCTAAGTGACGTCATTATAACTTGTTTTGCCTCTTGAGGCCCTCTGAATAAATAAAATCTCAACTTATTATAAAATAATTGCTGTTTTACTTCGTATTTTCACACTTTTATTGGGATTTGCCAGATATCCACAACTCAACCACTTTTTTGGAAGAGCCAAAAATCACGTCTTTAGAAAATTGAAAGTAGAGAGCAGACATTTTAATCAAAACGCTAATCTCACCTATCCAACGGTATCTTGATTATTCGATATCTTTATTCTATAAAAAGTTTGATCCCAAAAACAATACCCGGTTCACAACCCAGTCCTCTCCCCAACTTTTTAAGGATTGTTTTCATTATTTCAAAATCTCCTTTAGTTTCCAGTGTATTTACTGTTGAGATTTGAGAGAGCTCTGCATCCGCAACCAAAGAGTATTTGCAATTATTTGACATCCAAATTAGCATCCTTCTGTTGGGCATATATATATCCATATTCTCATCCGAATCTGCAAAACCATATCCTAATTTTTATGCAATTGGTATATCAACTTTATCACTCCCTTTGTAAAGCCCATAAAGAGGAGTGGTAGGCATGGAAAAGTATACTTCGAATATCTTTCTTATATATAAAAATAAGTTGCATTTTGTATGAAATTGATGTTCTCGGTAATGCGTGAACCGATTTTGTTTCTGGTGTTTCCCATGAAAGGTGACGTCAATACGAAGGTTTTTTTGTATAAATGGTCTTTGTATGTGTATTGGTTCATGAATTATAGGAATTTTAGTGAGCTTTTTCAAAATACAGGTGTGAAAAAATACAGATGCGCACATATGGTGTATATGGGGAAATATTTGCAAGGGAAATTGGAAATAAATGGAATATTGGAATAATTTGGCAAGTCTCACTTTAATTTGCATTTGCGCGAAAAATATAGGCATAGTAAGAATTTTCAATACCCCTTTTTTTCCATACCCCCTTTACCACCCACAAATCAATAAAAATGCTATATTTAAGACTTTTTTGGTCGTATTAGACTAAAATTTGGTAAATACGTTCGTATGGTTACTGTCGGCAACTATACTTAAACTGGGCGTGGTCTAACTATATATACGCCCACTTTTTAGAAATCATTATTATTCCTGAGTTGTACATGTTTTGAAGTAGTTATTATATATTTAAGCGAACATTAGACAAGGGGGAATTTGGCCACACAGACCAAATTTATGATATCGAATTGCTTTGGAACTAAAAGTCGTATGTAACTATGCAATAGACTCCTAAACTACTCATCCGAACAGCATGAAAATTTGTATACAGAAGTTTTTTGATACGGTGCGTGTTTGCGAGCTATCAATTTTATCCACCTTGAACATCAGAGGGCGCTGTAGTACAAATTTTTTACAAAACCACCTAAAACTCCCAAACCGCTCATGCGATTAGAATAAAAATTGGTATATAGTAGTTGTGGCGTCCGTGGCGTAGTTGGTTAAAGTGCGTGGCCGCTATGTCAAAGAACCTTGGAGACCCAGGTTCGAACCCCAGCCAGACAGAAAATTATTTGAATTAAAATAATTTGTCCGTACGGCCGCCACCTCTCTGCAGGCAATGGCAAACCTCAGAGAGTAATCAAAATGCCATGTAAAGCTTCTTGAGAATAAGAACATTCCGTTCATCGCCGTTCGGAGTCGGCGTTAAGCATGTAGGCCCATTTCTCGGTCAATTGTGTACAAACTTAATAACACGCACAACACAATTGATCATAAGAAGCTAGGTCAAAGTCCTTTCAAGGGCTGAAATGGCCAGTTATTTATTTTTTTTTTTATATAGTAGTTCTCGGGTACGATGAGTTTTTTGACAGTACCTTCTTTGAACCACCTTGGACAGATGGTGCTGTAGTACAAATTTTTTACAAAATCGCATATTTTTAATTGTTACATATGCAAATATTTACAGAGTATAAAATATTTCTTAAATTTAGTAAAATTAAAAAATTTCCGTTATTTTGACATCAAAAACATGAACATATCTGGAAAACTATGAAAAATATTACTACAACGATATATTTAATGCAACATCGTGCTCAAAAATGAGAAAAAAACGATCAGAAATTTAATTTTGTGACTTTCGATTCAAATATCTCCGCTGCTTTCCTATACACTTTGTTAAATTTTTTTTTGTCTTAAAACTTCATCAAAGTACTATAAAAGTCTTATTGCAAAAATACCGGTAGTTGAGTATATATATTTTAAATATTTTTTTCAAAAAAGGTCTGAAATTTTTGAGTTTTCCTCAAAAAAAGGCTCAAAATTGGTTTTTGTTGTAAAAATAATTTAAATTTAAATTCGCAAATTTCCAACTCTAAATAAAAACTATAACATTTGTAAGCAAAAGTTATTTCAATTTTACGCAAAAATTAAAAACCATTTTTGTGATTAAAAAAACCCTTGATTTTTTCGAACAACATTTTTTTTCAATATTGTGTTTTTATATTTTTAAAAAAATAAACAAGCTGAAAAACCAATTTTTTAGAAAAATATCTTAGTATCTCTTACCAATCAAAAGTTATAGCCAATAATCTATATATACAAAAAGCAAAACTCTGTCTGTGTGATGGCTGGAAAGTTCAAAATTACTGATCCGATAGAGCTGAAATTTTGGCAGTACATTTTTTTCAAGAACGAGATGGTTTATATTTCTGTCACACCTCCTTTTATCGCCCACAAATCAATAAAAATGCTATATTTCCCACGGTTTTCGTCGATTTGGCTACATTTTGATAATTTAGTTTGTATGCTCACTGTCGGCAACTGTACTAAAACTGGGTAATGTCCATCTACTAGAAAACTGGGATGGGCATTATATAAGTGGGTGTGGCTCCGCCCATATAATTAAAATTTGTATTATCGAATAGTATGGAAAGTAAAAGTAACAGTACTTACATACAAACTCAAAACGGAGTTACTATTTGGTGATCTCCTGCTACTGGAAAACTGTAACGGTCAGTGGAAAATGACAGTGGTGTCAAACTATGAGTCTAAAAAAGTTTTGAATACAACTATTATGTTCCCATATAGTTGCAGGGTGCAGCAACGCGCGCCGGGAAAAGGCTAGCATTATATATACCTGTCCAGTATCAATATCTGACATGATAATGTGATTTCCGTCAGTCGTTGTCTTTACGTCGTCAGGATTACAGCCATAATTTTAAAGCTAACACTCATAAAAACGTGGTTAATTGCTACATAATAATTTTGCTGGCTTTTTTTTTGTTTTTTTCTTTTTCAGTGGAGAACTATAATACAACTGAAGAAATGAAAAGACATACAGTTTTCTTCACTACACTGATTAAGAGATATCCAATATCTCAATTTCCAAGTTCATCGTGAATTGGAAGAGTCTGCTAGCGATGTCAAAACTGTTGCAAAACGCAAAAAACATGAGGAACTTTCAGACATTAGAAGTGCAAAATTTATCCAACATATAAAGGATATAAGCGACGAAAGACCTTTAAAATCAATGAAAGCCATTGCAAGGGATTTGGATGTCTCTGAGAGCCTAATAAGTCTCTGAGAGTTGTCCACGAAGATCTCCCCTATCAGTCCTTAGTTATGCGCAGAGGACAGTTCATATCGAAAAAAACTCGGGAACAGATATTCATCCGCGCAAAAGTCTTTTGAACAAGCTAAAGCACCTGACGTTTCAAACATGTTGTGGTTTAAAAAAAAAAAAAAATAAATATCTGGCCATTTCAGCCCTTGAAAGGACTTTGACCTAGCTTCTTATGATCAATTGTGTTGTGCGTGTTATAAAGTTTGTACACAATTGACCGAGAACCGGACCTACATGATTAACGCCGACTCCGAACGGCGATGAACGAAATGTTCTTATTCTCAAGAAGCTTTACATGGCATTTTGATTACTCTCTGAGGTTTGCCATTGTCTGCAGAGAGGTGGCGGCCGTACAGAAAAATTATTTTAATTCAAATAATTTTCTGTCGCTGCTGGGGTTCGAACCTGGGTCTCCAAAGTTCGTTGACATAGAGGCACTTTAACCAACTACCACGGCCACGGTCGCCACTGTTGTGGTTTTTACTGAAAAAAATATTTGACCAAAACCAAAAAATCAATCGGAGAAATGATAGGTGGTTCTGTTCAAATCCTACAGAGGTTCGCGAAGTTTCTAGCAACTTTTATGGTTTTAAAAGTTGTACGAAACGAAGTACATGTTCTTCTTTCGCTAGGGGCTTCGGGTGAATTCTACCACCTACAGCGAGAGACAGTTTTGTGAACAGTTGCGCATGCTGATGAAGAAAAAAAACTAATAACAAAAGATACAGCAGTTTCGACTATGTCGTAACACAAAACGTAGAATTATTCAATTCGCTTTTGATGACATCTTTTGCATGCAAAATATTTAGCATGAATGGATAAATAAAGCAACAGCGGAATTTTTTTTCGCTACCTAGTACGCTGTAGAGTCGAACAATATGTTCAATGCTAGCACAACCCATGTGGAGAGTTGAAATGCCAAAATTTCGCTGTCGATTATATGCCCGGATATTTAATTGACTGCGTAATTTTGACATTTCAATATGAGTACACTACGACCTCGCTTAAGAGTACAGTACGATTATCGCAACACTCAAAAATTTACATTGTTCACTTAGTAAACGCAAATTTAAAGAAAAAATTGCACAATTATCGCAACTTACATTTGCGTAAAATTGCATAAACTTTTACCTTATTTCCTTTCAGTTCTTCTTTGCTTGCAAACTATATTTTTTATACAGGAAAAATCTATCTAGTTGCATTGAGGAATGTTGTACGGTAGTTGCTTTTTTCTCCACACAAAAATTTTGACTCTACACTGTGTGGAATTATATGCAGCGGAATTTTCGTTTCTACAGCATGCTGAGCTTTAAACAAAAAACCATACGCAAAGCAAACAGAAATATCAAATGCTGGTTTTATATATTTCTTTAACTGGCAGTGCCCTCTGGCTTTAATAAGCAACTCTCAGTACATGCATATATTCTATTACATACAAGAACCAATGCAGTCGATAAATAGGTAGAAACCTTAAACAAGAACCATGCGCAAAGCAAACAGTGAAGAAACATCAAATGTTGGCTTAATACTTCATGTAATTGTGTAAAATTTATATAAGTTAGAGAGTTAAAACATAAATTTATCTCCCAGTGAGGATCAAGCAGACCAACAAGTGCTTACATCAACATTGTACAATTAGTACTTTAGGCACACCAAAGGCCCAAAGTGTGACCTAAAAACGCTATCAACCGCCACTTGATCACTATCAACCGCCCTACTAACCTCCGAGAATGCCGTAATTCTACGTCAAAAACAATTCTGTAAGAACCACAGACTAGACAGATGTTTTGTTGACCCCTAATCCATCTTCCGGCACAATTCTGCTCCTTCTTACAAAATCATGACAACACAAGATAAGATGACCAAACATTTTTATGACCATATAATCCCAAACTAATGGCCACCAGCTCCACAGACCTTAATCCCTTGAATTATTACGTACGGAGCGTAGTTGAGCAGGAGACCAATATACATCCCCACAACACCATATCGTCAATGAAGGTTGCTATAACAACAACAATGGCCAATATGAACAAAGATTCTTTGGTTTGGGCATGCAATCCGCTGATGGGGACTTCATTAAGTGTATGTGTGAACATTTTGTGGGTCAAGGTATAATAAATTTTGCAAAAAATTTGAAAAAATTTGTTTTGATGTCAATTTGTCTTCAAATACCGTGTGCACCCTGTATATGAGCTTATCAAGTTTAAAAAAGATCAGGTATGAAAATGAGTCAAATCTGATGAAAATCACACCTTAGGAGGTAAGTAACTATATCAAAGTGGTGGTATCTAAAAATTCCACATTCATTGCAAGATCCAAACTATAATGCAAGATCTTGGTGGGCAACTGGTGTTTTCAAAACGCAAAATGGCGCTAAATGACGCGTAATGATTTCGAATGGTACGTTGCAAAATCGTGTTGAAAGTAGAGGTCGTCTGTAGCCGTTTACTACATCGCCGACTAAAAAAATTATTTATCGTACCAGTGTTGCGCACTCATTGTCTGTACCGGCTCTTAAGTAATAATTTTTGAAAAAGTACGGCGCTATGACGTGATCGCGGTTTTCTGATCCCCAAATGCACGATTTTGTTTTTTTGGAAAAATCACCGTCTCCATTCATGTTTTCCAATACCAAAACAGAGAACATATGGCGCTGCCGGTTGTCCACCAGCTGCAGTTCTTGAGTCAATTGGACTTTGTACGTATGCAGAGTCAAATCTTTCGTCAATATTCGCAGCAGTGTAGGTGTGAAAAAGTGGAGTTCTTGAGCACTACAACAAATTTTATTCCGTCTTCGATTGTATAACATACTATGTTTAATTTCCCGGATATATCAGCTGTCAGCTCATTATTTCATACGGGCATCATTCATTTACTTAATTGACTTATTTATACTAAATCAAAATACAATTCATTTAAGTCAGTCATTAATTAAATTTGCAGTTAAATAATGTTTGCAAGATCTTGGATCTTATTCACATAAATTAGTTAAGTTGTTAATATCTTTAAATACCTATTTTTATACTTCATAATAAAAAAATTGCTCCATTCAAAAGAACATAAAACTGTCTTCTTTGATGACTCAAAATTTATGAACTCAAAGGTGTAGACAGACACGAATTTGTGGTGAGTTTTATTATAAATTCGTTTAAAGACAAGTCGTTTTGAACATTCTAAATGTCATCAATAAACTAAAAAAAAAGAAATATTTACTTTTAAAAACATATTAAATTCAAGATAATAAAAACGTTTGAATATACTTACATACTTATGTTAAATACATAAGCTAAAGTCGAATTTCATTCAACGGAATTTATGTAGCGAAAGGAAAACATCAGGCAACATTAATATCAGAAATGCCCGGAAATAATTTGGCCACACACACGCAAACTGTGCAAAATATCTGGAAATAAATTTGAGAATAGAAATTCTGGGTAATGCTTATAGAGCACATAAATTTAAAATAACATCTGCTTGTTTGTTTTTAGAAAACGCAATAATTTTCGAATTGTTTATAAAATGCTTCAGTGAGAAATATCAATCGCAGAACAAAAAAAAATAATTTTAAAAAAAACAAAAAATATGGATAAAATTAAAAACAAAAAAAAATTCTCAGGAAAAGCCACAAAATAAATGTCTTAATATTTTTTTTTTTCTTTTCTACACGTGCTCGTCTGACGCTTGTGGCGGTACACAAAAAATAACAAAAGTATTTAGGGTGCATGGCGCGGGATGAAACAATTAGTATGAGTTAAAAAACCACATGGCACTGTCTGTCTAGGCTAGACCTCGACTAAGTTGATCAAATTAAGTAAGCAGAAGAAGCAACAATGTTGTTGATTTAGTTAAGCAGAAACAGACTTTTTGGTACATTGTAAAAAGTTCCATCATTGCTAATTTTTGTTTTTATCTGCAAATAAAATAATATGTATGGGGCGTTCTTTATCAAATCGGCCACCCCCCCCCCCCCAAACGTCTGAATTTTTCAGATAAAAAGTTCCACGGTGGCTTAAAATTTTCCTTGAAATCTCTTTTTTTGCCGCCGTTTGGTGCTCTTGAAATTTTTTTTATTTAGTCACTTTTTCTGGCAAAGATGACTACTATGAAAAAAAGGAAACGTTAAAAAATTGGCTAAGGTTATTTTTTTAATTTCTATTTACTGATAAAATCTTGTTCCTTACCTACAATTTTTAAAGTGTTATTTTTTTTAAAATATAAGTAAGGTTCCGACAATGGATTCTGATAGAGGGGATGAAAAAAAAAAAATAAACGTGTATCAGCGTTTTAAAAGTTTACTTATGAGTCTTATTTTAGGAGGGGATTTAAGTTTCCCCATTTTTGAACATTCCAATAGTGAATCGGCATAGGCAATCATGTTGTCCTTACATTTTGGATATAGGATGTGCTCTGAGAATTTATGTAAAATACTACGAGGAATATTTCTGTTGAACGTTTTAACCCCCTAACTTCTCATTTTATGGGTCTTTTTTGATCCTTTTATGACATGGGTTAAAATGTTCCACAAAAAAATTTGTCATAAAATTATAGTAAATTTTTTTTTTTTTTTATTTGTTTTTTTTATATTCAAAATTATAGTTTTTGAATACACTAAAACTGAAAATTCCACTTAAATGCCAGAAATAAGTCAAAACTTAAAATGTGTTTCTGGGTTAATTTGGTACTTATGCAGAATTGATGCTTAAATGTCGCACAAAACTTGGTTTTAAGTAGGAGGTTATAAATTAAAAAATGAAAACTATAAAAATTTGGTGCAATTTTTGGTGCAAAAATGTTTAAAGTTTCGGAAATAACATTAAATTTTTTTGTAATAAATTTCCATAAAATAAATAATCCATATAAGAAGGTTACGATACTAACCGAATTGCTACTTTCCAGAAATTTACTTTTCCTACAAATGATGTGGCAAATGAAAAGATTCTCCTTTAAGAGATCAGAACTGAACCATGAATAAATATCTAATAATTACAAAAGTAAACTTTTAAATAGAGTTAAGGCTCAAACAAGTTATGCGTAAGCAAACAAAAGCAAGAAAGCAAAAGTACGAACTTGTGAGGCATTATATGGAGTCGCCTAAGTTTTGCGTAAGCTTTGCTTTCGTTCAGTTTCTCAATTTTCGTTTAATTGCTGAACTTGAGAGAGAGCTAATTTTTGTGTTATCCGAATATATCAACTTTCGTGCCAACCCAACAAACAAAATGATTCACTAATGTTATCGTTTACGAATCGCATTCTCGTACATTTCATTCATTAGCAATTATTAGAAGCGATTCACTTATAATATCGCGAGCGGGAGAAATTCCTCCTTCGTTAACGAATCGTCAAATCCGAAAAAGGAATTCTTTAACGAGTCGCCAAAACTATAAAAAGCAATTCGTTAACGAGTCTCCAAAACTAAAAAAAGCAATTCTATAAGGAACCACCGAAACGAATCTTATCTTATCTTAATGTCAGAAATTTTGAATAAAAATTATATTGTGCACTTGGTATGAACCATTAAATATCGGAAATAATTGGGTACACAAGAATTCGTTTACGAATCGTAAAATATGGCTTAAGTCACTCGGTAACGAATCGCTAAAACTAAAATTAATGCTTCGTAAATGAATTGGTAAAAATGAGAGAAGCGATTTACTAACGAATCGCAAAAATTTTAAGACTTGATTCGCTAACGAGTCACAAAAATCTTGAAAGGCGATTCGGTTGCGAATCGAAGCTAAAAGCATCCTCAATGGAATTTAATAAAGTCATGATTTCTACCGGTACTTTCTTCAAGCATCAAGCTAACGAGTCACAAAAATCTTGAAAGGCGATTCGGTTGCGAATCGAAGCTAAAAGCATCCTCAATGGAATTTAATAAAGTCATGATTTCTACCGGTACTTTCTTCAAGCATCAAGCCAACCTCTGATTCAGTCGGAACAAAACTATTCGAAAACAATTAAAAAAACGATTCATAAGCGATTCGTTAACGAATCGCCTCTCGCCACAATGTTTGTTGGGAACAACCCAACAAACAAAATGATTCACTAATGTTATCGTTTACGAATCGCATTCTCGTACATTTCATTCATTAGCAATTATTAGAAGCGATTCACTTATAATATCGCGAGCGGGAGAAATTCCTCCTTCGTTAACGAATCGTCAAATCCGAAAAAAGGAATTCATTAACGATTCGCAAAAACTATAAAAAGCAATTCGTTAACGAGTCTCCAAAAATAAACAAAGTAATTCGATAACAATTCACCGAGACGAATCTTATCGTATCTTAATGACAGAAATTTTGAATAAAAATTATATTGTGCACTTGGTATGAACCAGAACTTTCAAATGATATAAGTTTCATACGAATTTGTTGTCTTTAAAAGGGGTATAAAGGAAAGTAAAATTTTGTGTTTACGTATTAATATATAAGATAGCAATAACAAATTTTTTGTTTATTAAATAAGAAACATAAACTAAATATCGGTAATAATTGGGGACATAAGAATTAGTTCACGAATCGTTAAATATAACTGAAGTCACTCGGTAACGGTAAAACTGAAAATAGTCGCTAAAAATAAAAGTAATGGTTCGTAAATGAATTGTTAAAAATAAGAGAAGCAAATTGCTAACGAATCGCTTAAATTTAAAGAATTGATTCACTAACGAGTTATAAAAACGTTGAAAGGCGATTCGATAGCGAATCGTTGAGACTGAAAAAAATATTTAATCAGAAAAAAATAGTTTCTTTGTTTCGATTGGGCTAAAAACATCTTCAATGGAATTTAACAAAGTCATAATTTCAATTGGTGCTTTTTTTAAGCATCAAGCCAACCTATGATGCAGTCGTAACGAAACTATTCGAAAACAATTAAAAAAAAAGTTTCATAAGCGATTCGTTAACGAATCACCCCTCGCCAAAATGTTTATTGGGAAAACACAATTTGCGGGAAAGTTTACTTTTCTGCTTTCATTTAAAGAAAAATGCAGTTGGAGGTCATTGAATGCCGGAAGAAGCTTACGGGGAATATGCTTCATCGATTTCCACATATGAGTTTTGGTAGAGACGTTTT
The DNA here is from genome assembly GCA_943735915.1 of Pherbina coryleti. NCBI lineage: Eukaryota > Metazoa > Arthropoda > Insecta > Diptera > Sciomyzidae > Pherbina > Pherbina coryleti. Next base: position 16,234,724 of record OX030950.1, on the reverse strand, counting down.
AGAAGTGGTGATTTAATACATATGACAAAGAGCGCGAAGGACGGCCAGAAAAGTTTGAGGATAAAGACTCGTGCCAAACGCAAGAAGAACTCGTAGAAGCATTGGCAGTGACTCAAAAAGCCATATCTGTTCGCTTAAAAGTCATGGAAATGATCCAAAAGGTATGCTTTTAGGTACCGTATGAATTAAAGCCAAGAGAAGTCGAAAGCCATTTTTTCACTTGTGAACAGCTGCTCCAACGGCAAAGAAGAAAGGGATTTTTTCATCGTGACACATGTTACAGGTGATGAATATCGAAATGGGTTCATTACAATAACCGCAAGCGCAAGAATCATACGGGCCCGGCCATACGCCAAAATCAACGCCAAGGACGAATATTCACAGTGGGAAGGTCATGCTCGGTACCAATTGGTGAGACCAATTGGACTGGTGTACTATGAGCTGCTACAACCGGGTGAAATTATCACAAGAAAACTCTAACGAACTCAATTGATGCGTTTGAGCCAAGCATTAAAGCAAAAACGATCAGAATACGAGCAAAGGCACGAGAAGGTCATTCTGCAACATGACCACTCGGCCACATATTGCGCAGCCGGCCAAAACATGCCTCGAAACGCTGAAATGGGAAGTCTTACCCCACACGCCGTATAGCCCAGATATTGCCACTTCCGACTTCTATTTGTTTTCATCGATGACGCATGCCCTTGAGGATCAGCACTTTCGCTACTTTGAATAACTCCGAAATTGGATCGATTTGTGGATCGGATCAAAAAACGCATCGTTTTTTCGAGATGGTATCCGAAACTTGCTAGAAAGATGGGAAGAAGTAGTGGCTAGCGATGGAAAATACTTTCAAAAATGAATTTGTAACAAATTTTTCACAAAATAGCATCAAACCAAATCGAGTTCTCGCACAAAATCGTGCTCGAAAAAAATTGTGTTTCACGAAAAAGTATTCACTTTTAGCCTAAGCTTAGGCTAAGCTTCGACAGCCATTTGAAAGTTATTGTGTTTCATATATATTCATATCCATATCCATCGTGTTACATATCCATGTATCTACTAAAATTTCAATTGATTTCCAGTAGTTGATAGTCAGCCTTGCAAGATTTTGAAATATCGCGCTACGTTCGTCGTCAGAGTGTATGCGCTATTTTGTTTTTTAGTTAATAGTCAGCCACTAGCCATTCATGGTAGCCACAATGTGCTCACATACATTTCATTGATACGCGGTTTTGCCTAACTACGTCCAGGTAGCCATAAAACCGACAATCGATAACAACCCATATTTTTTTCACCACGAAAATATATAACTGTGGATGATTACTGATCCAGAAGCATCGGTGTGTGCAAATAGTTATGGTAAAATTTTGGAATCCCGTTCAAACCTAACAGGTCGTATTCGGCAATTTCGCAGACCCAACCACCAACCCAATACAGCAGCACCACACACACTGAAATGATCGATTGGACCAAATTTCAGACAACTGAGCCACCACGTCTTCAGTTTTTCACTCAAGACCAATTGACTGATCTACAGTACTCGGACGTCTTGACGAAATTAATTTTATAAAATAAATGATATAGTTTTGACGTCATATATCAAATCGTATTCATCATGTTATATGTTTTAAGAGATTGTGTACAAGTTGGCCACAGAACTCACTGACGCAAATCATTTGGGACACATGTTCGCGAAGCTTGAAAGTTGTTATCGATACACCTAGCTTGAAACCCGAAAAGATTTAGAAAATTAATAAAAAGTCGAGTAGGAGCGACGAACGATTCGTGTGTTATTTTTGGAATGAATAAAATCAGTCGGAAATCAGTCTTTTATTTTTTGTTAGTATTTGACATTTTTAGAATTTGAATATAGAGCAGGAACTGAGGTAAGGTGGTTGAATATTCGTAAAAAAAGATGCAAATAAAAATCCGAAAAAATCAACAAACATATGCATACATAATTTTTTAGGATCGGACAAGAAACACAGAAGATATAACAAAAACAAGAAAAAAGCACCATAAGAAAAATTTTTTCTGAAAATGCCTTTTAAATGTCTAACGATTGAGGCGGGTTAAAAATATATTTACTTTTCTGTCATACAAGGTGATACGGTCTAGTGTCCATATTTTATCTACGTTTATGCCAGTTGGAAAAAAATCCTTCGGATTACGGTGGAACATCGACAAACAATCCTTTGAAGTGGTCACACGGCTGCACTTATGGCCGAGTGTGTGCTTTTTCAAGTCCATATATTCATGTAAAATGTAACGTACCTGCTCAGTTGAGATACCTACAGCCTCAGCCACCTCACGAACTTTCATTCTCCAATCGCCCAATATCATTCTAAGGAGTTATAACATTCTAAGGATTTTATTCACGATATCTGGCGTGACGATCCCTTTTGGACAATCTGAACATTGTGCTGGTACGAACACAATGGAATTCAATGAATCACTTCTTAACTATTTAAATTGATGGTGCAGAGTTTTCTAGAACTTATCAAGTATTTCCTTGGTTTCTTATTTACTTACTTTTCGATATCGGCGTATAGCTAATACAGCTCGTGGTTCCATCGAATTCGGTACTCGTTATTGACGCAGACTGGACCAAAGATCTTACGAATGATCTTTATCTCGAAGGCTCCCAAGTCTTTTCATCAGAACTGCTCAACGATAGGTTTGTGCTGCATATAAGATGACATAACAAGGGCATAATTTGTGTCTTATAGAGCGTGAGATTTGTTCGTTGTGAGGGGGGTGTGCCTCTCAATTGTATACTCAGTACTAAGTCACACCTGTCCTTCATTTTATCTCAATACTGACATCGTTGGAGGAGTTTACGCTCGATCCTAGGTAGACAAAATCCTGACCAACCTCCAAGAAGTTGTTGTCAACACTGACTTGGTTTCCAAGACGCTAAGACTATTTATTTGCTGACACTAATTATTTCGTGCTATGTATTTGTGTTCTCTGCCCATTCAACTCGACTCTTTAACTAATTCTGCTCTGACTTCGCACGTATTACGGTTAATGATATCGATATCATCAGCATATGCCAGCAGCATAATACTCTTTTAGAATATCGTGCCACTACGTCTCAGATCAATAGCATGGAGTATCTTCTCCATCATTAAGTTGAAAGACCTTGCCTAAAACCTTGTTTGGTATCAAATCAAAAGGTGGATGAGTTTTGCAGGAATAACAAATTCAGGCATAGTAGAGTAGAGATGATTCCTCACTGGGCTGTCGAAGGCAGCTTTGTAATCGACAAGAAGATGGTGCGCGTCGATTTGTTTCTCTAGGGTTTTCTTCAAGATTTATTGTAGCGTAAATAATTGATTGATACTGGATTTGCTAGGTCTGAACACACACTGATAAGATCCAATCACATGGTTTACTATGGGCTTCAGTCCTTCACATAATACAGACAAACCTTATATGCTAAATTAAGAAGGCTTATCCCACAGTAGTTGTCTGCCACATGGCAGAGCACTCTGGTGTTCCGATTGTTTGGAATGCATTCTTCGCTCCATATGCTCTATAGATGCTTATAAATGCATTTTTGAGGAGCTCAGCAGGTAAGCCATCAGGTGCTGTGGCTTTATTGCTTTTAAGCTGAGTTATAGCTTTCAAGGCTTCACTATTGTCGGGCAGCGGAACTTCAACGCTGTCGTCCAAAATTGTGGTTTACGGGATATCATCTCTATTGGCGGGATTGTTGTCGTCATCGCCATTCAGAAGCATAGAGAAAAGTTCCCTCCACATCATCAGTGGACTCTGGATATCTGTCACTAGATTCCCGTTTTCATCCCTGCAGGAAGAGGCAGGTCTTAAAATCATTTCACTTTATAAAATTCAGAGCCAGACCATTTACTTCACTCCACTTCACGGCCCAATTAAAATCAGACTGCAATGAAATCAGACGTCTAATGCCTTTTACAAAGAGAAAAAATAACATTGGTTCAGGAAACTTCCTTGGGGAACTCCCGAAAAAGTAACAAATTCATAGAAATGCAATTTGTTAAAGTGAAAGGAACACGTTCTACTCGTATTAGATAAGTATGTCGGCAACTAATTTCAAACCGCAGAGTAAAAACCCATTTTCGAAAGTTTCAAAGACAGCAACTTGTGTGAAACTCTGTCAAAAGAATAATTAAGAGATTGGGCGGTAATTAGCACAAATATTAAAGACATGGAAGTGGAAATTTCTGAGTCACCTTTTTTGGACTTGATAAAATTCCAAAACCATTTGGGGTTAGTTTAAATATACGATTCAAAACACATAATGCATTGCTCTTGTATTAAAATTTGTTAAGAGAATTAAATTCTATTATGATCTATTATTGAACTCAAAAGCAATTTTTGACAGTGTAGAGTTAATGCTGATTGTCTTAATCTAAAGCGCTCATCGCAAACCACTATAAGTTGATGTATGGAAAATGAAATTATTTTTGAAAATACGTTATTGCAGTGAAGTGTATTTTTGTGATTTTACAGTGTTTTCTAAAATGTTGTACTTTCTGCTATGTGCTTATTCGAAATTCCAACCTGAGCTATTAACTTGTTACTTTTGGAATGTGTTGTGCTGCTGAGGCACTACATATATGTATTGCGTACATATATGTATATGTGTTTGGGTCAGTACAAATATACAAGCGAGCTGTTATTCGAAAATTTAATTGGTTTCAGTTTTTCCGGCAAGTCATTTCAGTTGAGCAGCTAACGCTGAAGTAACTATTGGTGATCTTACCGTTAGGACAAAGTTTATTGAAATTACAATTACACAATAATGGATCCAGCCATTGTAAGAGCGGGAGTGCAAAATTTTTTGTTTGAATTGGGGGTTTATACAGATGATATATTTAAGCAAAGGGCTAATTATATCAATTTTCATAAATTTGAATGATTTTTAAAAAATTATTTAAAAACTTTGTTTAAATTAGAGCACGGTGATTTTTTGGGTCGCGGACCATTTTCTTTCATATATTAGCTAACGTGAAAATCATTAAATTTCGAAATTTACTGAATTACATAGTGATATTGTAAAGTTTTGAATAAAATTGATTTATCAAATTCTCTTTCTTCCTACGAACAGGATGAAGATCTTACCCCCGAGCAAATTGCTGTCTTGCAAAAAGCTTTCAACAGCTTCGATCACCAGAAATGCGGCTCGATCTCAACAGAAATGGTTTCCGATATTTTGCGTTTGATGGGTCAACCCTTCGATAAGAAAATCTTGGAGGAACTCATCGATGAGGTCGATGAAGACAGTAAGTTTACTTTGAGAATTGGAATGGGAATTTTGCATAAACTGTTGCATATATTTTGCATTGCTACAGAATCTGGTCGCTTGGAATTTGAGGAATTCGTTCAACTTGCTGCCAAGTTTATCGTTGAAGAAGATGATGAAGCGATGCAGAAGGAATTGCGTGAAGCTTTTCGTTTGTATGACAAACAGGGCAATGGCTACATTCCAACCTCCTGCCTTCGTGAAATTCTTCGCGAATTGGATGATCAACTGACAAACGAAGAGCTGGACATCATGGTTGAGGAAATCGATTCTGATGGCTCAGGAACCGTGGATTTTGATGGTGAGTGAATACAATTTGTTGTCATTGAAGATAAGGTTAGAGTTAACCCAGCTAGTATGCCAGCTTCTATAACGAATGTAGGAAGTTTTATAGAAGCTTTTTATGGAAGCTTCGTTGTTTCTAAAATAACTCGTTTGGACTTCTTTAAGGGTAAAAATACGTACTTTCAATTGTTATATAAAAGCTTCTTGAAATTATATTACACATCGAAAAACAACTTCCATAAGACTGTTGTGAATTAGTATTGTATGGCATATTTGCCATCGTTATTAAGCTCTAGAATGGAATTCGGTAAAATTGTTCCGAATTGATTTGTTTAACTTTCATTGAAGTTTAGAAATTTTAAATTTAAAAAAATATTAATAGAAATATTTAACAAATTAAATTTCGGTAGCGGCCGTGGCCGAGTACGTTAAAAAATGTGTGAACCATTCGATGCCAGTTCAAGTTTATTTGAGAAGCTTCAGGGTCTAATGAAGCTTCAATGAAAAGTTTCAGCTTCTATTATCTACACAGTGCGAAGCTTCAACTTCTATTCGGTACAAACGAAAGATTTCAGCTTTAACTAGAGCTTGAATGGAAGGTTATAGTTTCTATTTCGTGCACAGTTCGAAGCTTCACAGTCTGGTTGAGCTTCAATGACATGTTTCAGCTTCTATTATGTACATAGTGCGAAGCTTCAACTTCTATTCGGTATAAACGAAAGATTTAGGTACATACGAAAGACTTTAGTTTCGGCTGGAGTTTGCATGGAAATTTACAGCTTCTATTACGTACACATTGAGAAGCTTCAGCTTCTATTCGGTACGTTAGCTTTAGCTTGAATAAAAGGTTATAACTTCTCTTACCTACAATGTGCGAAATAACAGCTTCTATTCAGTGTAGCTTGCATGTAAGATTTCAGCTTCTATTCCTTCTTTTTGCAAGCTTTAAGGCAGCAATTTTATTTGTTTCCTCATTTTACCGAAGCTCTTTTTAAGTTAACGCTTCTTCTCATATTTTCCTTATACGAATTTTTCCAAGCTGATTGAGAAATTGGAACTAGGTCTCCATAAGACAACGGAATTAAACTACTGAAATACCATTAAACAGTTATAATATCAGCTATATTTCTGTAAGTGAATAGACTTTTCTTCACAAGCTGTATAGAAGCTGGAGCTTTCGAATATTAAATTTCTCAAACTTATCGAAGCTTGTCTGTTGTTTACGCTGGGGATTAAAAATCAGAAAAGTTAGAAAACGCATTCGGGAGTCCATTAAATTATCAAAATATTTGTTGGGAAATTGTTTCAACGTGTAATTTTTTAACCTTTAAGCCTCCCCCTAAAGCTTCTACGTAAAAATAGCGTTATGGTCCAACAAGTATTTAAAGTAAATTTGACTTTTTTTTGACATTCTAGAAAAAGTTGTCTTCAAAATTACCAATTCATACATAAGGTTTCTTTTATAAAATTTTTAAATAATATAATATTTTTAGTGAATTTTCCAATTTTAAATGCACGCGTTTTAATTGCATCTATTTTTTTTTAATTTTTTAATAATATCATGAATTCAAATATTTTCACAAAATTCAAGAAATTAAGAATCAGTTTTGAAATCTAAGGAAGAACATCATTCTAAACTGTTGAAAATATTACAAATTTTAACCATTTTATTTCCGTCTCGCACAATTTTTCATTGAACAGGCTAATTATCACATTATCACCAAGTGCCGTTTATTTTTAAGTTTTTCTTTTGTCTTTGAACTTTCAAATACTGATTATTTTGGCATTGATCCAGAAACGAAATGTATCTTAGATATTCCATTAAGAACTGCTTGTCAAAAAACGAAGCACATTACATAAAAAAGAAATAGTATGTATGACAGAATGTGTCAAATGAAGAGCACTTTATGTTGTTTACCCTCGTTTCTATAAAAATTGTCCCAGTTGTTGACACTCTATTATTTCTACTTTAAGAAATTTTTTATGTAATATGAATATTATTGGGTATTAGAATTGAAAAAAAGAAGCACTTATTTTTTACATTTTTCGGACACGAATACCACGTCTTAAGATGCAATCCAGGAATTAACACATTTTTGCAAATCTACATAAGAAGTGTGCTTCCGCCTATAAGCATAGAAATGTGCTTCTGTCAAACATCATCGATGCAAAGAAGTGGTAATCAGAAGCGCCAATATGCTGAGAATACGGCGGGTGGGGTAGGAACCGGTTTTGCAAAGTGCTGATGTGCATTGTCGTGCTGTAAAATCACTTCGTAGTGTCTATCAAAGTATTGCGACTGTGTTTCGGACTTAATCTTCGGAGCAACGAATTGCTCAGTGACCGTCAATATGGCTTTTGTAGTTAAGGTCCGCTCTACAAGTCACCTACACAGAAATTGAGCCATTGTGTTTACTTCTTCGGTGAAAGTAAGGTTGTTGCTCTGGACATACATTTGTAGATCATTTAACTAAGGTGGCATAAAGCTATGAATTCATATGAAAGCAAATTGAGTATGGTGTTGGTGGTAACTTGGCTCGATGGCTGTCGTGTTTTCTTAAGTATAGTTCGATTCGTGTCATTGTTGACGGCAGTTCGTCCAGTAAACACACCATCGGTGCTGGAGTACAAAATCTCCAGGTGAGGGCTTGCTAATAGAGCAGAGTTAAATGCTGACAAAACCCCGCGTTGCCTGTTAACTCACAAGGGAATGAATTGCCCCTTAGCTCACGTCATTATGAAGAGTAAAGATCTTTAATTAAGATTCTCTTGACGTTGTGGGCAAATACTTACTTACTTATCTGGCCTTACAACCATTGATCGGTATTGGCCTCGTCTAAGAAATTGCACCAGCTATTTTTGTTTTGCGCTGGTTGGCACCAGATGGAAATATTAAGCGTAGTCAGGTTGTCCAACACTTCATCCTTCCAACGAAGATGTGGGCGTCCTCTCCAAGTACCTAGGTTTTTTTTTTAAAGGTGTAAGAAATACTTCAATGCATTTCTGACTGATCCCTGCATGATCTAAACCTTTTATATTATGCCGAAATATAAATAATTGGGCATGGGCTTCAATAATTTATTTAGAACTGCTGAACCGAATTAAAAAACGTGCTATATGCAAGTATCTGATAGGTAATGAAAATATTTTGTCTTCTCTCAGATCTCTTGGACGTCGACATAGTGTTGGTTGCCTATTTCTTCTGTATAAGATTCATGGGAAGTGTTTAAGGGAAATACAAGTATGTACATAACCTGATCCCATGAGCACGTGTGATTCTCTGGTCGACTCGGGCAGCTCACCAAGTCCCCCCTTTATACCATTGTCTGGATGCCCAACAGAAACTCGTATAATCGAGATAATTGCTTCTTCAGTCTTACAGCAAAATTGTGGAACGTGTTCCCTGGCGGTTTTGAGCTGTGTAAATTTAAAACAAATCTTCACCGACACTACTTCATGTTATCACCATCACCATCCATCCAGCCTTACTTTCACCCTTTTTTCGAATCCACACAATACTTTGGCATTTATAGCGGGCATCCCCTGAGTGTTGGTTTGGCTTAAAAGAAATACATAAAAAAATAAATTACTGGCCATTTCAGCCCTTGAAAGGACTTTGACCTAGCTTCTTATGATCAATTGTGTTGTGCGTGTTAATTAGTTTGTACACAATTGACCGAGAACCGGACCTACATGCTTAACGCCGACTCCGAACGGCGATGAACGGAAAGTTCTCGTTCTCAAGAAGCTTTACATGGCATTTTGGTTACTCTCTGAGGTTTGCCATTGTCTGCAGAGAGGTGGCGGCCGTACAGAACAATTATTTTAATTCAAATAATTTTCTGTCGCTGCTGGGTTTCGAACCTTGGTTTCCAAAGTTCTTTGGCATAGCGGCCACGCACTTTAACCAACTACGCCACGGACGCCACGAGGCGAAATACAAAGAAAGAAATACATATAAGATAAAATACTCATTTTTTAAAAACAGGCATTTTTCCTTGGTTTCATTTTTTTTTTTCTTTCAAATGAAAACTCTTTAATGAGCATATAAAATAAAGATGACAATATATAATAGATTTCTAAATGTCGATTCGGGATTCCCAAAATCTATAGAACAACAAAACTAAGTGACTAGCACTACTAACTAGCACTTAATTGGTTTTGTTATAACACGGGAGAAAAACGCGTGGGATAGGGTGTTCCAAAAAAACGTAATTTTCGAAAACTTTAGCTACCCCTGTTTTTTCTCAATCCTTTTGGATCCTAAAGAAAAGTTGTGAAATTTGAGTGACCTGGGTCAATTCTTTAGTTTGCCCCAGAGAGCTCCTTTTCTTAAAAATTAAAAATTTGTACCTTTTTTCAACACTTTCTCTAAATTTTTCCTAAATTATCTAGTGGTTCAAAACAGAGAACGAAAATAAACGAAACGATATCCGAATCGATTTCTCAGAGGGTTATACAAAAACATTATTTTTCATTCGTTTCGTTAGTGAGGGCAAACGAAACACGAAACCTTTCAGTGGAAGAGAGAGCCAACGTATTTTTTATAATTTTTGCTAACGTGTCAGTATAGAAAACGAAACGAAAGGAAAATAATGATCTTTTGTCTCCTTTATTTTTTGTTTTACTGAAACGCAATAAAAGAACTGAGCAGCTTGTGAGCACGCTTTTATGACTCTGCTTGTGAGTATCAGCATGCTTTTAATGCTTACCGCGTAAGCAGATTAATTTTAAGTTTAAAGCCAAACATTCAACAAGTTTCAGGCAACGTTGTTGATACCCATGGTATAATAATACAAGGTAGCATTGACAGTTGGTTGGGAAAACATCTTCTGTCAAAAAATATACTCAAAAAGAGAGCGTTCACAGTCGGCCATTGTTAATAAATGAAATCACAATGTTGAAAACGTTGAAGTAAAGAAAAGAATAACATAAGCAGCTGCCTTTTTGGAAAGTAAGGAATGTGTTTTGTGCCATGATAAACTAATCTTTAATTATAGCACAATAAACGCACAATAATTCTTTGTTTTTGTCTTTTGCTTTAATTTTCGCTTTGTTTCGGAAACAGCTGTGTTTGACAGGAGATGTTTTCTTATTGAAGAGAAAATAAGCAGTTGTCAATGTTACCTTGTATTATTATACCATGGTTGATACCATGGTTGAACTAATAAGGTTGTCTCGGGGCTGATCGTACTCTCTTCTCAGTACCCACAATTGTCAAAATCAATGAAAAGCAACAATTACAACTTCATCGGCTTTTCATGTTATTAATTTTCGCTTTCTGATTTTGTATGAGCTGTCAACTTCGATTTGACATTTATGGAAACTCGCTCTCACCCATGCGACAACCTTATTTATTCAACCATGGTTGATATCATGATACAATTGTATAATTGTAAATATAATTGTATTATGGTTGGTACCAGCATGAATGGATTCATTTGCTGTTTCAAGTTCCTTTAATTTTTCAACTCCCTGCAAGTCGAGGCAGGCAATCAACAAGTTTGCGCGAATCATAGGCAGCAAAAATCAAGCCGCCAAATGTAGAAAACTTGAAATGTAGAAACTTGATATGTAGAAAACTTGAAATGTAGGAACTTGAAATGTAGGGAAAAAAGCAATTATTTTGCCTACAAATCGTTTATTTTCAAGTCTGTTTACGAAGTTCGTGCAATTAACTTCGTGTCGTCAATGCAAACTTCGTTTCTCGAGTTGAGAAAACAGTTTGACTTAAAAAAAGTGTCGACCACAACAATAGTTTTTGTCTCATTTGCTCTTTCGTGTATATGCAAAGAGACAAAGTGTTGCTCCACACTCGTGTGTGTGGTCGACACTGCTTTAAAGCATTGGATAAGCATGATACAATTATACAGGTAGCATTGACAACCATTGATTTTCTCAGCAACGAGGAAACCACCATCTGTCAAAAACAGTTGTTCGTGGAATAAAGTGAAACGAAAATAAAAAACATAACCTAAATAAAATTTGTGCGTTTAATATCAAATAATGAAAGTTTTGAAAAAATTATGTGTGATTTGTGCTAAACGTTTTCCAGTCGGAAGCGTTAAATTTTATTCAATTATGCACAATTTCAATTGAAAACTTATTTCATTTCGTCCATATGCATATGCAGCTGCTGAGGTTGCTGCATTTGAATGTTTTCCACATTTTGAAGTGAAACTTCTTAAGCGGCGCTTCGAAATTTGAATGAGAATATTGAGGAGTGAAATTTCAAGGTCAATTTACTTCATTTCGTTACACGATAGAGAAGAAAGATATGTTGTACAGTAGATAGAATGAGAGAGATATACATTGTATAAAAGACTGAAAAAAATTTCTTTGTCAGCGCTGAGTATCGAAACGGCAATCTCAGTTTTATAAAGCCAACGTGCTATATGCAGGGCTAAGCTCTTCATATGTAAATTTTGTCTACATACCAATTAATCAAACTACTTTTGCTGTAGATGCCCAGCGGGAAAATAAACAGCGCTCCTAGCGGGAAAATATAACAGCCTTATTCATAAACACATTTTAGAGGCAGTGCAACTTTAAACAAGAAAACGCTATTCATAAACATTTTCGCAACCATGTTTTTTTTTGTCTTTTCGTTTAATATCAAAGACATGCTCCATATGCGCCCTTTTGCAGCATTTTTTTTATGTGGCGCCCATTGCAAATCCATTGGAAGTCTTAATTTTTGTAGAGATTTTCTTTAGTTCAGACACAAACCTTATAAACATGAGCAGCGAATGAAAAAATGTTTATGAATAAAGCCCAAGAATGATAGAAAAATAGATTGCGCAGATAGTAAAAGTAATTTTCTACGATCTGCGCATCTACGTTACGATAGACTTACGATATGAGCTTACGATATGGCTTTCTGCCAAGTCTTGTTAAAAATGTGAACAAATATGAAACAATGGCAAAATATTCAAGAAACAAACTTGGTCTAGCGTGACGTCATGATCGTAAAAAATACTTTGTTCGTAGCTAGAAATGTCAAAATGAAAAGTAAACAACATAACGGACCTGCGCAATGCGTAATCTATTTTTCTTTTCTATCATTCTTGAATAAAGCGTAGTATGCTGTAGAAACGAAAATTTCTTAGCATTTAATTCTACACCCGAAATATTAGTGTAGAGTCAAAAATGTTTGTATGGAGTAAAAAGTAACTACAGTACGACCTTGCTCAATGCAACTAATAGAAATTCGGGCAATTGACATAGTAAACGTTGAAGAAACGCAATTAAACTTCTAAACATAAAGCTTTATGTCTCTGAATCTTAGATATTGTGGGTTAATCCACTTTGTATCCTTAAATATTGTTTGAATAGATTTTTCATTAAAAATGTATTTTACAAGCAAAGAAGAACTGAAAGAATATAAGATAAAAGTTTATGCAAGTTTACTCAAATGCAAGTTGCGATAATTGTGCAATTCCATGACGCCAACTTGACACTGTGCGCAAGAAAAGTTGGAATAAGTTCTTTCAATAGATAACTATTTTATACATATCTTAGTTATATAATTTAATATCGAACTATTTACTCTTAATAATAGTAAGTATAATGTGTGTGTGAAAGTTTTAGTTATCTTTTCACATTTAAAGTTTTGAACAAAAAGGCTTAATTTTTTTAAAGCAAAAATAATAACTAAAATTTGTCCCATAGTTTTTGAGTACAAAATAACCGGTAATTTTTGATTTTTAGTTTTTAAGGCAGAAATAAAAATGAAAGTTAAGATCAAGTTTACAGTTGAGGTAGATTTATTGTTGTGACATTGTTCTGTGAAACTCCTTATTAATATGCCAAAAAAAATTTTTGAAAAATAAATTTATAAATGCACCTGAAGCTCCCATTGGCAAAAAAATCGCTCATTGTAGTTATGTAAAATAAAAAAATCCCTTTTTAAGAAATTATTCTCTTAATATGCGGAATATGCAACACTTGATTTTCTCACGATCATACTCTTGCTCTCAAACTTTCAATAAAGCTACGCTCTGAGTTTTCTCCCTAGTGCAGCGATGGGTTCTATTCCAGATAGAACTCTACGCCACGTTACGTTGCGTAGCTTTACGATTGCATAAGCGAGCCTTTACACTAAAATCGTTCTTATTCTAGAAAAGAAAGAGTGTATACAAAGAAGAAGTTTCACTTCTTTACTGTATACACGGTATACTGTATCTTTTTTTTTTTTTATGTTTGCACTTAAATCACATTAAGTTGACAAATTATTTTCGTTAAAGTAAATAATAAATCACTATTATTACAATGCTCACTTTTTATTATTAAATAAAATAGAAAATATTTTACAAGCAAATGTTTGGTTAACGCAAACAATGGCGTAAAACATAAACAATAATTGAACACTCTCTTTCTAGACATTTTTTTGACAGATGCTGGTTTCCCAAGCAACTGTCAATACTACCTTGTATTATTATACCATGTTGGATAAGTATGTTTGTTTGTTTTTGTTGTTGTTGTTGCTGTTGTTGTTGTTCTTTATTTTTTATTTTGTCGCTTTGTATAGAAAAGTATAAGTAGACGCTCGTCAGTGGATTTCTGCGGCAGCGCAGTCGCATAGACTTGAAAAGAGACTTGAAAAGTAGAAAGCTTGGTTTTTTCTACCAATTAATGTAGGGGAGAAACAAAATAGAATCAAGTCTGACTTATGATTCGTTTTTCAGAAGCAAGTCGAGGCTTGTAGGGTAGAAACATATCAAGTTTCTACAAGTCAAGTCGAAACTTGATTATTTTCAAGTTACTTGATTTTCAATTGACTTGTTGCAGATCTCTGGTTGATACAAACCCTGCAGAAAATACAAACTGTGCAAAAGAATTCGAAGTAGAGATTTTTATTGTTGTTATCCGACGATCGTTTAACGAATCGTTGTTTCGGTTTCATTTGTGTCTCTTCGCCACTTAGTCTTTTTGTTTTGTTTATAGTAACAGCAAACGAAAAACAAACCAGACGCCCAATCTTTCTTTCGTTGTTTGAATCCTTTTTGTTTCGTTAGCTTGAAAGAATGGAACGAAACAAAATAGATCGATTCGTTATTGTTTATTTTCATTATCTGGTTCAAAACGCTTAAGAATGATTTTTTTTTTTAATAATTAACTAAAATCCAGGAAGGAGTGAAAACTAGTTTTTTGAACATCTATGGGTTCAAAACATGTCAAGAGCAAGCTCAAAAATACCGAAAATTGCGCATTAAGGCACTGTATTTTAGTATAGCGGCCCTTGTGTTTTTTGGATGACTCCCATCACTCTCATATTAACTAAAGTATTATGTCATTATTATAGTTCAAAAAGGATGAAAGATGATGTAGGGTCATCAATAGCCAACCCACCTCCCTCTCTCCCTCATTGATTACTTCTGGCGGATATGTTGTAAGTTAAACGTGTTGGTTAGTCAAGGTTAAACATCGACCCTGATTCAACGACACTCTTTCGTTTTTTATACATTTTTTGGAAATATTTGCTACAAATTTCGAATTAAAATGTGCAATTTCAATACAAAAGAAAAATCTTTTCAACGACCTTATATTCTATTCTGTTAACATTTTATGTATCCAAAATACTAGTTAAGCTATCCTCGATTAAATTTTAACAACTCATAAATTCGAACAAAGTTTATTATTCTTAGATGAATTCTTAAGTTTGGTGAACTTGTCGACTCCCCTCAATTTTCAATATAATAGCCTTGTTTATGCTTGAAATAGATTTATTTCATGGTTTTACAAAACTGTTTCGATTTTATTTACACACATTTTTTCTAATAATATTTTTGTTTATTTCTCTTTTTACAGAATTTATGGAAATGATGACTGGCGAATAAACAGCTCGCAGTGTTTACAACACATTTCTTGAAATAGCCAAAAATTATTTGTTTAGTTTACATGAAGCTTATTTGATGTTAGTATTTTGGTGTTCTGCTTATAAGTAATTTAATTTTTTTTTTTTAATTTAAAGAATAAAAAGAAAAATATAGAAAATAGAATTCGAGTAGTTTTATTTTTATAATTTTTTTGCTTGTGCTTTAAGGATATCATAACATCCTTAAAGCACAAGCAAAAAAATTATAAAAATAAAACTACTCGAATTCTATTTTCTATATTTTCAATAACTCATCTCTCACACTTGTATAGAAACAAGAACTTGCTAAAAGTTGAATGCTTTTCAACCAAATAAGTTCATAAAAATTTTCCTCAGGGTGGTATTAAAAACAGGGAAACAAGAAAAGCGATTTAGACTAAGCAATAAGATAAACTTAGTCGAAGTGGCTAGTGCGAAGTAAAAATAAAAATCTATAAAAATAATACATCTCTTATAAAATATAAAATATAAATACATCTCTCATAACTGTAAAAAATTGGCACATTTATTATTTTCCTTTGATGGAAACTTATCGTGAATAAATTTGAAATATCAAACTGAATGATTTGAAATTTTTGACACAAAAATATTTTGGAATTAAAATGTAGGCAATTCTCGCTTTTCATATGAACAAAATTCATTAAAGTACGATTTATGAATACAATTATATAATAAAAATAAAATAAAATAAAAGTGGCTATTGTCGTGCATTTACAATAATCGCAGATCCATATAAAACTTCAAACAATTTTAATGCAACGGTAATAAAATTATATGAAAATGTACATGAAGTAAAATTCAAATTAGTCACTTATAGGCAATAAACTCTGTTAAGTGTCATTTATCAGCTGCAGACAACAACATCTGCAAGAGCAACAGCATCCAAAAAATGCACAAAAATTTAACATACAGCAAATATTTCCAAGAGCTAATATAACACAGTGCAACAACAAAAAATAACTGCAAGCCTTCTGATAAAAAAATTCCAGGAATTCTTCAATAAAACGAAAACAGTTCAATTATTTTACGAAATTAATTTTATTTCCATCAAGGTAATCTCCATTCCAACACACATTGCAATGCTTTCAAGATTGGAACGGAATTGGAAAACATTTTTCATAGGCTAATTTTGGAATCACCTTCAGCTCCTTCTGCGAATTCTCTTTTATCACCTAACTGATCTCACACCGCTTTAGCGAAGTGTTAACTTGAGTTGTGAAAACAGGTAAAAGTCAGACAAGGAACCATGTCGGGTGAATACGAAACTTGCGGAACGGTAGGAACGTTGTGATGAGTTGTGTGAGCCTGTGCGTTGTCGTGGTAATGAAACATCGTGCATAACGTTTTGCACCGATACGAACGATACACCAAGATAGGCTGCTATCTCACTCATGCTCACACGCTAGCAACCGTTAACATTTTCAACTCTTCCATATATGATATTTTGTTTGAAACACATAATTTCAGACAAACTCTTTGCACAAATAAATTTTTTTATAAAACTTTCTAGCATAAACTGCCGATAAATGGCGCACAAGCAAATATTTGTGCACCACATGACTTACTTACTTACTTATCTGGCGCTTACAACCGTTGGTCGGTTTTGGCCTCGTATAAGAAATTGCGCCAGTCATGTCTGTTTTGCGCTTGCTGACGCCATACAATGGGACCAAAGTTATGAAAACATGGCGAAAATTATTTTCAATGCAAATATTAAAATACAAAGAGAATTAAAGAAAAAAAATAATGTGTTTTTAATGTTTGTTATACTACATATGGGTATCTTCCAGTGGCACGGACGCGACATTCGCACGCTTTTAATTACGTCAAAAAAAAGAAAAAAACGTAAAGATTCGATATGTATTTTCAGTGTTCAAACGCGCTAAAAGAGTGGTACATTTTACAAATACATATATGATCAAGATTTAGTACAAATACTTACATAGTTATTAGCAATAATACAATGAAACGGACGCGACAAAAAATATAAATTTCTTTTAAGCTCTTATAGAAATATACAAAATTTAGTTATTTTTGGCAACTTTTCTTTTATATTTATATATGTAAATAAATACATATATAAATAGCACTTCTAATGGTATGTGAAGACATTAGGTATGGTTTAGATAAAGATATGTCATGTTTGATTGTGTTTTTAGATTTTTCAAAAGCCTTCGACTGTATTGACCATAGGCTTTTCGTACAAAAACTTGGCGCTCAATTCCCCATTCATAGTTCCCTATGTACTCTAATGACATCATACCTGAGTAACCGTACACAATACGTCTATCTAAATGATAAATCCTCGTCAAACCTAAAGGACTTATCTTGTGTGCCTCAGGGTTCAGTCTTGGGTCCTTTGCTATTTTCGACATTTATCAATGACATTGTTGATTGTTTCACTACGTGCGACCATCATATATACGCCGATGACATTCAATTGTAAAATATTTTCCCAAGATCATCTAAAAACACAGCAGCAAGTGAAATTAATTCGGTATTGAACAATCTTTCAATGGTCATTCGAAAATGGGTTGAGTCTTAACTCTACTAAACCAAAGCGATGCTTATCGATAGGCGTAAAGTACATGAACAATGTCCTCCTCTGTATCTAAATAATTCCCTAATTGAGTATGTTGATTGTTTTAAAAATCTTGGAGTATATCTCAATAATAATTTTACATGGAGTACTCACATAATCCGATTAGTCGCAAAGATTTATGGTGCCTTGCGTGGTCTAAGCCCAACCTCTCAATATTTGTCTTCCGATGTTAAGCTTAGACTTGTAAAGTCCTTCATTTTACCCATAATGATGTATAGTTGTGAACTCTTTTCCAACATGGACCAGGAGTCAAACCGGAAGCTAACCGTTGCCTATAATAGTTGTGCTAGATTTATTTTTAACATCAATAGACAAACTCATATTTCTGCCTTCACAAATAAATTTATTGGTTCCTCTTTAAACTGCTTTTTAAACTACCGCACGCTATTATTGCTATTCAATATAATTAAAAATAAGGAGCCAGACTATCTTTTCGAATTAGTAAGATTTGCCAGGACTCAAAGAACCGCACAACTTATATTACCAGTACATAAATACTTAACCACTTCCAGACATTTCTTTGTCCATGCGATAAATCTGTGGAATGCGCTTGCCACTAATATTAAAAGATCAAGCAACGCAAACACTTTAAAAAAACTCTTTCCTCATTTTATCATTTCTTAATAACATCTTCTTCTCCCGTTTTTACTTTCTCACTTTCCTCTTCTCGTTTTTAACTTTATTTTTCTTCTCGCTAAGTCAGGTTAATTTATACTTAATAATTTAAACTCAATATTTTTACATTAATTTATATTTTTTTTTTAAATAAATTTAAAAAAAATTTTAAATTTTTATATATTGAAATTAAACTCAATATTTTTATATTAATTTTAAATTTTAAATTTTATTTAAATTCATCATGTTTGCTTTTATTGCTATTATCTGCATATAAACTTTTAATGTTTGTACACTAAGAGAAAAAAATATTCAATTTATCCAAAAATTTTTTTAATTAATCCAAAAAGCGAGTCAATTTTGCACCAATAACGCATTTGCATAAATCGACTACATAAATACTTAAAATTTATTTGAATACTCTTTAAATTAAATGAAATATTTAAATATTTAAACAGAATTAATAAAAATATATTAAAATTATGCACGAATTTTTTTAAAATATCTTTCAAATATTTACTATATGAAAATAAAACTATCGCATTTAAAGAAAATTTATATAAAAATATTGAATTTAAAAAACAACATATTTAAATTGAATATGTTATTAATTATGGTATTATTTTCTTCATATTGCGTCCTTCAAATGCCATTTGCTTGTACTACTTATTCTCGCTTCACTTTTTTCGTTCTCTAATTTATACTACTTTTGACAGTTGGTGCAATATTAGGGCATCCGTTGGTGCAATCGTGGCGTCCGTGGCGTAGTTGGTTAAAGTGCGTGGCCGCTATGTCAACGAACCTGGAGACCCGGGTTCGAATACCAGCAGCGACAGAAAATATTTTGAATTAAAATAATTTTTCTATACGGCCGCCACCTCTCTGCAGACAATGGCAAACCTCAGAGTATTTAAAATGCCATATAAAGCTTCTTGAGAACGAAAACATTCCTTTCATCGCCGTTCGGAGTCGGCGTGAAACATGTAGGTCTGGTTCTCGGTCAATTGTGTACAAACTTAATAACAACACAATTGATCATAAGAAGCTAGGTCAAAGTCCTTTCAAGGGCTGAAATGGCCAGTTATTTATTTTTTATTTTTTATTGAAAAAAATCGCTTATTTGAGCTTTCCGTAAAATATCTTTGTTAATAATTTCCACGAAACGATGATAATTAAATACCATTCATCTATTTGCAGTTTCATTCTATTCCGCAAAAATTGTTGCATAGTGTAATTTTTTTAAAATACACAATATCTCAAAGCAACGAAAAAAAAACTGCTACAAGAAGTCAAGTGATTCCGGCAAGCAACAATTGACAATAAAACGTCATCGCAGACGTAGATTAACGATACAATCACTAACCACCAACGTTTTTGAGGCTACAGTGGAGTCAGTCAGTCACTCGGTCGAGGTATGAAACACCGCCCCCAAGTCGTTGTGCATAAATTCTTTGTACGAATAAGAAACAACATCACTGCGCTACACCACAGCGCCCCCCATCCTACCGACTGTATTGCCAATAATTCTCATAGAGACAATCGGCAGCCAACAACAAAATGTGGCAGCACATCCGCTGCAACCATGCTTCTTCTAGCTGTCATGCGGAATCTTCTGCTGAGCTCGTTTGGAATTTCCCGCCACTCGCATGAAATCGCATAAATTTGATCGCAAAGCATTGACAACATTTTTCAGCGATTGCATTAACTGCTATAATTATAAAAATCTTTTTTGTAGATTTCTTCAACTTTATCTGAGATAACTCATCCGTTTGGAGATCGTGCATGCAGCGCCTTTCTAACGGTTTTGTCGATATGTTTTGCGTTAATGGATTTTATCGTCAATCGAACGGAAATCATCGCAACTACGAAAATATGACACAATTATGGCAATAAACAATTGTGGTCGAGATATAAGCCGACAGGGAATACGTTGGCTTATGAGGAACCTTTCTGTTTGTTAACAGGTAGGTTGCGCAAAAGGGTAATAACTATTGTTTAATAGTTTATGTTTTCAAAGATGCTCTTTTTATGGGTTTTTTTTTTTTTGTTTCCAAGCACGTTTATTTTGATTTTACGTATCTGTAAAATGTCAGAGATTTTGAGATAACGTCATAGATGTGCAGATGAAATTTGTCAATCTTAAACCGTTATGCTTGTGAAAAGCAATCATTAAAGATTCTTTTATTTTTCGATGGTATTATGTGGAGAAAGGAAGGAATGCTTGTGAACTATGATGAGTGGATCTCGCCTATTGAAGACGATGGTTAAATGCTTTGCTACACCGAGAAAAAAACTTATGCAAAATTAATAAAAAGCCTAGTATAATTTATACGATGGCGTTGGCAGTTTTCAGCCTCCTAAGTTTTAAGTCAAAACATCATAGTTTTACATGTCAACTTACCGATATTGATTTGGATAATAAATTACCGAAGAATTTTGTAATTTACACATTAGCTTCGACAATTTATACAAGCGTGCTTGCTTATTCTGCCAAATATAGTGTCAAGTTTTCAACAAAAAACTTTGTTGAACTATCAAAGTTAAATAGATAAATAAATATACAGGGAGACTATATAAAATATACATCTACTTAGGTAAATTACTGTATATTGTTTTTGTAAAAAATTTCCAAAGACAAGTATGAAATGTACATATACTTAGGTAAAATTTTGTATATTGCTGTTGCGCAAAATTACCCAAGCACTTAGATGGAACTTCTAAATAAAATGAAACAAACATTTTAATTTTTATTAAGGAAAACCTGTTTTATTTAATGTAAATAGACATTAGAGTGGGTTGAAAAAAAAAAGTTTGAAAAGTACAGCCCTTATTTTAAAGATGACAACTCCAAAAACAAAAAATGTTTTGTTTTTGACCCCCGGAAAAACAGACAAAATGGTCTTTTTTCCATAACTTATGCATTTTGTGTCCGATTTCAAAAAATGATATACCGTTAAAAAGGGCTTAACTAGTACTACATTTTCTTCTCAAAGCTTTAGGACTTTTGAAGTCATATTCATCTGGTAAACCCTGCTACAGTTGAAATTAACAACTGTTACTTTGCAGTTTATAACTTGTTATATATAAATTGAGTTAGCTTTGTTTATTTTTGGAGTTTAAGAAAATTTTCTGGTTGAAAATTATTCCCAAATAAATGTTCGTTAAATATAGTCGTATAAATCAAGCCGTGTTTCTTTCCTCGGAATCCATTGATTATTTAACAGGTTATGGGCCCAGGATAAAGGTCCTGAAAACGATATTGTGTATAACCGTCTTAATTCAAAATCGAAAAAGCAACGATCGAAAAGCTGACGACATCGAACTACCAAATGTGGAAGTTTCGCGTGGAGATGTTGCTATCACATGCCGATATTTGGTATGTTATCGAAGACGATGTTTCAAATCCTGAATCAACAGTCTTTAAAAAGGACAATCGCAAAGCGATGGCAATGATTTCGCTATCTGTTGATGACGAGCAATTAGTCCATATCCGGTCAAAGCAATATGCACGAGACATGTGGACGACATTAGCAGATGTATACGAACGAAAAAGGTGTACAGCTTACGTTTCCAGGATGGCAAAGAAATACGAGAACACATTGTCAAAATGCTACAAATGAGAGATGAGCTTCAGGGACGAGGTGAGGAATTCAAGAATAATCACATCATTGCTATGCTCTTGTGCAGTCTACCGGAGAGCTTTGGAAGCTTGGTAACTGCCTTGGAAGGTCGAACAGAAGCGGATTTTAGCATAGAATACGTCACGGGTAAGCTTTGAGATGAAGCAGAACGAAGGAGGGAATGCAGTGCGGTGAATACACAAGATCAAGTCTTGAGAACTGTGCACACCTCAAAGAAAAAGAACATAAGATGTTTCTGGTGCAAAAAGGAGGGGCACTTCAAAAGAGACTGCGCGGCTTGGAAGAAATGGAATCAGACTTCGGCGAAAATTGCTGATTCTGCGGAAGAGCAATGTATGCATGGCGGTAATGCTGAAAATGCAGATCAAAAGTGGATTGTAGATTCAGGTGCGTCATCTCATATGACAAGTAATCAGTCATTGTTTGTGTGTTTAGATACAAATGCGAAAAGCTCAATTTGCATTGCTAATGGTAGTCATATGACTGCTGAATGTATTGGTGATGTAGTAATCGAATGCTGGGATGGCCACGGAAGCAGGAATATCCGTTTGCAGAATGTGTTGTTAGTTCCAGGTCTAAATGGAAACTTATTTTCGGTGAAGAATGCAGCACGGCAAGGATATAAGGTAACTTTTGATGAAAAAAATTGCTACTTCACAAAAGATGGTAAAAACCACATCGTTGGCAAATTGGGAACAAGTCTATAAGAGATTTGTACAACAGAAGAGTCGAGAATCGCGAACGCTGGTAAAGCTGAATGTATTCATCTTTGGCACAGGCGCTTAGGACATAGAAACATTGCCGATATCAAGAAAATGGATACACAGAAATTAGATGGTATGCAAATTGCCAAATGTGATGAAATCGGAGATTGCAAGACATGGAATTTTGACAAAATCTGTACGAGCACCATTTCCCAAGCAAGGCGAAACTAGAACTGATGAACCGTTCGACTTAGTGCACTCAGACATTTGCGGACCTATGGATGTACAAACACCAGGAGGTAAACGTTTTTTCTTAACATTCATCGATGATTTTTCTAGGTATACATACATTTACCTACTGAGCCACAAGAGAGAAGTGTCTACGAAATTCCACGAATTTGTAAATGAAGTACACAATAGGTTTGGAAGGAAGCCAAAGATGCTCAGGTCAGACAATGGGGGCGAGTACGTCAGTAAGAAGTGGCAGGACTATTTGCAGATAGAAAGTATAAAATGGCAAGCTACGGTTCCATACTCACCACAGCAAAACGGCGTTTCTGAGCGTAAGAACCGTACTCTGGTCGAAATGGTGCGTGCAATGCTTGAAGATGCGAATCTTAGCATGAAATATTGGGGTGAGTGCGTAGTGACTGCATCATATTTACAAAATAGAATTGTAATGCAAAATGAGATAAAAACTCCATTCGAGTTGTTAAACAAACGAAATCCAAACGTAGAGCACTTAAGAGTGTTTTGATGTGTTGCATTTGCGCTGATATCTGGTGTTAAACGACAGAATTTCGACAATGGGTTAAGGAAAGGATCACTTGTTGGTTACAGTGAGCAGTCAAAGGGGTACAGGATTTTGTATCCAGAACAAATACAATTGTTGTAAGCAGAGATGTCAAGTTTGGCGAAAAGGGTGTAAGAAGCAACTTGAGAACCTGTAAGCAGAACGTCACAATACCATTAGCAGTGGAGGAGTCTTCATCTGTTGAAGACATTACAGAAGAAGATTTTGAATCAGCGGACTCATCGGGGGAATGTGAGGTTATTGATCCTGTTAGACCATTTCTCCGACGTACAGAGAGATTAAAGGGGCAAGTACCAAGTTCAACTCATTTTGCGTGTATAGCTGAACCAAATTCTTGGCGCGTTATATACCAATAGTTATGAAAGTTCTTCATGAGTTATGGCAGCGTGCAAACATTCCGATAGTAGAAAAAACAACGACTCGGAGGTACAAAAATGGTCTTATACAAGAACATTATGATGTACAAAAGCATCATTCCTCCAAAGTCATTTAATTAAACTTTCAGACAAAGAAAATTTAATGTAAATCGATTAAGAAATGGTTGAGATATTTGCTTGCAAAATCAAAATTTGAAATATCAATTGTTTTTTCTCATTCTGAGGCAATGACATTGCTTTAAGAAATGCATTGCATGGAAAAAATCTACAGGTTTCGAAATATCGCAATACTTTTGGTGTCATAATGACGGGAAAATTTTTTAACATACTATTCGTGGAAAATACTAGCAAAAAATTTTTCGTATACCGTTATTTTTCTCAACCAACGAATTTTCATACAAAAAACGTTGTACTGAGGACATCTACAGTTTTCGAGATATCACAATAATTTTTATGTCAAAATAACGGAAATTTTTCAGAATTTACTGTTTGTAAGCTATCTTACCATCACAATATATATTGACACTTGTTACATGAAAAAGTACTTATTGTAGGGTAACCGTTAACGATGGTAAAAAATATCAAAGTATTTTTTGCCCATCTTATGAATGTCTAAATTTTTCTCTTAAATCATGTTTTTCCATCTCTTACAGTTTAGCTTTTATTTAATAAATGCTTTTTTTCCGCTCATATTTGAGGTCAAAGGTCAATCTAATATTCAATCATATTGTGCAGCCAGACCTTTCCAAACCGATGCCTCATTCTTCATTCTACCTCTTTCCAGTTCTGAGATCCCTAACTAAAATAAATATAAACTTTCAACGTTAATATGTCGGCTCAAAGGTCATCAATTTAAAATCTAACATAATTCGGCACATCTATGGTGCAGTTCCTTTCGAATGATATACGTTTCATTGTCCTTATTCTAAAAAAAATATTGAAAAAATGTACGACAACATTCTATGTTTGCGTATTAATATATAAGAATAAGCAATCCCATCCACAAATTTCTTTACCACCAGCAAGAACTTTTGAGTCTAAAGTATTGATTAAGTATTAAGTGTTGATGAATTTTTAATTTCAGTTGATAAGAATTGAGAGAAAAAGAAAATGAAAAGAAATGAAGAAAGGTTAAAGCGTGGGACAATGGCCTGACCGGAATTCAAACCCAGGATCATCGAGATGGCAGTCAAATCAAAAAGTTTAAAAAATTATTTTTCCAAAAAGGATCGGGCTTGCATGGAGTTATTAATCAATGAGTATAGATGCTATGATATGATAAAAGTTGGGGTACAACAGTAAATACTAATTCTTTTACCTCATGAAAAAATATATAAAATTTAACGACATCATCGAGATGCGGAGGGAGCAGTTTGAGCAACGGAATTGTAAATTTATTACATGGAATAACTAATCTTTAATGGTTCTTAGTACTTAACCATAGTTCGGCCGACGTAATTTATACTCATTAAAGGCCGACATAGTCACCCCGGTAACTGTATTATAAAAGCTGAAAAATTCATCATTATAGAGGAATTTTGTACTTAAAATTCATTAGTTTAAGATGTCACGGAGGATGGGTTTACAGAATTGGTTGAAAACATATTCTGTTTTGGGTGAAAAAGTGAAATAGTCGCCCTGGTGACTCGTTAGTCGAATAAAGGTTAAAACAAAAAAATGGACAGACAATTTATGACATCACGATACCACGGAGAGACGTCAAAGTTAAAAAATTCAACAATCATGCAACGACGTTGCATGGAATGTTTACTTGGTGATTGAATTTTATTTGATTGACTTTGCTTTCTCGTTATTTTATCTCCGAATTGGGCCTACCTTATAATTGTATCATGAAAGGTTTCGACCCTTTTTAAATTACTCTCATTTATGAAGTTTTTAAAAGAGAATTTTAACGTTATTGTACGTTTATGAATAATTTTGTTTTTTTTTTTTTCATTGAATCTTTGTGCCACCTATTCTATATATAAACGGATGCAATGAAAGAAATTAAAACAACATAAATTTTGCAGAGATATGTCTATTGAAAGGCAACTTAGCACGCGTCAACTCAACAGGTGCCACGACTACACCTTAATTGCAATTTAATCGGCAATAAAAATTGCAGTTAGCATTTTTTTTAATGACAAAACATTTAATTCTTAAATAGTTTTATTTTTTAAAAAATCCATAAATTATCAAATACTTACCTGCACTCAGCACTCAAGTTCCTGTTGACGCACATGGCTTTAATGTTTCCAGCAATATGAGCACGGAAAGTGGGGGACAAAAGGAGATGTCTTGAAATTTCCCAATGAAATCATGAACACTGCCAGTTATGAAACAACATAAAAAAGAACTAAAAAAAAAACAACAATTACAACAACACCACGAGTTGTAAAATCAAGTTCAAGTGCTACGCTGAATGTTTTGACAGTGATCGAGTGACTGACTGACAGACTGCCTGCCTGGTTCAGTGTGAGTCAACGCCATGTTCACACCCCGTAACGAGAAATGTTAGTGTTAAACGATACGTTGCTTGACGTAACTTGACTTGGGTTAATGCATATCAAAATTTATTTTCAATAAATTATTCAATAATATTCAAATTTTTATTAACAGTGACGGGTTAAGTAATTGATTATTTTTTGTTTTGGAAAATCAGCCATAAAATTAGCGTTTGTTTTACACTTATTTATGTAAATAATGGTAATAAATATGACATTTTTCAGAAATTTTAACTTTTAAAATATTTAATTGAGAGTAAAATTGATGGCTTATTTTGACATTTATGGCTTAGTTACAAACCGCTTCTCCAAGCCTAACGTAAAGTGAATCTAAGTGTACCACTTCCAATTTTTCTGAAATTATTTTATGAAATAAAAAATAAATATATCTCATCATTCATCTCTTGGTTGGTACAAAAAAAATAAAAAAAGTTATTCCAATATAATTATTTAAAGAAATTCACTTTTATAAGATCAAAAATCTAACCGGACACGCAACTTTCATTTCGAACCACGCAACTTCGATCACGATACTTCTTAATAATGTCGTGGACTGAACAATGACTTCGACATACGATATCACCAATTTCGCGGACTGTTTTGTCTTC
Organism: Pherbina coryleti; assembly: GCA_943735915.1. NCBI lineage: Eukaryota > Metazoa > Arthropoda > Insecta > Diptera > Sciomyzidae > Pherbina > Pherbina coryleti. The sequence continues at coordinate 16,207,404 of OX030950.1, read as the reverse complement.
ACCGTAATCCCGAATAATTAATTGTCGAATTTCGAACGTTGTCGAATTTCGATATTTTTGATAATTCGATGACTAAATGCAGTTCGATGTTTGACTACTGTAAAGTTACATTTTACAATATTTTCATAATTTGAATGAATTTGGTGAAAATAATTTTTATTTTTTACATATCTTCAGAAAATATACCATATTATTAAACAAACTGCATTATATTTTTAAGTTTAAGACACATAATTCTCTTTTGGGCTCTACCAAAAAGTTACATTACTGTCCCGTTACTCGTATCCACCGGGAACCACTGAATATAAGTGAGATGACAATTAGTTTAGTTTAGATTATTTAACAAAATGGTTGACACATAAGAATAAACAAATGGGGATAATAGAATGGGAATAATAAAAAAAAAAATAAAGAAGATACAAGAAACAAATTAGAAACTATTACATAATTATGTAATTCGAAATGATTTAATGAATAATGAATAATAATAAATGTATACAATGAAAAAATATTAGCTAAATAATAGAATACAGATGTAATGCAGATAGAGAGAATAGTCCAACAAGAAAAAGACAGTCGACGTTAAATTATATAATTATAAAAATAATTAAATAAAAATAATGCTTAAGTCAACAACACTCAAGTTATATACTTCTCATTGAAACTAAAACATAGAAAAATTTGGTAAAAGTTTTGAATTTATTGCATATCGTACATTAATTTATTGCATATCGTACAACAGACAGATAATTTAATTTTTTAAATCAAAAGGTAGTCAAGTCATTACAAATAATTTTAATTAAATACTATAAATATACTATTTTTATACAGTACAAGAAGAAATTTAATTATTATTGTTGTTCATTTTTATTAAAATAGGCTAATGATAGGAAAAGTAGCTACTATATTTGTCACAGCTTATACCATATTACCAATATATCTTACAAATAGTAGATCCATACAAGAACCCCCCCCCCCCCCAATGTTCCCAGTGGAGAAATGAAAAATCATTATTGCCATAACTAGCTCAGTGACTAGTTACCCTGTAAGCACATGTCATTACGTCTTCGCTTACATTTTCTAAATAAATAATGTCAAAGAAAATGCGTCGTAGCAACAATCGCTAATATAGCCGAACAGTCAAGATCAACTCAAAATCGTACGCCGTCGCTTACGATTTGTAAATAAATTACTTAATGCCTAATGCCATTACAGTTAATGTCTAAAAATACAACAACAACAATACATTTGTTTTTATTACAACGAAATACAGAGAATTGGAAGTAATTACTTACCCTCTGACTTCTAGGTAATACTGGAAGCAAGTAGTTGACCTCACACTAATGGGTAATTCTTGTGGTGAGTAGTTTACCTCTGGCTTATCGTCAATACAAATGGCAACTAGCAATACTCTGACTCATTGGTAATACTGGATGTAAGCACCACACATTTCCGCCTATGGCAAGCCCATGTTAAAATAATGCCTTATTTCTGTATGTTGTAATCCAACAGAGAACTATCTCCCATTACCAAGTAATCATTATGTAACTAGTTCAGTAATGAATACTTCCCCTACTGGGTTGTTGGATTTTTAATGAAATTTTGATGAAATATTTTAAAAAATCTAAAGCCAGAATTATATTTAAAGCAACCAGGTTACTAATTGAGAGCTGCACAAGCATAAGAAAAAAAAAGTCTCCGTCGTCATCACTAACGGTGTATGCATAATTTTTAGTTCTGTTTCCGTACGCACTTCAAGTTACTTGAAGTTGCTTGAAAGCGTTTCTTTACACATTTTCGAGCTCGAGAGAGAAGAAGAACAAACAAAATGCCACTCTTTTGAACAATTTCTTCGAGCACGATAAGAACAAGCATCAATAAGAACAAGAAAATGTCAAATTAGTGTAAATAAATTTGGCACTGCTTACGTTTATAGGCAATTAGCTGTTTTTATGCTTGAAACTCGCTAGAAGTCGTTTCCGTACTTTTCGGTAAATTCTCTCATTTCGACAGATAATAATATTACTCTCACAGCTTGAACTTTACTTGAACTTTTCTTCAAGCTTGTACGGAAACAGACCTTTTATTTCGTTTGTTTTTTTTTTATTTTTGTAAATAAATACGTAATTTTCTAAGGAAATTAATTTTTTTGTTCAAAATATTGGCCATCGGCCTCTAAACATTTTACCCTTCTTTCAGGTAATTTATGAATACCATGCAAGAAAAACTGCTTGACTTTTGCGACAAACCATTCTTCGAGCCATTTTCCCACCTTCCTCCAAATCACTGAAATGATGATCTGCGAGCGCGTGCCCCATTGATGTGAAGAGGTGATAGTCAGATGGTGCCAAGCCTGGGGAGTACTGCTGTTGGAGAAGGATATCCCCTCCAAGCGATTTCAAAGTGTCTTTCACTAGTTTTGCTGTATGAGACGGCGCACAGTGGTTTAATCCCATACAAAGTTTGGAAAAAAATAGAAGGAGTCGTCCTAGAGCAATAAAATTTGGTACTTAAGTTGGAATTACCTCCATTAGAAGATATTAAAAAAAGTTTTGAAATTCTCCCACAAACACTCCAACTTCTCATATAACACAAATTTTTAAAAAGCTATATTTTTTTCGTATTGAAGTTATATCAAAACAACTCACTCAAGGATCTGAAATATATATGTAGATTAAAAAAAAATTGCCACACCCACCTCCCATACTTTTTATACGCTGTAAACACCAGAGATATGAAGAAATATGTCAATGCGCGACCCCTACGTTCGGTCAAAAAAAATTTTTTTTTTTAATTGTCTTGCAAAAACGCGTCATATTCGCTGGTATACGGCGCACTTTTTTTGAGGTACAGTCTAATGTACATTAGGGCGTATCGAATTACAATTTTTTTTCGAATTTCACATTCTAAGAGGTCTCAAAAGTTGTAAAAGACAGGGTTTTGTTCAGGAATATTTAAAGAATCCAAATTGAGCAAAGTTTCTTCGGTACCATTTCTGGTACCCGAGATATAAAATCTTATATTCATGTTTTTGAAAAAGTTAAAAAATTGCATTCAAGTATACATTTCTCAAAAATAGGAAAATGCATATGCTAAAATTATGCTAATTATTAATTCGGCAACTTTAAGGAATACGTTAACACTATAATTAATACCACCAAAATTTAGACTATTACGTAACAATCAAAAGTACTGTATTATCTCGATTACAACTTTTGGTTCGAATATCCTTCATGCAGGACACTGTGGATAAAAATCGTGAGTGGCATCGTGTTTACCAATATATTGTTAGTTTAAGCCTATACTTACTTTTGCTTTAAGACATACGTAGTTTTTTTTATAAAAGTCAAAGCATTGTAAGGTCGTTATTTTTTACTGTTTTCCTCAAAAAATGACTTTGTCCTTGCGGGGCAGGAAGACATCCTTTTTTTTTCTTAAAATTTTTTTAGGGTGATCTGGACAACCCCATGCAACTTTTGAGACCTCTTAGAATACGATCTAAATTTTTCGATACGCCCTAATGTACATAGTATGGTTATATGGAAGTAGTATGGTAGGTGATCGTTTAAAAAATATTAAATAAATTATTAAAATAGAAAGAAAAATAACATCCTTATGATTTTTAGCAGATGGAATGGTAATAAAATAAACTTTTTGAAAATATTTGTTTTCAATTTTTAAAGTGGGGAAAATCCTATTTTTATGACTTCCAAATTTTGAGCTTGAAGTTAAGAAAATTAAAAAAAATAATTTTGTTTTTTTATATTTTTATAAAAAACAACTTTTTATTGTAGGGTATGCAAAACCGGTTCGAATTATTCGGCGTTTCGGTTTTTTCTTTTATTATTCGAACCGGTTTTTTTAAAAATCGCAATTTTCGAATAATTCGAAAACCGGTTGTTTTACTCGAATTATTCGACTGCTCGAATAGTTAAGAAATATATAAATCCACAATTTAAAATTGTAAAATTCTTCAAACCACTTTTTTTATTAGATTTGAGCGACCCTGTTTTTGGTTTTTTCAACTTACGTTTTTACATTTCACTAACGTTTCTAACATTTCTTATCTCTGGCTTCTATTTTATTTTGCTTTATTTGAGCTCATTTAAGCATATGCTTTGGTCATATCTTTTTGCTTTCTTTTATTAAAACAGCATTTACAAGTGGCTGGCGTATTAAATGTAAGTTTAACATAATTTTTAGTTCATGTATAATGCATTCTTTTTTCAAAAATATATTAAATTATCAACAGCTTGACATGAACTCCAAAGTCTGGAAGTATTTAAAAAAAAGATAAGAAATTCAACAAGGCGGCTTCTTGTACGAAATGCCCAAAAAAATCCAAAAGCATTAAGTACAAATATAGAAATAATCATTAAAAGATATAAAACTTGTGTTAAAAAGATTGAAAGAAAAACTTGAAACATAATTCCACCCAGTGAATCGAAACTATCGTTTCGAATTCATTTATGAACCATTACGGGTAGAAACGTTCAATTTCGGCACTCATAAATTAACCTTTTTTGTATCATTCTTCGGACTAAAATGTCTCTCAAAAATTAAAATTTTTTTTTGTTCGGAAATAAGTTAAAAAATAGCCATAAATTTTACTTTTTTGATCGGAAATTACCTTAGAAAGGAACCATAGAAAATTAATTTTTCGGCACTCGGAAATCAACACTTTTTGAATCAATAACCGTACTGAATTGCTTTCAGAAAACGAACCTTTTTTTTAAGAATTGAGTTAAAAATGAACCTTTATCAATTATAAATTTTATTATTGCTTAATATTATTTGTTATTACATATCGATGATTTGTATAAAAAAATTCTTTTGATTGAACTAATTTAAGAATGCCGAAAAGAAACATTTATTATTCATTTCTGAACTCATTTATGAACAAAAATGGTTCATTTTCGAGGCATATTTACTTACTAAAATGATAAAGAAATAAGTCTTTTTTAGAATTTAATCTTCTATAGCAAGTACTTTTAAGCAACAAAATAAAAAATCAAAAATGAAAAAAAAATTCTACCCAAACACCTTCGCAAAACTCTCACCTTACGCAAAACCTTCGCTTATGGTTCAGTGGGTAGTACGGCATAAGTACCTTTATTTACTCTATTAAAAAATAGTTGCTATTTTTGTTAAATAAAAAAAAATAGATATATGTAGGTAAAAAAAGTAAAAAAATGTATTTAATTTGAATAAAAACCGTTTTTCCCGGTTTTTTTCTGATCGAATAATTCGAAAACCGGTTTTGTAAAAATTTTACTATTCGAAACCGGTTTTTTTATAATGTCATATAATTGCATACCCTAATTTATTGTCTTTTCGAAAATACCCCAAACGTGAAAATCGAGTTAGTTTTGTTGAATATATGATTTTTCAAGAGTAAGGCAATTTCACTTTTTCTCCCATTTTGACGAAATTTTAATGTTACGTAAAAACTTGAAAAAAAAAACACTAATTTCTTTACTCAAATTAGTGCTTTTATTTCATGAGAAGATTCAATTCTGAAAGTTTGAGCAACATCGGAAGTGGTCAACCCGTATAAGTCATACGTTCAAAATGGAATGGCTGATATCTGTTAGCTCTAAATTCAGTATCTAAGAAAACTAAAGTCGGCCTCGGTAGGCGAGTAGGTCACGTGCTCTACTGCCACCCCAGAAGTCCCGGATTCGAATCCCGGCCAGGCCATGGTCCTTCGCTTTAACCTTTTGCATTTGAATTTTTCTATCCCAATTTCTAATAAACTGAAATTGAAAACTCATCAAAATTTACGACTTGAAGTTGTAGTTGGTGGTAGAAAAGTTAGTGGATGAGATTGCCTTATGACTTGCCTTATGACTTGCCTTATGACATAACACTTGCCTCAAATTCAAATTCACATGTTTCTACAGCTTTCCACCACGCTTTGAATATTCTACACATGTTTCACTTTGCCCCTTCCCTCCCACTAATCTATCAATCCATTTAGAACCAAGACAGACTTGACTAATACACAGAACCAAAAATGTACTTAATAACAAAGAAAAAGTTCTTTGTCCCAATGTATTATACATTAAAATTGGTCCAAAGTACGAGTTCCTTGGTTCAATGAATCTTTGTTCTTACGTTATTTCTTTGATATGCTATGAAGAAAAATGATTAATTAACTGTTACAATAAGTTAGTCTGTCCTTAGAAATTTTAAAACAATATCAAGATATATTTTAAAAAATCAGTTTCTTATTGAGATAAAATTATCTAATGGTTTTTTAGATATTACAACACAAGAACTGGAACAAAATTTTAATGAACACGAACAATGAACTGTTCCTTAAAATTAAGAACAACGATTCATTGAACCAAAGAATTCGTTCTTTGGGGCAATGAATAGTTCTTAAAAATCAATGAATTTCGCTTTATGAACGAGATTCTTTGATTTTAAGAACAATATTTGGTTCAGTGTATGTATTAATATGTATTAATATCTCTATGTTAAGAACTTTGATAACTATACTAGACCTTAACGTAAGGATGTTTAATACAATAGAATAGTCCAAAAGTTATTTACAATATTGTATGGAATTTTTGTGAAAATTATGAACTTAGCTGAGCTCATAACAATTTAAGTCAGTACTTCAAAGAGTGTCATTTCTGACGTTAGTGAGTTCATCTTTGAAATGTTCAATTGTATGTTAACATCTTTTGAGGATTAACTTTAAATTCATAATTAATTAACAGTTATAAATACATTTCTTAACGAATGTTAAGTAATTATCTCCTATTGATGACAGACCTAATGACTGCTTTTGTCGTGAAACATATCTAAGTTGATATTTGTTGTTTTTACATTGTTTTGGTTAATGCTGTTGAATGTTATGAAGACCTTCAATGGCTGTTTGTCGCTAAGCTGATTGATCTTTGCACAAATCGCTGTCAAACAATTTGCTCAGAATTGTTCAACTTTGAACAGATGAGTATTTAGAATGCTTTTGTTTTTGTATCTCAAAAAAGAAGCGTTCAAAATACTTTCAAAATATTCAAGGCTAAGCGATATATGATTGGCAGTGATGGACAAGGTTTGGCATCTAGAAAAATACTCCGTTTCCGCCGAATAAGTAGCTCATTGTCGTGACTGATCGATTTAAGCTTATTTAAAACTCATGCCCAAGTTGATCCCCTTAAAAAAAAAAAGAGTTAAATCCTTTTGCTTTATTCTGAGACAAGCTCAAGACATGACAACCAGCTCATCTTCAACGGCTCAAAGCATTAATTGGGTCTCTCATCAGCTAGGCGGCAGGTGAGGAAGGTTCCACTCAATTAATGGCAATAACTTGAATGCAAATACAAATTATTGCAATTCACATCGTGGACTGGTATTTAGCCTGTTGCTATATTATATATTTTTTTTTTTTATTGTTCATTTTTGTTGGTTCAGCTGTAATTTGTTGTCATGCCTCAAGCATGTGTTATGACGATAGCGGTTTGAAATGATTTCAAAAAGGTCAGATCAAACAGTTTGTCGCGGTAACATGAAATGCAAAAATACCGTTGAACTCAAGTGGAATTGATACGAATTATTTCTGAACGGTTCAGCTGAAATGCTTATTGACTGACAACAATTAAATTTAGCATTTGAGGATATATTTTAGGGAGTTGCATGGGTGAAGAATAAAGGCTTAAGTGGCATTTTGTGGGTGAATCTAAGTACTCTACAGCTTGAGGTGACATTTGATTGATTATGTTCTAAATTTTGAGTTACTTTATTATTATTGTTGGGATTTTCACTGCGACCTTAAGATATATTGTGCCCCCTCTTGGACCTAAAGAATCATTTTTAGTCCATTCTCTGAGATAAATGCTAGTATATGTCCTTTATCTCTTGATTTTAATGAGTTATTTTGTATTTTTTGGTAACCCAGGTTTTTCTGTCGAGTTTGAACAAGTGCGGGTCACGTCCTAGGATGTGCATCCCAGATTATTTCAGCTACTAAGAAAAGTTTTACAAGATAGTTCAAATCTTTTAAGTTCGCCATTTTTTCCTTTGTGATATTTTGTTTGAAATAGCATATAATAAAGCTCTATTTAAAAACTCTACATGCAAATGCATCGATGCATTGGAAATATGTGAAACAGTTTTAAGAAAAGTTTTCCCGTTCTTGATTGAGTTTAACTGTATCTACGAATCAGAGGAGTTTTGGTTTCCTTTGTCTTTTGACAGTTGTACCAGTTTAAGTCCAACCACTTTCCTTAAGACGTCAAGGACACTGGTGTGTCAAACCATTAGAAAGTAATATTTTTTGAGTGTTATATCCGTTTGCGTAGGAGGGTGAGTGCTATTCGCCTCAAGAGGGCAAATTATTGGCAGATAATTCTTGGTTTTTGTACTGCGATAATGCCTTCCCTCACTGCATTCGTTCTTCAAGAAAATTTCGTCGAAAACTCGGAATCCATATCGTTCCATATTCACCGTAATTAGAACTGTGCGACATCTGGCTGTTCAACGAACCCAAAAGACCGTTTTCACTTAATTGAGAGTATCAAAGCAGAATCGAAAAAAGTATTGAAAGCCATCCCGGAAAAAATACTTCTCTGACTGTTTGAGGATTTATAAAACATTGGCAAAAATGCAGTGTCTCAGATGGAGAGGTCATTGAAGGCGATAAATTTGGAAAAATTAATAAGAATTGTGATATATTTTTTTTCCTTTTTTCCTTCTTTATATCGATTTTGTAAAAGAAATAAATGTGTTGAAAAAACTAGAAATTAAGATAAACACTGCTCCCACAGCTAAGTCTATGTCTGCCCTCCCTAGTAGAGAGGAACTGCGCTTGAGGTCGCCAAAGGGGTCAGGTCAGTTTGACGTGGTTCAGTTCGCAAGATCATCAAAACGTTCGTTGGTTAGACGAAGTGTACCGCCTGAAAAGATGCAGATCCTGGGTGTGTAACTGATTGAGGAGTTGAACAGCTACTTGGTTTTCCCAAAAACTATGCCTGACAAAAATTCCAGTGGACGGGAAATAAGAGGAAAGTCCCCAAGACAGTACAAGACAGTAGAGAAGGCACCTCCATGCATGTACAAGGTGGGGCAAAAGCAGGGTGCAAAGAACGTTTGAACTATAATTGTTTTAATTATCGTTCTCTTCACATAAAATTGTGCTCGCATATTCTTACGAACGAATGAAGAACGCTCTGCTTGCGTCGTTATATTTATCACTGATAAATTTATCAGCTTCGAATTTTTTCGGACGAATTTTTCACACAACAACAAAAAGCAACAAACGTTCGTTTGCTATCGTTCATTTCTAATGAGCGTTTCAAGAAAAAATAATTTTTTCGTTGTTGTGCATGCGTCGTTCTATCGAGTTCGAACGTTCATCTATTTTGAAATTTTTCGTTTGAATTTTTACTCACAAAGCAAAAAACGAGCGAGAAGATCGTATTTTAATCATTTGCGAACGAATTTTTCTGCACCCTGGGCAAAAGTAATCACCCAATGTTCTTTTGCTGTGATTTTTTTTAATGAAAAACTTTGGTTTTGCTTGTAAGATGTGTTTATTTAATTCAATAGAATTTATTCCATCAAGTTGAGAAAATGATATCGGCCAAGTGGCCGCCGCCAGAGTTGATGACCATACGGGCTCGTTTTATGGCATTTTTCATCACTCTTGCTAGAACTTCGGGCGACAGGTTCTCGCATTCTTGGCGAATATTCTCCTTTAGAGATTGAAGAGTCTGAGGCTTGTTGAAGTACACCCGCAACTTCAAAAACCCCATAAAAAGAAGTCTGAAGTGGTTAAATCGGGTGATCTGGCCAGCCAGTGGAAATCACCAAAACGAGAGATTCAGCGACCCGGAAATGCTTCCTTCGGAAAATCGCTTGTGGCTCGAGCAGTGTACGCCGTTGCACCTTCCTGTTGGAACCACATGTTCTCCAGTCCCAATTAATTTAATTGAGGAAGAAAAAATTCGGTAATCATTGCTCTGTAGAGCGCGCCGTCCATAGTCGTAGTTTGGCTCGAGGCGTTCTCAAAAAAAAAAAAAATGTCCCGATGACTCTTCCAGCGTAAACAGCACACCACGCAGTAATTCTGCCCCATTTTTTTCGGTGCCCCAGAAACGATTATTTTGTTTATTCTCGTAACCGCGAAGATGGAAATGAGCCTCATCTTTTATAATCATTTTCGATGAAAAATCGACCACCTCTTCGTTGAGATTCAGGATGGCTTGAGCGTAGGTTACACGCGGTTGACGGTCAAAAACTAACAGCTGATGCACTGTCTGCACTTTGTAAGGGAACATCTACAAATCTTTCACCAATATTCTGAAAATTCCGCCGGCTTACGTCCAGTTATATGGCACGTAGTCTGGTCGATGTTCCGGGCTCTTCTTCGACATCTTGGGTAACAGCAGCGATATTCTCAGCAGAACGGCTGCTTCGGGTCCGGCTAGCCTTGGGAAGATCTCGTGTTGTCCCAGTCTCTTCAAGGCGAGTGGCCAAACGCCGCAGTGTTTGTGAAGTTGGTGTCGGACGGCCAAGAAATTAGAGACGAAATTCACTGTGTGCCAACACAACCGACAAATTGTTGCGCAAAAAAATGAAAAGAATTATTCCGCGTTCTCGCGAAGTAAACCGATTCATGATTTGTCGATTTGTATTCTGTGTTTGTTTAATTCACAAATGTCAAATTCAAATTGAAATTTGGCGCCATTTGTAAAAGTTATAGGGTGTTCTAATAGTGTGATTACTTTTGCCACACTTTGTAGTTAAGTCAGTTACTACTTTGCTGGAGTGAAGGGATGCGAACGTCATAGTATTTATTAAATGTTTTTTGGTCGAGATCACGGTATAACACGAGGTCAGTTATACCGTGTGTCCATTGATATAACTCGACTATGATACATTTTCCCTTGGCCTCAGGTCTGAGGTGGTGCCTTCTTTCGCAATCAGAATAAGAAGGTGTATGATGAAGGATCACATTTAGGGCCTTCGTTGTAGAAGTGTGAAGAGCTCCAGTAATGCATAGTTCTACACTTCTTTACACCCTGTACATTTTAATTAAATCTGAAGACTGGTTAATGATTAGCCACCAATTAGGCACTCCATAAAGGAGAAGGTAGATGATTAACTTGGTAACCAAGCGGATTATATCGGCGAAAAACTCAAAACTAAAATTAAGAAAAATAGATTTATAACGAGCATTTACTTCTCAAATTAAATAAAATAAATGATTACTTGAAACAAGAATAAAATACTTGATTCTAGAACCAGGAACATGACTTGAATCAAGAAAATATTTTATTAATTTAAGCAATCGCAGAATTATTTTAGTTTTCAGCAAATTGTTTGCTCGTATCAAGCAAATTTTTCTCATATCAACTTATATTAGCATGCTTATAATTCACAACATGTTTACCTGAAAACATTTTTAAGATGGTATGGATTGACAAACTATGTCTTATCTGTTACTTTGCTTGGAAACATGTAAGCGTCTACAAGATATATTCAGTATATTCGAGTAGTTTCTTTTATGATCGGTTATCCTACATCCTACATCTTTGCTGAAGGATTTCCGTTATCATAAGAAAATTAAGTTTCTAATATCAAGCAAAACATTCTAGTATTAAGATAATTGTTTACTTGAATCAAGCAAATTGTTCTCAATTCCAGGAAAATCAATTTCTCAAATTTAGCAAATTATTCTAGTTTTCAGCAAATTGTTACTTGAATCAAGCAAATTTTTCTCACTTCAAGTAAATATTAGTCTTGAATGTAGAAAAAATATGCTTGCGTTTTTAAGCAAATGTTTCTTGAATTAAGCATTTTTTTTAATATCATGTGTTTTAAATTTGCTCTGTTCTAGCAAAATAATGCTTGAATTGAGAAATTTACGCATGAGTGAAAACTGATAGCCAATTTGCTTGATTCAAGCATAAAATACTTGCTTTTTTTTTCTCTCCGTGTTAAAGGCAGCTTGAATACATAGCATTACTACTATACTTCTTGACCTCGAGGGACCTTCAAAGTTGATATTAGGCAGTAGAGAGCAGTATTTCCACATTTCCCCCGCCTGTACTTATGATGGGTGCCTTAGTGGTCCAAAGGACTAACGGCTTGTCTCAATTAAACTTCATTCTGACTCTTCTTCAATTGCCTCTTTTCTACTTTAGTAAGAAAGAGGATATGCAGTTCGGCCGGAAGTCGGAAGGAAGTATTGGCATGCGAGAAGACGGCAATTGTCTCTATTTTCAAAGAAAAAATAAAGTTTAACATGGCGCTTTATAGAACTTGAAGACTTAAATAAAAAAAAAAAAAAATAAATAACTGGCCATTTCAGCCCTTGAAAGGACTTTGACCTAGCTTCTTATGATCAATTGTGTTGTGCGTATTATTAAGTTTGTACACAATTGACCGAGAACCAGACCTACATGCTTAACGCCGACTCCGAACGGCGATGAACGGAATGTTCTCGTTCTCAAGAAGCTTTACATGGCATTTTGATTACTCTCTGAGGTTTGCCATTGTCTGCAGAGAGGTGGCGGCCGTACAGAAAAATTATTTTAATTCAAATAGTTTTCTGTCGCTGCTGGGGTTCGAACCTGGGTCTCCAAAGTTCGTTGACATAGCGGCCACGCACATTAACCAACTTCGCCACGGACGCCACTTGAAGACTTACAGGGCTGAAAAGTTATGACAGACCATGTAATTATACTTGAACTTACTATTCTTTGAGTTAGTTGAGGTGATATATCTGATGACTTTATTAGAACAGCTGGTGTTTCCTCTGTACTACCTGTAAATAGATATTATTAAAGAGAATTAAATGTTAAAGGCTAGAATTTATCCAAGAGCCATGGTCTTTCTATATGTAGCTTAGCTTTTTGGGGAATTAGCCGGGAATAGGCCTCCGATCTAGAATCTATGGCATTCCAGAAAGTGGACCTTGAGGAAGGTTTGGCCTTTCTTCATTATGTTTTACATATATTTTAAGTAGTTTTTTCCTGTAGCTACTTCTTCCCTTTTCCCTTTCTTCCTACAGCTTATCTTTTGGTTTATCTAGCTTTAGGTTTAAATTGAATTTTTTTCGATACTGTCTACAGAGTATTTTCAGTTCATGTGACAACCACATGACCACCTAGGACATGCCTTATTGAGTGCCTGAAATAATTTTCTTGTTTTGTTTTGACCATTTTGTTGCCTCCAGGATCCGAATTGTGATCTCACTATATACTCGTAAGAAGGTTGACATAAATAAGAAACTAAAAAACCCATCTACTCTATCCTTTGTTTTCCTGAAATTTGAATTTTGATTTTTATTTCTGTTTATCAACAATAATAATAAAAAAATTTCTATTAATAAATTCTTCAATTTTCACGTCTAGTTCTTAACTTCTCGCTCGAACCACCAAATTATTCATTAAGTAAGCCTTCTTCAATCCACGAAAATGAGTAAGTTAGACGCTACCCTCGATGAAGTACAAAACACGCGTTTTGGCAACATTTACCATGAATGTATCCGACAAATGGTGAAACAAACACAATTCAATGAAATTGAGGTAACAAGCATCTTGATGGTTTACCATAAGTTCGTCATTGCCAATGGGCTGAAAGCTAAGAGCATGACCAAACAGCAATTCTTTCGCCTCTTCGAAGTTGTATTTAGAATTTATGATTTGCAAATCATTGAACGAGTTCTACTCAACACCACATCCGATTTAATGAAGGAGGTAGATCCAGTTGCGTGGGTTAAGCTGTTCTCAGTATTTATGTCCACCAAATTGGAGCCGAAAATGCGATTTGTGTTTCAGGTTTGATCTTGGCATAAATTCTTAGAGTCTTTGAACTGTTTCTTGCTCAATGATCTTTAGGTTTACGATACTCAAGGACAGGGATTAATTAATCGTGAAATTATAACACACGCTGTGGAGAAATTTTTCACTGGAGACGATGAGGACGAAGTCAATGAATTGCGTAGCGTATGTTTAACCATAATTTGAATGTTTACAAGTTTATAAGATTTTCTTGTAGGATATGGTTGATCTAATATTCAAGAAGTTTGATGTGGACAAAGACGGTTTTATATCGTATGAAGACTACTCATCAGTTGTTATGAAAGAACCTCTGTATCTCGAGTTTCTTGGCACTTGCGTACCTTCCGTTGATGGAATGACGCTTACGGCTTATTGCGCGAATATAATGTCGTTAATATCATGATACGGATCATGTTTCTAGATACAATAGTGTATCTACATTAAGTCAGTTTTTTGTTTATTTTAAAAATAGTATTAGGACTAAATCTAGATTGTTATTTTGAGATATATTTGTAAAAATTTATAAATGAAAAAACTAAATTAAAGAATTATTTAACATTTAAAAATCGGTTATGGTGAAAACTTAATAAAACTAGTAATAAATGATCTTCGACTGGGCCGAAGCTAAAATACCCCCACGTCCGCACCAAAGTATATTCAAAGTCTTAAGCAGTCAAAAAAATGTTTATTTGTAAAAATTTTTTGTCATAGTTTTAACAGAAAATATTTTCTTATGTTTTTTAATAAAGTGACTTTGTACGGGAGGTGGGTGTGGTTTTCACTCGATTTGATTGAATTTCATACACATTGTACACGTTATATATCAAAGCTCATATGCAAAATTTCAATTTCATATATTAATTTTTGTGGAATTTTAAGAGATTTTACCGTTTTGATAAAGTCACTTTGTATGGGAGGTAAGCGTGGTTATGATCCGATTGGGCTCACTTTCGAACTTGACCTTTATTTTTTAAATAAAAGCTTAAATATCGAATTTCGTGATGATAGCTTTAAAATTATGGCTGTAATCGTAATCACAGACGGACAGACGGACAGACGGACATGGCTAAATCGACTCGGGTGGTGATTCTGATCAAGAATATATATACTTTTCTATACCTACGTTTTTTAAACGTGGGGGTATAAATATAAAGAAAAATTGTATTAGAAGTTCTAATTTAGAACTCAATCATTCTTGATGAGAAAAACCTTGAGTGACTTTGGGAAAGTCTAGAAATTGTTCGTTAATGCTTTGTAGATAGCATTGTTTCTTTTCCTTATTTCACGGAATATTTGTTTTTTCACAAAAATTTTTTTATAGTATTTTCAAAATAGAGGAAGGCATTTACTAACATTCCCGAAATATATGTAGTAACCCTCGTATATAATCTTTAACTCTACTTTAAAAATTTCTGTCTTATTTGTCTTTCCATTATCATCGAATGTGGTGTCCGTGGCGTAGTTGGCTAAAGTGCGTGGCCTCTATGTCAACGAACTTGGAATCCCGGGTTCGAACCCCAGCAGCGACAGAAAATTATTTGAATTAAAAATAATTTTTCTGTACGGCCGTCACCTCTCTGCAGACAATGGCAAACCTCGGAGAGTAATCAAAATGCCATGTAAAGCTTCTTTAGAATAAGAACATTCCGTTCATCACCGTTCGGAGTCGGCATTAAACCTGTAGGTCCGGTTCTCGGTCAATTGTGTACAAACTTGATAACACCCACAACACAATTGATCATAAGAAGCTTGATCAAAGTCCTTTCAAGGGCTGAAATGGCCAGTTATTTATTTATTAATTATCATCGAATTCAATTTTAGAGCAATACCTATGTTTCATGGCGCGTACCTATGTTTCATGATGTTCTTCAGATATATAAAGGATTTTCCATTAAGGACTTGACAACTTTTTTTTTAGATAAAACGCAAACAATTTGAGATATTTCAAAAACTTTATTATTGGATTAAAATAAAATCAAAACATTTATGAATGAAACTCGATTTCATTCACATGGCCACCGCGGGCGCGTATGCAGTCGATTCATTGGACCCAATTTTCGATGACTCGGTTACACATTTCGGCCGAAACGGCCGCTATTTCAAGTTCAATGTTGGCTCTGAGCTCTTGCAACGTAGCCTCAAAGAAAATAGTCAAGAGGCGTTAAATCGCACGAACTAGGCAGCTAATCGACTGGTCCATTTCTTGAGATAACACGCTCATCAAACATACTCTTTAATAAATCGATTGTAACGTGTGCTGTGTGGCTTGTGGCACCATCTAGTTGGAACCACATGTCATCCAAGTCCATATCTTCCAATTCGGTGCAAAAATAATCTGTAATCATAGCGCGATAACGATGGTCATTCACAGTAATGTTACGATCGTCGATGAAAAAATATGGTCCATTGACCCCGCCGGCATGCAAACCGCACCAAACAGTTATGTTTGTGGATGAAGTGGTGATTCATGAAGCACATGTGGATTTTCACCCGACCAGTAATGCATATTTTGCTTATTGACGAACCCATTGAGCCAAAAATGAGCTTCATCACTGAAGATGATTTTGCGATGAAATTCATCATCTTGGTGTATATTTTCCAGAGCCCAATGGGAGAACGTACGTTGCTTCAAATGGTCCATCAGCTTCAGTTCTTGAGTCAGCTTGTTCTTGTATGGATGTAAACCAAGATCCTTATGCAAAATTCGCCATAAAGTGGTCTGGGCGATGCCTAATTCTTGAGAACGCCGTGAAATTTACTGTTTTGTATCGTTTGCTACGGACGATATTTTTGACACTTCGACCACCCCGTTGCTCACTGACACGGCAATATCACAAAAAGAATATGTAGACTCAAATGTTTGCACTTAACTTGTTATTGTCTGTCTACTAGGGCGAAAAAAACGGCCGAAAATTGAAGGTAGCCTCTTAAACTTGCGATCATCGCGTCCGTATCTCGTTATTAAATTTTTATAATTTGCAGAAGTTGTTCATTCGTGTACTTTACCATGATAAAAATGTCGAGTTTACTGAATAAATTGACAGTGACAGTTTGATGATTAGTGAAAGAGTTCGTACAGAAATTGAATTCAAAGTTGTCAAGTCCCTATTGGAAATCCCTGTATATTCTTGACTAGATTTTCGCAAATATATTTTGATTGTTGAATATTTGAGGGATCACACATCACCAGAAATTTAAAAAAAAAATAAATCTTGATTTTAAAATAATAAATTTTCTGTATGTTCAAAAAAGTCCATTTATACACGTATAAAATCATTTTTAAAAATTTTTTTAAAAACTTGTTATACGCTAATGATTTTTCTTATATTAAATTCGAAATAATTGTTTCTTGTAATAATGAACTCTGAATTATTATCTTAAGACACTGGGAAAGGTCTTAATGATAAAGACGTAGAAAGTACCAACCTTAGAAAGCTACGTTGTTCAGTATTTGTTTGGCAGCCATCAATAGTGAACGCTCTTAGTGAATTTATAAACATGGAAACAATTGGTCATCATTATGTGATACAATAGTTTCATTTGAAAGGTCTCAACCCAACCAATATCAAAGCGGAGCTAAATTTTACTCTGGGATATTCTTCTCCTTCGTTTACAACATTGAAATATTGGGTGGCAAAGTTTAAACGAGGTCGTACGAGCTGTCAAGACGAACATCGCATTTGGTCGACCAAATGATCACGCCAGAAATGGTGAAGAAAATCCACAAAATGGTATTGGATGACTTTCGATTGAAAGTGCGCGAGACAGCAAACATAGTAAACATTTTCTAAAGTACTATACATTGCATATTGACTGAAAATTTGGACATGAGAAAACTGTCCGCAAGATGGACAGCGATTACTCACAATGGAACAAAAACAGCGTAGTTTGGTGAAGTTTCACAGCAATAAAGCAGAGTTTTTGCTTTGATTAGCAACCATGGATGAAACACACACCAGAGATAAAAGATCATTTAAAACAATAGATTGATAGGGAAGAATCGCCCACAAAGAAAACGAAGACAGCTCCATCTGCGGGCAAGGTCATGGCGTCAGATTTTTGGGATGGGATATCTTCAGAAAGAAGAAAGCAATCAACGGCGAGTATTATCCGAACATTTTTCAGCGTTTGAGAGATGAAGTCAAGTAAAAACAGCCGCATTTGACGAAAAAGCCTGTTTTGTTTCATCAACACAATGCGCTAGTTTACACATGCATTTTCGCAATGGCCAAAATCACCGAGTTAAAGTTCGAGTTGCTTTCTAGCGAACTTTATTCGCCAGATTTAGCCCCTTCGGATTATTTTCTGTTTCTATCATTGACAAAAATCGCTCCGTAGCAAAAGATTTGCCAACAATGAAGAGGTGAATTCTGCGGTTGATGGCAATTTTCAGGACCTCAATGGTTCTCTCAACAAACGTGATATAGAAATCTATTGAGTAACAGTGAGAAAAGTGTATCGAGCTAAAAGGAGACTGTTACCGCCACTGCCCAAAAATCAATTACAATTTATTACTATTTTTATGTTAATTTTATAACATTTTGCGAATGCCAAGCATCAAGAAATCTCAAAAAAACGGAAGTTAAAAAAATTGATAAAAGAACTAGCATATTTTACGCAACCTAAAATCCGCCTATTTGCTGGACGCTCGTCCTTTACGAGGGGTACTATTTATATTTCGGGAATAGCAAATAATAACAAAAATTTTTAAATGAAAATGGCTTTATTGTTTTTCAAAATATTCCCCTTGATGATCAACACACTTTTGCATTCGTTCAAACCATTTGTCATAGCAGTTTTTCCATTCCTCATAAGACACCTCTAAAACAGGGTTTTTGAACGCTTCAACTGCTTCTGCGGCGCTCATAAATTGTTGCGCTCCACGCAGTTTACGTTTGATATTCGGGAACAAGAAGAAGTCATTGGGTGCCAATTCAAGATTGTATGGAGGATTAGTCATCAATTCGACGTTTTGAATGCTCAAGAATACACATGTTTGACGAGATGTGTGAAAGCTCGCATTTTTATGATGGAGAATGTCCGAAGACTTCCGGCAAACAAATGGTCGTGTACCATTCAGAATTCACCATCCTACGTTGCTCAAGCGGAATAGTGGCTACATGACTCATTCGGTGGAAGAAATAGGCGACCATTTGCTTCGAAGTGCTTCGTGCGCGACCAACTTTTGTTGGATTTGTCTCGTCTTGGAATACCCACACGGTCGATTGCTGTTTTATTCCCGACTCATACGCATATATCCATGATTCATCACCTGTCACGATTTTATTCACGTCTTTTGAAACACCACAATCGAACTTTTTAATCATTTCCTTACACGACGCTAGACTTTTTTTGAGCGATTATTATGGGGTATCAACGAGAGCAAATTTTATTTAAAGATAAGTGTTCATGCAAAATCGAATGTATTGAGGATGCCTCTGTCACATGACGATCTCGATTATTACAGTTCACGTACTGCATCGATGTTTTGTGGCACAACAACCGATTTTGGACGATCTTCACGGTATTCGTCGACGACCACGATTAAATTCACTATACCAGTGATATACTGTGGTTTTTGATGGTGCTTTATCGTCATACAAAGAACTGAGTTCATCGATACATTCTTGTTGAGATAATCCACGTCGAAAGTTGGGTATATTTGGGAAAGCAAGGTATATTCTATATGCAAGTCTAAATAAAGTTATTAAAATTATTATTTGGAGGTCTTTGTATTTTGCTTTTTTTTTTTGTTTTTTTCTGGTTTTTTTAGCTTCACATTGCACTTGCCAAATGAAATGAAACAAAAAAGAAAAAATCCCGCTTTAGATTGCAATTGGTAAATAAAATGAAACAAAAAAGAAAAAAAAAAACACCATTATAAATAACATAAGGTTAGAAGTTAAATTTTACAACAACGTTTAAAAAAGCTTAATACTAAGAATAAGAATGGATAAGCAATAGATAAGAAGATATCATCGGAGAAAGTAAATGATGTTAAAAGTTTATACAACTTTTTATCACTTGATGCTGTGGCATACTACAATAGGGGTATTCACGGGTTGATGCGAATTGCAAGAATGCGAAAATGCAACATATTTTTCGCACTAACGCGTGAACATCAATATTGTAACTTTACTTATTTGAATCAACGTACAAATTTAGCCTTTTTAAAGTATTACCCAGATGGCAACTATGCTTGAAAACACCCATAACATGAATCAGCTGTTTCGCATCACTGTTTGTGCGTTTTCGCAATAGGTTTGAGCAGTGCGTAATTCAAGCAGAGTTGCAAAATTGCTTCTAATGTGTTTGTTGTTGGAATGAAGCAAAAATTCGCAGTCTTGCATTTTCGCAGTCTTGCATTTTCGCATCGTCGCAACTGTGTTTCGCATCAACCCGTGAATACTCCTAATAATTTGTTTAATAAAAATAAAAAAAATAAATAACTGGCCATTTCAGCCCTTGAAAGGACTTTGACCTAGCTTCTTATGATCAATTGTGTTGTGCGTGTTATTAAGTTTGTACACAATTGACCGAGAAATGGACCTACGGGCTTAACGCCGACTCCGAACGGCGATGAACGGAATGTTCTTATTCTCAAGAAGCTTTACATGGCATTTTGATTACTCTCTGAGGTTTGCCATTGCCTGCAGGGTGGCGGCCGTACAGAAAAATTATTTTAATTCAAATAATTTTCTGTCGCTGCTGGGGTTCGAACCCGGGTCTTCAGGTTCGTTGACATAGCGGCCACGCACTTTAACCAACTACGCCACAGACGCCACTAGTTTAATACAAGTTAAAATATAGGTACAACTTTTTGTCTTCGTTTTTTTAACAAATTTGCTTCAATTAAAAAATCTCCGTAAATCAAGCATGAACTTCGTGGAATCGAAGTCAAATGAATTTGGTTAATTTTTTACTTCATTTTGTAGTCGAAACTTAACTTTGAAGAAATTAACAGGTATTGATTTAAGTAGACTCATAAGAACCTGTGTATAAGATTAAGTATAAATTAAGTTAATATTATAATATATGAAATAAAGTTTTTGTTGAGTGTAATCACATTGCTTTTCATTTCTCCAATACATATTACATTTTGTTCTATATGCTATAAAACAAGAATAGTTTCGTAAATAAGTGCATATAGAACAAATTATTTTTTTTAAACGCATCTTACTCTAAAAAACGTTTCTAAAGATGAAAATTTTTTTCGACAGAAAAAACCACAAACTCTTGAACTTTCCTTGGTATGAAAATCGCGGCAGATTCTTCGGTTCAGTTTTTTACTAAACTTTAAACTTGATTTACCAAAAAAACATTTTTGTCATATAGAACACAATAATTTGCGAACGACGATATGCTAACAAATGTCAAACTTTATTATGGTGATGCCAGATTTTAGCTATTGACATTAGTGTTGCCAGTTCCCGAAATATATATAGTACCCCTCATACTCTAAGTCTTATTCTGGTTTCTAAGCCACAAAGTACGTTTCTTGTTTTTCCCAAAATTTTATGTTTTCTTTGTTAAGTTGTGTACTTCTGGAACAACACTCGTATCCATTTAAAGTTTGTTTCTTTTGCATGAATCACAACGTAATTGATCCATAACTTTTTGAGTACCATTTAAGCAAAATAGTTTCAGAATAAATTCTATTTTGCTTGAATTTCCCTTGAGGGTTTCTTCCAAAATATTAAAATAAAAAAAAAAAATCTTTTTTTACATTTCTATAATAGATTCGCCAAAGTTAGCAATATAAGAATATTTTTATACAACACTCTAAATACTATTATGGTGTGAGTTTGCAAAAACACAGAATAGATAACATTTTTCACTCCATTTGTGCTGTTCTTTTATCCATTAAATGGTTTAAATAAATATGATATCCATCCGGATATCAGTTTATTTTTCCTTTAGTTTCAAAAAGAAAAAAATTAAAGAACCCTTGATGTGTAAAAAACGTTGCAATCGATCTCTTCGAAAGATGCGCATAAGTTAAGACCATGTCGAAAAGTATCATACGATCGAGGTTTATCTTGACAGGGTGCATCAAAAGTAGATAAGAACTTGAGTTACAAATGGAATGTGTTCTCTGTCCAAAAAAAAAAAAATTCCGGGTAACTTTCTAGGCAAAATTGGCAGTACAGTAAGATTTTAGTAGCTAAGTGGATCACAGTGAAAGTCATGCAAGACTACTGATGAGTTGCTGTAGCGGCCAACGAAACAGTTTGTCTAGTCTGCTGTATGAGTTCTTCTATACAGAGCCGTTGTTGTTGTTAATTGTTTTCTTCATTAGCATACTTGGCCTAAAGCTCAACAATTAGTTTTCAATATAAATTTAACACCATTCGGATGGACACTATGTAACACCATTTTTGTTTTTTTTGCAATTTTGGGTAAATTCAATTATTTTGACTTGATTCCACTTGTATAAATTGAAATAATTAAAAATCCATGTCTTTTGACAGATATTGCCCAAAAGGTCAGAAAAAGTTTCACATCATTTGGTCGAATTATTTGGTATTTACTAGTGTCCGACCGAAAATTCGGCTTCAGCTTCGGTATTCGGCATATTCGGCCGATTTTTTAACTTTCGGCTACGGCTTCGGCTTCGGACTAAATAGTCGAATATTTTGGTCGAATATTTTTGCTTTGTAATAACTAAAAATATTTTTATAATTCTTTAGGAAAATTTCAGTATAATACGATGAATTCCGTTCAAAATTCCATACTTGAAACACTTGTTGGTTTTGTTCTTCTCTTCCTTCTGTTCTTCCATAAGTTGGTTTTCGCTCGTTGAAAACTTTTTTCAAATGATAAATGCAGTGAGTCCGACGCATGATACAATTACAAGGTAAGCTCATTTTAAGATAGCTGCTCAAATGAGCAATTTTGCAACAACAAGGCTGTAGAAGCTACAATCGTCAAACGAAAAAAGCAATAACAACAATTAGAAAAACTAAAAATTAACAGCTGATTTTGACAACTAGCTCACCCTGCTCTCCAATATGACCCTACCTTGTAATCATGTATCATGGTCCGACCGACATGGGTCGATAAGATCGACATGTTGAACGAACTGGCAGAAAACTAAAACATTTTTGATTTTTACCCGACCGTCTCATTTGTTTTCGTTGATCATACATGATATAAAAAAAAACCGAGTTACGCTAGAAATTCTCTGCGAGATTTCAGTCTGTATTGAATTTCTGTAGCTTTTCTCGACTAGATCGAAAATCTATTTAAGTATCTTCTATGTCATCCCGACGTTACTAAATCAATTACAGAAATATTATTATTCAACAAAATGACATGAAAGAAATTTTATCAATTTTATATCTAATCGTAAAAGCTACAGAAACGCAATGCCTGTCCGAAATGAGGCAGAAAAACTAATGCTTTTAACTCGAACTGAATATTTATCGTTTTTTTTTCTTTTACTGGAATAACGAAAGCCAGTACTAAATTTTATCATTTTTTGTACTTGAAAAAAATTTTATTAATAATCGGCTTCAGTATTCGGCTTCGGCCAAAATTTCACATTCGGTCGGACACCAGTATTTACTAACAATACACAACAAAAACTACAAAAAACTTTTTAATTAATTTTATTAAGTATCAAACCAAACCAAAGAACATATAAAAGAGAATTCATTGACAGAGAGCATGGTTTTATACCATAGCTGTTAAATTGCGATTACGATTAGTAATCAATTAGATTATTTTTTAGAAAGAACTGTAATGATTATATAATCCTTAAGCAAGAATTTTATGATTGGTAATTGATTACGATTACAAATAATCAAAAAATAATAACGATTACTTGAGATTACGCAAAATAATCAAAAATAATCAAAAGTAATCAAAAAAATAATTCGATTACTTTTAAAGATTATCTTTGATTATTTTAAGAATTTCAGTCTAAAGTACGGAATATTTTGTGAAAGTGATGATGAAATTGACACAACTGGTTCTTCACAGGACACCGTTAAACCCGATTAGTGATCCCAACAGACCAACTCTTCTGCTACTTGCATGACAATACAAGTACTGAAATGATTTGGCAAAAGTATGGCTTGTTGAAGGAACCATTTCTTTCATTCAATACTCCTTTAATGCTCTCGGCGCCAGTTGAGAGACTATTTTTTTTTTTTTTTTTGCTGGTAAACACTCCAAGACGGCAATCATTGTCTGATTTTTCTTTTGAAAAATTAGTTCTTATGAATGCAAATAGTAATTTAGAGTAAAAAGGTTTTATTTTTGTTTCGTTTATGTTGTACTATAATACATTATTGTTCTCGTTCTTGTTTTTTGTCAATCTTTTTTTATACTGAAATACATAATTTTGTTTTTTTTAATAAAATTTAACAAAATTTGTTGTACCTAAGACTGAAATTCTTTAAATAATCAAAAAAGAATAAAAAAAAATCTCGAAAAGTAATCGGGTTATTTTTTTGATTACTTTAGATTCTTTTTGATTATTTTGCGTAATCTCAAGTAATCGTTATTATTTTTTGATTATAATCGTATAAGAAAAAAATCGTTCTTAATCAATTATTTTACCTTTTTGAAAAAAAGAATCGAATAAGTAATGATTACGACGAGTAATCATTACTTAACAGCTATGTTTTATACGCATAAATATTAATAAACAATAATTCAATACTTTGGTATTTTTGACACATAAACTTGGTCATTAAATTTTCGGGTCTGGAGTTTTTTTATAAAGCATTTTCAGAAAATTACACATTATTTTGTGTTTACTTCAATGCTTTCCGAAAAGCAATTATTGCCATCTCCATGCCTTTATATTAATTTTAACTCATTAAAGCTAAAGTAAACACATTTACTAAATTAATTTCGTGATCAATATTTAACAATGTACGAATATTTCCTCACAAAATAAAATTTCTTGAATTTTTCACTAAAAAAATTTCAAAACACAGCACAATTTGCAATAAATCTTATTTTATCATTTTGCGCCAATATATTAAAGGGCCATTCGAACTACAGCACCAATAACACCTTTAACAACCGACAGCATCCATCGCTCGATGAAATGAAGTGAGCCACAATTTAGTTACATCCGCCCCCGAAACTAACAAACTCCAAGTCGGACTGAGAAAATGATTACGAGATATTGAGTTCGACTCAGATGAATTCTCAGCTATTTACAGACGAAATAACAGAAAAGTCGCATAAAAATTGATGTATTGTGCCTAGGATGGAGTCTGATCGATCGTCTTCTGTTGCTCTCGAGTTGGTGCTGCTGATGATGTTGTTGGTGTTGTCACGATCGATTGACGATGGATTTACGAGTACCTTTACAGCAACAACAACAACAACAACAACCACAATAACAATAACAACAACATCAACAATGAATAAGAACACAATGAATAATGTGCTCTCGCGCAAATTTCAAACCGACCCCCCCTCCCCCCTTAAACAAAAGAGATGCTGTTGTTTTAGCTGTTGGAGGCAGCTTTGTTGATGGTGAATGCGAATGTTTTGAACCTGTAGTTCGTGTAAATTCCTCTGTCTGATTCTTTCATCTAATACTGTTGTTGTTGTTGAATTTTATTGTTTCATCGTTGTATTCTTTGCCTATAGCAATGATGCACCCTGCAACAACATAAAACGCTGCTATAGAAAAATACTAAAAAGTATCTAACGCGCAAATCTCTGTATTTTTTCTCCTACTGCGCAAAGCTGGCAACTCTATTTGTTGCACATTTTCTTAAAAATTTGCGCGCTTCGTAGAGTGTATAAAAGCCAGCGTCTAGAAATATTTGAAGACACATTAGTTGCAACAATTGTTCAGATAGCAGCATCAACAACAAAAACAACAACAGCTCACAGCGTGTTGTTCTGTTGATAGTTATTTTTGAAGGATTCAAAGGATTAATGGTGTGGAGTATTTAACGTATTATCTAATTCGAAGTGATGACGCCTTGTTTGTGTTGATAAAAAAAAAAAATAATAACTTTGTTTTGAATATTTGAGCTTTAATTTTTGAGTGTATTAAATCCTATCTGAGGAGAATCAACGAAAAGAGCGCAACAAGAAGCAACTTAAGAAAAAAACATAAACAAAAGCACTATTTTTTTCAGTGCATAATTAAAAGCACCAACAATATCTTTGGATTAATTTGCAGCATTAAAATGCGTGTGGTGAGTTTTGAAGAATTTTGAATTGCAGTGGTGTGTAAAGTTGAAAATCATATTGGACTCTATGAAAATCCATTTTCAATTGGATTCTACGAAATACATGTGTGAACAGTGTTATTTGTAATGGAAGCTTTGTGTTTTATCTAGAATAGAATTTCTGGAAAATATCAATAGTAGTTGTTCCCACGTGCTGAATTATTGAATTTGGAACATTATAATATTAAAAAAAAAAATCATGTTTTTAACAAAAACTGTATCAATATCAATCACGGAAGTTGTAATGGAAGTTAATTTCATTTCGTTAGTATGAATTGTTTTTTTTTTTTTTTGTAAGTTCTTAAGCTTATCTCAGACTATCAGAAATCAAACCAAATATGAAAGAAACTGGGATTATTTTCAAATTATTTGTTTATTTAATTTTTTAAGAATATCCCTATTTTTAAATTGATGCAAGACAAAATATTTTCACATAACTTTCAAGAGCTATCAGCGAACATTTTATCCTTCATCGTAAAGAAGGATATTTTTAAAAAAAATCTTATGGAAGGATCCTACATAATCTGTATTTTCCTATGTTTATATAGTCTATGTGTTCATAGTAATGTAGATTTGTTTAATCTTAATCTTTACAGCTCATATTTCAATTAACTTCAAAAACTATGATATTTGGTCATAGTTATATTCTTAGTTAAACTAGAAATATCTGCTGCTAATCCCATTGCGTTCAATCTAGTATAAACGAAGTTCTTCCAAAAAGGACAACGACGATATTTCCCGTCAAGACTTTTTTTATATAACTTTTGATGATTTTACAGTAATGGCTCTTATAGTCTCAGAAATGAATACTTTTTCATGTAACTTGTACATAAATTAGTTTCAAGTTTTAATTATTTTCATTTTTTTTTCTAGTTTTGAACTGAAAATGGATGAAAACTCAAAACATTTCTAAAAAAAAATTTGAATATTTGAGCTAGAACAAAATAAATGTTTCAAAAATCACTCCTCAGGGCTGTTAAGGGTCATTGAAGGTTTCTTATATGATTGAAATATTTCTATTCTGAAATCCAAATTGAAAAATTAACTTCAATATAAAGGATGTGAATATAAAAAAATATCAAAAAAATCTTTCGAGTTTTAAAATTTCGTCTGAATATTCATATTCCGAAATGTAAAAATGTACAAATTATATTGCTCTGAAAGCAAAATACATATTCTTTTTCCAAGACAGTGTGAGAAAGGGTTCGGAATCTACCGAAATTAGGCAGTTAAAGGAAAGGAGGACCTAGTTTAAAGGAAAAGAGGAAACGAGCTTCACAATCTGGCTAACAAATCTAATCTCTAATTTATACCAATAAAATTTACCGCATAGTTCGTCAAGAAGAACCATTTTGTTGTTTGTTTAAAATAACTTTCCAAATTGTGATCGTTATTTTGCAAATAAATAACCATATCAGGTCTCCCCTCTCTCCCCGTTAACTTATATTTGGAATTTTGCTATCTGGATTTATGTAGCCATTTTTTTTGCGGGTTGTTAAAGTTGGGTTATAGAATAGAATATATGATTGATAGTGATCCAGTGGTGGACTTACCACTAGGGTCGGCAATATTTTCGGGGCGGTAAATTGTTGGGAGTGAAAAATTTTTAAATGACGACGCATGTACATAAAGAGAAAAAATATTAAATTTATTCAAAAACTTTTTTTAAGTTATCCAAAAAGCGAGTCATTTTTGCACCAATAACGCATTTGCATAAATCGACTACGTAAATATTTAAATATATTTTTAATTATATCGAATAATTAAATATCGATATAAAGAAAATATAGAGTAGTCATTTCACCTTAAATAATTGTATCATGCGATACCCATCTCACTCACAAAGCATATTGGCTAAACATCTAGGCTATATAATATTCATAACAAAAAGCAAACGAGAACTATAAGAAACCGAAAGCAAGAATCTTAATTCTAAAAACTTCATTGATAACTGCAGGAACAGAGTGCGATGTTGTTGCTGCTAGTCGGCTATTTTAGCTGTATGGAATAGTTGTGTAGGTGTGTCGCATAAATAAAAAAAAAACGAGTTGTAATGAAAATATTTGATTTATTCAAGTAAATATTTAAATAAAATATATGTATACTCAGGCGTGGATAATGTTAATATGCGTTATTTCCCTTAGTGTTTATGTACATATGTGCATGATACATGTATATATACTCGCCTACAAACACAGAGGAAAATTTTGATATCCGTACCTTGTTCCCGTTTTAAAAATTTTTTAATATTTCCCAGCAGTTATTTTGGAGTCAATTGAAAAAGTAGTTAATTTCTAGTGCAGTTCGCAGTAGCTCTGAAAAAGTACAAAAGGCGTTCAGAGTAGAACAGTTATCTTTGCTTTTGTTTTCAAAAGTATTTCTGACAAAAATAAACGCGTTCTGGCTACTTTTTTAAATTTGCTGCGCACAAAAAAAAATAATAAAAAAAAATTTTTATATACAAAATGTTTTCTGGAATGTGAATGGAAAATATGGTACAAATGAGATCTTTAAAACCCCTCCGTTGCACTAAATTTTTACAGTTTTAATATGTTCACTTTATAACTAGTTAAAAAAGAACCACTTTCAGGCTCCTGCGAAAGCAACCAGTTTAAAAATGTTCCTAATGCAACTAGTTCAAATATAGGGAAAAAGGAGTGTTTCTGGGGACAATTGTCTTTTCCTAATGACATCAACCCGCAAAAAGCGTCAGTTCATTCAATGTACTGGTCCTTTTTGGAACTAGTTTAGAACTATTTCAAATTTGGTCCACTTTTCTGCTGGGTTTTTACTTGAATGCGTTCCCGTACTCGAAAATAAAACGATAATGAGAGAGCACGCAGAGAGATCTCAAATTACTTTTTTGCACTTTTTCTCACGGCTATAACTCGTAAGCCGTTTAGAATTGTGTTTTCCTGTCTTCAGCAAAGTTTTAGTAAAAAACAAGGAGAAAAAAATGATAGAAGCTGACCCGAAAAAACTGCACCGAAGCCTAAAAATCGCAAAAATACCGATCGAGCAATAAAGTGGTATACTTTCTGTGATATTGATATTACTTACTGAAATTTGAATATAGAGGAATTGTATTGTCAATAACAATAAAAAATCGCTGGCTGCTGAATGCTTATGGGTGTAAACATCGCCAGTTTATTTTTCAAAACTACTTTGCAACGCTCATGTTTATGATGTTTATGATGCTGACTGACGATCTTACCACCGATATCAATACAGCTGATTGTTATTTTTATTATTGTTAAAGTATAAAAATTCAGCTGTAAAAAATTCATAACGTATAAAATGACTTTATGATTGAACATTTTCGACAAGTTCGTACTCGTGACTGACGTATAATCCACCATCTGCAAACCAGCTGACGGTTATTTTTTGGTTCAAAATGATCTCAAAATCCAAAATCCTAGAGCAGTATTAGCAATATTTGCAGCCAGTTGGAAATAGAAGACATAGTTGCGAGAAAGAATCCTCCTCAACTACATATGTAGAATTTTGGAGTATGAGATGCATGGATTAATATCACAACCCAATAAACCAAACGGATTCGTTTCGAATTCGAGGTGAAACCGAGATCTCGTGTATTTAGTTCGAAAACGAAATTCGTTCTACATTCGTTTACGAATCCGCGAGCGGAAGAAATTCACACTTCGTTTTCGAAACGAGATTTTTAGACAAATCGAATCGTTTTCGAAACGAGATTTTTTAAATTTACTTATATTCTCAAATCTTATGATTTCAATAGTCTTCTTATGAAATCAATGCCTTTTTTAATACTATATAGATGTATTAACTTTTATTTTCATTTAATATTTAAAAATTTTGAATTATAACTTCATTGCAGCTTATAAAATTCTTTTTGTACACTAAGGGAAATAACGCATATTAGCATTATCCACGACTGAGTATAAATTTTATTTAAATATTTACGTGGATAAATCAAATGTTTTCCTTACAACTCGTTTTTTCCCGTATTTGAATTTTATTTATACCACACATACACACATATTCCATACAAGCAAGCAGCAACAGCATCGCACACGTACACACATATTAAGGCAAGCAGCAACAGCATCGCACTCTGTTCCTGCATTTTATTTCTTGCAGTTGCAACTTTAGTTCTTATAATTCTCATTTAGTTATTGTTGCAAGGAAAATATAGCCGCATGTTTGGCCAATTTTCTTTGTAAGTGCGATTGATGATCGCAAATTAAATAGGGTTTGAGTGACAACCGGACATTTTCTCAAAAATGTCTTGCACCGGTTGTCATTTGCCTGCATATTTTTGGTATTTTATTTTTCAATTTTTGTTTCTCTAGTTTACTGTCAAAATAGTATAAATTAGAGAACAAAAAATAAATAAAAAAGAAAATAAAATATACTAACAAATGCCATTTGATGGACGCATCTCGTGGGAAACATTCTAATATATTTGTTTTTAATTTCAATATTTTTATATAAATTTTCCTTGAATGCGATAGTTTTATTTTCAAATAGTAAATATTGGAAAGATTTTTAAATATATTCGTGCATAATTTTAATATATTTTTTATAAATTTTATTTTAAATATTTTAATATTTTATTTTATTAAAAAAGTATTTAAATAAATTTTAAATATTTACGTGGTCAATTTAAATAAATGCGTTATTGGTGCAAAAATGAATCGCTTTTTGGATAAATTAAAAAAGTTTTTGGATAAATTTAATATTTTTTTCCCTTAGTGTACTCTCAAATTTTTGCAAGAGAAGCCGTTAGGTGAAAGGAAAATTCCCCAATTCAGTTCACGGCCGTGACGGAAGGTGCTGGATAAAAAGTTTATCTAATTGCAAAAAAATATGTAGATATATCTTATCTCGTTAACATCTTGTGCAACCCTTTTTTTTTAGAAATTAATTTTTTTTTTGCTTCTGCAGAGAACTTCTTGTATCCAGTAGCTTCACTCACGGCCGGGAACTTCAATAAAAAAATTACCCCTGTACCTTTTTTAATATTCTCGGATTCATCTCGAATTCGAATAGAAAGCGAGAACTCGGATCCGAGATCTCGGCTACCTTTCGAATCCGAAACGAATCCGAGTCCGCTCTGTGGTTAATTGAGAAATATCAGTGCCGTATTGAATGCATAGATTCGACCTTATTTAACAGTGATATTTATTGTCTGGTATTGTCGCATCGAACTCTTTGAGACTATTGAAGCGATAAAGGATAATTCACTGAAGGAACTGAATACAATTCCAAAATCAGCCTATGAAAAGTATTTTCAAGAATAGAGCAAGCGTTCAAATATGTGTATTGCTTGCAACGGAGATTTCTTTGAAGGAAATAAAATGAACATCGCTGAATAATTGAACCGTTTTTATTTTATTGGCCGGGTATTTTTTTAAAATAAATAATTGACATGAAACCAATTGAAATGAATTGAACTGAAACGTTGATTTTGTTTTAAAAACTCCCTGTTAAATGTCGAAATATCGGTCTGAAAAATGCAGTTGATTTATTTTTATCGATAAAATTTAGTAATACGATCACAGACATAGAATGCAGGCAAGTATTCCTTTCAGTTATGATAAAAGGAACACAAATCTGTTTTTTGTTCTGTTATGGTTTTTAACATATTTAATAACAAATTTTTCAGACAGAATTGAATTATTGAAGATGCAAAAGATTTCTAGGAACTTCGAATTTTTCTCTTCGTATAAGATTCATAACAGAAAGTCATTATAACAGATTAACATATTGGACAGAAAGTGTCCAATTATTGTGTGACATCACTTATTTTATTACTTATTTTTATAATACTTTAGAAGATTAGAGTTTTTATTCTTACTGCTCTGTTAAAACCCAGTTTCTTATAGTTTTCGCCATCATAACTCGAATGGTTTCTTATATATTTTTATAAATTATTTAAATATTATATATTTATAGATTCATAATTTTTTATTTATCTCAACAAGAACATGGCTTGTTCTGCAACTTACATCTCTGTTTATTATTTTATTTCAAATCATAAATTATTTTTTTCCCCCACATAAGTTGATATTAAAAACAGCGCATTGTTCTCACTATAAAATAAACCCAATAGATTGCATGACTTCAAAAGCAAAAACCAAACTGTTGCTATAAATTTATCTCAACACATTGCATCGATTGTGCACATCAATACAAGATGTCCTCAAAAATGAATTTAGTTGACATTTAAAAAAATTGCAACAACACTTTCGGGCTCGATGATACATGCATGTGAAGAGGAATGAATACACGTCAAGGAATGGATATGTAACGAAAAACAAACAATGCCAGGTATATCGCCCCAACCAACGCCTGCGTCTTGAGGTTGCCACAAAACGTAAAGGTATAGAAATAAGAAAAAAAAATATAAACCATGGCTTAGTTTCGCTAAAGCTTTAAATTCGGAAAATATTTTAAAAGCACATAAAAGTACAGAAGCTACAGTAAAGTCGTGACCAGTCTATTTTTTTTTATTTGCAACATTTTGTTGCATGCTGTAAGACTCAAATAGCCTGCTTCTTTATTGACTGCCGCGCATTGTTTGAGGCAGAGCGCATTAAAAAGTCAAAAATTTAAATCAGGTGAAATCAATGTTTAGCTCGAATTTCATGTTGGTTTCAAGTATCACGGAAAGGTGTGCTCATGGAGAACTGGGTCAAAAGCTGCATATTTATCTTGATGCTGATGATGAGTAATTTTTAACAAGCTGTTAGTTCACAAAAAAAAAAAAAAAAAAAAAAAAAAAACATGCTCAAGTTAAATAGTTCAAATAACAATTCGCCTGGTTGTAGTTGCTGTAATTAAAATTCTTTATTAATGATCTATACGTGAATGAGAGATCTTTTTCATAAATGTTGCAATAATAAATGTTGATGTAATAAAAATTACAAAGAATTAAAAATCATCTACAAAAAAGTAGATGAGTAGAAAAACCTTTTCATTCCATGTCAGCTGTTGAGTAAAAGCGGATGCTTTTTAAAGGTTTGCTTTTGATTTAATTTATTCAAAATAGTTTTGATAGAGCAACATAAGCAAAGCAACACAAATGCTGTTGTATACATGTTGCAGGCGGAATCGTACGTAGCAGTATTGTTGACAAGCTAAGAGAATTTAATTCGGAACGGAATGGCGGGGGATATGTTTTGAAGAAGTGGCATTACATTGCTTGGTATTTAACCCATTTCTGCCTAATGGGTATTTAAATACCCAAGAAAATATTGGCATGTTAAAAATTATAGTGCGGGCTGTGAAGAAGAATGATGGGTCTAAAAAAAAAAAATGGAACAGTGTAATTTTCCGCGGCTTACCTTGAGTTGGCAGGTTTACATCTAAATTTAATGTAATGACGAAACATGGTTCGCCTTAAATAGATGAGTTGTTGAGATCCAACTTTATTATTAGAATTTCCTGCGATCTGAATGATTACTCTCTTCGACACATTACTCTCTTGCACACATGAGATTAAACAATAGAGGTTTTCACGGTTCAGTGCATTTGTCTGTGCAGTTGCAAATTATGTTATGCATTTGCAATAAACTGTGAGCGTACTTAAGGAGTGCACAGTAGCAACATCATTGCAAATTCAAAAATTCTTTGAAACAGCAGGAACATCAGGGTTCAAACATAAACAAGGGGTTATTGTGTGGGTTAAAGGTAGTTATGATGAGAACCCATTTCTGCCTAATGGGTATTTAAATACCCAAAAAAAATATTGGCATGTAAAAATTATAGAGCGGGCTGTGAAGAAGAATGATGGGTCTAAAAAAAAAGAATGGAACAGTCTAATTTCCCGCGGCTTACCTTTAGTTGGCAGGTTTACATCTAAATTTAATGCAATAACGAAACATGGTTAGATTTAAATAGTTGAGTGGTTGAGATCCAACTTTATTATTAGAATTTCCTGCGATCTGAATGATTACTCTCTTCGACACATTACTCTCTTGCACACATGAGATTAAACAATAGAGGTTTTCACGGTGCAGTGCATTTGTGTATGCAGTTGCAAATTATGTTATGCATTTGCAATAAACTGTGAGCGTACCTAAGGAGTGCACAGTAGCAACATCATTGCAAATTCAAAAATTCTTTGAAACAATAGGAACATCAGGGTTCAAACATAAACAAGGGGTTATTTTGTGGGTTAAAGGTAGTTATGACAAGAAAAAGCGTGAACAAGCAAATTTTGGAATATTCAGTAAAAAATTGTTTTTTTTTGAGGTGGCGCACATTCCATTTCAAAATACCCCACTTCGCATCAATGCCGGTAAACGGTTCATTTCTTGCTGTATTTAGTGCGCTTAAATGTTTCTATTTTGGCTTCTTCCATATTAACCCATCAAATACCAGATGCTAATAAGCACATGCATGAAACCTCTTTATGCACCAGGATTGACGCTGTGCATTTGTGGAAAATAAGAGCATGTGCATGCTGTTAGTGTAAACTGCAAAAAAGCATGAATATTGTGCTCAATCGTGAATATCTTTTAATATATGAAAGAAGAGCTAAGGATAAAATAACCATCTTTCTTGTTGTTGTTTTGTATGAGTTTATGAGTGTATTTATAAATAAAATGTAAAGTTGATTTAGTACTTTAAAATCTTTAAAGTATCGTACAACAAAATACAATTAAAATTCAACAAAATATACAAATTTGAAACTTTAAGATACAATTCTTTGGCCCAAATTTCTTACCGCCGAGCTTTTTTTTTTCAGGATTGGAAATAGAAAATAGTTGCAAGGGCTATATCTAGAGAATATGGTGTATGGGGTAGCAGTTCATAGTCCAATTTATGAATTATTGCCATGTCAACACAGAAAATGGGAAAGAGCACATTTTTTTTTCGTTAAATGCAGTCGTTTTTGGTCTAAATCAATGTCAAATCTATCCTACAGCTGTGAATAATATTCGCCGGTAATCGTTTTACCCTTTTCAAGATAATCGATGTGAATGACGATGTGAATTGCTTTGTTGACTGACAGACCTGCCTTGGTATTCTTTGGTGCACGTTCACCCAGATGAGTCCACTGCTTTCTTTGACTATTCCTTGGTCTGTGGTGTATTCTGATGTACGGCATAAGAATTCCTTCGGATTGTAGTGGAACATCGTCGAACACTCCTTTGAAGTGGTCACACGACTGCGCTTATGGTCGAGTGAGAGCAAAGCTTTTTCATATCCAAATATTCATGTAAAATGTGCTGTACCCGCGCAGCTAATGTACCTACAGCATCAGCCAGCTCATGCACTTTCATTCTCTGATCGTCCCATGTCATCCCATTAATTTTATCCACGATTTCTAGCGGGGCGAGCTCTTTTGGCGATCATTGGCTTCAGTGATGGATTTTTTACGCAAAAAAATAATGCTTGGGGGGTATACGAAATTCAGTTTTTTCCCATTTTCGTCCAAATTCAAAAGGTTGTTTGCTTTCAATGGCTGTCAAACACAAACTAATTGATTCAGATAACTCATAATTTGTGGCGTCCGTGGCGTAGTTGGTTAAAGTGCGTGGCCGCTATGTCAAAGAACCTTGGAGACCCAGGTTCGAACCCCAGCAGCGACAGAAAATTATTTGAATTAAAATAATTTTTCTGTACGGCCGCCACCTCTCTGCAGACAATGGCAAACCTCAGAGAGTAATCAAAATGCCATGTAAAGCTTCTTGAGAATAAGAACATTCCGTTCATCGCCGTTCGGAGTCGGCGTTAAGCATGTAGGTCCATTTCTCGGTCAATTGTGTACAAACTTAATAACACGCACAACACAATTGATCATAAGAAGCTAGGTCAAAGTCCTTTCAAGGGCTGAAATGGCCAGTTATTTATTTATTTTATTTTTTTTAACTCATAATTTGACAGAAGCCTATTAACAGATGGTAGTTGACAGGCACAGTGTTGCATTTAAAGTTACTACGAGGGAAATTGAAAAAGTATTGCCTTTTAGAATTTCTATCGTTAAGTCAACACATAATCAAATAGACATACAATTAAGTGAATTGAAATAAGCATTGGGAATTTAAGAATAGAGTAGAATGATTAAAAATAGAATTAAATAGAATGGAAAATAGAAAAAAGGATAGAATGAAATAGAGAAAATTTTAACAGAATAGATAATTGAATTTAAATGCTTTTGCAATCGGTATCACAGAAGGTCTTTTTCAAGAATAAGAATATCATGAAGTTATAAAATAGTTAAATATAATGTATGTCAGAGGCCTTAAAATAACTCTGATAAATCTAAGGGAAATCCCATCGTCACCAATAGCATTTAACTTGATTTTCACGATTGTTATTAGAACATCTTTTTTTATTATTTGTGGAGGCCGCAGCGAGCTTGTTAAAGTGTGTGGACAACTCGATATCAATTCGAGACCAGGTTCGAACCCCAGTTGATTTCCCTTTCTTTCCAACTAATCTTTCACCCCATTTCAAACCAAGGCAGACTTGACTGAATATGTACCACCTAAAATCCTTGGTTCAAAGAAAACCAAGGTACGTGACGACGGATAGGCGGACTGACAGACGGACATTGTTAAATCGACTCAGATAGTGATGATGATCAAGAATAAATATACTTTTCTATACTTACCTCGCTTCCTTATGGTAGTTGCGAACGGAGTGATAACGTAAATATATTACTTACAATTAGATAGCGTGAGTGTCTAAAATAGTATGAATGCAAATGTCTTTGCGAGGAATAGCAAAATTTCCAAAAATTTTATTTTGCTTACAGTTAATTAGTTCTTTATTAACAACGATAGAAAGGCTGCTCATGTAAGAGCGAATCTTAGTAGTCTGTGGCGTATAGATTACAGCAAATTACCTTTTCGAAGTTCTGTACACTTCCAAGCAGATACTGGAAGTGTACTGAAATTCAAAAAGAGAGCAAGGCTGCGTCATACGAGAGCAATCCTCTTAAGCAAGGTAGAATAACAAAGTAGGCTCATATGGGAGATAAAAATGGGCTAAATGTCAACGTCAGCTTTTAGTTTTGAGTTTTTCTAATAGTTGTTGTTGCTTTTGTTGTTTCCTGTTTGTGACATCTATAGCTTTGTTATTGTAAAATTTCACATATGAGCAATCATTTTAAAATCAGTCTTCCTTGTTATTGTATCATGCTCTGAAATCTATCAAATAAGCTTCGCAAAAGTTAACAGGGA
Source organism: Pherbina coryleti (assembly GCA_943735915.1). Lineage (NCBI taxonomy): Eukaryota > Metazoa > Arthropoda > Insecta > Diptera > Sciomyzidae > Pherbina > Pherbina coryleti. Next base: position 16,170,222 of record OX030950.1, on the reverse strand, counting down.
AGAGAAATGTTTCTCGCACATGCTTCATGGAATTATTTGTTGAGAGGTTTAAGTTCCTTTTTCTAGAATAAGGTGCCAGGATTGTATTTTCAGGACTGATACTTAAACATTATTCCTAACACCACATGTTGGTTATTGGGTATATCCTCGTTCTACAACTCTTCATTATTTCCGTCAGTGACGATTGAGAAAGTCTCGATAGTTATGAGGTCTTTATTCAGAGAAGTTCAGCTAATCAATTAGGAATCACAATTTTTTTTTGCTTATAAGATATACCAACCAAGATCAATAATATAACAAACCTTACATAAACGGTTTTTTCCATTTTTTATACCTTCCACGTAGTTACTTATTAACCACTTAACGTATTAGCAAAATTGCCGGTATTCGGTTGAAATTGCATCGATTGGTAGCTAATAGGAACCTCAACCTCTCACGGTTTTTTTGCACCGTTAAAAACTTCAACTTGACACCTTCGTTAAGTGGGGACCTTTTGCCACAACACCAACTCTTCAAGGTCTTCAGAAGCCAATACATGCTGATAGAGAAAAAACATCAGCTGCTGACAGCGAACTTAAGATGTTCAAGATAATTACTCTAGCCTAGTGCTTACATTGCATGTTTATAAAAATTCACACGATTTCGTTTTAACGTTGAAGACCCAGATTGTAACAAAATTTGGACATAATGACATACAGCAAGAGGAGGCGAAATGTTAACGATGTACTTCGCATCATTTAAAAAAAAATAATAGAAGAAATCAAGTATGTGAAGCAGTAGAAGAACGCTTTCCGGCTTAATGTCAAAGATCGTTACGTTAACAAGGTGCAAAATATGCTGTAGCGCATCCATTTTATGAACCATAAACACTCTTCAGTTGCAACACGAAATCGCAACTAATATTGCCACAATAACGTGATATGGAGTTTCTGAACCGACAGCATTAGATTCTGAATCCGCAGAATAACTCAAATAAACTTCAACGAATCGGCATCAGTCATAATCAAACCCAGTTAAATGAAGCTTGCGTCGAACACTGAGCAAGCGTATTAGTTGGAGTTAAACTCAAATTAATACTCAGACTAGCCGACTGGCTAGTCTTTTTATGCTTCGTCTTCTTTGCTTAAACGTACCATTCATGCTAAATGTTTTTTAATGGTACTCGTGGACGGTTAAGAGTGGTCTGACCCCTTATTTTAAAATAAAAAAAAACTATCAATTGGATGGTCTTGGAACTTGGAAGTTATGTAGAAAAACAAAAAAAAAAGAACAATTTATTTTACAGTTGATGAAGAGGAAATGATTGGTTCTGCAGTCAGCAGCCTTTGCCAGTGTATTAAAGACTCCGGCTTTGCATAATCTAGGTTCTTCGCGACATCAAGCTGTGCTAAGCAAGGCATGACAAACAAAGAATTTAAATGTTTCTTAGTGTGACTGACCTACCCAACTTGTGCTCAGTATTTTTTTTTTTTCTTAACTGCAATTCACTTGTAGTTCACTTGTTTGTTGCATTCTTTTGAGAAGACTTATTGTACCATTGTTAGTTTCAGATACACTAATCTTCATTTTTTTAGATCACGATTTAAGAATATTTTATAAATATTATACCTGTGGCTAAACATCTAGGCTTTATAATTTTCATTACAAAAACCAAAAGAGAACTATAACAAACCATTAATTACATATTTAATTTAAATATGTTGTTTTTTAATTTCTTTATTTTTATTTAAATTTTCTTTGCAAAAAAAATGCAATAGCTTTTTTTAAATAGTAAATATTTGAAAGATATTAAAAAATGTTTACATAATTTTAATGTAGTTTTTATTTATTCTCTTTAAATACATTTATATTTAATTTAAATATTAATTATTTAACATAAAATCAACAATACGCATGCATTATTTAATTAAAAAAGTATTTAAATAAATTTTAAATATTTACGTACTCGATTTATGCAAGTGCGTTATTGGTGGAAAAATAACCCCGTTTTTGGATAAATTAAAAAATCGTTTGGATAAATTTAATATTTTTTCTCTTAGTGTAGTGCTTTTACAATTGTATTTCAGCATAAAATGGAATTAACACGTTAACATTTTCGTGCGTTATTATAAACACGACGATTCGTTATTAATATTAAATATTATTTTTATTATAATATTAATTATAGGTCATTATAATTAAATAATTTTACCATTGGTGGCCTAAGCGTCAGAGCACTTTTCCAAGTGTAAATGGTTTTTGGCAAATTTTGCAGCGCCCTGCACAATAACTTTGTGTTGACCGGAGACACGAGGAATCGGGTCGTAAAAATGTCTTTTTGTGGTGGTGTCATCTTCCTCAGATTCAGACACAGATACCATCGCAACGTCTTCGTCATCCATCTAATCAGGGCTAAGCAACAAGTTTGTGGCCAAGTTGACCTGAAATGACAGCTGTGAAATTCTTGGCCCATCTCCATTCACTTTAGCTTCCAAGCATTTGCAACTGATGGCTCGTGAATGGCCAACCAAAGTGGCCACAACCACTTCTTAGAACGAATCGACACACGATAAATCCAAACAGCATTATCATGGAGATCGACTCCGCCCATGAAATATTTATAATTTCGAGTTAGTTAAGTTGCTGCACGATGGCTTGATCAGGTTGCCCTTCCCGTTTGTATTGTCTTCGTGATGTTGATGTGAGCGGGTAAACCATTATGTACCTTTCAAATAGACCTTTCAAATAGGGTATTTTTCAAATCCCACCCACTGGAACTAACGAAGGGGGTGGCGATGACTGCTTTTGATTTTTGTCTGATAGAAAATAAAATTAACTATAATAAATAGTGATATATATAGTATCAATACATACATGTCACCTGTACTTCGTCATTGAAAAAAAATTTGGGCTCAAAAAGGCTACCTTACTGTTCGAGTAGTCGAACAGCGGCGTAAAATGGGTTGGCTGACGATTGTGACTAGGTTAAAGGCTGAAACAGAAGAGAAGGACATTATAAGGGAGGGGTAATAATTGAACTGCTTAAATTTTTTTTATAAAATACCATAAAGTACCGTAACAGTATTCTATATATAACTCACTGTTAGATTATTCCAAAATCAAGCTTTACACTTTCACACTATGTATTTATTTAACCCATTAAGACTTAAATGTTTGTATGGTATAAAGTTTCGATAGTAAGATTTTAGGAGGATTTTCTTTTAAAAAATTTTTTATGACGTAAGATCAAAATTTCTAGACAGTGCTTTAAATAAAAATAATATATATATATGTGTGTTGCCACCACGCACGGTAGAATAGAAACTTTAACCCAAAAAAGCTGATTATTAAGTGGTTAATTGATTTACCTTTAAATATAGTCTTAATTAAAATAGTCCCATTTCATATAATGGGAAGAGTAAATTAAATCTGTTTTAATCAGGGATCGTAATTATTATAAGAAATATCCAAAAACTAAAAGTTTAATTATTATATTTCGATTGTATATTAGATTGTATTGCTATATTTAGACTCAACAATAATTATCTTACGATTTTTATTGTTTTGATCAGATATAAAAGTTATTTTTTTATTTTTATTTTTGTTTTCAAGAATAAGAATTATTTTTGAGTTTTTTTATTTTGCTCTAGAATAAAAATTGTTTTGCTCAGAAAAAAGTTTTTTCTCAATTTTTATTTTGCACTCAAAAATAAAAATCATTTGTTTTTTCCCTCAAACATAAAACTCAAAACACCACACAGCTTTGTTGCTGGCACATGTCAATTTTTATTCCGTAAACCCGAACAGGGGGGCTTTAAGGGATGGCCGGAGAAGGTTAATATACATGACCGACTCCCATTACTTTTGCAAAAGGAACATTTTCCCTTGGGGACCTATTCCCTCTGATACCTCCTTATGGGGACTCTCATACAAATATTATGTTTTTTTGTGTGTTTATTCCCTACACCTGAACATGGGGCTTTAAGGGAGGGCTGGAGGGGGTTAATATGTATCATAAAACTATCTGATATGTAAAACTTTGTATCAGAAACATAACAACATTAGGAAAATAAATGAAATACAGAAATATATTTTGTATACTCTTTTGTTACTCTCAAAAGTTTTAAATATACTTTAAAATGTTGTTCATTAGAACTCTGTTACTTACAAGGAAAGGTCCCCAAGGGTCAGACGCCGATTTGAATGATTTTCGGATATCTGTTAGAGAATGAAGTTCTAAGGTTGATGAATTTTTTTTTATATGTGCTTTATTGAATGTTTAAGGTTTCAAAATGGCGTTTCAAAATAAAATAAAATAAAAGTTACGCAATTTTTTTTTTTTTAAACTTACAAAATGAGGGGTACCCTTTTGTGAAGCGAATATTAAAGCATTTGTTTATTGTTATGCTTAATATCTAGAAAAAGGCACACTTTTCATGATACCAAAATAAAGATCGCTAAATGTCTGAATTTTGAATTAAAAAAAAATAAACTATATTATACATATAGCATTAGTTTTTAAAAAAAAATTAATAAAATAGAATAAATTTTTAAAAAAATCATATAAAAACAGTACATAAACAAACTGCATTGTTAAATACAGAATATTGTCATAAGTTTAATGGTTTTTCATTGAAAATTTAAATGATAAAAATCCATTGGATATTAGATGAGTTTCGCTCATAAAGTTGAGTATTTAAATCTAGGAAAGATTTTTGGGAAAAAAATCAAAAAAAATTTTTTTTTCAAAAACTGTAAGAAAATGTATGCAAAAGCGTTTGCTCATTGTAAAAAGTGTTAATATATAATATTTTGCATTTATAAAAATTGGGTTTAACTGTGGAATGGGGCCCAAGTAAAAGCCCACATTTTATATGGAAATCCAACTAAACTAAGCTAAGTATAAGTATATATATTCGAAAAAATCGTTAAAAACCAAAAATTTTGATATCAATATTGTGTACTTTATCTGTAAAAACAAACAAAATGCTAAGTTATTAGTAGATATTAAGAAAAAAAAAAAATTTATTACAAAAACTTAAAAATTTAAAAAAATAAAAAAAGGTAACTTTCAAAATTGTTTGCGCTCAAACATAGCTTAATATGAAATAATTCCGTCTACGTGCTACCTATGATATCGACTAAAAACTGTTGAAAATCGCAACAACAAAATTGCAACAACTATTCTGTCAATGAATTGGATACCGTTATTTGCGTCTTTTTAATACCTTTCGTTTGATACCAAATTTGTATGTGTATCTATGGCAAATAGCACAGTTATGGTAAAAAAACCAAATTTTTGCTGATTTTGAAACGCCATTTTGAAACCCTAAACATTCAATAAAGCACATATAAAAAAATACGTCAACCTTAGAATTTTATTCTCTAGTACATATCCGAAAATCAATTAAATCGGCGTCTGGCACTTGGGGACCTTTCCTTGTTAGCAGCAGTCAGTGTTTGGCTTTTTGTTGAAGGCTCTGATGTTTTCAATAAACCGGTGAAAATTGTTATGTTTGCCAAACTAACTGGCGAATTAAAGGTGTAATTGTACAAATTGAGTGTTTTTTTTGAGATTTTATGATAATCAAAGAAGCACCATCTAATAGTTGAAAATATCACTAAAAGGACGGAAACTGTTAAGCTTATAAGACTTTCTTGGGTTAAGGAACTCAAATTAGTGTTTATTTTGAAATGGGATGATTGCTAGGGATTGAAGCTAGTTTTATATAAAAAAAAACACTAGATAGAAAAAAATTCTTATATATACCATATTTTAGGGTTTTCTAAGAACGTGAAATTCAATTTCAGGACCTATTTTGAAATTTGATGTTTGCCAGAGGAAATTTAAGCACAAAAGAATAATAAGTTGCTCAATTTTGGAAAGAAACAGTGGGACAGAAATAGAAGATAGCATTAGAGATAATAGTACACTAAGGGAAAAAAAATATTAAATTTATCCAAAAACTTTTTTAATTTATCCAAAAAGCGAGTCATTTTTGCACCAATAACGCATTTGAATAAATCGACTACGTAAATATTTCAAATTTATTTGAATACTTTTTTAATTAAATTAAATATTTAAATATTTAAACAGAATTAATAAAAAATATATTAAAATCATCACGAATTTTTTTAAAATATCTTTCAAATATTTATTATTTGAAAATAAACTATCGCATTTAAAGGAAATTTAAATAAAAATTTTGAATTTAAAAAAAAACATATTTAAATTGAATATGTTATTAATGGTTTTATGGTATTATTTTCTTCATATTGCGTTCATCAAATGCCTTTGCCTGTATACTTTATTATCGCTTCACTTTTTTCGTTCTCTAATTTATATTATTTTTGACAGTTGGTGCCAGTGTTGCCAGAACTTTTTTGAGAAAAGCGCGAGATTAAAAAAAAATATCGCCCAAAATCGCCCAATGAAAAAAAAAATCGCCAAAAATCGCCATTTTTTCTAAGAAATTTATTATATTAGAAAAAACAAAACAAATTGTATACATTTTTTTTCAAATAATATTGAGATCTGTTAATAGTATTAGATATTCTTATTTTCATATTTTTGAGATCTATAAAAAATAATAAAAAGCTACTTCATTTTATACGAGAATTTTGATCGTCAAAGAACATTTTTTTAGAGACTATAACTTTTTAGAATTTTTCAACATGCAACTTTAATAAAAAAAACTTTTTTCAAAAAACGTAGTTCCTTCAGCCATATTAGACTCTTCCTCCGTTTCGTGAATTCTCGAAGTATTGTTTAGTTCATACATTGATTTTGTTTATACAAGATGAATGCCAACTTACAAATATTGTCAAACATTTTTTCGCCTACGGCTGTTTTAATTTTGTATGCCGATTACCAAAATTCTTCACTTTCAGATGGCACTTTGTTTTTGAAAACATTGCTCCATGGAAATGTCAACAAAGATTCGTATTCGATTTCTTCTGCACGTCGCTCTTCAAAATATAGATAACGAAGAGGGAGTTCACGGAAAGAAGGTCTTATATAGTTTAAACATCTTTCAGGACATAAAATAAAAGCATTTTCAAAAATTTCTAACAGACTAGGTAATCGTTTTAACATTTCCTTGATTAAAATTATAATGAAATTCTGGCATTTTGATAGTATGTCTATCATAACAATATCATCACTTAATTTGTGAATTTCTTCATGGAACTGATAATGAAATGTAAGGTCATTAATTCTTTTATAATTGCTTTTATCCGCTAAAATTTTATTTAAGCTGAATGTAGCTAATTTATCAAAATTTAAATTTTTGACAATGTCTTCTTTTGTAATTTTTGAAACAAGTCTTGGAATAAATGTTGTGATTTCAACATAAGCTTGAAAAAAGTCAACTTTTTCTCGTTGAAAATATGAATTTAGTGAGTTGATGTTTTGAAGAAACGGTCTCAAAAAAATAAGTATTTCGATATAAATAAATTATCGATAAGGGCTTGTGAGCTGTGTTCAGTCGCATTGTTAACAGAGTGTTCCAAACACTTAAAACAATTGTTATTTTCTTTAATTGAAATTTTAAACACATTAGATGAGTTTATGAAAAAAGGTTGTTTTTACAAAAATCGCCAGGCGATTTCCTAAAAATTTAAGCGCAAAAACAAGAAAAAAAGCTCCCAATTGGTGATAAATCGCCCAATCTTGCAACGGTTGTTGGTGCCCTAATATTGCACCAACTGTCAAACATAGTATAAAATAGAGAACGAAAAAGTAATGTTCAAAATATTTGTAGGTAGAAGCAAATTATGCAGGTAAATGACAACCGGTCCAAGATGTTCTTGAGAAAATACCGAGTTGTCACTCCACCCTACATAATTTAATTTCTTTGCCAAACATGCATACTTTATTACTCTTGCAACAATAACTAAATGAGAACTGTAAGAACTGCAAATGCAAGAAATAAACTGCAGGAACAGAGTGCGATGCTGTTGCTGCTTGTTGGAGTATGTGTGTACGTGTGCGATGCTGTTGCTGCTTGCTTGTATGGAATATGTGTGTACGTGTGTGGTATAAATAAAATTCAAATACGGGAAAAAACGAGTTGTAAGGAAAACATTTGATTTATCCACGTAAATATTTAAATAAAATTTATACTCAGGCGTGGATAATGCTAATATGCGTTATTTCCCTTAGTGTACAAATAGGAAAAATTTAAGTCTATGTGTCAAACAAAGTTAAATTAATTTTTTGTACTTTTTAAGTAATTTTTGAGTTGGGTCACTTCTAGTATTTATTTGAAATAAGTAGTTAAAACTTAATGTATTGTGAAGCATCTCATACTTGACAGAAAGAATAATCGCCATTATCCTTCAAAAACAAATAAAAAAAGTAAGCAAATCTCCATTACAGAATGATTCTGCATTGAGCGAAAAGTCACTGTCCAATATAGTTATTGGACAATGTGAAGGAAAGGGTTAAGCATAACACATACACTATTAAAAGATCTCTAACTCTTGGCATGCAACGAACAAATTTTACTTTCTTCTTTAGCAAAGATATTTTTAGTTAACTGTCGAACACTTTGCCATTTAATTTTTCCAATCTGTACTTTCGAGTAAGAAGACTTACACAAAATAAGTAAAGATTTAGTTGGTTCATTGTTTTCTTTTTTTTTATTACAAGGTAGAGGTAAAAAAAAAAACAAAAATACAAAACTGCCCGTAGTCCCAACGTCTATCGCGATGATATTTACATGCAAGAGTAACACATTGACACGATTACCCAAATATCCAACCTTGTGTTTTATTTTTTGTTACTACCCTGAGCCAGCCGCAGCTTGCTTTTTTAGATGCACCTTTTAGATATCTTTATTAATGCTTCTCCTCTGTGCTTTCTTCTTTGCAGGTGCTGTTCGTTACCTTTATAGCATTGGCACAAGGTGCGCGCCTAGATAACAAATATCTGCCACCTCCAGCAAGTGCAGCTAGCGCAGGCGGTGGGCCAGGTTTGCAGGGTCCCGGCGGAAATAATGGCTTAGGTGGCTTTAGCGGTGCTGGCGGTCCTGGTCGGCCTTTTGGCCCACCAAGTGGTGGTGGTGGTGGCGGCGGTGCAGCTCCTGGTGGCGGATTTGGTGGTGGACGTGCACCAGCCGGACCAGCGCAACCCTCAGGTCCTGTTATTCCCATTCTTTCATTTGTGAATGAAAATGATGGTGATGGTAACTATCGCTTTAGCTATGAGACCGGAAATGGCATCAAAGCACAAGAAGAGGGCACCATTAAGAACAAGGGTTCAAACAATGAAGTGGCTTCAGTCATGGGTTCCTACTCGTACACAAATCCCGAAGGCGAGGTTGTTGAGATCTCATACGTTGCCGATGAAAACGGTTTCCAACCGACAGGTGATGCGATACCAACACCTCCTCCCATACCGGAAGCTATTGCTAAGGCATTAGCGGCACAGGGTATCACAGCAACTGCCGGTGGTGGTTTTACTGGTGGTGCTGGTGGTGCGGGTGCAGGAAGTAAGTGTGGCATTTCATCATGCTTCGTTGTGTTTTTTTTTCAAACCGTTATTTTGCTTAAGGCTATGGTGGTGCAGGTGGCGGCGCTGGTGCTGGTGGTTATGGTGGTGGTGCAGCTGGCGGTTTTGGTGGAGGAGCTGGACGTGGTGGTGCAGGCGCTGGAGCTGGAGGTACTCAAAAAGAAGCCAATCTTTTATTTAATAACTCTAATGAATGTTTTTAAAGGTTATGGTGGAGCTGGTGGCGGCGCTGGTGCTGGCGGTTTTGGTGGCGGTGCCGGTCGCGGAGGTGCAGCTGGTGCTGGTGGTGGTAAATATTAATAAATGATACTTTCTTATAATAAGTTTGAAATATTATGTTATTTAAGGTTATGGCGGAGCTGGTGCTGGTGGCGCTGGAGGTGGTCGCGGCGGTGCTGGTGCTGGTGGATTTGGGGGCGGTGCAGGGGCTGGAGGTTATGGAGGTGCAGCTGGAGGAGCAGGTGGTAGTGGAGCTGGTGGATTTGGTGGCGGTGCTGGTGCCGGAGGACGAGGTGGTGCCGGTGCTGGAGGTTATGGTGGTGGCGCCGGTGGAAGTGGTGCAGGTGGCTTTGGAGGTGGAGCTGGCGGTCGTGGTAGTGCTGGTGCAGGTGGTGCTGGAGGTTATGGTGGTGCTGGTGGCGGAGCTGGGTCTGGTGGTGCTGGTGCTGGTGGCTTTGGAGGAGGAGCTGGTGGCCGTGGTGGAGCTGGTGCTGGAGGTGGTGCAGGTTATGGGGGTGCTGCTGGTGCTGGTGGTTTTGGAGGTGGACGTGGTGGTGCTGGTGCTGGTGCTGGTGGTGCTGGTGGTTATGGTGGAGGCGCAGGAGCAGCTGGTGGTAGTGGAGCTGGTGGTGCTGGTGGTTATGGTGGAGGCGCAGGAGCAGCTGGTGGTAGTGGAGCTGGTGGTTTTGGTGGTGGAGGTGGTGGTGGTGGCCGTATTGGTGGCGGTGGTGGTGCAGGAGGATATGGAGCTGGCGCTGGTGGACGAGGTGGTGCAGGTGCTGGCGGTGGTAGTGGTGCTGGTGGCTTTGGAGGCGGAGCTGGTGGACGAGGTGGTGCAGGTGCTGGCGGTGGTAGTGGAGCTGGTGGCTTTGGAGGCGGCGCTGGTGGACGAGGTGGTGCTGGTGCCGGCGGTGCTGGTGGTTATGGTGGTGCTGCTGGCGGTGCAGGAGGCTTTGGAGGAGGTGCAGGTGGACGAGGTGGTGCTGGTGCTGGTGGTGGTAGTGGTGCTGGTGGCTTCGGAGGCGGTGCAGGTGGAAGAGGTGCTGCTGGTGCCGGTGGTTATGGTGGTGCCGCTGGCGGTGCAGGAGGCTTTGGAGGTGCTGGAGCAGGAGGTCGAGGAGGTGGAGGTGGAAATGGCGAATTCAATCCTCAAACTGGTTACAACTACTAAAAACAAAGCGATCCAAACTAATGCTCAAAACAAAACAATTTCTCTGAAACACAATCTGCCGGAAATACTCCTAGATCTTAATTATCTCCTGATATGAGTATTGAATTAATTACCTTTATATGTCTCTTGTAATTTATTTAGTTAACTCTACCCAGTTATAGGCTTTCTTAAACTGACTTAAGTACTCGACCTTAACACGGTCCTCTCTCATTCAACATGGCTATTAGTTATATAAGTAAATCAGCGATATGGCTCGTGACCTGACAGTTAATGTTCTTCTAGCAGAACTTACAGAAATTATAATATTTTAATGTTAAGTTAAAAAATTTCCAAATTTTTTCTATTGTGATGCGAAATCAAAGAATGAACAAATAAATGTATGTTCGAATATATAACGACTTTAAACTGTTTCATTTCGAAAAGGAAAGAGGAAATAGAAATATCGTATAACTGCTTAAGGTGAAGGTATGAGTCCATAAGGTATGAGACCCATATTCAACATCAACATTTTTAAAATTCGAGAATTGATTGTATTCTTCCAAAGTTTTCTAAAGTGCTGATTCCGGGTCCTTTCTTCAAATGGCGCCATCTATTTAGGTTTTGAGACATCCAAGCGCGAATTATCGTTATATTTGTTCACTTTTTCATATTTGTACCTATGCCACAGGCTGGTCTGCAAATTATACAAATTGACCTATGCATAGAGGAGTAACTGAAGTGCTATTTTCAATTCTGTTCCAATGGATACAAAACGGAGACCAGAACTGATGCAAGCTGCGTGCAAACTGCGAATTACTTAAATCAAAGAGTTCCTTCTATAAACCTCCTGATTACTGTGAGCTTTTTGACAAAAATATATATAATAATAATAATAAAATTAACTGGTCATTTTAGCTTTTGGAAGGACTTTGATCGAACTTCTTATGAACAAATTATGTTGTGCGTGTTATTAAATGTTTGAACACAATTGATCGAGAATTGGACCTACTAGTTTTATGCCGACTCCGAACGGCTAATGTGCATGTTCTCAAGAAGCTTTACATGTCTTTATTTACTCTGTGAGGTTTGCCATTGTCTGCAGAGAGGTAACGGCAGAACAGAAAAATTAATTCTATTGAAAAAACTTTCTGCGTTAGATGGAAACTAAACCAGGGTTCTCTGGCGTATGGGTCACGCACTCTACCCTCTGAGCCACGGTCGCCACGAGTTCCCTTTTAACTTCTTTTAAATATCTGTTCGAAAAACATGTGCAACTTCGTATGTTAAGAACTCAAAATGTCTCTTGTGCTTGCTTTTCTTAGTATGTTCTTAAGACTTAAAAAAATTAAGTAGACCAACGTCTGACAACTGCGAAATATTCAGATTGGCCAGAAATGAGGCTGTTTTTAAAACAAGACAGACTAAAATGCAATATTTCACTAATAAATTGAAAATCTCTCATCCACCCAAAACTATATGGAACACCATTAAAAAAACTTGGGTTAAGTAGACCTAACTCCGGGGAGTGTTATGTAAATTCGTATTTACTTAATAATTTGTTTGTTGGCTCTGCTGCTGTCATGTGATAATTTACCCTCGTAAATGTCCATCTGTAGTCTGTATATCATACGATCTTTCAAGTTTACTCCGGTCAACAAATTAGAAGTTGGAAAATGTGCAGAACTCATAAAATCAAATTCAATATCTTAAGATGGTTATTTTTACTCCCCCATTTTATTAGCCCCCTCAAACACATTATAAATCATTATTTTTTCATCATGATCATCATTCACTTGTGGACTTGTCGAAAATTGCAATCATAAAACCTGTTGCAAAAAAACAAAACCCTTCTGGCGATAATGATTTTAGACCGATAAGCATATAATCGCCGTTGGCTAAGTTGTGTTAAAAACTTACGACTCAGCAAATTTGTGAATATTTATTTAAAAACAGCTATTATCACTCTTTCAGTGAGGTTTCCGAGCTGGACATGGATGTTCTTCTGCAGTAGTTATGGTGGTTTATGATATCAGACCAGATTATGATGAATATTTTACGGGTTTTAATACAGTTAATCATACTTACCTATGTCAAAAACTTAACTGTTTTCTGATTTCTGTGATAGTGCTGTTAATCTTATGTCTAGTTACTTATCTAATAGGTTACAATGCGCCAAAGTTGGTCAAAACAACATTTAAATATGAATAAGTTTCAAGTGGTATCCTCAAAAAGCTCCATACTTGGCACACCGCCTTTCTCTGTTTTTGTCAATGATATTTTCATTGTCTACAAGTATGTATCTGTACACGTATATGCTTATGATGTCCAGCATTCTCTTTCTAAATGATCTGGAATTCTTGACGACCAACGTTATAGATGCAATGATGATCTATGTAGTATCCATGTGTGGGCCAGAAGAAATAGTAGTCCTTTTAATGCCTCAAAATCGTATTTCCTGCTTATCTATAAAAACAAAACATGTATTGATGATGTCCCTGATCTGTTTATTGAGCAGAATAGGCTTATTGTGATGTCCAAAATGAGAAATCTAGGTTTCTACATAAAATCATCGTTGTCCTGTGTAGACAATGTAAATAGTATAGTTCAAAAAGTCAAATTATGTTCTGCATTATTTAAGAATGTAGTCTAGCCTGTCACTATGAAAAGTAAGTTAGTGATACAACTAACTATACCAATAATAACCTATTCAGATGTAGAATATAGTAGAATCGACTTATCTTCTCAAATTAAGTTGCAAATTGCTTTAAATTATGTTGCTCGTTATGTATATGGGCCACGGAAATTTGGCGACCTCTCTCACTTGGGAACGCTTTACCTTTAGAAACGCTATACTTGACTATGACAACATAACGCACGTGCCTTAACGCACGAAACTTTATTTTTCTACATAAACTCATACAAAAAACAAAAAAAATGTATTGATACTAAAACATAGAAAAAGTTGGTACAAATTTTTAATTATTTGTTTCCATATCACACATATATTAATAATTTATTAGTCAAAAGATAGTACAATTTATAACATACCATTTTAAAAACTAAAGGTTTTTTATACAGTACATTATGAAATTTAATTATCATTATTGAAAATTTTTATTAAAATATTTATATATTGACAGCTTATATTGTCAATATATCTTACAAATAATAGGAAAAATCTATCTAGTTCAGCGCAGGGCACCCCATAGCTCACTGAGCTCTCCGCGAGCGTAACTTTTCACATGTACAAAAGCTCAGAACAGAAGAGAACTAATTCAGTCGTTTGCAGACGGTGGTGCTGTGTGGACTTTTGTCGATTTACGCTGCAAATTCTAGTTACACTCTTAAAAAAACCAACTTATTGATTTGTAGATTCATAATATTTATGCATACATTTTTTATTTCGTAGAATTTTAGATAGTTCGTGTATATTAAGGTTTTATATAATTCATACATACATATTACCTATTAAGATTCTTTGCATTATTCATTCATATTCTTTTATTAGTTAATTTTTTTGCACTTATTAATATATATTTTATTACTTGCATATAAATAAGTATGTATTTGATACCTTATTATTTACTTACATATTTTTTATTAAAAAAATTAGTCGTATATATTGAGGTGTCATATAATTTATTTATATTATCAATTAAGATTCTTAACATTATTCATTCATATTTCTTGTATTAATAAATTTCATAAAAGAATTAATGAACATACCGATGACTAAAAATAAAAACAAAATAAAAACTTAGAAATATAGATAATTGCGACAACTATTTCGCTCAGTGTGCGCAATTCGAGAGAGCACCAATACTAACAAGACAAAATAAAATGTGACTGTGTTAGAATACCCAACCCTGATCTAGTTGCATTGAGGAAGATTGTACTGTAGTTGCTTTTTTTCTCCACACAAACATTTTGACTCTATACTGTGTGGAATTATATGCCGCGGAATTTTCGTTTCTACAGCATACTAAGTTTTAAACAAAAAACCATGCGCAAAGAAAACAGAAACATCAAATGCTGGCTTTGTATATATTTTTAACTGGCAGTGCCCTCTTGCTTTAATCAGCAACACTCAGTACATATATTCTATTATATACAAGAACCAATGCAATCGATAAATAGGTAGCAACCAGAGATCTGCAACGAATCGCATTTTTGCATCAATGAGCCGCTCACTCAAAACTAAGTATGAATAAGTATAAGTAGTTTCCAAATCAGAGCTCGGATGTTATTGATTCAAAACAAAGTGAATCAAATTTTTAAATCATGAACCGCTCACTCAAAAATGAGTATGAATAAGTATAAGTAGTTTAAAAAGTAGTATTCATATTTGATTCATTCAAAATAGCTCAAAGCTCATTTACTATTCGATTTTTTTTATATTTCGATTTCGAGTATTCATAATATGTTCAAGTACTTAGAGTATTGGAATCATCGTTGAATCTAATTGATTTCGAATCTGATATCAGAATTTTAAAATTTATGCTGGTTGATAGGGTTGCCAACTAATTTTTTCTAATTTTTACGAATTTGGTGCTGGGGTGAACACTAGGAAAAATAGGTCGCTGAATCCGAATCCGTTGTCAGAATTTCGAAATTGTGAAATTTTTAAAAAAAAAAGGGTTGCCACCTAAAAATTTGTCTTTTTACGAGTTTTAAACATTGTCTTACAGTTTTGGGGGGTTGCTGATTTCGAATCTGATGTCAGAATTTTAAAATTCAAGTCGGTTCATAGAGTTGCCACCTCGTTTTTTTTTATTTTTACGAATTTGATGCTGGGGCGAACACTAGGTACAAATGGGTCGCTGAATCCGAATCCATTGTTAGAATTTCAAAATTGTGAAATTTTTTAAAAAAAAGGGTTGCCACCTAAAAATTTGTCTTTTTACGAGTTTTAAACATTGTCTTACAGTTTTGGGGGGTTGCTGATTTCGAATCTGATGTCAGAATTTTAAAATTCAAGTCGGTTCATAGAGTTGCCACCTCGTTTTTTTTTATTTTTACGAATTTGATGCTGGGGCGAACACTAGGTACAAATGGGTCGCTGAATCCGAATCCATTGTTAGAATTTCAAAATTGTGAAATTTTTTAAAAAAAAGGGTTGCCACCTAAAAATTTGTCTTTTTACGAGTTTTAAACATTGTCTTACAGTTTTGGGGGGTTGCTGATTTCGAATCTGATGTCAGAATTTTAAAATTCAAGTCGGTTCATAGAGTTGCCACCTCGTTTTTTTTTATTTTTACGAATTTGATGCTGGGGCGAACACTAGGTACAAATGGGTCGCTGAATCCGAATCCATTGTTAGAATTTCAAAATTGTGAAATTTTTTAAAAAAAAGGGTTGCCACCTAAAAATTTGTCTTTTTACGAGTTTTAAACATTGTCTTACAGTTTTGGGGGGTTGCTGATTTCGAATCTGATGTCAGAATTTTAAAATTCAAGTCGGTTCATAGAGTTGCCACCTCGTTTTTTTTTATTTTTACGAATTTGATGCTGGGGCGAACACTAGGTACAAATGGGTCGCTGAATCCGAATCCATTGTTAGAATTTCAAAATTGTGAAATTTTTTAAAAAAAAGGGTTGCCACCTAAAAATTTGTCTTTTTACGAGTTTTAAACATTGTCTTACAGTTTTGGGGGGTTGCTGATTTCGAATCTGATGTCAGAATTTTAAAATTCAAGTCGGTTCATAGAGTTGCCACCTCGTTTTTTTTTATTTTTACGAATTTGATGCTGGGGCGAACACTAGGTACAAATGGGTCGCTGAATCCGAATCCATTGTTAGAATTTCAAAATTGTGAAATTTTTTAAAAAAAAGGGTTGCCACCTAAAAATTTGTCTTTTTACGAGTTTTAAACATTGTCTTACAGTTTTGGGGGGTTGCTGATTTCGAATCTGATGTCAGAATTTTAAAATTCAAGTCGGTTCATAGAGTTGCCACCTCGTTTTTTTTTATTTTTACGAATTTGATGCTGGGGCGAACACTAGGTACAAATGGGTCGCTGAATCCGAATCCATTGTTAGAATTTCAAAATTGTGAAATTTTTTAAAAAAAAGGGTTGCCACCTAAAAATTTGTCTTTTTACGAGTTTTAAACATTGTCTTACAGTTTTGGGGGGTTGCTGATTTCGAATCTGATGTCAGAATTTTAAAATTCAAGTCGGTTCATAGAGTTGCCACCTCGTTTTTTTTTATTTTTACGAATTTGATGCTGGGGCGAACACTAGGTACAAATGGGTCGCTGAATCCGAATCCATTGTTAGAATTTCAAAATTGTGAAATTTTTTAAAAAAAAGGGTTGCCACCTAAAAATTTGTCTTTTTACGAGTTTTAAACATTGTCTTACAGTTTTGGGGGGTTGCTGATTTCGAATCTGATGTCAGAATTTTAAAATTCAAGTCGGTTCATAGAGTTGCCACCTCGTTTTTTTTTATTTTTACGAATTTGATGCTGGGGCGAACACTAGGTACAAATGGGTCGCTGAATCCGAATCCATTGTTAGAATTTCAAAATTGTGAAATTTTTTAAAAAAAAGGGTTGCCACCTAAAAATTTGTCTTTTTACGAGTTTTAAACATTGTCTTACAGTTTTGGGGGGTTGCTGATTTCGAATCTGATGTCAGAATTTTAAAATTCAAGTCGGTTCATAGAGTTGCCACCTCGTTTTTTTTTATTTTTACGAATTTGATGCTGGGGCGAACACTAGGTACAAATGGGTCGCTGAATCCGAATCCATTGTTAGAATTTCAAAATTGTGAAATTTTTTAAAAAAAAGGGTTGCCACCTAAAAATTTGTCTTTTTACGAGTTTTAAACATTGTCTTACAGTTTTGGGGGGTTGCTGATTTCGAATCTGATGTCAGAATTTTAAAATTCAAGTCGGTTCATAGAGTTGCCACCTCGTTTTTTTTTATTTTTACGAATTTGATGCTGGGGCGAACACTAGGTACAAATGGGTCGCTGAATCCGAATCCATTGTTAGAATTTCAAAATTGTGAAATTTTTTAAAAAAAAGGGTTGCCACCTAAAAATTTGTCTTTTTACGAGTTTTAAACATTGTCTTACAGTTTTGGGGGGTTGCTGATTTCGAATCTGATGTCAGAATTTTAAAATTCAAGTCGGTTCATAGAGTTGCCACCTCGTTTTTTTTTATTTTTACGAATTTGATGCTGGGGCGAACACTAGGTACAAATGGGTCGCTGAATCCGAATCCATTGTTAGAATTTCAAAATTGTGAAATTTTTTAAAAAAAAGGGTTGCCACCTAAAAATTTGTCTTTTTACGAGTTTTAAACATTGTCTTACAGTTTTGGGGGGTTGCTGATTTCGAATCTGATGTCAGAATTTTAAAATTCAAGTCGGTTCATAGAGTTGCCACCTCGTTTTTTTTTATTTTTACGAATTTGATGCTGGGGCGAACACTAGGTACAAATGGGTCGCTGAATCCGAATCCATTGTTAGAATTTCAAAATTGTGAAATTTTTTAAAAAAAAGGGTTGCCACCTAAAAATTTGTCTTTTTACGAGTTTTAAACATTGTCTTACAGTTTTGGGGGGTTGCTGATTTCGAATCTGATGTCAGAATTTTAAAATTCAAGTCGGTTCATAGAGTTGCCACCTCGTTTTTTTTTATTTTTACGAATTTGATGCTGGGGCGAACACTAGGTACAAATGGGTCGCTGAATCCGAATCCATTGTTAGAATTTCAAAATTGTGAAATTTTTTAAAAAAAAGGGTTGCCACCTAAAAATTTGTCTTTTTACGAGTTTTAAACATTGTCTTACAGTTTTGGGGGGTTGCTGATTTCGAATCTGATGTCAGAATTTTAAAATTCAAGTCGGTTCATAGAGTTGCCACCTCGTTTTTTTTTATTTTTACGAATTTGATGCTGGGGCGAACACTAGGTACAAATGGGTCGCTGAATCCGAATCCATTGTTAGAATTTCAAAATTGTGAAATTTTTTAAAAAAAAGGGTTGCCACCTAAAAATTTGTCTTTTTACGAGTTTTTCGTAAAAAGACAAATTTTTAGGTGGCAACCCTTTTTTTTAAAAAATTTCACAATTTTGAAATTCTAACAATGGATTCGGATTCAGCGACCCATTTGTACCTAGTGTTCGCCCCAGCATCAAATTCGTAAAAATAAAAAAAAACGAGGTGGCAACTCTATGAACCGACTTGAATTTTAAAATTCTGACATCAGATTCGAAATCAGCAACCCCCCAAAACTGTAAGACAATGTTTAAAACTCGTAAAAAGACAAATTTTTAGGTGGCAACCCTTTTTTTTAAAAAATTTCACAATTTTGAAATTCTAACAATGGATTCGGATTCAGCGACCCATTTGTACCTAGTGTTCGCCCCAGCATCAAATTCGTAAAAATAAAAAAAAACGAGGTGGCAACTCTATGAACCGACTTGAATTTTAAAATTCTGACATCAGATTCGAAATCAGCAACCCCCCAAAACTGTAAGACAATGTTTAAAACTCGTAAAAAGACAAATTTTTAGGTGGCAACCCTTTTTTTTAAAAAATTTCACAATTTTGAAATTCTAACAATGGATTCGGATTCAGCGACCCATTTGTACCTAGTGTTCGCCCCAGCATCAAATTCGTAAAAATAAAAAAAAACGAGGTGGCAACTCTATGAACCGACTTGAATTTTAAAATTCTGACATCAGATTCGAAATCAGCAACCCCCCAAAACTGTAAGACAATGTTTAAAACTCGTAAAAAGACAAATTTTTAGGTGGCAACCCTTTTTTTTAAAAAATTTCACAATTTTGAAATTCTAACAATGGATTCGGATTCAGCGACCCATTTGTACCTAGTGTTCGCCCCAGCATCAAATTCGTAAAAATAAAAAAAAACGAGGTGGCAACTCTATGAACCGACTTGAATTTTAAAATTCTGACATCAGATTCGAAATCAGCAACCCCCCAAAACTGTAAGACAATGTTTAAAACTCGTAAAAAGACAAATTTTTAGGTGGCAACCCTTTTTTTTAAAAAATTTCACAATTTTGAAATTCTAACAATGGATTCGGATTCAGCGACCCATTTGTACCTAGTGTTCGCCCCAGCATCAAATTCGTAAAAATAAAAAAAAACGAGGTGGCAACTCTATGAACCGACTTGAATTTTAAAATTCTGACATCAGATTCGAAATCAGCAACCCCCCAAAACTGTAAGACAATGTTTAAAACTCGTAAAAAGACAAATTTTTAGGTGGCAACCCTTTTTTTTTAAAAATTTCACAATTTTGAAATTCTAACAATGGATTCGGATTCAGCGACCCATTTGTACCTAGTGTTCGCCCCAGCATCAAATTCGTAAAAATAAAAAAAAACGAGGTGGCAACTCTATGAACCGACTTGAATTTTAAAATTCTGACATCAGATTCGAAATCAGCAACCCCCCAAAACTGTAAGACAATGTTTAAAACTCGTAAAAAGACAAATTTTTAGGTGGCAACCCTTTTTTTTAAAAAATTTCACAATTTTGAAATTCTAACAATGGATTCGGATTCAGCGACCCATTTGTACCTAGTGTTCGCCCCAGCATCAAATTCGTAAAAATAAAAAAAAACGAGGTGGCAACTCTATGAACCGACTTGAATTTTAAAATTCTGACATCAGATTCGAAATCAGCAACCCCCCAAAACTGTAAGACAATGTTTAAAACTCGTAAAAAGACAAATTTTTAGGTGGCAACCCTTTTTTTTTTAAAAATTTCACAATTTCGAAATTCTGACAACGGATTCGGATTCAGCGACCTATTTTTCCTAGTGTTCACCCCAGCACCAAATTCGTAAAAATTAGAAAAAATTAGTTGGCAACCCTATCAACCAGCATAAATTTTAAAATTCTGATATCAGATTCGAAATCAATTAGATTCAACGATGATTCCAATACTCTAAGTACTTGAACATATTATGAATACTCGAAATCGAAATATAAAAAAAATCGAATAGTAAATGAGCTTTGAGCTATTTTGAATGAATCAAATATGAATACTACTTTTTAAACTACTTATACTTATTCATACTCATTTTTGAGTGAGCGGCTCATTACTCAATAACGTGATTCATTGAAAATTTTTGATTCGAATCACTGAGCTGCGAACGAATAGTACTCGAGTACTACTTATTTTTAAGTATTCGTTGCAGTTCTCTGGTAGCAACCTTAAACAAGAACCATGCACAAAGCAAACAGAAACATCAAATGTTTGCTTTATATTTGCCTACATCTGTGACTACAATTTTGTGTATCTATAAGACGACTTGTTTTAATTGTTCCGAAACACAGTTCGTTAACTTCGTCTTAATTATTTTTCGTCAACGCCATTAGACAGTGGAATGTTCTGCCACGCAGAATTAGAGGAACAAATGGGAGAGATATTTTTAGACAATCCATCCTATCTCTCTTTTCTTCTTCTAAGTCTTTTTTTCTAAAAAGAGTCCCAAAAGTCACTAATATTTTGATGCAGGTATTCCTTTTTTGTGATAGCCGTAGATCACTAAATTTATAACAGCTGAATAAAAGAAAATATGGAGGTTTAGTCATGGTTAAATTCACGGTCTAGCAATTTGTACAAATTGTGAAAATTCACTATAAAAATAGTAAACATTTTGCGAAGACGGTTTGCAAAACTCGCACACTTCTCGGTCATAATAACACACCGTCTTGCAATACTGTGGAAGGGTTTCCTCAAAGAAAGGTTTATGTCAATAAACCCCGTACGATTCCGGAGCTGATTCAGAAAATTTAACTGACCATTTCAGCAATTGATCCAGAATTGGATGCATAAAATTTCATGCACAAGGCTCATTTCATGATGCGGCCATTTGAGCAATATTATATTTCAATATAACCTGCAATAACCTCCATGTCTCTTCTTCATAACTCATAGGAATTTCAACAAAGTAATGTCAGTGAATTTTGGGACACCCCACTAATCCACACTCAAAATCTTTCGGATCACGGTTGAACATGGAAAAGCATTGCTCAGAATCACGAACTCGTTGGCTTTATTAATGGATTATTAACCCACGCAACACCCATCTTGCAACCACCTTTAAAACACACAAATTTTGATGAAGAATGGACACCACCGAGCCAGTTGACTTCTTTGTAGCCTCATCTATCTCACGCATTTTCACTTTCGGATTGTCTAATGCGATATCATGGTTTCTGTTTATTACACAGTGCAACACACATTTTCGGGCATAAGCAAAACCAATCAGATACGATAGTATTAACCATCCATAAAAAAAGCCCGTATACCTTTTTTCACAATTATTTTTACAGTGGTTTGAACTTTGTGTTTTTTTGACAAAAATCGAACTAAAGAATATTAAAAAATCATGTGTAAAAGTTAATTCAGGCTGGTTCTTAACTTCGGGAATTTACATAAAATTTGCCGAGGAATATTTTCTCTGAACATTTTAACTCTATAGCTCCGTATGGGACATTTTGGGCCTTTTTGTAAAAAGAAAACTAAAAAAGAAGACTCCCTAAAAATCTGGAGTCAGATCAAAGTGAAAACCTTTCACAAAAATATTCTAAAGTAATTTCATTAAGGGTCACTCGAGACAAGAAATCTCTTCGAGTTAAAGGTTACAAGTAAAAAAGAAATGAAATGAGAAGAAATTTACTTTCAATTTCTATTTATTTATTTAAAGGTGCAGGTCCAAACCCATATTTCAAGAAAAGGATGAAAACAGCATTTTTGAACTAGCATTTCAAGAAATCAATAGGGATGTCGATGTTGAAGCATTGGATTTCTCAAACCTTAATGGTGATAATGAAAATGATATGGACATTATAAAGGGTGTTCTAAAAGTAGGTATGGTACTTTGTTATCGGTTAAAATCTGCATTATCGACCCTTGTCCGCCATATTTTGTGTCATTGTCATTGTGACAATGTATAGGATTTGATTTCAGTATAGGATTTGAGTTATGGATCACTACACGGAAGAACAACGCATTGAAATCGTCGAATTTTGAATCTAAATTCTAAGTCGATGATGCAAACGATATGATCGATTCACCAAAAATGGGGTCGCAATCACCACATTAGTGAAACAACTGTACGGAACATTGTGAATAAATTTTATCAAACTGGGTCGGTAGTTGATGTTTCGAAGCCAACCAGAGTGCGGACACCACGTAGTGCTGAGAATATTGCTGCCGTAAGTGAAAGTGTCGTCGAGTCCCCCGAAATGTATTTTTGTCATCGATCAGAACAATTGGCCATTTCTGCGACCTCCATGCATCGAATTTTGCGCTTGGACTTGAAGTTACACTCATATAAAGTTCAATTGGCGCAGCAGATGTTGTCTCGTGATCATGCACAACGCCATACATTCGCTGATTAGGTATCATCATCAAATGATTGCTGAAGATGATGATTTTTTGCTCGAAATTTTCTTTTTCCATTGTTACAAAAAGAATAATAGTTGTTTACTTTAAATGACTGTCAACCACAAACTATTGCGTGAAATTGGCTAAAACTGACAGTCGTTGTTTCAAAAATGTCAGATCTTAACATAATATCGATTTTTGCGTAGAGATGTGTTAGACCAAGGACTTAGTGAAAGGCCTAGTAGATGGCATTTACTTTTTTCTGAAGTTTGTCTGCAGAAAGGTGACGATCGTTCAGAAAACTTAACTTCACTTGATAATTTTTCGGTGTGAGATGGGACTCGAACCATAGACCTCGTTTCGGTCGTCCCTCAAATTCTACTGAAAAATATAATTATACACTTTCAAAGGGTTTAAAGAATGAGTAAACACAGGATGATTTGCTTATTCAAACCAAGTCAAGTACTCACCATATATGGTGCTTCACAACATGAAAGATATAGAAATGGAAGGTGTTTGCAGAAGAAACACATCGCACCTGTTCAACAAAAGGGTAGTAACTCAAAATTTTATATTTTTCAGTAGAGGCAAAAACCTGTTTATGTTAACATTAAAGGTATATTATACAAAAAAAACTATGCCATCGTAAAGATATCTTGTTAACTACAGTACAACACTCGTTTTTGTTTTATTTCGTTAAGTATTTGTAGAGAAATAACCAATTTTCGAGTAACTACCATTTTGTTGAAAATTCTTTGTTTAAGTAGAGATATTATTTCAACTTGTGCCAGTTTAACTGAAAATATCGGCGGCGATTAATAACACGATGGTAAAATCAAAAATGCTTGCAGTAACTGCTGATGGATCAAAATCGTCTTCAGAATCATCGCTGAATAGACCTGCACAACTATCATCGCTATAGGCATTTGAATAGCAATGTGTACTGCGTTTGTCCTCTAGATGAAGAAAACCCGAATAATGCTCTTTTACCTTGGTTCACTTAATAACAACACGAATTATGCTACGTGACTTCTGGTTAACGTTATAACTAATAAGGGAACAATTTGAAATACTACTCTTTAGTGGAAAAACCGCAACTAAAAATAAATCTCTTTTGTTGATACATAAGTTGTTACTCTGAAGACATGAAGAGTGACATAACGGTATTTTTTTAACGAAAGAGTAGACAAAATAATGGTAGATTTTTACAGTGGGTAGAGTTGATCATTATGTATCGTTTTTTAATAATAAATAAATAAAAATAAATAACTGGCCATTTCAGCCCTTGAAAGGACTTTGACCTAGCTTCTTATGATCAATTGTGTTGTGCGTGTTATTAAGTTTGTACACAATTGACCGAGAACCGGACCACCATGCTTAACGCTGACTCCAAACGGCGATGAACGGAATGTTCTCGTTCTCAAGAAGCTTTACATGGTATTTTGATTACGATCTGAGGTTTGCCATTGTCTGCAGAGAGGTGGCGGCCGTACAGAAAAATTATTTTAATTCAAATAATTTTCTGTCGCTGCTGGGGTTCGAACCTGGGTCTCCAGGTTCTTTGACATAGCGGCCACGCACTTTAACCAACTACGCCACGGATCGTTTT
The DNA here is from genome assembly GCA_943735915.1 of Pherbina coryleti. NCBI lineage: Eukaryota > Metazoa > Arthropoda > Insecta > Diptera > Sciomyzidae > Pherbina > Pherbina coryleti. The sequence continues at coordinate 16,145,378 of OX030950.1, read as the reverse complement.
TTAATAGAAAGTGAAAATTCCAACATTTTGAGTTACTACCCTTTTGTTGAACAGGTGCGATATGCAGAAGCAGTCGAACTCAAAACTTTTAAGCCATACATAACCTAACCTAACGAAAAATTGCAATTCAAACATACGATTATATTTAAATTTAAAAAATTACCTAATAGAGTAAATTGTCAGCAAAGATCTGAAACGCAATTCCTATCTAATGGCTGCTTTAACTTAATCAATGTCTTCTCCACTCTTTACTCAGGCAGTAAATTGGCCTGTTGGCAGATCGCGTGTTCAGACTGATAATCTCGATGTCATCACCATTCGTAATTTGCGATGAAGGTAATTTTTAAAGAAATTAAGTTGCCAACAGCTCCACAAATACTCCTAAGAAAAACGAACAAAATCGCTTGTAGACTTTAAGTAGACAAATGTTAGCAAATTAATTAATTACTTCGTCAATATTCGCAACGTTGCACTAAATTTAATCTTCTTTTAAGCCAACACAGCTGCGCCCAATTTGAGCAATAAATCTTCCAGAAATTCTTGTATAATCATTCATTGATCATTTATGCTCCGAGCATAAGCCAGCGTAAAGAATTTTCCAATTTTGCTATTAATCAAAGTTTTCTTTCGGTACCATTTGTTTTTTTTTTTAATTATATGTTTGATTTGCGGAACATCTGCCAACCCATGTTTATCTAAAATTGCACATCGCCAGACAAAAATGACCGTCGCTCTGATGTCTGGCTATTGTTATTGCAATGTCTGTACCTTTTTTCTGTTAGTACTGCCTCTTAAGCTAGTCTTAAGCTATGCAAATCCGAATAGCTTCTGATGTTTATGTAGTGGTTGTTTACACATACGAGTAAGTACCAGTCGTTTGTAGAAGGCAGATCTTTATTATGGCAAAAAAACACGTAATGAATAATTTTTTTTATGGATTTTGAAAACTACAAGAATTTGTTTTAGTTACAAAGAATTTAAAAAACAAAATATACAAGTACAGTTTTGTTATTTTAATGTATTATTAAATATTATTTTTGTATTATAAGAACAAATAATATTATAAGAACAAATATATATTTATTAAGAATAAGGGAATTATTCCATAATCCATAATAATAGAATCCCATAAGAATACGGGATTTATTACACAAAAATATGATGACTTGCAAGTTCCTAACATATAAATGGAATTTTAGTAGGTAAATACTTGTAGGTATTCCTTAAGAAATGTCCTTTGGACATCAAATAGTTTACTTAAAACGAAACATTTTATTTTCGATATTGGGAAAGGTGTCACAACTAATTTACAAATAAGTCTTATCACCCCAATAAAAACATTTACATCAATTATAGGATCAGTTTGGGCTATCGATGTTATATACATTACTTACTAAGGTAAATCAAATTAATGTCATATATCCTGCTTATAGCAATGTTACAAATAATGTAAAGGCATTTTTTAAGGTATGATCTTGAATCGCATTTGAAAATCGCATTTTTTCAAAATACATCGGAATTATTATTTGCTGAGTATTGGTGCTAAGGATAAAGTTTGGTTCGAAATGTTAAAGTTAATTTATTGAACTCATAATAAAAATAAAAAAGAGTAATTACATCATCGCGATGCAGAGCGAGCTTCTTAAACAACTAAACTTCAAATTTGTTACATGGAATTATAACTCGCTGAGTGTAGGTAAAAAGATATTACTAAAAAAGATATTATACGCCAGAGAAGGCTGAATTTTAGGCCACACGACAAAATTAGACAACAAAGTTAAAATTTCATGAGGCCGCAGACAGACCCGTCCGAAGATTGAAAGCGCAATATTCATTGAATAGCGTTGCATGGAATTATAGCACTGTGAGTAAATGCACTATGGTGAATTTAATGAAATAAACAAACACAAAATATATAAAAAAATACATACCTTGTATCGTCTGCAGGTCGCATTCATAGCAGTTAATGCAACAAAAAAGCATTATCGTTGCATGGAATTATTACCCGCTTATCTTAAGTTCTACAGTAAATTTTATTCGACAACAGCAACGAATGGTACTACATCAAAATTAACAAAAAAAAAAAAAATATACTGGTGTGATACAAATACCGGTGTTATAACTTGGTAGGTAAAGGTTCTACAATTAATTTTATGGACAATTAAGGTGATGTTTTTAGGCATATAATAAAACTAAAAATATGAATAGAGTCATGAGGTCCCTAAGGTAACCGTTAAATGTAAAGTAAAAGCTTCATCGTTGCATAAATAAATAGAAATAGAAAAAGAAATAGAAATAAGTAGTAATAGAAATAGAAATAGAAATAGGAATAGAAATAGAAATAGAAATAGAAATAGAAATAGAAATAGAAATAGAAATAGAAATAGAAATAGAAATAGAAATAGAAATAGAAATAGAAACGGAAATAGAAATGGAAATAGAAATAGGAATAGAAATAGAAATAGAAATATAAACAGAAATAGAAATAGAAACGGAAATAGAAATGGAAATATAAATAGAAATAGGAATAGAAATAGAAATAGAAATATAAACAGAAATAGAAATAGAAATAGAAATAGAAATAGAAACGGAAATAGAAATGGAAATAGAAATAGGAATAGAAATAGAAATAGAAATATAAACAGAAATAGAAATAGAAACGGAAATAGAAATGGAAATTTAAATAGAAATAGGAATAGAAATAGAAATATAAACAGAAATAGAAATAGAAACGGAAATAGAAATAGAAATATAAACAGAAATAGAAATAGAAATAGAAATAGAAATAGAAATAAAAATAGAAATAGAAATAGAAATAGAAATAGAAATAGAAATAGAAATAGAAACGGAAATAGAAATAGAAATAGAAATATAAACAGAAATAGAAATAGAAATAGAAATAGAAATAGAAATAGAAATAGAAATAGGAATAGAAATAGAAATAGAAATATCAACAGAAATAGAAATAGAAATAGAAATAGAAATAGAAATAGAAATAGAAATAGGAATAGAAATAGAAATAGAAATATAAACAGAAATAGAAATAGAAATAGAAATAGAAATAGAAATAGAAACGGAAATAGAAATAGAAATATAAACAGAAATAGAAATAGAAATATAAACAGAAATAGAAATAGAAATAGAAATAGAAATAGAAATAGAAATAGAAATAGAAATAGGAATAGAAATAGAAATAGAAATATCAACAGAAATAGAAATAGAAATAGAAATAGAAATAGAAATAGAAATAGAAATAGAAATAGAAATAGAAATAGGAATAGAAATAGAAATAGAAATATAAACAGAAATAGAAATAGAAATAGAAATAGAAACAGAAATAGAAATAGAAACGGAAATAGAAATGGAAATATAAATAGAAATAGGAATAGAAATAGAAATAGAAATATAAACAGAAATAGAAATAGAAACGGAAATAGAAATAGAAATATAAACAGAAATAGAAATAGAAATAGAAATAGAAATAGAAATAGAAATAAAAATAGAAATAGAAATAGAAATAGAAATAGAAATAGAAATAGAAATAGAAACGGAAATAGAAATAGAAATATAAACAGAAATAGAAATAGAAATAGAAATAGAAATAGAAATAGAAATAGAAATAGAAATAGAAATAGAAATAGAAACGGAAATAGAAATGGAAATATAAATAGAAATAGGAATAGAAATAGAAATAGAAATATAAACAGAAATAGAAATAGAAATATAAACAGAAATAGAAATAGAAACGGAAATAGAAATAGAAATATAAACAGAAATAGAAATAGAAATAGAAATAGAAATAGAAATAGAAATAGAAATAGAAATAGAAATAGTTATTGGAAAATATAAGAAGATAGAAACGGAAAAAATAATTTACATCCATTAAAATAAAAATATAAAAAATTAAAATTCAAACTAAAATTTAAATAATAGAAATAAAAGAAATATAAAAATTAAAATAACAATAATAATCAAAATTAAAATTAAATTGGAACATGTATTGGAACAAGGAGTTGGACAGTGATTTTATAAAGAATGAGAATGACGATTTGGACAAGGATAAGGACCAGAATAAGACTTAGGACGAAGATTTGAACAAATATAAGAACAAGGAATTGGACAAGGATTAGAATAACGACTCATACAAGGGTTTGGAATTGAAAATGGACTGGGACAAGGATTAAGACAAGGATTAGGACAAGGATTGGGACAAAAAGTGAGACAATGATTAGGAAAGGGATTAGGACAAGGGCTATGCAAAAGATTTCGAAATGTATTAAGACAAGTATTTACACTAAGGGAAATAATGCATATTAACATTATCCACGCCTGAGTATCAATTTTATTTAAATATTTGCGTGGATAAATCAAATATTTTCCCTACAACTCGTTTTTTTCCCGTATTTGAATTTTATTTATACCACACACGTACACACATATTCCATACAAGCAAGCAGCAACAGCATCGCACACGTACACACATATTCCGACAAGCAGCAACAGCATCGCACTCTGTTCTCTTGCAGTTGCAACCTTAGTTCTTATAATTCTCATTTCGTTTTTGTTGCAAGGGTAGTATAACAGGGATATTTGGCCGTACGTATGAGCGATTGCGTGCTGAAATAATGCAATTATATGTAGGGTGGAGTGACAACTCAACATTTTCCCACGAATGTGTCGCACCGATTGTCATTTGCCTGCATATTTTGCTTTATTAGTTTGCTTTAAGCCGGGAGTAGAATGATTGCGTATGCGTTTTTCATCCGTTTACTCGCTAGAGCAATTTACGCAAGAAAATGATGGTAGAGTTCAATGATTGCGTTTTACGTTCAGATTAGGAAGGGCTACAAAATTATAAAACATTTGGTATGTTCTTAATGTTGAGTTTTTATTGTATTTACACAAAAATACTTAAATTGTCTTCGTTTATAAGTAAATAAATCTTAAATCCTGAGTATAAAAAAGTTCTTTTGAGAGATTAATAATGAAAAAAATTATAGACAGTTTTAATTTTTAAGATTTATTTACAAGAGTCATCCCTAAAAGTAATAAGCTTCTGACTCGTTTCTTTTATTTCTTCTCGATGTTCTTTATAAGTAACGAGCTGTCAAAAGACGCTAGTTACGCAAGAAAAGTTGAAGTATTTTCAACTTTCTTGCGTAACTAGCGTTTTGCCAGCGTAACGTTCACAACCATTGAACTCGCTCCCATAAGCTTTCACATACTTCGATTTTATAACGCCAGCGAGTAAACGGATGAAAAACGCATACGCAATCATTCTACTCCCGGCTTTATTATTGCCATTAGCATGGTTACTTTATTTTCTTTTTCGTTCTTTAGTTTTATACTATTTTTGACATATGGTGTCATAATATTGCACCGACTGTCAAAAATAATATAATATTAAGGAACGAAAAAAGAAAATAAAGTAACCATGCTTATGGCATAAATGGACGCTGCTTGTGAGAAATATTTGAGTATATTGTTTTTTAATTTCAATATTTTTTATATAAATTTAATTTAGATGTGATAGTTTTATTTTCAAATAGTACATTTTTAAAAGATATTTAAAAAATTCGTGCATAATTTTAATATATTTTGTATTATTTCTGTTTAAATATTTTAATATTTTATTTAATTAAAAAAGTTTTTAAATGAATTTTAAATATTTACGTAGTCGATTTATGCAAATGCGTTATTGGTGCAAAAATTACTCGCTTTTTGGATAAATTAAAAAAGTTTTTGGATAAATTTAATATGTTTTTCCCTTAGTGTATACAAGGTTTAAAACAACGAGTAGGACTTATTTTGGAACAAAGACAGAGGACAAGTAAAAGGGAAAAAGGAAAGTATACGGATATGAATAATGACAAGATCAATAAAGGTGCGTCAAAATACATTCGTTAAAATATCTACGGTTGTGGCCACGGCACATTCTTTTCTTTTGCGAATACGGCACCTTATTTGTGTGTCTATGGAAAATGAAATAAATCAAGCTACAGGTTTTTGAAAAATATTTTTCCATCACCATAATTTTTGCAAGAGTTGCTAGTTTTGAAACAAAAAAAAAAAAAAAAACTGCAAAATTGCGAAAGATTTTATGCGAAATTTTTTCTCAACTATTTTTACTAAACTTATTCCAGTGATGCAGAAGTCACTCAATCAGTTGAAGTAGACAAAAGGAGGAAATGAAATTCCTATGTTTGCTATTATGCAATATATCAAAGATATTTTGAGCATTAAATAAATTTAAAAAAAAATAAGTGCTTGAAAATTTGAGGCCTTTTAAAAAAGAAAAAAATTCCAACTTTTTAGAGAAAAAATGAGTACCATAGCTGAGCTCTTGTTTTGCCCCAATATCAATGTATTTTTTTTACATGGAACAAATACTGTAGTACAGTGTAATAGATTATTTCATTCCATAATGCATCATTCCTCATTTTGGCGCAGTTTATGGCTCACGACTATTTACTTAGTTGTGACTGATTTTAATGACATTTTCAGTCATCAAAATTGTTATGTTAAGCTTTTGATGTATAGAAATGTACAGAAAGCTTCTTAATTTTTTTTCTTTTTTTTTTTTATTTAGTTCTTTCTGAAATTGTTAACAGGTTGGAATTCGTCTCGTTGACTTTTTATTGACACTAGAAACATAAAAATTTTTAAATAATTTTAAATTATCTGATTTTTTACATTTAAGCTGAACATTTGAATGTAAAAGCCATACGAAAAGCAAAACAGAGATTCCGAAATTAAAGTTTTGGGGTTAATGGAACTATATTGACTTATATAGTATCTTAGTATCTTAGTATCTTAGTATCTTAGTATCTTAGTATCTTAGTATCTTAGTATCTTAGTATCTTAGTATCTTAGTATCTTAGTATCTTAGTATCTTAATATCTTAGTATCTTAGTACCTTAGTATCTTAGTATCTTAGTATCTAGAGCCGCCCATGTAACGCTTTCTCAAAGCTATAACTTCGTGTCAGCTTTACAACCGCCCCGCGCTTGATGTTGGTCGTGTTCGGTGGTCAACAAGTCAAATTCGTGTCAACGTTGTCTTTGGTATTAAATCGCTTGTTGTTTTAGCCACAACATCGCACAATATTGCACCAGAAGAAATCATCAAAATCAAGTCACTGCTGCCTAACCCTGGCCTGGCTTCAACTTGCTGGTGGCAACTAATAATAAACGCAATCAAAGCTCGATTTGTTTTCTTAAAGGCGTTTTTGGGCCGAATACTACTACGCTCCAATGCATATTGTGGAAGTCTTATATTTTGGAGTATTATATAATTTTAAAATACACACTAGACAAAGGCATACATAAAAAAAGTTCAATAACACTGCTAAAAAAATAAACTTTGATTCTCCAATTTTATAAGATGTGCTGAATTCTAACTTAAAAAAATCTTTTAACTTCAATGAGCAATTCAATGAACTGATTGCAATTTATGTTAATCGGTGCATTACTTAAGTAGCTTCTAGGAGAACAGTTTAAGGTGAGGTTCCATAGTTACAGAAACACTTTACTCTCCCAAAAAAGGCAAACATAAATTGTTGAACAAAATCAACGTTTAGTAGATGCTATGGCAACTGCCATTAAAATTACATAATAAGATAGAGCACGAAATCAACGTTTATGTTCCAAAAGAAAAAAAATAACCTTACGAAATTCAGTGCTTTGAGCTCTCTTCACAGAAACAAGCTATACGGGACGCTCCACCGTCAAACGCTGTTTTTTTTTTTAAATGTGCTTGAGACTGAAACATTTAAATAAGTATATATTTTAAATAAACAATTTAAAATAATTTTCACGTTAGTATTTTATTTATAATAAAATAAATAGGTTTTACGGCAAAAAAAAATGCAGCTAACCGAGTGTAAACTAGGAATGAGACGAACTGAAACATTTTTAAGTACCTGAAAGAAGAAATCATTAATATGAATAAAAAAAGCTTTGATTTAGTTACCTTTAGCTGAATGAAAATTTCCGGGCTTGAGTGTTCACTTCGTTTGAAAATTATGCATTCCTCAATGCTTTTGCTTATTAGTTTTACGAGTTTGTGCTTCCAACTTGCCTCCACTAACTGTAGGTTAGTAGAAACTGTAGGAACTGCAAAACATTGCAACTTTATAGTTCGTAGATGGTTAATTAATGCATGTTAAGTACTTCTTTGAATGCAAGGCTGACAAAGTTGAGTCACTCTTTATAGCAACATGTTGCTAATGCATATTTCATGAGAGATGTTGCTTTGTTTTGAATAAATGCCTAGAAGTATGCAATACAAATTTATTAGCATACACTTCGCGTTGATTACACACCTTGCAAGAACACATCTGGCCATATCGATGGCTTCATTCATTCAACGAGTTTCGAAACGTGTTAAATCATTTAACACGTTAAATTTCCAACAACAATTGTGCGCATATAACTTCATTAGAACTTCATTTGAGAACTCGTTTTTCGATTTAACTTCATTAAATTGATTTAACATAATTAACTGCTCGGTTTGAACATGCTATTAGAGACAATGGGATTCAAGTCCTTGATTGGCCGGCACAATCACCAGACTTGAATCCCATAAAAAATCTTTTTGGGATTTTGAAGAAAAAGTTTTTGGTCGAAGATTTTCCAATAAAACTGCACTGTATGAAGCCTTGAAACTTAAGTGGGAACAAATACCTAATACCACTATATCTAATTTAATAATGTCGATGCCGCGCAGATGTGCAGCGGTAATCAAGAATAATGGGTCTTACACCAAATATTAATTATGTTGCTTTTGTTTTGCACTCAAACAAATTAAATGTAGTCACATTAATTTTAAATTTAATAAAAAAAACAAAACCAAATTTAAATATGATTTGTTTTTTATATGATGTATGAATATGTACTTTGGTTCCTATAATAATTTTTGTGTGTTCCCAATATTAAAAAAGATACACGATTTTGTAGCAGCGCACTGAATTTGTTGCTAATATTTTGCGCAACACTGTATATTTTTTTTAGTTTTACGAATTTGCATCTATGAAAAATAAATTTTATGTTAAAAATAAAATAAAAACCTTAACACACAGCACTTCTGCATTGCAAAATTAATGCAAATGTGCGATCACTTAGGCAAATTGAGGAAATTGAAAATAAATTCTTGTGGAAAAGTAAAGTAAATTAACTACTCTTCTGTATAAAAAAATGATATTTTCGTATACGAAAAATTTAAATTTCTTAAACTTTCACGATTTTTATCTCCTAAACCATTCGAGATCGATAAAATTATATATCACCAATAATTTTGGAAGGTCAAAAAAGAAATATTTGGTATATAGAACATAAATGCATGCAGTTAATGTAAATAAAAGTGCTATGTGACGTCATGCTCTCTCTCTCATTTGCGTAACGCGTAATCTTGTTTCTATCAGTCTTGGTCATTGACTTTGAAAACATGGTTTCAAACAGTGTTGCCGTTTTCACTTCAATTGAAGTGTTTCACTTCTTTTTCGAGGCTCATGCTTCGACACTTCCTCTTTGGCATAAACACTTCCATTTTGTACAAAATGCAATTTTTTTTCAGAATTATTTAAATTATGTTCCGACATTGCTTGGAAGTAGTCTAGTTCCACACTTCTTAAGTGGTATCCATTTGAACAAGTTATTCAAAAATATAAAACAAGCTTGCCGGAATAAATTTCTACTATTTTGTGTTAAGTGTTCTATGTTAATTTATTAATTTATTTATTAGTATCAATGTTGCATTATTTTGATATGCATGTATCTACATATTATTCATATGTTTGCATTGAATAGTTTTGTTTGTTGATTGTTAAACTTTATTTCTTTCTTGTTAAAAATAAAGATGTGTATTTTAACCGTTGAAATTAATTTCAGTGCTTACTATCTGAAAATTTTTCACTTCGTTTCGCATCACATTCCCTTTTGACGTGACGAAGTTACGATATACTGCTCTAGTTTCCAAAAAAGTTGAAAAATTAATTTTTTAAAAATTCATCTGCGTTTCATTGAATTGTTATTCGCTGGCTATAAGAGCTATGATTAAAAAAATAGTATGACCATAAAGGTTAATTCTTTGGCTATATTAAAAAAATAAAAAAAAAATTAATACGGAATAGGGACGTAGTGGGAGCTGCGTAAGCAACGCAACTGAAAATTTGTTACATGGAATTATTACTCGCTGAGTATGAGTGCTAGGATTAAAAATACGATACGCCAATAAAGGCCTACTGGAAACTCTCACAACAAAATTAGACAAAAAATTTCTGACATCATGGGGACGCTGAGAGAGCCGCTCAAAGATCGATAACGCAACATTCGTGCAGCGGCGTTGCATTGAATTTTTACTCAATGAGTATATAACCTACGATAAAAGTTTAAAAAGGAAAATAAAGTTTTTATACATGGCTTTACGACAAAAATAAAAAAAAAAATTCCGGCGTCGTCAGGTCGTGAATATAGCAGCTTATGTAACAGAAATGTAATATCGTTGCATGGAATTATTACTCACTCAGGAGGAGTGCTACAGTAAATTTTGTTTTACGACAGCAGGGATGTGTTATTACGCTTCACAACTAAATTACAAAAAAAATTTTGTTGTCATGATTTCAGGGATGCAATCACATAATGCAGTAAAAATGCTAAAGCCATGAAAAAACGTTGCATGGATTTTTAACTCTGTGACTACTGGTGCAACGGTAAATTTTAAGGAACGGAAACAAAGGTGAGGTCTTCGGGCATATGACAAAAATAAAAAAAACACCAACACCAACACCAACACCAAAACCAACACCAACACCAACACCAACAACAACACCAACACCAACACCAACACCAACACCAACACCAACACCAACACCAACACCAACACCAACACCAACACCAACACCAACACCAACACCAACACCAACACCAACACCAACACCAACACCAACACCAACACCAACACCAACACCAACACCAACACCAACACGAACACCAACACCAACACCAACATCAACATCAACATAAACATAACCATTAACATCAACATCAACATCAACATCAACATTAACATCAACTCAACTTCAACATCAACATCAACATCAACATCAACATCAACATCAACATCAACATCAACATCAATATTAACATAAACATCAATATCAACATCACCATCAACATCAACATAAACATAACCATTAACATCAACATCTACATCAACATTAACATCAACATCGACATCAACATCAACGTCAACATCAACATCAATATTAACATCAACATTAACATCGACATCAACATCAGCATCAACATCAACATCAACATTAACATGAACATCACCATCAACATCAACATAATCATAACCATTAACAACAACATCAATATCAACATCAACATAAACATCAACATTAACATCAACATCGACATCAACATCAACATCAGCATCAACATCAACATCAACATCAACATCAACATCAACATCAACATCAACATCAACATCAACATCAACATCAACATCAACATCAACATCAACATCAACATCAACATCATCAACATCAACATCAACATCAACATCAACATCAACATCCACATCAACATCAACAGCAACATCAACATCAACATCAACATCAACATCAACATCAACATCAACATCAACATCAACATCAACATCAACATCAACATCAACATCAACATCAACATCAACATCAACATCAACATCAACATCAACATCAACATCAACATCAACATCAACATCAACATCAACATCAACATCAACATCAACATCAACATCAACATCAACATCAACATCAACATCAACATCAACATCAACATCAACATCAACATCAACATCAACATCAACATCAACATCAACATCAACATCAACATCAACATCAACATCAACAACAACAACAACAACAACAACAACAACAACAACAACAACAACAACAACAACAACAACAACAACAACAACAACAACAACACCAACAACAACAACAACAACAACAACAACAACAACAACAACAACAACAACAACAACAACAGCAACAACAACAACAACACCAACACTAACAACAAACAAGAAACTTCGTCACGTCAAAATCTACGGGTGTGTCCACGACACAGCCAACTCTTCTTTTTTTTAATAAAGTGTACTTAATTTTGTTTTTTAATTTTTCTTCGCTCAAAAATTTTGAAGCGGCAACACTAGCCAGCACGGTGTGCTCTCGAAGGTGGTTCACTCACTAGCCTATAACTTTGTTATTTTATTATTAATTTTAAACATATATTTTTAAGACTTGAAGCTTTAAGAAAATAAAAAAATTTTTGAAAAAAAAGTTCTGGGTATATAATCCCCCTTTAATGGGGATGTTATTATAAAACACAGCGTCATCAATTACTCCATTCTGTCTTAAGTAGACTTGAGCGATAATTTATTGCGGCTAAAGATCATGATATAATAATACAAGGTAGCATTGATAACTGTTTATTTTTTCTTCTACAAGAAACTACCTGCTGTCAAAAACAGTTGTTTTGTCTGCAGCTGTTGAAGTTGTTGTTTTTTGTTTTACTTCAACGTTTTCAGCATTGTTTGTGTTTTCAATGGTCGATTGTGAGCGCTCTCTGTTTGAGTATATTATTTGACAGGAGGTGGTTTCCGAAGCAATACTACCTTATAATTATTATATCATGGCCAAAGATGTAACCAACAGGAATACATACACGAAAATACCCTTTGATTTTATTGGAAAAACTCCCAGCTTGGCAATAAACTTGGCAATAAACTTCATTTTTATTAACATAAATCTAAACAAAAATAAAAAACAAAATCAAATAGTGTCAACAATACGAACCTTTTCATTTATCTCTTGTTAAATCATCAACATCATTAGAGACGCTTGTCTTCCTAGCAGCAACAACTTAAGAAGAAACACAGAAACTACACAGGATTAGCATTTATTGACTATAAACCATTAATATCAGTATCAGCTAACGCTAAAATTATATGTTATCTAAATCAGAGACATGAGGAATTCACCTCCAACCAGCCCAAGTGCTAGTTCCGCTCTGGAAGGAAACGCCAGTAATAATGAAAGCAATAAAAGCAGCTCAGATGGTGCTGCTAGAGCTGATAATAGTGTAAATTCTGGTAACCGCAGTGGAACGGGAGCTAGTGTGATGACTAGTGGTGGAGCAGGTGGACGCGGTGGTGGTGGCCGAAACACTGGAGCTCCTGATGGAAGTGTCGCTACTCCTGGACAAAGTGTTACAGGCACAGGTAGTATTCGATCGGGCGGTGCAGGTGGTGCAGGCGGACGCAGTGGTGCTAGTGGAAGTGACGGAGCGCCAGGTGGAAGCGTTGCTAATAGTGGACGTAGCGGAACAGGAGCGAGTGTATTAAACAATGGTACCGCTACAGTTCCTGGCAGTGTCGCTACAGGTGGAACCGCTGCTACGGTTGGACGCAGTGTTACGGGTGCAAGTTCAGGAGGCGCTGGTGGTAGCGTTACTGCTGGTAGTGGTGCCCCTGGTGGAGCAGATGGACGTGGTGGTGCTGGTGGAAGTGCAGCTAGTGCTGGTGGAGGAACTGGTGGAAGCGGCGGAAGTGGCTCTCGAAGTGGTGGCGGCGGTGGTAGCAGAGTTGGGACAGGTAGCGGCGCTTGAGCATGGCTCTAAGGTTAAGATGAAACTCAAAGACTGATCACAACTAAGAAAAACATTGATATTTAAGCTGTTGCCCACCAAAAAGTTGTTCTAAAATACAATCTGCCTCCTAAAATTCTTCTAAATTTTAAGTAACTCCGATATGACCAATAAATGTAGTGCTATATATATCGCTCCTAATTTATTTAGTGATTAACTTCGCCCAGGAACGTACTCAATTTAAAAAATTCTGGTCAAGTCCAATATACAGTTAGTTTGAATACACCATAGGTAACTAATAAATATGTCAGTACATAAGTCATTTAGCTCCTTAGCAATGAGCTCTAGTTCTTTAGTAGAACAATGATTTATTTCTAAAAACTTATACCATATATTATGATGAAATTATTGTAACGTGTTTTTAACCCATGACATTTTTCATGAGTTATTTTGACAATGATAAGAGTTTCATAATTTCGTATAAAAAAATTTTTAAGGTTGCATGTTTGATTCCGTAAATCAGATGAAGCAAAGGTCTCTTATGAAAATTCTATGATGTTATAGATGTTATGAATCAAGAAGTATGATTTTTTACATGAAGATGCTCAGGAGTACGTTGCCGGTTATATAATGAGGACACTCAATTTAGACGATTGTCACGAAAGCGCTAATTCGTGTACTTGGGTTGATCAAGTATCGCGCCGTTCTCTTCAAAAACCCCAATTAGCGTGAAAATTTGTGTATAGAAGTTTCTTGGTACGGTGCGTGTTTTTGGGCTATCAATTTGGATCCACCTTGAATACCAGAGGGCGCTGTTGTAAAAATTTTTTACAAAACCGCCTAAAACTCACAAACCGCTCATGCGATTAGAATGAAAATTGGTATATAGTGATTTTCAGGTACGATGAGTGTTTTGACTCTATCTCCTTTGATCCATCTTGAACACCACAGGACGATGTAATACAAATTTTTTACAACACCACCTAAAATTCCCAAGCCGCTCATGCGATTAAAATGAAAATCGGTATATAGTGGTTTTCAGGTACGATGAGTATTTTAGCGCTATCTTCTTTGATCATCTTGAACACCGCAGGGTGCTGTAGTATAAATCTTTTACAAAACCACCTAAAATAGAGTTGCAATTAGAATGAAAAATTGTTTATAGGATTTGTTTATAGGATTGCAAAAGTGAAAAAATAAAATAATAATACATTGTATATTTAATAAATCACAACAAAAATAGTGTTTATACCTCTTTTAGCATTGGCGTTACAGATTTTTTATTCTTTTACGAGCTTTAAAATTCCTCAAAATCAATTTAAGAGCTTCCAAGGACCTGTAGGAATATTTTTTTTTTATTTTGGAGAAAAAATAATTGGTCTCTTTCAGACAAAAACATCGATATGTCATTCAATATGATCAGACTTTTACTTCCGAAGATATGATGAAAATGAAAAAAGGGAACCCTACGTTCGGCAAAAATTTTTCAAAAATTTTTTAAAAATACTTCTGCTGGAAATATCGATATACTTCCTGAGCAAAAGATTAATGATATTTTAAGAGCTTTATTTTTTTAATATTAGGGTGGCACATTAAGATGGTAGAAACTGAGATCTGGAGGATAAGTACTAGAACGGTACACCTGAGGTCAATGACTTTTATAGAGGTCATATTGGTATCCTTAAGACAAAAACATTGATATACCAAACTTTAAAATCCGAATGTAAACACCAGAGATATGAAGTTATATGTCAATGCGCGACCCCTACGTTCGGTCAAAAAAAAAAAAGAAAATTTTTTTTTCGTAATTGTTTTGCAAAAATACGTCATATTCGCTGGTATACGGCGAACTTTTTTTTGAGGTACGGCCTATTGCACAGGTCTCTAGCAATAATTTGGCTTTTACAGATTGAAAAAATATCAATTAGTCGACGAGTTATAGCCAAAAAACCATATAAACAAAATGCTGAAAATCGGCATTTGACTGCAAAGTTCAAAGGTCAATTTAAAAAAAATTCGAACTAACATAAACAAACGCCGCGATACGGGTCTTCTAATTTAGCCTTTTTTTTACCCCCCACTCTCAGAATCGACCTAACTTTTGCTAACCTGAATTTGTTCCACAGTGTAATGCCATGTAAAGCTTCTTGAGAACAAGCACATTAGCCGGTCGGAGTCGGCATAAAACTAGTAGTCGATCAATTGTGTACAAACATTTAATAACACGCACAACACAATTTGATCATAAGAAGTTCGGTAAAAGTCCTTTCAAAGGCTGAAATGGTCAGTTTATTATTCTATTATTATATTCCTTGAGTATATCTTTATATATAAACAAAATCTGGAGCTTACTAACATGCAGCAATCCAACGTTATAACATTAAAGTCAATGAAGCTTTCATAGAACTAAGGCGGTTGAAAATTTTGAAGTAAGATTTCTCAAAACATTGATATGGTTTAATAATTATAAGGTCATCTTTCATCCCATGACATTTTTCAACATATTTTTTGCCAAACGAATCCCGAAAGCCAAACGAATGAAAATAAAATGCTTCCGAAAGCAAAACGAAGCAGAGCGCATAATTGTTGCTTTCGTAGTGCTGCGACAAATTAGAAAAGCAAAATGAAAATCAAAGCACTAAAATAATTTCTTATGCTTTCGTAGCACTACGCAGCAAAACAAATTCTTTTTAGTGCTGCTGCTTTTGCTTAGCCTTTCGAAGATTCAGAAAGCAAAGCAAAATGAGCAGCATATGCTTGTCTTTAAAAACTTTAGATAGCACTACGCAGCAAAATTATCGTTGCTTTTGCTGTTTTGCTGAAAGCAATTTAAACCCTGACCAAAATCCTTTGTTGCAAAATTTTGCTGATTCAATATCAAGAATTAACTAAAGCTATGTTGCAGTAGATCAAAATAATCTATTTATAGGAATTGTATTGGCTACAAGCCTTCATCTCCTACAATAACCATTAGCCAATACACAATAACCACTATAGATTGTGTATTGGCTATACAAACAAGAGTACTAAAAAACACAAATGTTGCTTCTACTTACTACTAGATGTCGTTACGCTACAAACAAATTTAATGATTTTTGTATATTTATTCCCTACAACTGAACAGGAGGGCCGGAGAGGGTTAATATGTATTATCAACCCCCATTATTTTTGCAAAGGGAACATTTTTCCCTTGAGGACCTATCCCCTCCGACCTCTCCTTACGGGTGCTCCCATACAAAAACGAAAAACTTTGTTATTTTAAAGTTTTAAATTCAAAAATTATTTTAATCGAAAAAGGCATTAAATTCTCAAATCTTTGAAATTGCGAAAATGCTTCGCTTCTCTCGTGTGTCCAGTGACGCACCTGTGTTTTTTTTTTCTAATATTCTGGATGAGAACACCTTATATTTATTCCACCATGATATCACCTTAAGCTGATATTGTTTATGAACACAGAATTATTCAATCCCTTTGATGGAGTGAAAAATTATATCCATTCCGTGTTAAGGCAATTCACACCCCAATATTATTTAGACTGAACATCATCCGCCTAATTAAAACTCAATAAAAAATCTTTGGCTTTTCATGGGTACATGTATTTCATGTTATTGATAGACTAAAATATCTAATTCAAATAAATATTGCTATAGCAGAATGAAATAAAATCAATCTTATTGCTTAGTACGAATAAAACTTAATTTTTATCGAAGTCAAACGATGGAGTTACTTTAAATAAATACGATACAGTGTTAAGACTTTGTGGCTTTCTTAAAGCGGCGGTACTGATTATAGCCGAAAGGATTTACAAGCTGACTCGAACGTCCATGCAGCTGCTGTGTTGTCAGTTGTTGTGTGTTTGGCTGCTGTTGCTGCTGCTCATTTTGTTGCTGTGTCAAAAGATTTTGCTGACGTTGCGCTGTAAGATTTTGGTTTTGCTGTAAATTCTGCTCTTGTTGCTGTTGCTGCTGCTGGTGCTGTTGCTGTTGGAAATTGCTGCTAATTGCTTTTTGTCCAGCTGCTATGTTTCCCACACCGAATGCTTGTTGTTGCTGCTGTTGTGGATTGAATTGATTATCCGCTTGATATTGACCCGAATTTTGTTGTTGATAATAACGTTGTTGCTGCAACTGCAATGGCGTCAATTGTTGCTGGCCCAAACGCAGCGTTTGTGGTGTATTAAATTGACGAAAAGGGGTTTGATATGGATTTAAATTGGGATTCACATTAATGCCACCCTGTTGGAAGGGCTGTTGTTGTTGCTGCTGTTGCTGCACACTGGAAATGTATTGTAGAGACTTGGCAATGGCTTCTGGTATAGGCGGCGGTGTAGGTATGTGAGCGCCTTCCGCGCGAAAACCTTTGAAAATAATTGCGATTCCTCTTAGAAAAGAGAAGGTAATTTCATAAAGACGCTTCTTACCGTTTTCATCGGCTATATAGCGCACAGTGATTGGGGTGCCCTCTGGTGAAGTGTACGAGTAGGATCCTTGCACCACCTGAGCTTCTACTGCCTCTCCTAGCCCAAGATTCTTAACATAGCCCTGTGCTTGAGCTGTCGTTCCATCTGCCGTTGAGTAGCCGTAGGCGAAGCTGCCATCGTAGTTGAGTTCATTCTGGTAGGCGGTAATGGGCACAAAGTTTTGAGCATTCAGTTGATTGTAGGAGCGATAAGCTGTCTAAAACGTAGAGTTATACAAAGAAGAAAACTGTTGAGCTAAAACCATGAAATTGTTAAATTAAAAGAAACTAGATAAGAAATATCTTTCTATGTATATCTTGGGAAATAGCAATATAGATGTTTTTTTTTTTTTAAGTGAAACTTCTTTAGCCGCGATAGGGCGTAAAACCGATGAATCAATTTGCCGATGAAACACTTCGCCGTGAAACGCTTCGGCGTGTTTTTAACATAGTGTTACGCAAAATTAAATAATTATAATATAGTATGGACACAGTAGCTTTTCAACTGCATGGTTTATACATCGAGTATTTATAATATTGCCATAAAAATTCGATGCATATGAAGCATGTCTTTGATATTCATATTGCAAACATCAACCTTAAACAAAAATACAAACACTGACTGCTGCTAAGTAACAGAGTTCTAATGTACAACATTTTAAAGTATAATTCAAACTTTTGAGAGGAACAAAAGAGTATACAGAGTATATTTCTGTATTGCATTTATATTCCTTATATCTTTATATTTTTGATACAAAATTCTACATATCATATAGTTTTATGATATATTTTAACCCTCTCCAGCCCTCCCTTAAAGCCACCCTGTTCAGTTGTAAGGAATGACATAATATGTGGCAAGGCTTGTAGCACTGATATCTAATGCATTTTTATATCAATGCATATTTGTTTCATACTTTTTTGAAGAAACTTTTTAATTTCATTTGTAGAACGAATCAAAATGAAGGTCAAGTTTGTCTTCCGTTTTGTTTGTTAATCTTCGGTTCATCTTCCTTTGGCTTCGTTTTTCATACCAAATGCATATGTATCTATTAGAGTAGTTCAATATTAAACTTTTTTATTTCCGTAGCTTCAGACTTTCTTTTTGACCTTAAGCATATCTCCGTGGAGTGTATTTGAATTGGTACATTTTCAGAAGTGGTGAATACAGCTAAACATTTTTTTTTTCTCTGAACATTTAAACCAGTGGTGCTCACTACATGGTTTCCCATAGCCCGCGGGCATCGAGTGTTGTTGAGCTTTTGCACACGAAGTAGCAATCGGCTTGCTATGTTTGTACACTGCATAAAAGTTAGTTTTTTCTGCTGTGCTTTAAATTTCAAGTCAGTATCAGAGATAAAGAGATGGGAAACTTCGATGTGAAAGGGATAGCACTATGCCTGCTTTATGTCAAATTGAAGTCAATACTAACACAATATTATAGTTGTGGTCGTACATTTTGTTGAGAAACTCACCCAGTTTGGGTGCTAGTTTGAGTTATTCAGCTGGTTTAGGTTCTCACCACTGTGTAAAATTTCACTGAGCTTAGACAAACTTACCACGGACTAAACATAAACAAATTAAGGGGTAGCTCACACTTGTAACTCTGAACTTCATCGATTTTTTTGTTCTTGCATATTTTTTAAGTATAACTATCTACGAAGTAATACGTCTCCAAAAAGGTCCGTATGCCTCGTATTTCTGGCATTCATATAATGTTTGGAACTTTCAGAAATGAATTTTCGATGCCTCTTATTGTTTAAATTTGTCAGTTTAGCTTGAAGGTTCGACAACTCGATTGCAGTAACAGAGAGGTGCGCGACGAGAGAAAAATGAAAAGCAACAGGAAATTTATAAGAATCATCGTCGGTGGAAGAGCTACCATATGGGTCCTGAAAAGATGGCTGCATTTATGTTAATGTTTATTGTTATTGTTTAAAAATTATTTCCTTCGTGTAAACTGAAGTTGAAACTTAAATCGTAATTTCTCGAAATGTCATTTTTTAATCGGTGACAAAAATTACTTGAAAATTCTGAACCTATCTTTTTAAAAGTTTGCAGATTCATTCGATAAAAAACGGCCATTTTATAGCCAAAAAACAACAGTATTTTTAGTGAAAATTTAACCATTAACTATACTTTGCATACTTTTTAAATGAATCGATCAGATACTAGTTTATGTTGTTATTTAACTAAATCTATTAGCCTATTTCTCTTTCAGGTGATCCAGTTCACCACAGTGTTGGTCACCGCAAAACGCAAAAATAAAAACACAATTTTTTAAAGTAATTTTTAACAAGACCATACAATATTTTTCAATAAAAAATATAACTGAAAGTGTTCAATGTATGTATTTTTAGATGATATAACGATCGTTTGAAAAATTTTAGTAGTTTTCGCATTCATGAAAAAACCCTATTTTTTGTACTGCAAGTTTGGGTAGCGCCTTAAGTAAATAAAGTCAGCTGCTGGTTCAAATTTACGCTGGTTTTTGTATAATCTGTGAAGAAACTCAACATGCATTGAAGGTTCGTGTACGGTATAAGGATCAGAGTTGCTTTTTTAATTTTCAAGGCATTTTCATTGGCAATATTAAGTTAATATGTTATCAGTTGAGAGATTTTGCATGCATAAATTAAGTTTCAGCCTCTTTTATATTCATTTTATGTCCATATCCAATGCCTATTTATTTAAGCTTCGAAAATAAAACAATATTATTGCTAACTTAAAGCAGCTGTTAGTCGATACAACAACAGTTGACAATCTTGAGGTGAACTCATATACACAATACGTGAGTGCATAAAAAATGAGAAGAACAAGCACGATTTTGGCGCAAAATCAACAAAAATGACAGCAGAATCGAAGTTTCCCATCTCTTTATCTCTGGTCAGTATGCTTTGAACGTTCATGTGGTAAAGGTGTTGCTAGCTGTTTTATTTATGAATATACGTAAATATATTGCAATGTTTCAGGAAAAGCATTAATACATTTTTGCTTGATGTTTTCTATGTTAAAATAGCGAAAAACAAACACAAAAATAAAAAAGAAATGATTATATTGAAAATCCAACACTCGACAAGACTTCCTTGCACCAAATGTTGTGAGAGCTTTTAACAACTCATTGTTTCAGTGTAAAGTTGTGCACTCGGAAAGCTCTTTTTGTTGTTGTTTGAACTGCGAGTTGATCACCACTGATTTAAACAGACAAATTTTTAAATCGAAAAGAGAATTTCAGAAACCTCATAAGATGATTAGTTTAAAACCTTTGGAGTGGAGATTGCTCTTTACTAAGAAAACAAGCTGCTGTTGAAGAAAATTCATGATTAATTGAAAGTGGAAAAAATATCAATGGTTAGGTACCTAAGATATAATTTTTACTGTTTGTAGCCTTTTTGTCATTTCATATTTATTTGACATTATGTTGCATCGTGTGTTCATCAACTTGTCTTAAATATTGCTCACATTAAATAAAATTAAATGAAAAAATAATTTAATTAAAAAAAAATTTTTTTAAATACCACGTTTTAAAATCGAACTAAAAAGTATAAAATAATTTCTGCTAGAGTAGGGCTTTTAGTTCTCATAAAAACGTGGGGCGCATGCTCTAGGGAATATTAAGGAGTTAAGAAAACCTTAGTTAAGAAAGCATTTGTCAACTAACATATTCAAATTTTTAATTGATAATAAATTATAGAGAGGAAAACTTTTAACAAAAAAACTTGCCAGCCTTGATAACTTCGATAACATTAAAATTGAAGAATTCTGAAACCCAAGTCTTACTGGATTGAACGCAATAGATGTCTACAAACTTGAATATGCCCTCCATGCAAGGTCTTCTACCCTGACAGTCAAGGGACCTGAGTTAAGAAATATTTTGTTCACTTACGTATTTTAATAACACTCCTCACTATTCTCTATAGCATGCGCCCCACGTTTTTATGAGAACTAAAAGCTCCACTCTAGCAGAAATTATTTTATACATTTTAGTTCGATTTAAAAACGTGGTATATTAAAAATTTTTTTTTAATTGAACTATTATTTTCTGTTTTTTAGTCTTTGTCCCTTTTTTTCACCCGCAGTGGTGTATTTTAATGTCTGCAGAGAGGTGACAACCGAACAGAAAAATTAATTCAATTGAAAAAACTTTCTGTGTCAGATGGAATTGAACCAGGATTCTCTGGCGTATGGGTCACACACTCTACCCACTGCGCCACGGCCGCCACTTATATTTTCTATTAGGTTTTTGTTTTAAGGTGGTTTGTTTTCAACTTTTTCTTATGTATTCTATATGCCTGAAGAGCTTTGTGACCAACCGTATTTAATTACTTTTTATCTTATTCATACCTCGTATTACAACCTGAAGGCCAAAACTCCTTCTGCTCAAGTTCCATCAGACTTCAACGTATTTTTGAGATATTGTGCTTAAAAATTAGCAAACTACAGTCCTTTTTTTATCTTCACTCCATTAAAAAATCTCCATAAGATTTAGATTGGGTTCCCTAGGCATTCTTCCAAGTTGGTATCCTTAGCACGGTATTATTTCTGGTAGGATCAAGCATTTGCGGCGTAAACCCCATTTTTTATGTCATGTACATGGTGTCGTGTGTACACCGAGGGAAAAAAATCAGAAAACCAAAGAAAATTCACTTTGCAGCAAAGACTTTTATTGGTTAGATTGTGCCCAAAGATTAAAAAGCGTTTTGGCAAAATTACAAAGGTTGTTAAATTTCCATTAAAAATCTGCTTCCCCTTTCCCTTACGATTTAATTTAGTGTTAATTATAACTTATACAAACTATCAATTGCTTTATATAGAATACTAGCATACCCGTCCCCAGCGTTGCTTGGGAGTATAAATATGATATGAAAACATATTTTGAATAAAGACTCAAGAATCAAATATGTTTAATTAATTTTATTTTATTTGAGAATAGCTATTTCTTATTAAAATAAAAAGAGTGGCTTCTTATGAAATGAAAAGAGTTTCACCTTCGTAAAATCAAAATAAATACGATATCCAATTAAAATGTTTAAGAAAAAATATTTATCATGCTGAACTAAACATGAAAGCTACACTCAACGACGAAGAATATACAACCTTTACAAAAAAACAAACGATGTCATACAAACACATATCATCACAAACACAACAGACACATTCTACTAAGATGCAAAATCTAAGAGAAGAATACCTACACAACTTAGGATTCACATTCAACGACAGCTGGTTTATCAACAAGACTAATATACAGTTCCCTGAGGAGAGCAAATGGCTGCTCTCTCTGGGAAAAAAGTTTGCTCTCCCAATTAACAAAGATAATTTCTCCCCAATACACATAATTGCAGACATAGAACAATGCATTCAAACAATTGAAGAAGATAGGGAAAAAGAGGTGACCAGATCAAAAATTACAAACCAAATAGCAACATATAAAAGGAAAATTAAAAACACAACAAAAGAAAAATTCATACTTAAAATATACAAAAATACCCAAAAGTTTATAAGACAACACAAAGACGAGATCATAATTACAAATGCAGACAAGGGTAACAAAACTGTTATAATGTACAGAGAAGAATATAAAGAAAAAATGCAACAACTATTAGAAGATAAGAATACATATAAAACAATAAGGATGGATCCAACAGCAAAATTACAAAAAACTAACAACACGATCATTAACCAACTACAAAAAAACGGATATATAGAAATAGGACAAAAAAGAAAACTTATGTGCTCTGCAGCAACAGCACCAAGACTTTACGGACTCCCAAAAATACACAAAGTCAATACACCACTAAGACCAATCTCATCATCGATTAACGTTCCATGCTACGAACTATCCAAACACATAGGTGGAATTTTAAAAAACATTATATCAGACAAATACAACATTAAGAACGCGTTTGAACTAAAAGAAAGAATAAAAGACATAAAATTGGTGAAAGGAGACATATTAGTGTCTTTTGACGTAGTGTCTTTATTTACAAATATACCAATTTATCACGCAATCAAACAAATATTAAACTCATGGACAAAGATAGAACAACACACAAAAATTCCCAAACAACAATTCACAAGAATACTGAATTTCTGTCTAACAGAAAATAACTATTTTATGTTTAACGACAAAATATATAAACAAATTTTTGGAATGCTAATGGGCAACCCACTATCACCGACCATAGCAGACATTATACTTGACAAACTTTTAGACAACACACTAGATGATTTAAAAAAACTAAATATCGAAATTAAATGCTTAGTCAAATATGTAGACGACATCTTCGCAGTAATAAAAGAAGTTGATAAAGACATTATATTAGAAAAATTAAATAAGTTTCACGACAAATTAAAATTTACGATAGAATTAGAGACCAAAAAGAAACTACCATACCTAGACACAGAATTACATAGAATTGAAGACAAAATCATCTTAAATTGGTACACAAAACCATTATCATCAGGACGAATGATAAATTTCAACTCCACACAACCACTAAAACAAAAAATCAATGCAGCTAACAATCTCATTAATAAGGTGTTAGAAATAAGTCACAATAAATTTAAGGCAGAAAACATGTTGAAAGTGAGATCCACATTAAAAATGAATAACTACCCAAACTACCTAATTAACAACCTAATAAACAATAAAATACACAGTTTAAGAAATAAAAAAAACATGCAACCCACAGAAGAGCAATCTGGCCACCCTAAACAATTCTTTAGCATAAACTACATTCCCAAACTAACAGAAAGCAAACACCTACACACAACAATAAAGAGAGAAAATACAACATTCGCACACAAATCAAATGAAACACTTGAAAAGTTATTCACTAACACCAAAGACAAAATAAACAAATTAGAAAAAAACAACATTGTATATGAGATCAGCTGCAAAGGGAGAGTAGATGATAACTGCAATCTGGTCTACATAGGAACAACAAAGAGAACACTTGGAATTAGAATGGGAGAACACAAAGCGGACATCAGAAGAAAAAAAGCATCGACGGGACTGGCTCAACATATACTGGAAACGGGCCACACAGCTGACTTTGACAACATAAAAATTCTGGATAAAGAGAAGAGAACAAACAAAAGGTACACATTAGAGAGCTTGAGAATACAACAAAAGCTTAAGGCAACAATGAACACAAAAGAAGACAAAGATAACATAAATCTAATCTACACAGTAGCAATCTGAAATTCAAATGTGCAATATTTTTAACGATTTTGACAAATTTAATTCTTTTCTGTGATATTTTTATATTTAATTAATAAGTTTGTGTTTGTGCCGTAAAAAGTACCGTCATAAATTTTTAAATGTGAAACTAAAATAGTAAGAAAAAGAAAAGTTCATGTTAAATTGTAAAACTAATTTGTATTTTTTTGAAGATTCAATAAAAATGTATCCCTGAAGATGCTGAAAAATACCCAGCGAAACGTCGGAGGAAAAAAATGAAATATAGATTATTTATTTGCATTTAAAAAAAATATCACGACCAAAACAGCCCAAATTTAAACAAAATAGTAAAAAACTAAATTGGTCAAATTACATATTGTCTACGATATATTGAACTTATGGCAACACTGCAACAGAAATTAACTGAGTGCAACTATCCACTCAAGATGGCAGCGCGGTGAGTTGTAGACTTTCACCTCTCTCTCTCTCTCAACAAAGAGCTCAAGCTTTTGTTTGCTGTTATTTTGTGCTGCTTATACATACAATGGCATCATGGATTAAAATGCATAAATTCTTAAATAATTAAATAAAAAGTTTTACCAAAAACGTAGTACCCAGTAGCAGGGTCGCTTCTTAGGGCAATTGAATAGTGAAAGAATTATTAAAATCGGTTCAGCGGTTACTCCGTGATTGAACGATAAAAATCCGAGAGAACCCTTTTATATAATAGTATAGATATAGATATAGATAGATATTGCTCACAAAGTAGCTGCGAACTATAAGCGTGTGCTTCTAAGAAAAATATGATTTTGTAGAAAAAATTCTATAAAGTTACAGACTTTGTCTTTGAAACAAAGATGCTTATCTTCAAAAAAACAAAGAAAAGATGTTGATTTTGCACACTTAAGAATTAAATCGTTATAGAAAATATTTTATTTTTAAGGCAAAGATTTTTTCCTTTGATTTAGCTTCGAAGAACTTCAGTCTTTTGTTTCGATGATGTAGCCTTAGCTTAGTCAAAGAATAAATCATTAGTGCAACGATCTTTTCCTTGTAGCAAAGATATTTTGGTTACAATTTTAAAAGAACTTTTTTCTTTGATTTTAAGGCGTTCAATTTTCTCAGTGTAGGTACTAAATTTAATTGGAAAATTGGAATTCCCAAAAATTTCAGCATTGGCAAAGACCATGGTCTCTTTCTTCTCTTTTGAGTGAAAATTTAATAAAACTATTAGGAAGTTTTTTTGGAATTCCCATGAAAATACAACCTTTGTAAATTGTATTCTCTCAACTGTAGTTTGTCGACCAATCAAAAAAAAAATCTTCTTATCTCATCTCTTAACCCGCTTTGGCCCAAAAAAGTATAGACTTACACCTTTCTTCGTCAATGCGTATGACATTGTACCCTCTCCGATTACGTGGCAATTTTTGTGATTCGATTAAACCCATTTCCCAAAATGGCGCCTTCATATGCAAAGAGTTCCAACCATGGGCGTCCGCAGGAATTTTTCGAAGGGGAAAGGAGGGGCAAACGTATGCATTAGTGTGCACTTTATGAAAATGATGATATGAAAATGTAACATATACACATAGGAAATATGTAGGCAATACAGAGGCAAGTGCCTCCCCCGTCCTTGCTCATCCTTGTGAACACTCTTGGTGCCAACATTTTTCAAACTTAAATTTTTTTTATTGAGACATTGTTGAAAGTGGAAAATACTATTTTTTCGGTAGCGGGTGTGTAATTCAAGATCCTTTAGCAAAAGTTTCAGAATTCAACATGGCGGCCTAAAATGGCCACTTTTTCGCTGGAATTGTGAACTATTTTGCAATAAGGACGAAAATATCACAAAAAATGTGTTCTGGATTCAGAAATTGTTTACTCGGGATATCTCGAGGTCGCTGATTAAGAATTCTAAGTCAGAATTACCCTATTGAAAAATCAAAGATAGTGCATTTAGGATCAAAAACTTCGTTTTTTCAGATCTTGAGAAATGGATGATCAGGAAGCACACAGGAACTGTATAAACAATTTTCTGCTGCTCTCAATAATGTTTTCTCCAAAAAAATAAAGGAGTTTGAAAATCTAAAATTTTGGTATTTTTGTTAAAAATGCCACCATTATGGATAAGAATACCAAGGGTCACTCGAATCACGAAAATGATCATGGAATCGGAAAGAGTACCCACAAAAATATGTGTTATCACATTATCGCACTACACATGTCTTCGAATAATAGTTTATTTAGTCTAAGTAAATGAATGAAAGAATGAATGAATTTTATATGGATCAAAGCAGTATCGACTATATAGTATGTATGAACTGGCGAATAATGAAAATGTTTTTTTTTTCATTATTTCCCATCACTAGTTTTTGTTACCTGCGGCACGATCGGTGACAGCGGTGAAATTGGATTCAATGTCGTCAGCGACGATATTGGTGAAAACGGTGTGCCGGGAAATGATTGCTGATGTTGTTGTTGTTGTTGTTGTTGCTGACGCAGCAAAGCTGTTTGTTGTCGTCGCTGATAGGGTGATTGATTGAAGATCGAGCTTTGTTGACAACGAACAGTGTTCAGCAATGACAATGAAAGAAGGAAGCCGGCCGTCAGCTGTGTGAGAAAAAAGTGAAAAAACATCAATGAAATAATTAATTGAAATTTTTTCAATATATCAGGGACAAACTGAGTTAATTTAATGATTATTAAATATTATTTTTGAATTTGGCACAATTGAAAGTTCTGCCGGTTTCTAATTTAATTTGTTCTCGAGTTCAGTTACCCAAAATATAAGATTTTCCATTAGCATGCGTTTATTTCGTTTTTTGTTTTGTTAAGAAATTTTTTTCAAATATCCTTAATGTTTCGAAGAAGAAAAGAGGACAACTGTTTTTCAATTTTATTTTTCGTAGTCCACCGATGCGTTGTTCTCCAAACAAAAATATTCACACGATGCACTTTTAATTTGCTTGCTTGTTTCTATGAATTTGATTTTTCGCGCCAAAAACACTGACGTCACTTTTTTATGAGAATTTTCTCCAATTGTTAACGAAAATTTCAACAACAGCCTTTAAGCGTTGCAACCGCATTACTAATTTTGTAACAACGCGTGCGTCAACTATTTATACAAAGTAAAGCATCGTAGAACCCCGACTTGCCACCTACCACAGAGCTAGAGTTAGGGTTGTCCAGGCCTACAGCCGATCGATCCACTCAGTGATCAGATCAGACAAAAGATCGCTGTTCATCGTAACAAGAAGCGATGAAGTTTTAGAGCTTCCTGTGTATGAACGCGCCAAACTCTTGTTGATTGAACTTCAATTTTAAGAATTCTGTTTTTCTAATACGAAAACAGCTCATTGTTAATGTTGTTTTTGTTGTTGTCCATTTTGCTAGCAGATGAGGTCAAGACTTGTATGTGCGCCGATGAGTAGTCCGAACATGTGTGCCACTTGCGGGCGTGTAATTAATTGATCCCTTAGAATACACCAATGAAAAAAAAAAACAAAAACATAAGCAACAACAACAACAACAACAACAACAACAACAACAACAACAACAACAACAACAACAACAACAACAACAACAATAACAACAAATTGAATAGATAAATGTTAACATGTTGAAAAGCAACATAAATTATTTGCTTCAATTTTTTAATGTTCAATTGTTATCATATCAGTTTGTTGCAAAAGATTAGTGTTGCCATAACTGATTCGCTTTAAATAATCGCTTTTCTCTCACGAAATTGATTTAAAAAATCAGCTGGAATGGTACATCTTTAGTAAGGGGTATTTTTTTGGGGGGCGCAGAATCTACCTATAAAAAACCTCGATTGCTTTTAGTTAGTTTGTTTCGACAATTCATCATGAAAAGACTCTTTTCTTTTAAACAACAACAACAATTGTTCAATTCGAGAAACACATCGGGCTTACTATTGGTTAAATCACTATGTGAAAAACATAATTGCCACATTTGGAAAAATTATAATCCATATTTTCTTTCAAAATACCATTACATCCAAAAAAAAACTCACCGTTTTGTGCGCTTTATGGGCAGGTGGAATTGTTGGACCATATGTCTTCAAAGATGATCAGAACGTCATAGTCAACGGTGATCGGTACAGAGTCATGATTTCTAACTTTTTCGGGCCTCAATTTAAAAGAATTAATTTTGCAGATATATGGTTTCAGCAGAATGGCACCATATGCCACACAGCGCGCAATACAATAAATTTACTGAGAAAAACATTTGACGAACGATCAATTTACGAAATGGACCTGTGAACTGTCCACCTTGATCGTGCGATTGGACGCTATAAGATTATTTTCTGTAGGGATATAAGTTGGACCTCCAGATTATGCTATGAACTCACATGCCCGAAATCATATTCAAACATTAATGTCAAAAATTTATCTTTAAAATAAAGTTTATTTCATGGATTTTAAAAACATTTTCCTGTGTTTTCTTTCAATTTAAAGTTCTCCACCCATATATTTTGTCTTCTCTTCTATTAGAAGTCCTTAATCAACAGGAACAAAGGAACTATATGTTGGCAGTAATCTTATTTTTAATGTTTCTTAGGTAACAAAAGTGGCGGCTTTCGGTTAAGTGCATTAACGTTCGATGATCGTTTGATATATGAAACCACGAGGTCAGTAGTTCAAATTCCACCTGCTTCTTGAAAACATGGTCATTAGTCGCCCGGAGTCGACATAAAATGTATAGGTCCATTCGTCTTTTTTTTAAGTGAAACTTGTTTAGCTGCGAGTAAAACCGATGAATCAATTCGCCAATGAAACACTTCCTATAATTATAATCATAATTGAAACCTATAATTTTTTATTAAACACGATGATAAATAATTATAATATAGTATGGACACAGTACTTTTCAACTGCATGGTTCATACATCGAGTAATTATAGTAAATTAAAATAATATTGCCATAAAAATTCTAAGCATATGGAGCATGTCTTTGATATTCATATTGAAAACATCAACCTTTAACAATAAGACAAACACTGACTGCTGCTAAGTAACAGAGTTGTAATCAGCGTTGCCAAGTCAGAACAAAAAACAAAAATACTTAATTTTTGTTATAAAAATAATGTTTTTTAAAAACCATGAGTTGTAAATAAGAATATGTTTGAAAAAATTTTACATAAAACGTCATATTTAATTTTTTGTTCAGAAAATTATTTCAGGAACGCATAATTTTGCGGAGAGTCAAAATGTCTTTTGCAGATTCATAAATAACTAAATACACTGATACTGATGACAGGACAAATTGGCTTAAAAGTGCTCTGCACTGGAAAGAAGCACTGCCCTCATGTATGTCATGACTTTTTTGGGTTGCTTAAGTAATGTATAGACGATAAAGCTAGAAATAACAATGACATAACATTTGTCCGTTCGAATACGTTTTATTGATCCTACTTTGACTCTACTATTGTGCTGAATACATAAATGAGTTCTTAAAAAATATCAGGCACATTTTTATTATCCTTTAAGCCTTATTGTGAAATTTTAGAGACTCTAAAAAAATATCCCCACATTTATTATGGATAAATATTATTGAAGGTGGCAACACTAGTGTGCCGGTGCAAACAATTTTTTTTTTTCTGCAGTGAAACGATGACGTCTTGTTAACCGCTAGAATTTATTAATTTTTTATTAAAAACTGACAGAAGAACAAATCAAAAGCCTACAAGATCCAACAGCACACACTCACACTTACAATAAGTTTGGCAACATTGATTGTGGAAATTTTTTTCTGATGCTAATCAATGAGTTCGCTCGCTGGCTTGTTAGATTTTCATTTTGTTTTTCTTATAGTTACTGGAAAAAAAATTTCCCACTTCTTTATGCTGGAAATTTATGAGCTACATCATGAATTATTTGCTGTTGATGAATAATTGAATGATGTTTTTATTGCAGGCATGAGTTGTAATCGTTGTTGTTGTAGCAAATATGCTTTTAAGTAATATGCAAATGCAAACGTTTTTTACTCCACATTCAATTGGAGCCAATGTTTTTTTTTCGGGTCATTCTGTGCTGTTTTAAGTTCAAATTTTTTTTCTGATAATAACAACAGCCCACGTTGTTGCGGGCGTGTGTGTGTAAGTAATAATTAGATTTTATGTCAAAGGTTAAGGTTGTCATAAGACAAAAAAAACTCATTTTTTTTCTTATACTTACAATAAGAACTTTAGAGTTGGCAATATTTAGTGCGAAAACAAAAGACTTAAGAAACAAACTAGTCAAAGTTAGAAAACATAGAGCCAACCTAAATAAGATTCAATAAATATCTACGTATTTTATTAATTTAGTTAGCTTTAATTAACCACTCCTTTCTATAAAACTAGAGATTTAAGTTATTTAAGAAAAATGTCGAGTGTTATTTTCACTCCCAAGTGATTTCATAGATTAACATAAAAATTCAACACAAGCCTGTGCGTAGATTAATTGCTACTGTTAACTAGAATTACATCTGCAATTAATCAAAAGTCTAGAATATTTGCGAAGCCTCATTATCAGCTCATATTAACATTGCAATTACGCTTTATTTACCTCAAAAGAAAAAAAAAAACTATAAAAAATGACTTTGTATCTTTATCAAGACATGAGTTCACTAAGACTTACCTCACTGTCAGCAGTAGTGAGTTTTTTCTATGCTACAAATAAAGGCAAATCAAATAAACCATTTTTTTTTCCTTCTCAGTAATGTTCGTCATAACTCTTGCTGACTGCGTTCTTAACGATATTATGTGTGTATTATTTTTACGCTGTGTCTGACGATTTGTCTTGGCGTGTTTTATTTTTTGTTCTAAAATATTACATGATTTTAGCCTGGTAATATAAGTCAACTGTTGGCTTATGTTGCAAATGTAGTGTCATCATTTATTGCAATATTTTCATTGGTAATTTTTTATGTAGAGATCTTGTTAAAGAATCATTATATGTATATTACTAAGTCTTAAGTTTTGATAGTTTAAACATTCAAAAATATGTTCTTAACAGGATTTCTTGAAATTCGAATTATTAACGAATAAATAGCTATTTTAGTGGGGCAACAACTAAAGCGTCTCAGATAAAACTCAAAACTTTAAACTCGTTACTCTCGCAACTACTTTTTCCAACACGTTTAACATGATTTGTCAAGTTCTAATGGAGCCATTTACTTAAATTTTCTTTCGCTTTTTTTATATCCGTCTATAGCCTGGACTAGAATCATGTAAATTTTGTTTTTTTTAAAATTCAAAACTTTGGAAAAAAGGTCAAAAAAATTATCATTTTTCAAACAATTGCAATTTTGTAAAAAAAAAATGTTTAACCTAGTCCGGGAAATAGCAATATTTTTACTAATTAAGAATTTTTTTTTTAGATGAATAAAAGGATTGAAATCGTGTCAAGACACCCTTTTTCTACCACCTCCCACTCTGTAAGCAGCCTGTAATTTTTTTTTCAATTTAAATTTTTTTTTAATTTTTTTGTGTATTATTAAAATATTAATAAACATATTATAAAAGAATGGATGGTAAAAATATTTTTAGTTTTTTTTTATTGGAAAAAAAGATCGAACATTTTTCTCTCTAGTCTAGAATACTGCTTTATAAATAAAAATATCTTATGTATTGTTCCGTATTCTATATTGCATGGATTAAAAAACTAAAGAAAATATAGAGAAAAAAATTATGCTGTCATCAACACACCCAACGGTTATCAACAAACTTAACTTATCTTTATTCTTATCTTGATACATATTTCTTCAAGTTCTTGTCCAAAATCTCCTTCAATCCTTGTCCTAATTCTGGTACTAAACGTTGTCCTTACTCTTTTCCTAATATTTTTTTCTTACTTATCCTTGTGCATGGGCGTCCGCAGGAATTTGTCGAGGGGGGGAAAAGGTATGCATTGGTGTGCACGTTTATGAAATGAGCCTGGAATGTTACCTATGAAATTTTATTGCCTGAGATTTTCTGTGCAAACTTTGTAAACATTATTATTATATGAAAATTCATATTTTTCAATTTAACTTCCAGTATAACGAACTTTTAGTTTACAAAATCATATTTACATTTATTAAATGCATTTAAAAATATTTAAAATAATTGTCGTTCGTTTTTAAATATAGTTAAAGATCCGTGCAGACTGAAAAAGATATTTTCAAGGCATTAACTTTATTTTATTATCATTTAAAATAGCTTTTTTGATTTTTCCTTTTGTTCGTATGAATGTGTGTGTGTGTGTGTGTGTATAATTTATAAAAAGAGTGCTTGATTATCTTGTGTTTGTATTTTAAAAATTTTTTTTATATTCGTTTTTCTTGAATGCTCGTTCAGTTATGAACAGAGCAACATACTTAATGTTTTTTTAAGGCACTATTACCGTCTAGAAATTTCAAAAAATGAATTTTTGTTTTTTTACATTTTTAGATTCTTTATACCTTCAATAATAACTGTCCAAAATATTAAATCAAAATTCGAAGCTAGTGCCGAGATATAACGACTCAATTGAAGCGCGCTCTCGGCTCGCAGGTGTAAAAAAAACTTTACACGCATTTTTCTCGAGTTTAGGTTTTTTTAACTGGCGGACAGTTAATCTCCGGATCTACTAGGCCGTTATTAATAATTTTTGCAGCATTTTGTTTGTTTTTATATCCTGTGTGATAGTTTACCACAATTTGACCACAAAAAAAATATATAAAATTTTTGAATTTGAAAAAAGATTGAAAAAAGGCGATTTTTTAAAAACATTTTCAAATGTCCGCCATTTTTTTAGCAGCAGTGTTTTTTCGAAAAGAACAATTTCAGGGCCCCATATTAAATGTACAATTAATAGAAAATAAAAATAAAAAAATTTTTTGGTAATCTTCAAGAACTGTTTAATACTGTAAAAAACGTTTGATAACCATATATAATAAAGAAAAAAATTGTTGAATATATGTTAATTTTTAGCATTTAGACGGTAATAGTACCTTAATTAGACATGAATGTTTTATATAATTTTAAAAATTTCTTTTGATTAGCCTTAGTTTTTTTCGAATGTGTAACATTCAGTCTATACAGGGTCGGTGGAATAATTTTTATTTTTAAATCCTTCTGATGAGCTTACTTGGTGGTAAGCGAAAATAATTCTTAAAGGAAACACACGCGCCTACACGGCTTTAACCAGGCATTAGGTAATAGGTCGTTTTCCACTTTTTTCATCGGGTTGAATATCTTTTTATATTTTTTTTGGCTTCCTTCATTCCTATTGTTAAGCTTCCACTTAGCAATGGGAAAATCCTATCCTAATATCCAAATTTTTATTCATTAAACCTCATTCTCTTTTTTAGATGAGCTAAGTTTTTGTTAATATTTATTCAAACAATTTTTTTATTTCCGATAGTAAATTATCTGTTTAATTTTTATTTTTATTCATTATTATTATTTATTATACATTATTTACTATTTATAGTATATTATTTATTATTTCTCGTAAGTTTCTTCTTTATTTATTTTTAATCGCTACTTATTTTTTATCATACAGTATTTATTAAAAATTATTTTGTGTATTACTTATGTCTATTTTTGGTATTTTTTTATTTTATTATATATTTTTTATTTATTATATATTTTATTACAATTATATATACTAGTATCGCCTGTGGCCGAAATTCGGCCATCTGTATCTGTAAGGTAACGAAGCTCAAGTTGTTTTCACATAATGAATTGTTATTAATTTTCATAGAAATTCTTAATGCTTACCTTGACACTATGAGGAAAAAAGTGGTT
This sequence comes from Pherbina coryleti, assembly GCA_943735915.1. Classification (NCBI taxonomy): domain Eukaryota; kingdom Metazoa; phylum Arthropoda; class Insecta; order Diptera; family Sciomyzidae; genus Pherbina; species Pherbina coryleti. Next base: position 16,110,328 of record OX030950.1, on the reverse strand, counting down.
AAGGACAAAAAAGGAAGCATATATGCGTCAATAACAAAAAATTATTCAAGCGTCATCTCGAAATAACACACCAAGTATTGAACAAAAGAAGCAATTATCAATGGCTTGGCCCAATAATGATAGAAACAAGATTACGCGTTCCGCAGTCCCGTTATCTAATGATCTTTTTCTCAACTGAGTGCATGACGTCACACAGTACTTTTGCTTGAAAAAAACGTATGCAAATGTGCGATCTCTTAGGCAAATTGACGAAATTGAAAATAAATGCTTTCGAAAAAGTTATGTAAAAATATCTACTCTTCTGTATAAAAATATGAATATTTTCGTATACGAAAAATATGAATTTTTTAAACTTTCAAGATTTTTATCTCCTAAACTATTCGAGACTGACAAAATTTTATTATACCAATGGGTTAAGGAGGTTCATATACATATTATAAAAATAAGAAAAAAATGCGCAAGGATGACACGCAAAATCGTGAAGCGTTCCACATTTTTTAACTTATAAACAGCTTTTCTATGAGGCCACAGAACCTTACATCCGAAATAATTGGTCCTGTTTGTACACCGACGGATCCAAAACCGTAGATCATACCACATTCGCTCTAGTACACCAAAACGGAATGCTTATATCTTCTGGACTAGTTGCACCTCATTGTTCTGTATTCACTGCTGAGGCCCTTGCGGTCAAGCTAGCAACAGACTTTGCTAAGAGTAACAAAGGCAAGTTTATTATATGCTCTGACAGTAAATCCACTATAAAAGCCATTCAAAACGTTAATAATGACAGTGAACTCGTAAAAGCAATCAGAAATAACTGCATTAAATACCAAAATAAAATAAAAATAATGTGGGTTCCGGGTCACGCAGGCATCATAGGAAACGAACTAGCAGACCAAGCCGCATCTGCAGCTAAACATGCACCAGTCTACTCTTTCAGCACTGCAGAAAAAGACGACATTTTTAGATTGATCAACTGTCATCTAGAAGAATGCCGGGTAGCAGAATGGTCATCCTACAACCATCGCTACAGTACCATCAATACAAACGGACTGAAAGCTGCCTACCCATCATCATGCACGCGTCAACAATGCCAAATCTTCGTCCGATTACGAGTCGGACACACTAAACTTACGCACGAGCACCTGTTAACCGGGAACGCCCCCTCAAACTGTCAACTTTGCTATAGCACATCATCCATAAACCATATTCTTAATGATTGTCCAAGTTTAATTTCCATCCGAAAAAAAATCTTTAACAATACTCTACCAACCGATTTGTTAAAAAATGTAACATTAGAAAATATCACTTTGATAGAGAAGTATATAAAATCCTGCAATTTTAGTAATACTCTTTAAATATTTTTTATATCCGAGCTGAAAGCCCTGGCAGCTATTGCTCGTATCCCCCTTTATTTATAAGATTTTATATTTTGTAAATATTTATAATAAATAAATAAAGAAAAAAATTATTTAGCGGTGGTTGTGGGAGTAAAATTATTCCAAGGTCTGACAATATCGCTTGTGACATCATGCTCTCTCTCTCTCTCTCTCTCTCATTTTCGGAACGCGTAATCTGGTTTCTATCATTCTTGGGCTTGGCCATGATACAATTATAAGGTAGGCCCAACAAAAACACGCTCTCTATGACTACAAATCAACAAAAAAACAATAACAAAGGCGTAGGTACACTAAGGGAAATAACGCATATTAACATTATCCACGCCTGAGTATATATTTCATTTAAATATTTACGTGGATAAATCAAATATTTTCCTTACAACTCGTTTTTTCCCGTATTTAAATTTTATTTATGCCACACACTGACACACATATTCCATACAGCTGCCAAGCAGCCGCCAAGCAGCAGCAGCATCGCACTCTGTTCATGTGTTTCTTCGCACCAGCAGTTGCAGGTCTTATAGTTCTCATTTAGTTAATGTTTCAAGGGTAATATATCATGGATATTAAATGCAAATATGATTTGTGAGTGCGGTGGTGAGTGCGATGCATGATGAATGTAAGGTGGAGTGACAATTCGGTATTTTCTCAAGAATGTCACTCCACTCTACATGATTTCATCATGCATCGCACTCACCCCCGGACTCACAAATCATATTTTCACAAAAAGAAAATAAAATATACCACTAAATGGCGTTTGATATGGACGCAGCTCGTGGGAAATATTCAAATAAATTGTTTTTCAATTTCAATATTTTATTTTCAAATAGTATATATTTGAAAGATATTTAAATATATTCGTGCATAATTTTTATATACTTTTTATTAATTCTGCTTAAATGTATTAATATTTTATTTAATTAAAAAAATATTTAAATAAATTTTAAATATTTACGTAGTTGATTTAAGTAAATGCGTTATTGGTGCAAAAATGACTCGCTTTTTGGATAAATTAAAAAAGTTTTTGAATGAATTTAATATTTTTCCCTTAGTGTATAATGTCAAAACACAATACATAGCAATACAAATAAATTGGTTACTGAAAAATCGAACAAAGTAGTCGAATGAAAATTATATAAAATGTTAACTTTTATTTGCTTTCTTGAAAGCTAACATACAATTCATTCTGCATTATATCTAAAAACATGGCTTATTTTGTTAAATTTTTAGAGTTTTTGCTTACTTTTCTTACATTATTCCATATAAAATCTGGGTACTCAATACCCAATACCCAGATTTATACTGTTTAAGGTAAATTATACATCCCTATGGCTGAACGAATATACGTTAATTGTCAAAAGTGACATTATACCTACGCCAATGTTTTGATTTTCTTTGCTTAGCTTTGCTTTTTCGTTTTTTTTTATCTCCGAATTGGGCCTACCTTATAATTGTATCATCATGCCAATGGGCTTGGCGTCAAATGTAATATGAAGCAAGCAGCAGTTTAACTGTTTTTTTTTTAACGCTGAGAGAAATTAAGAGAAAGCAACAACAGCCACAACAACAATAACAACAACAACATTAATGCTACTCAGCTCTTTTTAAGTATTTGCGTACCTCCTGCATTCTACTCTTACTTTTGTAAGCTACAGCAGCGATGTTTAAGATAGCTTTGTCGCTTTGTAGTTTCTCATTGTCTCATTGGTAAAAAAAGCATTTTACATTCGCTCAGTTTTACCTATCTTAATGACAACATATTCGAACTATATTGTGCAAATCTACTCGAAAATACCTATCCATTGATAGAAGTATTATGTGAATATGTTGAAGGTAACACAGAAAAAAAGGGAACACAAACTTTTTTGTTTGCGTATTAATATATAGATAAGAACAGAATTATATATAACATTATATACAGAATTATATATAAGAACAGATTAGATTTTGATTAGTAAAAATAATTGACAGTAGCTAGACTTGGGATGAGAATGATTTAATTCTCATTTCAAGTAAACTAATACTCGGTGAGAGTAAGCTATTTTTGCTCTCACTTTGAGTGTAGTTAGATAAGGACTCAGACATCGTTAGACTCAGCGACTAGACAACGGACTCAGACAGGACTTAGTGGCTTTTTTGAAACCGACACGCCTCTAGCTCCTTTTGGCAAAGTGCGTTGACACTTTGTTTAAAATGATCAATATTGTTTTTAATAAAGGTTGCGGGCCGCCTCGAAACTTTTGGGAGGAACAAAGTATTGATACACTTTGCCATTCACACACCAAAGAACTTCGTGTTGATTTCTCAAATAATATTTAGACTCCACATATATAGGGTGTTTTTTTTAGGGGTTTGTTTTTCGAATAGAGATAAAACTGGCATTTTGTGGTCAAATCTGGCAACTTTAATGTCATTTATGTTCAGTTTGGTTTGTCATTTCATCATTAACAGGTTGACAAAAGAACAACGCTTGCAAATGGGCCGAAAATGAGATTGATCTCGATGGTGATTTTCATCGCAAAATTTTGTTCAGTGATGAGGCTCATTTTTGGTTGAATGGCTACGTCAACAAGCAAAATTGCCGCATTTGGAGTGAAGAGAATCCACATGAGATCCTTGAGACGCCATTACATCCACAAAAACTGACTGTTTGGTGTGCTCTATGGGCTGGTGGAGTCATTGGGCCATACTTCTTCCGAAATAATGCTAGAGAGTCAGTTACCGTTAATGGAGACCGGTATAGAACCGACTATTTTGTTCCCGAATTGGATGCCATGAATGTGGATGAGGTGTGGTTCCAACAAGACGGCGCTACATGCAACACAGCGCACGTCACAATCGATTTATTGAAGGAAACATTCGATGAGCGCATAATTTTGCGGAATGGACCTGTCAATTGGCCACCAAGATCGTGTGATTTGACACCATTGGATTATTTTCTTTGGGGATATGTGAAGTCACTCGTCTACGCCAACAAACCAGAAACGTTAGGGGACTTGGAGGCCAACATTCGTGGCGTTATTGCCGACATACGGCCCCATATTCTCGAAAAAGTGGTTGAAAATTGGACCTGTAGAATTGGCTTTATTCGAGCCAGCCGCGGCGGCCACATGCCCGAAATCATATTTAAACATTAATGGCATAAAATTATCCTTCCAATAAAGCCAAATTGATGGACATTAAAACGATTTTCTTGTGTTTTATTTCTATTCGAAAAACAAACCCCTAAAAAAAACACCCTATACAACACAATCAATAAAAACAAAAGTTGCACAACAGACGTTATCAACAGACGATAATTAGAGAACAAAATCGGTTGTTGATCGTTACTCAGGGCTGGTAATGCAAACGTAACGGAGCGTGTCGTAGCGCTACTCAAATTTGCTATATGAACAATGCCCATAAGTAGTTAATGAAATCTTAACAAAAAGCCAGATAAAACTAAGTTTGGTACCACCTAATATCATATTTACATTACACATTTAACTATGAAGTTTGACTATAATAGTTTAGTAACTGTTTCTGGTGTTTACACTGCCAGTAGCGTAGTTAACTTTGTCATTATTTGACGTTAATTTTTCGTTGATTCACATAATTTTCAGACATATTGAAAATTTAATTTTCATGCAAAAAAAAAAAAAAAAATTAAAAATATTACAATTTATGTGATAAAAGCCTTGTAGGAGTTTTTGTTTATCATCAGCAGGAAGTGTTTTCTAAACTGGTGGTCTTTGACCGAATCATCAAAAGAAAAGGAATTGTTTTTAAATATTTTTTTGCGTTTTTTATGTGACATTTCCTTGTCATTTTTTTTAATTTCCTTTTGTTCTTGATGAAAACACAGTGTTGCATAGCAAAATGAGATGGTTTAGGTCGCAGTTTCAACTTAACTGGAATGGAAACCAAATCTGCTCTTGGGAACTTTAGATAATGGTCAACAAATTGTTATGGTTTTTAAATCATAATAGATTTTTTTCACGAGGCATGTATAAGCATTTATTTTAAGCTTTCCCATGTATTTATAAGCATATAAAGAAGAGGGTTCAAAACTATTGAGAAAACGTTATCATGAAGTTCCGTTTAGACTTGGTGGCGATTTCAATATTCACTTCGATGCAGATGACGGATTGCGCTTAGCATAATTTAAAAAAAACTTCTTGTTTCTGGCAGAAGACTGGGGACGACTTGTTATGGTAAAACCATTGATGCAATACTTTCACAATTCGTAACTCATGTAACTTCCGATATTCGCGTATTGTATTTTAGTTTCAACAAACCTTTTCTCCTAGTAGTAAATAATGATGTTACTACACTAAGGGAAAAAAATATTAAATTTATCCAAAAACTTTTTTAATTTATCCAAAAAGCGAGTCATTTTTGCACCAATAACGCATTTACTTAAATCGACTACGCAAATATTTAAAATTTATTTAAATACTTTTTTAATTAAATAAAATATTAAAATATTTAAACAGAATTTAATAAAAAATATATTAAAATTATGCACGAATATATTAAAATATTTTTCAAATATTTACTATTTGAAAATAAAACTATCGCATTTAAGGAAAATTTATATAAAAATATTGAAATTGAAAAACAATTTATTTGAATATTTTCCACGAGCTGTGTCCATCGAATGCCATTTGGTGGTATATTTTATTTTCCTTTTTACTTTTTTCATTCTGTAATTTTTACTATTTTTGACAGTTGGTGCAATAATATGGCATCAAATGTCAAAAATAGTATAAACTATAAACAAAAAAAGTAAGCTAGAGAATAAGAAGGAAATTATGCAGGTAAATGACAACCGGCTCAAGAACTTCTTGAGAAAATACCGAGTTGTCACTCCACCCTACATGATTTCATCATGCATCGCACTCACCATGGCATTCACAAATCATAATTGCCAAACTTTCATGCTATATTACTCTTGCAATATTAACTAAATAAGAACTATAAGACCCCCAACTGCAAGAAATATACTGCAGGAACAAAGTGCGATGCTGTTGCTGCTTGTCGGAATATGTGTGTGTACGTGTGCGATGCTGTTGCTGCTTGCTTGTATGGAATATGTGTGTACGTGTGTGGTATAAATAAAATTCAAATACGGGAAAAAAACGAGTTGTAAGGAAAACATTTGATTTATCCACGTAAATATTTAAATAAAATTTATACTCAGGCGTGGATAATGCTAATATGCGTTATTTCCCTTAGTGTATGTATTAACGATTAATGAAATATTAGAAATATATTTACGTGGCAACTTGTGTGGCAACATATTATGATAAAAGAAATGACTCGATTGTAAAGGTTTTGGACTTTATTAAAAAATAAAAAAGAATTAAGATGTCGGAAGGCGGAGCAACGAAACTTCAAATTTTTTACATGAAATTATAACGCGGTATGTATAATTGAAAAGGTAGGAAATCTCGCCAGTAAAGGATATGACAAATATACACAAAGAATTCCAGATGTCATGAGACCCCAGGAAGAGCCGTAAATGCATCAAACATGCAACGGTGTTGCAATGAATATATCACTAAATGGCCAGGAAAATGTTATAAAACAAAAACGAAGTATTTATTCTTGGTCTTACGATCAAATAAAAAACTAGCTAGAAATGATCTTCCACTGGGCTTCCAAAGTCTTAAGCAGTCAATAAAATGTTTATTTGTAAAACATTTCGTCATAGTTTTAACACAAAGTATTCGCTTGTGTTTTTTGATAAAGTCAATTTGTTTAGGAGGTAGGCGTGTCTTACATCTGATTTGGCCCATTTTCGAACTTGATTTTTATTTTTTAGATACAAGCTTAAATATCGACTATCGTGATGATAGCTTGAAAATACGGATGTAATCGTGATTACAGATAAACAGACGGACAGATGGACAGACGGAAATGCCTAAATCGACTCGAGTAGTGAGGTTGATCAAGAAAATATGCACTTTTGATTAAAATTATTTATGGAAAAATTAAGAAGACTATATGAACAAATAAAATAATTAAATTCGAGTTAATTTGAATATATATTCAATTTACTTTGAATAAAATTGTAAGATAAAATAGAAAATAAATTTTTTGAAATGATTTACAAAAAAAAAAAAAACATAATAACGCCTCCGAACACCTCCTCTATTTTTTCCTTAAAAATACGTCATGTATCTTAATAAGGAATCAAAAATATTAAGTGCCTAACTTAAAAATATCAGTTTTAATTCGATTTCATAACAAAAAAAAATAAAAATTTGTCAAAAAAAAAAAACAAAATTATTGGGTAACTCGTAAGAAATTATATTCGACTGGGTCGAAGTTAAAATACCCCACGGCCGAACCAAAATATATTCAAAGTCTCATTTATTGTAAAAACATTTTCGTCATAGTTTCAAAAAATATTCGCTTTTGTTTTTGACGTGACGAAGTTACGTTATACTGCTCTAGTTTCCAAAAAAGTTGAAAAATGAATTTTTTAAAAATTCATCTGCGTTTCATTGAATTGTTACTCGCTGGGTATAAGAGCTATGATTAAAAAAATAGTATGACCGTAAAGGTTAATTCTTTGGCTATATTAAAAAAACAAAAAAAATATTTAATACGGCATAGGGACGTAGTGGGAGCTGCGTAAGCAAAGCAACTGAAAATTTGTTACATGGAATTATTACTCGCTGAGTATAAGCGCTAGGATTAAAAATACGATACGCCAATAAAGGCCTACTAGAAGCCCTCACAACAAAATTAGACAAAAAATTTCTGACATCATGGGGACGCTGAGAGAGCCGCTCAAAGATCGATAACGCATCATTCATGCAGCGGCGTTGCATTGAATTTTTACTCAATGAGTATATAACCTACGATAAAAGTTTAAAAAGGAAAATAAAGTTTTTATACATGGCTTTACGACAAAAATAAAAAAAAAATGCGGCGTCGTCAGGTCGTGAATATAGGAGCTAATGTAACAGAAATGTAATATCGTTGCATGGAATTATTACTCACTCAGGAGGAGTGCTACAGTAAATTTTGTTTTACGAGAGCAGGTATGTGTTATTGCGCTTCACAACTAAATTACAAAAAAAATTTTGTTGTCATGATTTCAGGGATGCAATCACATAATGCAGTAAAAATGCTACAGCCATGAAAAAACGTTGCATGGATTTTTAACTCTGTGACTACTGGTGCAACGGTAAATTTTAAGGAACGAAAACAAAGGTGAGGTCTTAGGGCATATGACAAAAATAAAAAAAAAATTTGACGGCGTGTCAAAAACCCCCAGGAAACCGCCTAATGTGACGCATATGCATCACTTTTGCTGGATTAATTGAAATTAGAGCACAACCCATGCGGAAGCAAAAAAAAAGCTAAACGAAAAGCACCAACTCCAAACCCAACAACAACTCCAACACCAATACCAACACCAACACCAACACCAACACCAACACCAACACCAACACCAACACCAACACCAACACCAACACCAACACCAACACCAACACCAACACCAACAGCAACACCAACACCAACACCAACACCAACACCAAAACCAACACCAACACCAACACCAACACCAACACCAACAGCTACACCAACACCAACACCAACACCAACACCAACACCAACACCAACACCAACACCAACACCAACACCAACACCAACACCAACACCAACACCAACACCAAAACAAACACAAACAACAACACCAACACCAACACCAACACCAACACCAACACCAACACCAACACCAAAACCAACACCAACACCAACACCAACACAAACAACAACACCAACACCAACACTAACACCAACACCAACACCAACACCAACACCAACACCAACACCAACACCAACACCAACACCAACACCAACACCAACACCAAACACAACACCAACACCAACACCAACACCAACACCAACACCAACACCAACACCAACACCAACACCAACACCACCACCAACACCAACACTAACACCAACATCAACACCAACACCAACACCAACATCAACACCAACACCAACACCAATACCAACACCAACACCAACACCAACACCAACACCAACACCAACACCAACACCAACACCAACATCAACACCAACACAAACACAAACAACAACACCAACACCAACACCAACACCAACACCAACACCAACACCAACACCAACACCAAAACCAACACCAACACCAACACCAACACAAACAACAACACCAACACCAACACCAACACCAACACCAACACCAACACCAACACCAACACCAACACCAACACCAACACCAACACCAACACCAACACCAACACCAACACCAACACCAACACCAACACAACACCAACACCAACACCAACACCAACACCAACACCAACACCAACACCAACACCAACACTAACACCAACACCAACACCAACAGCAATACCAACACCAACACCAACACCAACACCAACACCAACACCAACACCAACACCAACACCAACACCAATACCAACACCAACACCAACATTAACATCAACATTAACATCAACATCAACATCAACATCAACATAACCATTAACATCAACATCAACATCAACATCAACATCAACATCAACATCAACATCAACATCAACATCAACATCAACATCAACATCAACATCAACATCAACATCAACATCAACATCAACATCAACATCAACATCAACATCAACATCAACATCAACATCAACATCAACATCAACATCAACATCAACATCAACATCAACATCAACATCAACATCAACATCAACATCGGCATCAACATCAACATCAACATCAACATCAACATCAACATCAACATCAACATCAACATCAACATCAACATCAACATCAACATCAACATCAACATCAACATTAACAACAACAGCAAGAAACTTCGTCACGTCAAAACCTACGGGTGTGTCCACGGCACAGCCAACTCTTTTTTTGATTAAGTCACTTTGTATGGGAGATAGGCGTGGTTTTCAATCGACTTTGTTGAATTATATACTCAGTGCATATTAAAGCTTATTTACAAAATTTCAAGTTCATATGTTAATTTTTGTGGAATTTTAAGAGATTCTTTATTTTTCATATTAAATCTTCAATGTTGAATTTCGGGATGATAGCTTGCAAACTACGGCTGTAATCGTGATAACACTCAGACAGACGGACAGACAGAAGGACAGACAGACAGACAGACACAGCTTAATCAGGTGGTGATGCTGATCAAGAAAATATATACTTTTCTATACTTTCCACCTTGATAATAGGCAAGTAACTGACACTCTTTTAAATATTGATTATCAGATTGCAAATTGCCTAGCAATGCAAAAACACTTATCCCCATATCGCTTGATTTTGAAAAGATCGGGATACATAACATAAATACTATCGTAGACCAACTCAGTGATTGGAAAATAGGACCCAAAATTCAAAAATTTATTATTATCTTTGTGACTCACAGAAACATAATCGTACAAGTGGCAAAATACTCATCAAATACCAAGGAATCCTCTCATAAAGGAATTCCCCAGGGAATTATAATGACTATATAACTTCCATCATATGATAAGACTAAGCAAAATAAAAAATCCCAACATCAACCTCAATATACTTTTCCAAGATATCACAACGTGGTGCAATTACTCCGGAACAGTTCTCTCTAGTACAAAATGTAAGCATATCCATTTTTGCCGCAAGCACATCTGCCATTTCATCATTCAATCAAAAAGTATTCAACTAGATGAAGTTGAAATACTCAAAATCTTAGGTATAATTTTCAGCAAAAAATACCGATTGATTTTACATATTGAACACTTAAATAACTACATAACTAGAGTAAAATAAATTAAAAAGAAAATAACATTAAAATTAATAGATGGACAAGAATTTTGATAAGCGCTAGGACAATGAGAGGTAAAGGAGTAGGGCAAGTTTTTGGACAAAGATTAAGACCAGAAATAAGATAATAAGAATAGAGCAAAGACTAGAGTATAGAATTGGCCAAGGATTACAATAAGAATTCTGACAAGAATTAAAAAAAGGACGAGAATAAGGATTAGGACAACCATTAGGATAAAAATTATACCACACCTAAAACAATATTTAGGTAAATATTGGGAAAATGATAAGGACAAGAAATGGGATAAGGAAAGACACACTACACACCAGATTTGGAACAACGATTGATTTCAGAAGTGGAACATGGATTAGGAAACGGATTCGAACAAGGATAAGGGGACAATTCGGACAAAAAATGTTCGGACAAGAAGTGGGAAAATTATTAGGACAAATATAAAAATAAGAATAATGATGAGAATAAGTTATGGCAAAAAGGAAAGGATATGAACAAGAATAAGGACAAAGATAAATATACGTTGTCACGTTAAAGTCTACGTGTCTGTACATGATAAAGTCAATTTCTTTTTATAATAATTTTTGTAGAATTTCTCGATTTATGGTTTTCATCCAATTTAGCTAATTTTTAAAATTAATCGTTGTATTTTCAACATGATAGCTAAAAAATTACGGTTGTAGCGTCTCAACAAACAGTCGAGCATGGCTAAATAAATACAGGTGGTGATGCTGATCAAGAATATGCACGTTTTCTTTACCCGCTTCGCCTCCTTATGAGCGTTTCCAACAGAGTGACTGAGTAAATGCACTGCTTGGTTTGAACTTAAAACGGCAGACATGTTTCTATTCATCGATATTGGCATGAAGCGGCAGTAAAAACACAAACCCACTGGTCGGTGTGGAACTTAAATTACTTAAGTTTATGGCACAATCATATAAATAGTAAATGTTGGCCCCAGCTGAAACATCAACCAATTTCGATTTTTTTTTTACCCTAAAGATATGCTTTGCAAAAATTTTACATTTATGAACACCAAGCTTGAGAGCATAGTTTGACAGGGTGTTACAACTGCTTTTTAATGTACCATTATTCTCTCTGCCAATCACACAAAAATGATGAGATTAAAAAAATGAGATTATTAACATTTTTCAACTAAAAAAAACCTTTCCCATTGTTGTTGATAGTGAAAACTAGTTTTAATCATTTTTAAATCTTTTCGATCACATTTGGTCGGTCCATGAATATATCTAGTTTTTAAAAGATTCAGTCAGTTTTTTTTTTTTTATCAAATAAAAAATACTAATATAGCATTTAACTACATTGCTAAATTCGATTATATTAATGTTTCTTCTCTTCCAATCGCAGTCTCTTGGCTTTTTCAACAGCTTCCTTTGCGGCCAGAGTGATTGCAGGCGATATATTTGTGCCGTACGGCACAAAACCATCCTTGCCGGCGGTATAGTTCACTTCAATCACTTGGCCATCAGAGTCGGTATAATGATATGAACCAGTAACGTCCAGTTGTACATCATCAGTGCCAGCATTTGTCACCACACCAGCTTCTTCACGGAAACTGCCATCAGAAGTTTCAAAGTTAAAATTGAATGATCCATCCTCTTTCGTCTCGGTCATCGAATGCAGAATTTCTATGATTGGCTGTTTATCTGCTTCCTTTGGGCTAATAGAAGCGGACATAGCGCCGACCAGGATGGTGAAATAAACCACCTAAGGATGCAAGATAGAAAACAATTTTTATGCTTAAATCAAAAAGAATGAAATTTTCGAATCCTACCAATTTGAACATTTTAACGATATTCTCTCTTATTGTACTGATTGATATTGACTTTAACTAAGAAACTAACTTGTTTTAAGAAACACTCACACCTTTTATAGCAAAAGTTTAATGAAATACAATTTTGGCTGGTTTGCGTTGTTGCATAACTCTTTCTTTTAAGTTATTTATTAGTTTTTTTTTTAGTTTTTTTTTATATTTATTTGTAGCTTTGAAGCTAAATAAATTATTCAGCAAGGATAGAAAGCAAAGGAGAAAGAACAAACCAAACAATACATCAAATCAACTTGATTAGTTTTTTGAACTTTGTATTTTATGTGTTTTGCTCAGCTTGTCAAAGCAGTTTTAAGCTATTTTCAATAATTTGCCAGAAATTTCAAAGTTCATTCTGAGTGTTGAAAGTGAGATGAAATGAGTGTTGAAAGTGTTATTTTATAATTCTTTTCATGCATATATAATCTTATTAATTTTTGTTTTTTTTTCTTTATAAGTCGTCAAGTATTGAATGAAAAAAAAAAATGATGTAGTCTTCTATGGCAAGAGTTTTCCACGCGTATATAAATCATTAAAACACAATCTTTAGCCATTGTTTCCCATGCGTTAGTACGTTAACGTTATCTGTTGTAATTCTAGATTTGTATGTTAATTAACGCACATACACTCAAACTTTATTGAATGTGTGTGTGCGGAGAGTTTTGATGTTTGCTCATTCTATTGTGTATTTGTTAAGTCTGTTTTTTTGTTTTTTTTTTTTTTTTTTTTTTTTTTGTTTTGCGTCAACGCATATTCGAACGTATTTTAATATATGCGCTTTTATAACTTATCATTTGCCAAGCATAAAAAGAAGCTTCCATACACACCTATATAAAACACTTTTAGGTTATTCAATACGTACTATTGAATTTCTTATTCAAACCCATTCGTAGAATTCTTTGCAGAGCGAATGAAAGTATAATATACTGTTATGTTGACCTTGAAAATGTATTTTTAAATAAAAGATTATTTTTGAATATTTACAAAAGAGAGCTAAGCCGAAATTTGAATATTCTTTGAGAGGTGGGCTTGATTTTAATATTATTTCTACTGACGTTAAATTACCGTTAGTACCTATCAGAAAAAAAAAATAATCAGGTCCAAAATCTGTGGTACATGGGCATGTAGATAGGCATGATATTTGCCAATTTTAAACCCTGTCTGCATAATTCGTAAGTTACTGCATATATTTCGGGAATAAATTTAAAGAACTAGCTTTTTCCCGGTGCGCTTTGCTGCACCTTATCTAGATAAGTACCGGAAAATGAAAATGTACTCGAAACATAGGGTCGTTCATAAATTACGTGACCGATTTGCAATTTTTTTTACCCCCCTCCGATACTCTTTGTAGTGCATTTTAAAAACACTCCCCTCCACCCCTATAAAGTAACGTAGTATCTATATTAATAAAAATCATTTTCTGTTTGTTTGACTACAATACAAATCTTAACGGCTGAACGGATTTAACTCAAATTCGGCTCACATATTACTTGAATTCTAACTTAGGTTATGGCATACTAAGTTTTGGCCACGCCTCTTCCGCCCCTTTACAAGTAACGCAAATCTAACTACTAGCGTATTTTTTTCAAGCGAAAATGCTCGACTTATTAATTTTAAGAAAATCCTGTTATTATGACATCAAAAACATTCACATATCTTTAAAATTGGACAAACTTTTGGTACAATGTCTTTTTCTAATAACATCGTTTCCTTAGAATAACAAAAAAACTATCAGAAATTTGTATATTTTAATTGCGATGCAAATAACTCCGTTGTTTTTGAATATATTTTATTCCAATTTTTTTCGTTGATAAACTCAATTCAAGCACTTAATAAAAACAATTTATAGGGTAGCGTTATCTTAGCGGATATATTTTTAATATTTATTTCAAAAAAGGTCCAAAATATTGACTTTTTACTCAAAACATGACACAAAAGTTGTTTTTGTTGTTAAAATAATAAAAACTCAAAATTGCATTTTCGACTACCTCTTACATGACATAGCGTTTTATAGCAAAAATGCTTCCAATTTTACAGAAAAATTTATTAACTATTTCTGTCATCAAAAAACATTACCCTACCCCCAGTGATTTTTTAAAGAAATTAATTTTTTTTATTCTTTTTATATAATAGTTAAGCTCAAAGAATAATTTATGTGAAAAAATTATACCAATATCTCTTTCCGATCAAAAGATATCGCGATAAATATATTATTTTTTAGACACAAACCAAGCTGTTTTTCAAATGCTTATCTATTAATAAAAATCATTTTTTTTCTGTGAACATTAAAACTACTGGAAAACTGTAACGGGCAGTGGAAAATGACTGTGGTGTCAAACTATGAGTCTAAGAATGAGTTGCAAGGTGCAGCAACGCGCGCCGGGAAAAGGCTAGTATGAAATAAAAAATTAATTTATTAAAAAATATTCGAAAATAGAAAAAATAACTGTCGAAAAGCAAGCAATGAAAAATGATGCCCTTACAACACTTGCCAATAGTTAACAGTCAATTTAGACGGTCAAACATGAAGATGTAAGAATAAAAATGGTTTGAAATGTTGGGTTGTATTAATTTTTTCGATTTTTTTTTATTTTTGGTCATATTACTATATCTGAAAACCCCTCCCTCCATTCGTTACTTATCGTTGTACATTTTAAAACCTCTCTCTCTACTAAATTGGTAACGTAATTTATGAATGACCCCATAGTAACTGCGCAAATTTGAGCTCAATCGGCTCAGTAGTTTTGGAGTCTATAGCAGCGTTCTCTATTGTAAATTTTTTGCATTTTTCATTTCCCAGTAGCAGGATATTACCAAGTAGCAACTTCATTCTTAATTCTATGTTCTTTGTCTTTTACTTCCATAGCTTTTCTGTGTCATAAATTTGACTTGTATGGGTTGAGACACACCCCCTTGTCCAATGCATGTCACCTTTTCTAATAGAAGGACATCACAAAATGGTATCTACATTCTGAGTTTCAATGTTCTGTGACTTTTACTTCTATAGCTATTCTGTATCGTAAATTTGGCTTATATGGTTGGAGGCACGTCCCGTTTTCGAATGCCCGTGCCAGTTTTTCAGTAGAAAGACCTTTATTGTTATACGACATTTAGTTCCAAAGCAATTCGCCAAATTCCCCCTTGTCTTATGTTCGCTCAAATATATAGTAACTGCCTCTTAGGCCCATAGCATCTACATATCAAGTTTCACTATCAAAACATGTAGAACTCAGGAATAATAATGATTTCTAAAAAGTGGGCGTATATATATAGTTAGACCATGCCCATTTTTAGTATAGTTGCCGACAGTAACCATACGAACTTATTTACCAAATTTTAGTCTAATACGACCAAAACCGTCTTAAATATAGCATTTTTATTGATTCTAAGATGTTTCAAAAGTTGCATGGGGCTGTAAAGATCACCCAAAAAAAATTTTAAGGAAATACAAGGATGTCTTCCTGCCCCGCAAGGACAAAGTTGTTTTTTGAGGAAAACAGTAAAAAATAACGACCTTAAAATGATTTGACTTTTATAAAAAAAACTACGTATGTCTTAAAGCAAAAGTAGTACCATTTCTGGTACCCGAGATATAAAATATTATATTCATTTTTTTGAAAAAGTTAAAAAATTGCATTCAAGTATACATTTCTCAAAAATAGGAAAATGCATATTCAAAAATTATGCTAATTATTAATACGGCAAATTTAAGGAATACGTTAACAGTATAATCTAAACCACCAAAATTTAGACTATTGGGTAACAATCAAAAGTTCTGTGCTATCTCGATTTCAACTTTAGCTTCGAATGTCCTTCACACAGAACACTGTGGATAAAAATCGTGAGTGGCATCGTGTTTACCAATATATTGTTAGTTTAAGCCTATACCTACTTTTGCTTTAAGACATACGTAGTTTTTTTTATAAAAGTCAAATCATTTTAAGGTCGTTATTTTTTACTATTTTCCTCAAAAAACAACTTTGTCCTTGCGGGGCAGGAAGACATCCTTTTTTTTTCTTAAAATTTTTTTTGGGTGATCTTGACAACCCCATGCAACTTTTGAGACCTCTTAGAATACGATCTAAATTTTTCGATACGCCCTATTACACATGGCTTTCACACTTCGTTCTCAACTTATTTAGGTAAAAAACTGTTCCTCAACAAAGTGTGAAATGTTTGGCACCGCCAGGGCTAATTTGGGGCTGAAAGGGTTAATGTGTCTCGCTTCAATAAAATTAAATAAGAAATGAGTCAGGAGACGAAACTTCAGTAGAGTCTAAAATAAAATATCAACTCCACTCCCGCAACAAAAAATACATATCAACCACGCAATCAACAATAAATGAAAATGTATGATTTTGTTCAAAGAAAACTAAAAGTTTGTATTTATTGATTAACTATAAAAATGATTTTATGAGACCCTCTGTTTGTCTTCTATTAACCTTCAGCAAAAATTAATGAATTTAACAACTCCAAATTGAGTTTTTTGTTGTCTTCTTGACATGTTGGCTGCTAATATAACTAGACACTATACCAACCTTATCTTTTATTGGGCACTATAAGTTTTAATTAAAAATCGTCCTTGAATAATCAGTAACAGATTTTAAAAATTTATAACGTTGCAATTCATTGACGAAGTTATGTAGGAATTTGTTAAAGAAGAAGAATTTGTTTTTCAACCACTTAATTTTAATATTGAACTTCTTCAAAGAATGATGAAATTTTTGTTTTTTTTTTGTTTTCTATAAAATGAAGCCCATGCAATAAAAGTGCAATTCGATTAAATATTTTAAGCTACGAAGATCATAAACAAAATATTGCAAAAAAGTATGCTATATTTTTCGCATAAGCTTAGCAAATTAATGGCGTCTCCGATAACAATCGATAAATTAACGATAACATTTCAAATGATTGCCGCAAAGCTAAAGTTGATGCCACAAAATAGCAACAAGTCAAAAGCACGACATCTTTATTCATATAGAAAAAAAAAAATACTAAAAAAAAACAACCCGCGAATAAAAGAATTATGAGAAAATCGAATTCAATAAAATATTTTACACAAGCTTTTTTGCGTTTGTTGCTAACCCAGTTATTGCTTCAGCTTCTGGCCAGTAATTGAAATTCTTAAGTTCAACGGTGTGTTGTTGCCACAAGATGCTGCTGCTGTCGCACTGCACTGTATGTGGCACTGATTTAGCTTGATTGTGGGTTGTCGCTCCTCCATGGTGCAATCTTTTATTTTATGCGACTCTCTTAATTTTTATTGAAATTTATATCTTTTGATTTTCCTAACGATTGGCATGGAAAATGTTAATTGCTCGTAAAGTGTTGTCAACATGTTTTTTTTTTTCTTTGTTGTTGTAACTATTTGTTGTAGTCGTGTTCTTGGCATGTTGTACATATTGAAGTACATGCGATGGTGTTGAGATTAGAAAAATTTTCTGCTTGGAGTGATCCGTGGTTGATTTGTGTTTTTTCTTAGCGGGAGTGGAGTCGATATTTTATGTTGGACTCTACTGAAGTTTTTCATCTTCTGACTCATTTTTTATTGAATTTTATTGAAGTGAGACTTTAGACGCTTCTACGGCAGCATTTTAGAATGAGTAGTAAAATGGATGTAATGAAATAACTGTAAGTTGTGGGCACTTCGGGCTACTATACCAACTATAGTATATATGCACCAACTGATATAAAAATGTTGTTGTATTGAATATGTATGAAACTCTTGAATATGATTGTTTCCTTACGTTGACTAAGAAATCATCTCTATTGATAATGTAGAGTTTCTAAATTTTGCAAATAGGGCAATAAGATCAATGTTGACGTTATTGTTCTGAGCAACTTGACTTTTTTGACGTGACAACTTTACGTTATACCTCGAAGGTTCCAAGCAAGATTTAGAGCAAAGGTTGGGACAAGAACTGGGACATTCGAACAAAGTTTTGGTCAGGAATTTGGGCTTGGATAAAATAGAGATTTTGCCAAGGACTACAACAAGTAAAAGGGCAAATAAGAATAAGAATTATGATACGTTGTCATATCAAAACCTACGAGTTTGTCCATAACATAGTCAACTTCTTTTTTTAATTACTTACTTACTTACTTATCTGGCGCTTACAACCGAAGGTCGGTTTTGGCCTCGTATAAGAAATTGCGCCAGCCATTTCTATTTTGCGCTTGCTGGCGCCAGTTGGAAACACCAAGTGTAGTCAGGTTATCCAACACCTGATCCTTCCAACGAAGATGTGGGCGTCCTCTTCTGCGTTGACCACCACCGGGCACCGAATCGAATATTTTTTTCGCTGGAGCGTCGTTTTCCATTCGCTCAACATGACCTAGCCAGCGGAGCCGCTCGATTTTAATGCGCTTAACTATGTCTATGTCAGCGTACAGCTCATACAGCTCGTGGTTCCATCGAATTCGGTACTCGCCATTGACGCAGATTGGACCGAAGATCTTACGAAGGATCTTTCTCTCGAAGGCTCCCAAAGTCTTTTCATCAGAACTGCTCAACGTCCAAGTTTGTGCTGCATATAATAGGACGGGCATGATTAGTGACTTATAGAGCGTGAGTTTTGTTCGTCGAGAGAGGGCTCTGCTTCTCAATTGCCTACTCAGCCCAAAGTAACACCTGTTGGCAAGAGTTATCCTTCGCTTTATCTCAATACTGACATCGTTGAAAGAGTTTACGCTGGATCCCAGGTAGACGAAGTCCTTAACAACCTCGAAGGAGATGTTGTCAACAGTGACGTGGTTTCCGAGACGCTGGGACTGTTTATTTGTTGACACTAGGTATTTCGTCTTATCTGCGTTCACTACAAGACCCATTCGACTCGACTCTTTCGCTAACCTGGAGAATGCTGCACTGACTTCGCGCGTATTATGGCCAATGATATCGATATCATCAGCATACGCCAGCAGCATAATACTTTTGTAGAATATCGTGCCACTGCGTCTCAAATCAGCAGCTCGGATGATCTTCTCCATCATTAGGTTGAAAAAGTCGCACGATAAGGAATCACCTTGTCTGAAACCTCGTTTGGTATCGAATGGAGGAGTGAGGTCCTTCCCGATTTTAACTGTGCTGCTGGTGTTGCTCAGTGTCATTCTGCAAAGGCGGATGAGCTTTGCAGGAATACCAAATTCAGACATGGTGGAATATAGATGATTCCTTATTGGACTGTCGAAGGCGGCTTTGTAATCGACAAAAAGATGGTGTGTGTCGATTTGTTTTTCTAGGGTCTTCTCCAAGATTTGTCGTAGCGTAAATATCTGGTCTATGGTGGATTTGCCAGGTCTGAAGCCACACTGATAAGGTCCAATCAGCTGGTTTACGATGGGCTTCAGTCTTTCACATAGTACGCTCGACAGGACCTTATATGCGATATTCAGAAGGCTTATCCCACGGTAGTTGGCGCAAATTGTGGGATCGCCTTTCTTGTGGATTGGGCAGAGCACACTGAGGTTCCAATCGTTTGGAATGCATTCTTCCGACCATATTCTGCATAGAAGCTCATGAATGCATTTAAATAGAGCTTCGCCTCCATTCTTGAAGAGCTCAGCAGGTAAGCCATCGGCTCCTGCGGCTTTGTTGTTTTTAAGCCGAGCTATAGCTTTCAAGACTTCACTATGGTCGGGCAACGGAACTTCAACGCTGTCGTCCAAAATTGGGGATTCCGGAATATCATCTCTATTGGCGGGATTGTTGTCGTCGTCGCCATTCAGAAGCCTAGAGAAGTGTTCCCTCCACATCATCAGTGTACTCTGGATATCTGTCACTAGATTCCCATTTTCATCCTTGCAGGAAGAGGCCCCGGTCTTGAAACCATCGGCCAGGCGTCTTATTTTTTCGAAAAATTTTCGGACCTCATTCCTGTCACCATGCATCTCAATTTTCTCGCACTCACGCATTTCCGCTTCCCTTTTCTTTCGCCTGAAAATGCGTCTCTCTTCCCTCCTCTTCTCTTTGTATCGCTCCTTAGCAGCACGCGTTACAACCGACTGCAGGGTGGCTTTGTAGGCGGCGTCTTTTTCTGCAGTGGCGTCGCGACACTCTTGGTCGTGCCACTGGTTTCGGCGAGGGCGGTGGTAGCCAATCACCTCTTCGGCAGCCGTACGCATAGAGTGGGAAATATGATTCCACTGCGCGCATATATCGTCGATCGGAGGAGTGCTTTCTTGAAGCAGGAGTGAGAGTCGAGTAGCGAAGTCTTCGGCTGTTTGCTTTGATTGCAGCTTTTCGACGTCTAGCTTTCTCTGTGCTGGATTGCGCGCATTCTTGGTTGCGCACAGGCGTGTACGGATCTTGGCTGCGACAAGATAATGATCCGAGTCTATATTGGCACCACGGATCGTGCGTACATCTAAAACACTGGAAGAGTGCCTTCCGTCAATCAAAACGTGATCAATTTGGTTGCGCGTCTTTTGATCAGGAGACAGCCAAGTTGCTTTATGAATATTGAGATGCTTGAATCTAGTGCTACTAACGACCATGTTTCGCGCTGCAGCAAAGTCAATCAGCCTCATTCCGTTATCGGAGGTATTGTCGTGGAGGCTGAACTTTCCGACTGTTGGACCAAATATATTTTCTTTTCCCACCTTGGCGTTGAAGTCACCAAGCACGATTTTTATGTCGTGGCGGGGGCTGCGCTCATAGGCATCTTCAAGGCGCTCGTAGAAGCTGTCTTTGGTCTCATCGTCTTTGTCTTCTGTCGGAGCGTGCGCACAAATCAGGCTTATGTTGAAAAATCTTGCCTTGACACGGATTATGGCAAGTCGTTCGTTCACAGGTGTGAATCGCAGAACATGATGTCTTGCCAACCACGAATCCGCATCCAAATTCGTGCTTCTCCGCATGGCCGCTGTAGTAGATATCACAGGATGCTTGCCGTGAGCAACCCTGTCCCTTCCATCGCATTTCTTGGATTGCAGTGATATCAGCCTTGTATCTTTCTAAGATATCTATCAGTTGGATAGAGGCACCATCCCAATTAAGGGTTCGGACGTTCCAGGTGCATATCCGTAAATCATTGTCAGTTTTTCGTTTGCGGTAGTCGTCATCAGATTTGGGGATCATTTTTATCTTATTTCTTTGTCGTTTCATTGAAATTTGTTTTTACGTGGTGGGCATCAAACCCAACGCACAACCCTTTAAAGGCAGGGGGAGCCCGCCGCTCAGATTAGCCGTCAAACTAACGGTTGCCAGTTTGCCGTTTCTAGAGGACACCACGCAGAGGTTTGAGTCGACTTGAGACGAGTTCGACATGGATAATGCTGGCCTCACCAGGTTGAGGCAGTCAGACACGTTGCCATGTGAAGATCGCCCCCTTGACCCTCACGCGTTGCCTTGTGAGGATCGTCCTCCTTTTTTTAATTACAGTCTAAAAATACGAAAGTTTGCATCAAAAGGTATTATTTCATCAATTCTATATTTCTAAAAAGCCTATTAACAACCTGTTTAGCTGAGCACAAATCTGCGTTCTCAAAGATTTTAAAGAGCTAAATTACCCTTTTAATTTTATTGAATTTAATTTTATCTTCGTCAATGATTTCCGGGTTGTGTTTATTAAGCTAATATTTTATAAAATTAAATTTAAATAATATTAAATTTATTCATTTTGAAACCTTGAACACTCTAAATTGGCGAGAATACTTTTTTAAAAATGTAATTCTATATTTTCTATATGCATAATCTCGTCATGCCATGTTTATATATTTGAATTTAAAGTATTGAATTAAGGAATTCTTATTTGTAAAATTGGAACAAATTAAAAATTAAACAAGCATTAAAATTCCGGGTAAACAAATTTAAAATCAGCATTTAGGCTCAATATTTTTTATCTTACCCGAACCGCTCTCACTTTTCACCGTGTGCAAGAACACATAGTGAAGACACATAAAATGAAACATAAAATCGCTTTGAATTTTTGAGAATAATAGAAATAATCGACATTTACTCGAAAAGAACATAATTTATTTAGATATGATTTGATTATTATAAATTATTCAAATTTTTAGATTAGTTCAAAATCATTTATTTTAAAATCGCATGTTTTTTAATACATAAATTCGTCGGGATGTTTTGTTTTTATAATTAATTTAGTAAAAGAAAACATAATATATGTTTATTACTAGAATTTTTTTAATTTTTAATTCAATAACAAAGAATTAGTTATGCAAATATAGCATTTATATAAAAATGTATTAAAAGAACATTTTTTGGAACCATTGTTACCTTTGTTTTTATAGTTCTTGTGTGGATAAGATTTTGCTAAGGACTGAATGGTGGTATTAAAATAAGGAGATGTCTTTGCGACTCTTAGATCCAAATATCATCTTAATGCTTGTCCAAGTCTATGTCTTTTGGTTTTTCCCAATTCCCGTCCTTATCCGTGTCCTAAGCTTCATCCAAGTTTTGACAAAATTAGTTCTAATCTTTTTTATAATCCTTGCCCTAATCCTTTCGCAAGTCGTTGTCCCAATCTTTGTCGAAATCCTTGTCTAATTCATGTCATAGTTCTTACCCAAATCCTGGTCCTTATCCATATCCTTATCGCATCTTTGTTTGCTTTTGCTTTTGTTCTTGCTTTTATTTTTGTTTCTCCTTTGCTTTTGATTTTGCTTTTGCTCTTGCGTTTGATTTTGATTTTGATTTTGATTTTGATTTTGATTTTGATTTTCATTTTGATTTTGATTTTGATTTTGATTTTGATTTTGATTTTGATTTTGATTTTGATTTAATTTTGATTTTGATTTTGATTTTGATTTTGATTTTGATTTTGATTTTGATTTTGATTGTGATTGTGATTGTGATTTTGATTTTGATTGTGATTTTGATTTTGATTTTGCTTTTGATTTTGATTTTGATTTTGATTTTGGTTTTGATTTTGATTTTGATTTTGATTTTGATTTTGATTTTGATTTTGATTTTGATTTTGATTTTGATTTTGATTTTGATTTTGATTTTGATTTTGATTTTGATTTTGATTTTGATTTTGATTTTGATTTTGATTTTGATTTTGATTTTGATTTTGATTTTGATTTTGATTTTGATTTTGATTTTGATTTTGATTTTGATTTTGATTTTGATTTTGATTTTGTTTTGATTTTGATTTTGCTTTTGCTTTTGCCTTTACTTTTCTATTTGCTTTTGCTTTTCTTTTTGCTTTTGCTTTTGCGTTTGATTTTGATTTTGCTTTTGCTTTTGCTTTTGCTTTTGCTTTTGGTTTTGGTTTTGGTTTTGGTTTTGCTTTTGCTTTTTCTTTTTCTTTTTCTTTCGCTTTTGCTTTTGCTTTTGCTTTTGCTTTCGCTTTTGCTTTCGCTTTTGCTTTTGCTTTTGCTTTTGCTTTTGCTTTTGCTTTTGCTTTTGCTTTTGCTTTTGCTTTTGCTTTTGCTTTCGTTTTCGCTTTTGCTTTTGCTTTGGCTTTTGCTTTTGCTTTTCCACTTACTTTTGCTTTTGCTCTTGATTTTGTTTATGCTTTTTCATTTGCTTGTAGGAAATTTTGAGTTTGCTTTTGTTTTTTAAGTTTGTGTGACACATTAGAATTTATATTACCGCCATTTAATAAATCCATGCAACAACAGTGGATTTACGTTGCATTTTGCGTCCAACAATTTTTTATTTTTTTTATTTTGTATTTCAACTATGTGACCGAAAAAGTTTACCCTGCCGCCAATGGTCGCTGAGTTGTAACTCCACGGAACAGTTTTTCATTATTGTTGCACTGAATGAAGCATTATGGAGGTGTCATCGTCAATAACTTTTTATTATTTTGTTTTTTTCGTTATGATGCCAAACGTTATTATTATTATTTTGTTTAGTTCGTTATGATACCAAATATTTTCTGTCATAAAATAAAATATGTTGTAGCACTTCAACTGAGCAATTTATAATTTCATGCAACAAAATTGTAGTTTAAGACTGCAGCCTTCGCACCATGGTAACTTCATAATTTATGTTATTATTTTTGTCGTAAAGCCAAGTCATCAATTTGGTTTTTCGTTTTGTTGTGGATGCTCAGATTCAGTTTTTACTGCCGTATACTATTTTTTACCGTACAACATATAAAAGGTGATTTTTTAGCCTTTTGGTTTTTAAAATTATTGTTCTGACAGTACACGTAGAAAATGCTCTCAAAATTTGCTCTCGAAATTCGTGCTGTGTGAAAAATGTGTTTCGCAAGCTACCTTCATTTTATCGTCACCATAATCATTCCATCGAGCAGGCTATTCAATCCATTGTGGCCAAATTTCGCACCAATTTCACTCTATTCGACATCAATCTGTAAAGTGCGTACCGAGGATCGCTCCGTCGCTGTTCACAGGAATTGGGGTTGTGTTATTCGACTACCTGTAAAATTTTACGGAAGAATATGGGTCTGAAGGCTTACAAATTACAGCTGAAGCAAAAATTTAAGCCGGGCTTTTTGCCAAAGCCCCGAATTTGGGTGAATGGGCCTTAGGAAAGCTTTTTTATAGAAAAATTGTCTTCAGCAACAATGCTCACTTCTGACTCAATGGGTACGTGAATAACCAGAATTGCCGAATTTGGTCCAAAGAACAGCCAGGGGCACCCCGAAAATTGCACTGTTTGATGCTGTTTATGGGCCGGCGGCATCATTTGATCGTACTTCTTTACAGGTAATGATGGCCGAAAAGAAATGGTCAATAGGGCAAGGTACCGTTCAATGATTACGGACTTTTCTTTCCAAAATGGGAGAATTAGACTAAGTTGACATGTGGTTTCAACAGGACGTACCACATGCCATACTGCACGCAATGACATGAACCAATTGAGAGACGAACTTGGTGAGCAATTAATCTCTCGTTTTGTCGCAGTTCATTGGCCTCCAAGATCATGGAAGGTTTTTTCTGGGGGTACGTCAAGTATCTTGTCTAGATAGCAAGCCAACCACGATTGCCGTATTGCAAGACAACATTAAACGTATCATTGGTGAGATACCGGCCGAAATGTTAGAAAAAGTGTGCCAAAATTTGATTTTCAGAGTAGAAAACCTGAATCGTAGCCGTGGGTAACATTTGTATGAAATAATCTTTAAAAAGTAAATGGCAAGCATTGATTTATCGATCCAAATAAAAAATTCATTAAATTTTGCAAATTTTTCTGTGTTTTCTTAAATTTTCAAACACCAAACATTATAAAAATTTGACAAATTTCCAATTTTGATGCTTAAGCAGCTCCCTCAGCGTCCCGATGACGTTTAGTTTGGACAAAAATCCTGTTTAAAATTTGTTTTTTAAAATATTCGCGGTAAATCGTAACGTTATCATATCAAAACCTTTGCGTTAAATATTTTGAATTTGAGTATCTATACTCAGAGTAAATATTGTCATTGTTTTTTTTTTTTTTTGTTTTCATCATAAGGTCAAAGAATTAACGTTTACTATCGTACCATAATTTTTCTCCTATACTCATCGAGTTACAATCCCATACAACGCCGTTGCATTTTGGAATAATAAATACCTTTTTCCACTTTTTTGGAAACCTGCGATGTAAAACGTTACGTTTGTCACGTCACAAAAGTTAATTTTAAGGCATTCTATTCCGGCAAATGATAAGGAAATGATTCTACTCGAAGAAAACCTGAAACCAGAAGAAAAATACTTTTGGTTAACTGGGAATTGTTTGATGGCGATTTTAATAATATCCATGTCTACGGTAGCAGAACTCGTGCCAACCTGCTGTGAATTAAAAATTATGCGCTCTACTTAAGGGGACCCCCTGCTATGTACTTGTCACCCACTAATAACGACGTTAAGCTGACAAGCTCAATTGATTTTATTTTTGCATAATTGAATAAGCAGCTTGAGCTTAAAAACCAGTAGAAGAATCAAAACTTGCGGCATCGGATCACTGCAAGCTTGTAACTGCAATCAGCATAAAATGTCTTGGAAATTGAAAAAAAAAGTTGATAGCTTGACACTGACGCACTGTTGCTGACTTACAAATGCTGTGAACTCATGCAGCTGCGCATGCGCAACATCTCATCATAAACATTGGTGAGACAAGAGTGGCGCCGAACAATTTGTGATGCTGCTTTGAACTTCATAACTGGCTATGATGATTTGTTATAATTCTGCAATTCAATTAAACTGGTGCTAAGTGTTTTCTTCGCTGTTGTAAATCATGAAATTTATGTGCTGGTTCAACAGGTTTTTGTGTTACCAATATTAATGGGCTTGCTGCAGCAATACAAGAATTAAATGGCTTTAATTGAATTTTGTGAATTTAAAAACAATTAAGTGGCTCCAATTTTAGCAAACCTAGAACTTAGCATATTGCTTATTTCCGTTTTCCACCTGCAACTGTTTGGAATTTAAAACGATGGCTAAGAGGATGCTTTGCAGCACTTAATGTTGATGTTATTCTTATTGCTTCTAGGCGACCTGGAATAGTAAACATATATTTATTTATCCAATTTGCAACTTCACACCTTTTAATGGAAGTTGCTGCTGCCGTTGCTGACGCTGCTAACGCATTCCATAGAACAAACCCAAGCTTAGGCCAACCAAACTCGAAAGATAGTAAATTATGAGAATTGCTCGGGAAGCTACAGCTGATTATTAATTTTCATAAATGTTAGATTCTCAAAGAATTATAAATGCTTTGAGAAGCATTGAGTATAGCAGCGAGGGAATGATGCTGAAGCACCCACCACAGCACACACCTAGACAACATTTTATGTTCTGCTGTATGCAAAAACAAGCAGCTAGTGAGTGCCATTATTGTTGCTGCTTTCAATTTTTTTTTCTATTGCTGACTGTTTCAGAGTTCTCAAAAATTTTGATGTGCAACATCATCTCATTTTCCGCAAACATTTACAATTGCCGCAATAGTTGGCGTTGTTGCTGCAGTCAGCCAAGTGTGGCCAACAAGTAAACAACAACAAACCACAAGAGTAAAAATAAAAAAATAAAAACTATTAACAAAGACAAGCCACCAAATCAAACAAACCCCAACATGCAGATATCAAAAGCTCGACATTTCAGCTGCAATGTTTTTTTTTCTTTTATTTTTGGAATTTATTAAAATCATATCAGAAAATTGGTAGCAAATGTTGCTAGTAGCTTGAGGGACTAAAGACATATTTTGAGATCTAAAATTGCACTGTTGATGATTATGATTGGAATGGCCTCACGTTCACATTTTTGGGTGTAGCTTTAATACTTGATCGTATGTTAAGATGGGCAGGAAATCTCTTTATTGCAACATTTTAAATTTAGCGAATGATTTATTCGAAAATCCGTTTAATGCATTTTTTGTAAACACACTAAATGCATCTTGTAGCTGAAGGTAGTGGCTTAGAAGTTTTTAATATTTTGCATTTCTTTTATCTTCGACAAGTCAAAAATTCTACAACTTAATTGAAAATAAGTTAATAAAATAATTGGCCATTTAGTTTTACAGTGGCAAATATAATATGATGAACAAATTATTTAGCTGCACGCATAGAAATTTTTCGTTCACCGCAACTTAAAAAATAGCCAACTACACTTCGTTTGCGAGTTGTATTTGCCACAAACGAATATTCAGTTGTCAACTTAAAAATATATCTTATATATATATATAGCGCAAGCTTCTTTGGACATTATTAGTTCCCAGCAGGAAACTGAGCGCTTCATTAGCACATTTGAAGCGGTCCCAAAAAGCAGTAGAGCGCTTTGTTCTCCTTATGGATAGAGCATTTTTTAACATTCGCATGTCATCAGATGTAAGCGCTTCGCTCTCATTATAGTAAATAACAAAATGTAGCGAGAACTGAGCACTTGGAATAAAAACAAAGCGAGAAAATTTTATATTTTGTCACATGCGGGTATTGAACTCAGACTGCTTGCATTATAGTAAAATGTCTTAACGCTCTGCTACTTCCTTGCTTGATTACTTGTGGACAAAATGTATATAAAAATATGAGCTCCACAACTCTGAACTCTGAAAAGCGCATCCTCAAGCGTATCAAAAATGCGCATAAAATGTGCTGTTTCTAGGAGCGCTTTTTATTTTCCCGCCGGGTTATTAATTATTATATTAAAAGCCATATTTTGTAAAACGAACGAATCGTCACTTGCGTTAAGATTTTCAGTCTGGAAATGCCCTTTTCATATGAAGTAAAACAAAGACTCTTTCTCACTCAGAATTTTTCTACTAAAATATATTGCCAGATAAGAAAACCCGAAGTGACGTGATTGCGTGCGTTTTACAAAATATGGCCATAATTGTCTTTCCCCTATGTCCGTCCGTCTTTTTATGGATTGTACTCATCGCACCTCTGTTGCTATCTCCGTCCGCGTATTAAGCAAATTATCAATTTGCTTATATAAAACAGTTTGTCCATAAAGTAACTCTGAATTATAAGCGTTGTGTGTATACAACGAAGTGAAAAACAAAGGAAGTTTTCAGTTGGAAAAAACAGCTGCAATTTAAAAATCATTCGCGTATATGTCAAACGAAATTAATTACCTGCAACTAAATGACGCGTTTCTCGCAACTGAACTATTATTATCACAACTGTTGAAACGTTTGCAAATAACAATCCCAAACACGTCAAGCGGAGTTCGTTTGCGGTGAACTGGCAATAAACGTTTTTTTTCTTTGCGTGTGTGTTTACTCACGCATGTGACGCAGATCGGTGACTCTAAAAATATTGCTTAAAATCGCAGTGACTTGTGTCACCTCACTCCGCCAAATAGAATAGACACAACAATTTCTGTTGATTTTTTCGGTGTTTTTATTCAAAATGTTACTCTCCCGATTCAATTCACTTGTTACAGGGATTCAGTTGTGATTTAAATGCTGCTTTTAAATGAAAAGACTTTTGCTTTTTATGATCAAATGTGTGGTGCGTGTTATTAAATGTTTGTACACAATTTTGATCGAGAACTGGACCTACTACTAGTTTTATGCCGACTCCAAACGGCTAATGTGCATGTTCTCAAGAAGCTTGGGCATTATTTACTCTCTGAGGTTTGTCATTGTCTGCAGGTAGGTGACGGCCGAACAAAAAAATTAATTCAATTGAAAAAACTTTCTGTGTCAGATGAAATTGAACCAAGCTTCTCTGGCGTATGGGTCACGCACTCTACCCAATGCACCACAGCTGCCACTGCCCTTGTTGTAGCTATCATTAAATCCCACCCAAAATGTGGTAAAAATGCATCAGAAACATTTTGATTGATGATTGTTTAATTAGAGCAATTATTTTTGAGTGTCATAAACTTCTTTTGGCGGCAGAGAAACGCTGTCAAACACACAGAAAGGCCAATTTCAGTTCGGCGTAAAGGTCTGCAACCAACCATCCATTCTATTTGTACAAACAGATAAAACAAATAAGAATCTGATATTATTGGTACAAACACAACAAAGGGTAGATAAAAACATATGTTTTGGATTAAGCAGAGATCGTATCATCTCTTTCTCTGGCTCTCATTGTAGTGTAAGCTTTTTTCTCTTTATCTGTTCCACTAAGTCATGATACAATTATAAGGTAGGCTCATTTTGGAGAGCAGGGTGCGCTAGTTGTCAAAATCAGCTGGTAATTTTTAGTTTTTCTAATTGTTGTTGTTGCTTTTGTCTTTTGACTTTTGTAGCTCCTACAGCTTTGTTGTTGCAAAATTTCTCAATTGAGCAGCCATCTTAAAATGAGCTAACTTTGTAATTGTATCATGCACTAAGTGAAGTAACTGCTTTAACTCTTTTCTAATTTGAATGTTCCAGATCATTCTTTTTGTGTTAATGTTGTATATTTTCTTTTTTATTCTACTTTTCTGTTCTTTCTGTGATTGGAAATGTTTATATTGGGTACCTTTGCAAATTTAAATAGTTAGTTAATAGTTGATAAAAGAAGAAAATAAAAAATATCTGTAAGTAAGAACAATATTCGTGGCGTCCGTGGCGTAGATGGTTAAAGTGCGTGGCCGCTATGTCAAAGAACTTTGGAAACCCAGGTTCGAAACCCAGCAGCGACAGAAAATTATTTGAATTAAAATAATTTTTCTGTACGGCCGCCACCTCTCTGCAGACAATGGCAAACCTCAGAGAGTAATCAAAATGCCATGTAAAGCTTCTTGAGAACGAGAACTTTCCGTTCATCGCCGTTCGGAGCAGTGTTGCCAGAGAGACGAACTAAAATTTACCACTATTTGGGAAAAAATTTACCACTTTCGGAGAAAATTTACCTTTTCCCAAAATAAAAAAAAAAATTAAAAAATTTTTAAATGATTAACAACCGTTATAATTTTTTTGTTAGTATGGATATATTTATCTCTCATCAACAAGCTAACCGTCAACTCTTGACGTGTATAAAACGTGACTTACCGGCTATTTTGTTTTGCTATTTTTGAATTTAATTCACTTGTTGCTTTTATCCCTTTTACATTAGTTCTCTTTTGAACCCAAAAAGTTGACGATACAACACAAGCGTACCGTCAATTTTCCCCCTTTCTTCTCAGCCAATTCGCCGCAATTACCCTACAAATTCGAAAAATTGCTTTTAATTATTGACCAATGTAAATTGTTCAGTAACTAAAGATGGATAATTCAGATTTTTTTTTGTTACACATGATGATTCACAAGAATATTAAACTATTTGTGAGTATGTTCAGAAATACTCATGTTCAGTACAGGTAACAGTACTGCCAATAACTCGAAAAATTAACAAGTCTAAGAAAATTATTATTTCCGCAAAATTTACCACTTTTGGTCAAAAATTACCTTTTTTACCTCTGCCCAAAAAATGAGTCAAAAATTACCTCAATTAGGGAAATTTACCTCAATCTGGCAACACTGGTTCGGAGTCGGCGTTAAGCATGTAGGTCCGGTTCTCGGTCAATCGTGTACAAACTTTAATAACACGCACAACACAATTGATCATAAGAAGCTAGGTCAAAGTCCTTTCAAGGGCTGAAATGGCCAGTTATTTATTTTTTTTTTTTTAAGAACAATATTACCGATATATCGCTTTGTTGCGATATTCATGAAAGAAATATTCCATGCATACTCAATGCAAATAGAGTGAAACATATACAAGCATGACACTTCCAATTGTATCATGGATCAGTGTTGCCAGATTGAGGTAAATTTACCTAATTGAGGTAATTTTTGACTCATTTTTTGGGCAGAGGTAAAAAAGGTAATTTTTGACCAAAAGTGGTAAATTTTGCGGAAATAATAATTTTTTTAGACTTGTTAATTTTTCGAGTTATTGGCAGTACTGTTACCTCACTGAACATTCTCTCAAGTAGTTTAATATTCTTGTGAATCATCCTATGTAACAAAAAAAATCTGAATTATCCATCTTTAGTTGTTAAACAAACACTCCTTTTACATTGGTCAATAATTGAAAGCAATTTTTCGAGTTTGTTGGCTTATTGCGGCGAATTGGCTGAGAAGGGGGAAAAATTGACGGTACGCTTGTGTTGTATCGTCAACTTTTTGGGTTCAAAAGAGAACTAATGTAAAAGAGGTAAAAGCAACAACGGAATTAAATTCAAAAATAGCGAAACAAAGTAGTTTACAACCGTCAAGAGTGCACGGTTAGCTTGTTGATGAGAGAAAAATATAAGTATACTAACAAAAAAATTTGTTAAAAAAGCGGTTGTTAATCATTTAAAAATTTTTTATTTTATTTTTTATTTTGAGAAAAGGTAAGTTTTCTCCGAAAGTGGTAAATTTTTTCCCAAATAGTGGTAAATTTCAGTTCGTCTCTCTGGCAACACTGTCATGGATACAAGCATGATACAATTATACAAAGTAGGAGCGACAACTGGCTATTTTCTCACGAGTGTCTTGAGCCGACTGTCATTTGTCTGTATCATGGTATAATAATACAAGGTAGCATTGACAGTTGCTAGGGAAAACATCTCTTGTCAAAAAATATACTCAAAAAGAGAGCACTCACAATTGAAAACACAAATAATGTTGAAAACGCTGAAGTGAAAAAAAACAACAACCTCAGCAGCTGCAGATGTATTTTCACAAACAGCTGCTTTTTTCACAAACAACAGAAAACAGGAGATGTTTTCTTGCAGAAGAGAAAATAAGCAGTTGTCAATGCTACCTTGTATTATTATACCATCGCCTGTATATTTTATTTTCTATTTTCTTTTCTACTTTTTTCGTTCTCTAATTTATACTGTTTTTGACAGTTGGTGTAAGACGAAAGAACTGTCACTCCTACCTTGTATAATTGTATCATGGATACAAGTAGATATAAGAAATAATAACAACGCGCAACTGGTGTACTTGGATGGTTCTTTGCAGAGCTTTAGTTTGGACACCTGATATGATCCAAAAAGTACGCGATTTTGTTGCAAAAGACCGCACCGCTTCAGTGATAATGATGAAAGAGACCTTAAACATCAGCAAGGACTATTAGAATAATGCTTCACGAGGATTTGGGGAAAACAAAGGTCTGTGCAGAATTTATTCCAGACATTAAATGATTCGTCAATTTTTGGCTCAAAGTCAAGTGTATGTGTTAAATCATCAGCTGTTTCAACCTAATTTGTCACCGTGCGACTTTTCTTTGTACCCAAAATTGAACAATATTCGAAGTAATGAAGAAATTATTATTTTGAGAATGTCCAGTGTGTTGGCATGGTTGGCATTTTGAAATCAAAAAGGCATGATTTTCATTCGATTTTTAAATTTTTCAAACGTATTCTCAATTAAAATTTTCGTTAAAAATTACAAAGATTTGATTAATTTTTGTCGAATTTTTAGAGATTGTGCAATTTTGATGACGTCACTTTGCATGGGAGGTAAGCGTGATATTCATCCGATTTGGCTCATTTTTGATATTCCTGTTTTAAAAATAAACTAATATGTATATTTTCAATATTCATGGTTCTTATAGTCATCAAAAATGTAGTGCCAAAGTAAATATATCCATTACGTTGTAAGCGCTGTAATTCAACTCCTCGGGCTAGTTTAAGGTAAAAACATTGTTGCTCAATTTTGTGAGCAACTAGTGTGTAAAGATTTTAATACTTAATTGTATCTATCTATCTATCATTCAGTTCCAACTTGAAAAAATCACTTATATGAGCTTATAGAGAAAAATATCCACTAGTGGATGTGTTATATAGATGTACTTATATAACTTAGAATAAGCATTAAAATTTTTTATTGAACTGTGTGATGGCTTTACAATATAACACCACAGCACATGGTGTACAATTTTTTGAAAAGACTCAAAAAACACTCGTAAAGTGAACTTATTAACTTATTTCGGTCTCGAAAGAATCTCATATTGCAACTTAGGTTATTGTGCGTTAATAGAAAGGGAAATATACTCTTATGTAAACGTTTTATTATAGCTTTGGCACAAATAACTTTGTTTTCAAAAGAATTATAATTTACGAGCCATAAAAGACTCTAAATTATGGCTCTGTAAAGGAAGAGTTTTTCAATTTTGGCTACGAGAAATCAATCAATCAATATTAATAGCCATAAAATGTTCATCACAGTCATATATCGGATGCAGGCAGTGTGCCCGCTTGGAAAACAAGAAATAAGTTCAAAAGCCAGACTTTGATGACATATTTGGCACGGATATAATTATTAAGAGCTGGTATATAAATCACTATGTTTAATATTTGTATTAAATGTTTGACCCTAACAAAAAACGCACCAGAAATGAATGTGGATTAATACAGAGTATTTAAAAAATTTATGAATGTAGCATAAATTCTTGCAGTGTATTTTATTCAAATGTCAAAAAAATCATGGCGTGGTCGATAACGTCTGCCTTGCGCCAGTTTGGCTTTTAAAACAATTTAAATCCAGTTTGGTTGCTAGCCGGTCGCGTATTTAATACGATGTTATTGTCGACGTTATTCTTGTTTAAGTTGTTATTGTTGTGAGTTTTGTGCCCTACACTTTGTTTTTCCAAGCGCATGTGCAGCGCTTATTAAGCTGCTGCTGCTGCTGCCGCTGGCCGCAACGTGTTGCGTTTATACGAAACAACAAATGATTTGAGTTTATTTTTGGGATCATGGGATGCAACTTTAAAAAACAATCATTATGAGAGCTTATTTATCGATCAATATACAATGGAATAACTCAGCATCTGCTCATCTGTCGGTCTGCTTATCTCTCTTATTATATGACTGGCCCACTGAACGAATTGCTTAGTCTGGGAAAAATTTCAACCATTGGGAAAAATGATGCGCACACTTGTTGCTGCCACTAATAAATTCATATCCGATTGTGTTGTTGGATTTTATTGCAAGTGCTTATTTTTTATTTTATTTTTCTTGCCAGCGTTGATGTTGTAGCTCATTAATCATAAGCTCCAGTGGAAGCTTAAATGTCTATTTCTGTGCCTATGTTGAGTCAGAAACGTTTTATATATTTGTATATTTTTTATTTCTTATTTTTCATAACAATAGGTAGTATTTTTTTCACAACCTGCTGCTATGCGAGGGAGTGTCTGTATGAATGTTTGACGATGCCGGTTTGTGTGTCAGTGTGTAAGCAACAACTATTTATCTGAAGTAATTCGTGCCCTTTAAAATTACACTTTGTTGCAATTGAAAATAAATTAATGATTATTTTTTAATGCTTCAACGTACTTAGTTTGTAATTAATTTTAAGCGTTTTCATTTTGAGCTGAACTCATCGACTTTGTTAGTAAAAATTACCAGTTAATAAGTTGTTATTAGCGCAGCGCATTAATATAACATAAATAATTAAGAAGAAAACAAAAAAGAAGCATGTGCTACTTTAGCCTTAGCTGTATACGAACTAGATGTTAACGTAAAAATTGCATTAATTCTGGATTTGATATCTACTAAATAACGCTCAATTATTGCTCTGGTTGTTTATTGCCTGTATCTGTCTTAAAAATATTTGATGCCGCCATTCATCAAGTTCGTTTCTTAATTCTTTCGTTTTGGCTGCTACGATTAGCTACTTTGTTGCTGTGTATTGATGTTAGAGCTTTTTTGTTGAATTTGATGCAATTTTTCAACTAATCGTCACTAGCTCATCAGTCAAGTGGATGGAATCTTGCTTTCCAGCGCTAAGGTCTTGGGTTCAAATACAAATAAGTTTTCGTGTTTTTACATTGAAAAGGAATCTTTCTCATACAGTATTGCTCTACGAAGAGGCAGGCCCTACCAAAAAGCAATTTGAAGGGATCAAGGAAATTTATAAATTAAACGCTATTAAATGTATTTTATTTTATTTTGACTATAACTTAAAAATGAGCGATGTAAAAGAAATAACGTAACTCACACTCTATCGCATCTGACGATATTGTTACTATGTCAAAGTCCAAACATGTTATGTATAATTTTGAGCTCAAAATTTTTACAAATAATAACACAAATTTCTGAGCTACAAGCTTGTTAGCAAACGTGCCAAATAAACAGCATTTTCTTCTTTAAATCGAAAAAAATGCTGCTGAAAGCGATCGATTCCTATCGGAAGTTTACGGTGAACTTCTTTGATATAATCATGAGAATTCTGGTTTTTATTTTGAGACTGAAGGCAAATAGTTCGCTGGATAAGGAATAAAATTAAAAAAATTGAAAATGCTGAAACTATTTATAACAAGGAGAGCTGAAACAGTTCATTTATTTGAAAATAACAATGACCAAAAGAATAGCCTAGAACTATTAGAAGACAAGTCAATGTAGTTTTGAAGCATGACAATGCATGTTGATAGGCCGGTTAAAACTGTATAGAAAATAGAGGAAAGAAGGACGTTGCTCCATTTTGACTACCATTAGTTTTGATCTAGAAATGCAAAATGGGCTAAACGATGGATAAATGACATGGCTTCTAAAAGACAATTCTTTGCGAAATGCATTAAATTATTTTGTAATTGCAATAAAACAATATTTTTGCAAATTAGATGCCTCATTTTGAAATTACATAGGTACTTAATATTTTAAAATGATCACATGCATTCTTGAAGAAATTATTTTCCGTTCTGGGAGACGGTTTTATATACTTACCCGTAGTTTTCAAGAGAAGATACAAAAAAATTTTGCTAAACAATAAGTTCCGCTAGTTTTTGTTTTAGAATCAGTTCTAGAAATGCAATGGTGGCGACCGTGGCGTAGTTGGTTGAAGTGCGTGGCCTCTATGTCAACGAACCTGGAGACCCGGGTTCGAACCCCAGCAGCGACAGAAAATTATTTGAATTAAAATAATTTTTCTGTACGGCCGCCACCTCTCCGCAGACAATGGCAAACCTCAGAGAGTAATCAAAATACCATGTAAAGCTTCTCGAGAACAAGAACATCCGTTCATCGCCGTTCGGAGTCGGCGTTAAACCTGTAGGTCCGGTTTTCTGTCAATTGTGAACAAACTTAATAACACGCACAACACAAGTGATCATAAGAAGCTAGGTCAAAGTCCTTTCAAGGGCTGAAATGGCCTATTATCTATTTTTTTTTTTTTATTTATTCTAGAAATACAAAATGCTATATATTTTGATCGGGCTTGGACCATCGGATTACATCATTACTAAAAAGATTTTTCTTGTAACTGTATCTACCTTATTTGAGTCGGTCCCAGATCAAAGCCCTATTAACTGACTTTATACCTTGGTTAGTATTTGAGAGGTTCAAATGTAGATTAGGAATAGGTTAATATGGGTAAATTTTTGGTTCCAGTTGTAAATATATCCCATAAGTTTTACCTAAGTTAGTGGTTAAGGGGCCTTATGGTTAGCTATTAAATTGTTTCAACTTGGCTCTAAAATTGGGTCTGACATAGAAATTTAAGTAGGACTGATTTCATATAAAAGGGTGTGTCAGTAAATATTAAATACAAAAAATTATATAAATAAATTTCTATTTGCTTAGAATCTCTGCCTAGATAGTTCGCCGGACTCCAATAAATTCCGGTACACTATTTGCTAGCACAATCTACAGCTAATAAATTACACTGCGCAACAGACATTTTGGTGCCGGGGATTTTTCAGCTTATTATAGAAAAATTGGCTCTCCTGATTTCAAATATGGACCACGGTTTTCTCCATCAGATGGAGTTTATAAATTATAGGCAAAAACATGAGAATCAGCTATTTTTCTAATAATGTTGCTATATCTATTACATTGATCAACCGATTTGCATTGCGATGACGAATTTCAATGAAGAAATACTGGACCTTTAAATTTTTGTACATAAAATTACAATATCTTTATACAATTTTACGTAGGTTGCTCTGCACTGTACACATCTACAGCCTCAGCCACCTCACACACATTCATTTATCCATTTTCAAATTTCATTCCATTGATTTTATCAACGATTTCTGGCGTGACGATATTCTTGATGGCTACACGAATTCACTTTTGTCCATTTGCGTCAAAATCCACGAGGTTGTCTGCTTTCAATGGTTCTCAAATACAAACTAAATGACGCAGATTGTTAAAAAATTAAAGCAGTCTATTAACAGATTCGAGTAAATAGGACCAGTATTGCATTTAAAGTTACTACTCGGGAATTAAAAATATCAATTACTTCTCAAATTGCCTTCGTAAAGCTTGATGTCTTCAAGTTGGAATGATCTTACAAAAGCTTTTATTTCAACAATAGCTTCATGATGAGCAGCAGCGGTTAGAAGATCTGTGGAAGCTGAGTCGAAGCTTTCATTCATCGATGACAACAACAGCCTTTTCCAATACTTTCAAATACACAGAGAAAAATAAACCTACTTAATTTAAGAAGTTTGTCATCTGAAATAGTTTTTAGGCTGAGGGGAATAACGGAAGCCAGAAACGAAGAAATTTCAAGATCAAAATCTTTCTATTAATATGTTGTAAATCATCTTAAATTTATTAAAAAGAAATCATCTCAAAACAAGATGATAGCTTCTTATTCGATGTTTTTTTTTATTTTTTATTTTTTTTTTTTTTTTTTTTTTTTTGTCAAAAAACCGATTTAAAATGAAAATCTTCTTATTTCACGTCTTTTTTATGAGAAGTCCTATTGAATTTTTTTGAAGATTGATTTTATTAGTAGATTTCCTCTTACTTTGAAAAGATTTCATCCTGATTTTGTGAAGAGGATTTCTATTTATTTTGAATAGATTTCATTTTGATTTTACTAAGAAGATTTTCTCTTACTTTAAATAGATTTCATCTTCATTTTACTAAGAAGATTAATTTCCTATTACTTTGAATAGATTTTATCTTGATTTTGTTAAGAGGATTTCCTTTTATTATGAATAGATTTCATCTTTAAGAAGATTTCATCTTATTTTTAATAGATTCCTTCTTAATACCTCAATTATTCACAATGACTCAATGTAGAAGATTTCATTTTATTTTTCAAAGATTTCATCTTGATTTTATTAAGAAGAAAATCTACTTAATTTTCTAAGATTTCATCTTGGTTTTATTAAAAAGATTTTCACCTTATTATTATGAGAATATCTTCTTGGGTAAAAACTATAGATAAATCATCTTGACTTTCTTCTAGTTTATAGGGTACTTTTCGCTGTGTGTAGGTTTTATCTCTTTATGGCTTGACATCAATCAACAAAGTTTCTTTGGATTTTGGCCATCAGGCTCCCGATTGATCGTCGATCGCAGCTGCAGCAATGGCCAATGTTTGCTTGGCTCCAGCAGTTGGTGGCAGAATGGCGTCAGCCCAGATGGCCTTCGCGTTTGCGTCGAACGATGCAGTATGAGGATACCAACGTGTGGATATGTGGCAGACGAATAGGTCAGCTTTCCTTGTTAGTGGATTTAGTTGTTGGCAACCAAGAATATATTCTATTCATTGAGTCCATGTGGTGTCTAGACATCGTCAATAGCAATTTTTTTCTGTGTATTTTCCTTTACAAATTATAAAAATTAATAAGTTCGACTCGTTTGCCAAATATATTTTTTATGGGTTGTTACATCTGTCATCTATTGCGCCACCATAAATAACAATATGAAAAGATTAATTCGGCTCATTAATAAACTGTGACCACAAATTTAAAATAAATTTTTATCTAATGGTGTCATAACAAAAACCATTTAAGATGAACTTAAAATCATCTCAAATTTGTTTACTTCACAACTTAAATAATGCCATAAAATGTCTAATATTGGAACCTGTAAAATATAGGTCGATGAAAAATAGCTTGAAGATTGGGGTTTATCCTACAATCTAAAAACGGATTGTTAAATCACTACAATAAATGTTGTGCAATTTTACGCATTTATTGTCGTTTTATAAAAAATATCACGCCACGTAGTATTCTTTCAATTCAGTCAAAAATGGATCGTTTTTTATACCCTTACGTTTAAAAAACGTAAACGGGGTATATTAATCTTGTCACTCCGTTTGTAACGCCCATAAGGAGGCGTGGCAGGTATAGAAAAGTATATATATTCTTGATCAGCATCACCACCCGATTTAGCCATGTCCGTCTGTCTGTATGTGATCACGATTATAGCCGTTATTTTAAATCTATCACCACTAAATTCGATATTTAAGCTTGTATCTAAAAAATAAAGATCAAGTTCGAAAATGAGCCAAATCGGATGAAAACCACGTCTAGCTCCCATACAAAGTGACTTTATCAAAAAGCTAAAATCTCTATAAATTCCACAAAAATTAATATATGGACTTTGCATATGAGCTTTGAAATATAACATCTATAACTCTGTGTATGCAATTCAACCAAATCGAGTGAAAACCTTCCATACAAAGTGACTTTATCAAAAAACAAAAGAGACTATTTTCTGTTAAAACTACGACGAAAATGTTTTTACAAATAAAAATTTTTTTGACTGCTTAAGACTTTGAATATATTTCAATTCGGACGTAGGGGTATTTTAACTTCGGCCCAGTCGAAGATCATTTCTTACTAGTTTTTTGTTAATTTCTCTCTTTCCTCTCTTTTTTCTTGCTTTTTTTAACGTGTTTTCGCTTATAAAATAATCCAAGAGAGAGAAATATTGTTAATAAACGCTCTTTTAGCGATATTTTATAATCGCGATACAATAATTGTTGGCAACTGATTTCCTACATTTAATGTAGGCAATCAGGTTGCATTTTTGTTAGAGTGTATATGCGGACCTTTTAGGTTTTTTGTTTTTTTATTATACATACAATTTTATTTTCTTAGGCTTCATACAAAATTGTCTAAGATGACGTAGGTAAAATTATAAAGTGATGACGTTGTTCAGATATTTTTTTTTTTTTCGAAGTAGAAAATAAAAAATCCGCCTTTGGGTCATTCTAAATTGCGATGTTTTCATAAATCTTGTCAAAAGTTTAATAGAAGTACAAATGTCAGTATGCTAGCTGTGTTTTGTAATGCATCAGTTGACTCCAAAGACCACCACATTCCTTGAGCAGTCTATCACATGGAACGACAAGGTGTATCGACTAGTTGATAAGAATTTTTATTCTCAATTTCCAACAAAAACATCTTTATTTTAAGAGTATAACAGCAATTTTCATTCCAAAAAAGTCAACCACCTTTCATAACCAACACTTAAAATCAGCATTTAACATATATTTTTTGCCACCTACCAGTGTCGTGTTTTGTGTGCCGCAATAACTGTAACATCCTTCAAAATGACACTTAATCTTCTTGTCTCAGCCATTAAATGCTAGCAGAACCATTAACTTTCAACAAGCCCCATTTTTGTTGTTTATTTTATTTTTTTTTTCTTCTCTTAATTCCTTACCTGCATCTAAAATGCTTTTAAAATTCATTTTAAATAAATTCAAATTAAATTGTGAATTTTTGAGCTAGTGTCTGCAGCGCAATGCATGTCATTAGGTGTAACATGAAATAAAAAAAACAATGATCTGCGAATTAAAAGTTGTCCCCACTGACTCACTGAACCCAGCACTAGCTACAAAGCTAAACATTTTGCCCCACACAATTTATTGCCAAGGTATGCAACAGTGAGGCGCGCCACCAAACGCTTGGTTTGTGCAAAAATACCCAAAAAAAAAAGTATAATTGAACACCTTCCTCGGTCAAAACTATCTAGGTATTGCCTACAACCTGATGCGCCGCTCAATATGCCTCGAAGCTGACTTGAAGACACTTCCATGGCTGCGTTATTAACATTAGTTAAGCTGTCAAAATTATAAATTTTTTTTATATTCTTCTTCTTCGTCTCAATATGGTTGTTGTTGTGTTTATTGCTATGCATCATTTTGATTTTGCCAAATTTATAACATAGCATGCAGATCGGATAAAGTGCAGGGGCAGGCTTCACGATGTACTAGTAGACGATGATTCTCTTAGGAATAGTAGCTGCCATCATCTTACAATGTGCGCTTCTTTGTTGCTAAGTGTCGAGTATGGAGCAACCTTTAGCCGTTGTGGTTTTATTGTTTGTACTCGATGGCATGACTGGATGTTGCTCATGTTTTTGGCCAATTTGTCATTTTTCAAAATATCTTTAATTTCTCATATTTATGTAAGAATTCGAATTGAGTAACTGAAAATCGTATAAAAAAAGTTTATTACTAGGTTGCGACAATATGATGTATGTCTTGAGGCATTCTTCTAGGAAGCTGTTTAAAATGTTGCTTCTTGCAGAGTGATTTTAAATCCCAGATCACAAAAATATGAATAATGTTTTTTTTCGGTTAGTTATGCAACGTCAGTTGCAGCTTAATTAAAATTGTTTGATTTTACTGTATGATTGTTCACTATATTCACCATGAACTACATTGGTTTAAGAATTTTAAACATTTTAATTGCTCTTTAACTACCTTCACAGGTTGACCATCTTCGACAAATGCAAAATTTAACAAAGACCCTACATTTGCTACGGCTATTTAACCAAATAAATTTTAATGATTTTTCTCAAATGTAGTAAAAACATGGTGTTGTATCATTCTTAGCCAAACCTTGGTGTATACGAGCATTTTGAGGGCTGACGTTGTTGTTTTTTGTCCATTTTTAATGGTTGACATTGTGTAGGGGAATAATTGAAAAGTACATACAAATTTGTTATGACATTCAATTTGGAAAATCAACATAATAAAAAAAGAAGAATGAGGGAAAATACAATATCTCGTAAGCAAAAATAACTAAAACGAATTTACAACTATGAACAGAGACAGTTTATAATATTTCTACTGATAAATGTTAAATATACACATATTATTACAAATGAAGTCGTACAATAAGTAGGACAATTGAAGTGCATAGCGCCTTCAATCAATTCATAACACTTCACTACTGTACAATACTTCCACGTAATACATTTCAGCATAGTCTTGCTATCACATAAAATTAGTCTATATTTAGTGAGGCAAACACTGCATAATTTGAAAGCTCTTCGTTGGTGTCGCAGTAGAGCCTGAATTCTGTTGTAAAATAAAATGTCAAAACATAGAGCTACAACTAAGTAGAGCTACGGTAAATTTTAACAAGCTTAGCGATTACTTGATACATCATATTAAATAATGACATGTCATATGTCATGTCATATGTCATGTCATATGTCATGTCATATGTCATGTCATATGTCATTTCATATGTCATGTCATATGTCATGTCATATGTCATGTCATATGTCATGTCATATGTCATGTCATATGTCATGTCATATGTCATGTCATGTGTTTTATGAGTACGCAATAAAAACACTCATAAAGGAGTCTTTGATATGATTGTAAAATGATTGCTCAGAAATAAGACTCCAAAAAGAGTATTTTTTATGCGTGTTTTATGAGTACGCAATAAAAACACTCATAAAAGAGTCTTTGATATGATTGTAAAATGATTGCTCAGAAATAAGATAAAAAGAGTATTTTTTATGAGTGTTTTATTAGTACGATAAATGGCAAAATATGAAAATATTTTTATTTTTATTATTAATATTTTTAAATAAATGGAAAAAAATGACACATACGATAATTTCGCGCAAAGGGGTTCTGAGGTTTTATTAACATCATATCAATGTCAGAAATTAATGTTTACAAAAAGTTTTCAAACCATTAAAGAGCCTTTAACATGAGACTTATGACTCTTAAAATAATAACTTCTATGAGTTCTGAAAG
Source organism: Pherbina coryleti (assembly GCA_943735915.1). Classification (NCBI taxonomy): domain Eukaryota; kingdom Metazoa; phylum Arthropoda; class Insecta; order Diptera; family Sciomyzidae; genus Pherbina; species Pherbina coryleti. The sequence continues at coordinate 16,066,262 of OX030950.1, read as the reverse complement.
AGTCTTCATATCAGTCCTTAAAGATTACATTACATGATTCTTAAAAACAGTATTAAATATATATTTGAAAAGAGTCTGAATTTTGAATCCAAAAAGACTAATTTATATCAGTTCTAAAAGAGTCTTTATTATGAGTCTTAAAAGAGTTTTAATTTTGAGTCCAAAATGAGACATAAAGCATTATTATGAATCATATTTTGAAGCCCACAACCTACGAAAATGTACTCATAAAAGAGTTTTTTGAGCACATTATGACGATAAAAACTCATTTATATGAGTCTTAAAAGGGTCTTTTAAGAGTCATAATGTTTGCTGGGAAGTGTTTCGAACTATGATAAAAATTAAAAGCTTCTGCATTTTCTTGTAAGAAAACTTAATAAATCAAAAATATTACTCCAAAAGTCTTAACATCCAGTTGTTAACAGCCTTGCTTCCCATAGCCTTACCCTTCAGCAGATACAATTTCTATATCTATGGCTTCATCGTTAACCCGAGTGGTGCTGGAATTATTATTTTTTCGAATTTTTTTCGGGTCGCTGAATCCAAAAATTTGATTACATATATGATTACGAGTATTTTTTGTGAACGTCAATTTGCGTGACCATATGGTCACGCTGGCACAGTTCGGGTTAAAATATTTTGAAGTATGAAAGGGCTTGCTATGACGCTAGGCATCAGAGGTGTATCAACGAGTATTTTACTATATACTGCATTGCGGAATATCTTTGTTTTATTTGTCCAAAACATTGTTCTTTAATACATCTTTCCGATGATAAAACATTGTTACATAATTTCTACGTATTAGAAAGTAGATTTCTATAAAGGATCATAAGCCATTGCGATATCCCATATCCTTTGTCTTCAGTTAGAATGGCTTCATAATTGTTTCTGTTCATTAATCAGATTCCGGTCATGAAAGGTCAACACTTGTAAATAATTCATTTGCATCGCAAGTTCCTTGTACATTAAGTGAGTGATATCCTTTATCCTTCAAAACCTGATATCCTTCAAAAGACATCGCCATTTCAAAATGAGTGCAGCCGATCGTACCTATGGCGGAAGGCAACTTAAATTTTTGGTACCATTTGGCTTTTGCAATCTCAAAAATTTCATCATTGCTCCGAAATTTTATCCAATCTATTGCTCGATTTGAATTCACTACAGAAATTTCTCGAGTTGTCCTTGAGACATTGTCCGATGAATTCCAATATCCTCATCAATTCCACTTTGGAAACCCCTTAGATACAATCGCATTGTTCTCTTTTTCTCTACCAACCAAATGTATTCTACCAACCAATCAACATATTCTTTATTAAAATGGTATAGTGACTTTCTATTATTGTCTGTATTATCTCTTCGGGGCTTATAAATTTATGAATGATAGAAATCACAAAAGTTTTCTGCTATTTCGCTTATTTAATTAGACGTGATCTCACACGGAATAGGACTGAACATAAAGCGGGAGTATTCTCATATGAGTGAGTTTAATGTAACGTTTACGCATACGATTTCGAGATTATTCTCGCGTAGAGCTTTCGTTTTAAGCAATCCGTTTAAGCATCTTAGGCCTTGAGATCTATCTCTGGACGCGAGATTAAGCTCAAGAGGCTACGATTTTTATGCATACGAAAGCAAGTAATTGCTTGAAAAATCGAGTAAAAAGTAATTGCTCATTTTTATGCATAAGACTCAGAATTTCGATTATTATGGTACTAAATTGATCCTTTTTAAGAGAGATCAGTTTTTTTAGCGTTTTAATTTTAGTAATTATCTGCCAAATCTAACACGCCGCTTGATATGCGATCTCATTTTGGATACTTTACATGTGATGAGAGGTACACCAATCATGCTTTTATCAAGCGACAATTGTTTTGTAGGCGAGTTGTCCGATACCGTCCCAAGATTTTTATCTGCTCTTTCAATTCATTTAGAGATCTGTGGCACCTAAAACACTGAATGTTATTTCAATAGATTTCAGGGCTTTCAAAGCGGCTTGACTGTTGGATAATTTGCAAATATTTATGGATGAAATCTCATTCACCTTAAGTCACGGCTTGATTTTATTGTGGCAATTTTCGCTTTGAAGATACAGTATGTTAATATTCGGGGAGCCTGATGTTAAGGTTAATGTTTAATGTGTCAGAGGAGATTCCTCCCCAAATATTGTTTTTAATTTTGATTTGATCAGTATAGATTCTATTGACAGTATTTAGTAGAACGTTTTAACTTTGTATTCATAAAATGTATAGGAGGGAATACGAGTAGATACATAAAACTTCTTAGGGAAGAAGAATTTTTGTATGATTTCACCTACGGTTCTAGGTATAGGAGGAAATAGTTTTCTAGTGTTAGAGTATCCTTTTGTGCCTCCTGTCTATTGAGAGGTTACTTATTAGCAGATGGCCATGTATGTAGCCATCCGTAGCCTTATAACTGCCATGTAGGACCAGTGAGTACCAATTGGTCTTTTACCAATTTCCTTCTAACGTGAGTTGAAGACTATTTTAGCTACATTGGCTCTCTCGAGTAGATTGAGTTTAGAGGTTAGTTTCCTATGTAGGGCGAGACCCAAGTACATATTTTGGATGACTCGAGAAGCTTAGTCTTACGTTTCCCAGTATTAGAGGACTGAGAAAGTAACGGTTCATCTTTAGTTTTTCATTTTCATTTGAATTTTTTTTTTTTTTTTTGGGAAATTAGGCTAGAGGTTGGACATTTGGTATTATAACACCATCAGATAAGATCAATAATATCGTTTATGAGATATAAGTAAATTTTCAAAGATACATTTGTTGAAAATATACCAACATTATAAAAAATGCGACTATTTTTATAATTTTTTTGTGTAAAAGACTAATTTTCAAATTTTATTTTTTCTTCGTATTTTTTGTTTTTTTTTTTTTTATCAATCATTGCATGTTTTTACTTAAATAAGAGTAACTATCGCTTAAACTTAAAGTCGAGTTTAGTTTACATCAAAAACTACTTATTTTACAATTTTTTACAACAAGTGAACGATACATCTCTCGTTCGGATACTATTTATTTAGTGTCCTTTGTTCTTCTGTCTGGTCTCTTCGGTTTCCTTGGGCAAATCCTTGGCTGCCTCAGCAACGGCGGAAATTTCGGGATTGATGATGGAACCGTAGGGTACGAATCCGTTAACACCGGCTGTATAGAAGACCTCAACCTCTTGACCCTCATCGTTGATGTATTTGTAGGAGCCCTTAACTTCAAGTGACTCATTATCGGTACCAGCATCAATAACTGTTGCTTCCTCTTGTCTGCTGGTGCCATCACCGCTCTCGTAGTTGGTGTTATATGAGCCATCGTCATGCTTATTCGTTTCTGACTTGACAATTGGAATGATTTCATAGGTAACGTGTTCATCGTCCTTAGCGGCGGGTGCACCCATAACGGTAACGGCAATAGCCAAAATGACGAACTAAAGAAGAGTAAAGAAAAAGGAGCCCATATAATTTTTGTCAGAAATATTCATATTCAATATTTTATTTTTAATTTCCTCAAGGTGAAAAGATCAGACGAGATAATAGTTTTATGAGCTTTTGAAAAATTCAAGATTATCGCAAGGTGAACAGAGTTAATTAACCGCAGATGAGGTAAACTGTGTCACAAGAAACTGGATTTCAGATATGACCAAAAAAGTTCAAGACTACAGTAGTTTTATTGATCTTGAGATCTAAAATTTTGGAAATAAATATTAATCAAAATTGTGCAAAATTTTTTGGAGTTTGAATGTCATGTAGTAATGAAGTTTCTAAGAAAACTTCGTAACTCAATGCTTCGATTTTTTTTCAATATCACTCCGATGTTTTCTGGGGCGAACATAGTGGCATTGGAATATGTCAGGATATTCAATTTGGGCTAATCAGACTTCGTTTTTTCCACTGCTCTGATATCACTTTCCCTTTCAATTCACACGTTTTTACACACATCTTTATATAGATAAATATCTTTCTGAATAAATTTTTATTTCATTAGCATTTTTTTGTGTTCTAATCTCTTTCTTGATCTTGTTTTTTTTTTCTCCACTAATATTAAGAGTTTTTTGAATAATGTCACTTCACTTACATATTTGAACATATTGAATTTGGTTTTTTGTTTTTTTTACTTTCTACACAAATAAAAACTATCTGTCTGAACACGAAATGGTTAATGTTGCTCTGAAAAAGACTCCCAACAGCTTTTATACTAATTTCAGCGTATATCGTTCAAATTATTTAAACATGCTAAACATGTTTCAAATCCTCATGATTTTGTATCTTTATTATTTGGTGTGTTCATTCATTTCGAGAAATTCTATGAATTTAATGTGCCAAAAAAATGGTATAACAAAAATGCATTTAAAATATTCAAATAACAAAATGTCAGGGTTGACAATAAACTTAGAAGAGAGGCAAAACGAGAGCAGCAGCAGCAGCATGTCACTTCCTAAAATGCGAAGTGTGTCAATTGGAATCTATTTGTGGAACGTATTTTGCATTTTAATTCGATTTAATTTATGTTGCTGAAATGTCATGAATTTTGATAATTTCTTGTTTTATTGTAATAAAAACAAAATTCCGCAGTCTTCATAATTAAACAGAGACTAATTTGAGCAGGTCTGCGAAGAAGCAGGTTGGCCGAAGTTAATTAAAATTTTGGATTTCAGTTTGGTGATAACCAACTTGAGCTTGACAACAAAGGTGTCTGTTTTCAGAACAGTTGTACAGCAAAGGCGTTAATTTCTTATATAAAAAATTTCATTTATTCCAAGAAGAGCGAAATCCAGTTATTTAACATTTACAAAATTATGGATAGAGCTTACACAGTGCAAATATGTGAAGATGTCTTTTATCGGAATTAAGTAGTTAACTGTTTTCTTACAATTTTGTTGGCTGATCATGATCTTTAATTGTGATATTCACAGTCACCTGTGCCCTGCTGAAATCGGTTAGAGTGTAATAACTAGGGTTAATAAGTTGTAATAAAAAACATTATCTTTGAAGAGAGTTAGACAGAACTCAAAAGTGAAACTACTTTTAAAAATTTTTATTTTTTTATCCCTTACTTAGTACGACTGTTTTTTATATTCTACTCGTAAATAAAAAATGTGTTGCAAGTGTTATCATTTGTGTGTGATCTTATTATTGTTGTTAATTTTTTTTTTTTTTTTTTTTTTTTGAAGTGACAGCTTTAGATCTTTCCTTAGGTTATCAATATTTTTTCAAAATGCATCCGAGTTGCATCTGTTACTCGCTATTCGCCTCAGAGTACCTAACTCTAATACCTCTTGTACTCCAGTTAAAACACCATAATTATCATCATTTTAACCAGATTTTAAAAAAGGCTCTCCATAAGAACAATGCCAATATGTAAATAACAAATCCAAATTTGACAGAAAAATAGTAAAAATATGCATTTTTTTCTATGGGACATTTCAATTGAAAAACTTTGTATTAAACTTTGATTTGTGGGCTTACAAAACCCTTGACCAAAAATCCATCTTATATCAATATAAGCCTAAGCAAAATTAAGTACAAGGCGTTGATTTTTCAGAAATTAATGACTTCTTGCCCAATGTTCTATTGAATAACCCGGTGCTATGTCTACATGTCTTTGTAGTTCTGGAATGTTCACGTAGTTCTGGGATGTACACATTTATTTGAGACCTTTGTGATATATTCGGCTAATATACACTATAATAATACACCAGGGTTTTGATTTACTGTTTTTAATATGGAGTTCACATCTCTTCTCAAAAGTTTTGTAGATTTTTATTATGGACTGAACTGTTCCACAACTAAGGTTTACAATTTTTTTGAGATTTCGGCATACAAATGCTCTTTTGCTGGTGTTTAGTACCCATTTCATGACATTAAAAGACCTATATTCAGCGCTCCCATCTTGATAGGTCTTCTATCTTCGAAGAATTGTTGGAAGCTTAGAAAATTTCAATGGAAAATTTCCATCTCCCATAATACCTACTTCCACCTCATCTATCGAAGCTTTTCCACTGACAATCGAAAGTTTTGGAACAATCTGGACCAATTCGGAAGCAGCTTTAAAGTGAGTATACCCACCAAATACAGTTGGATGTTCCTGACCGGATCACGTAGACTACTAAAAAATGGAAACATACGGATATCTGAGTGGTCGAATAGGAAATCTCAAACCAATCACCCTAAGCCTAAGAGTAATAGAATTAAGACCAATTGAAATAAGCAGGGTTCTAAAATAAGTAAAACTGATTCCCAGGATCAAATTGGAACCTCAAAAGAAATATTTTTCCCTCATTTTCCCTATCAAAATATAATCCTTCACATCCATCAAAGACTAATATGACATCACAGCCATTCTCACTAAAATCACAACCTAAAAATAAACGTGTCTCATTCAACTTATCACCATCAACTACCTCACATAACAATCAATCATCAGATAAGTTTTCCGTACCCAAATTTTATTCGCTCACATGTACTAAAAATAAGAAGTATTCCCTGAAATAAGAAAAACAAACAAGTGCCAAAGAATTATTCTTCATCAAGACTATGCCAGCTTAAGACGTTTATGAGAATTCAAAAGCCTTTTTGAGTACTAAAAAAACATCGAAACATCAAACATTTGGCATCCAATGACTTATTTTTGTTCCCGCATATCAAGAACAAACTGAGTGCGCAACGATTTTTGACGTCAGAAGGAGCCGTCGATGCGCTCAAAAACTATGTTTTGGAGGGGCTCAACGCTGAGACGATTGATGATAAGTGATGATAAGTGGCATTGAATGGCAAGGATGAAAATAAGTATCTATTTTTTCTGTCTGAGAGTATGCGACTGTGGACACGTTTTATTCGATTGAAATTGGATAAAATTTGATTTATAAGCCTTAGTACACGAAAAAAAACATTACTTAAGATTAACCTTCGTATACTCGCGTCAAATAGTGTAACTCATATACCCGCGTACGGTCTGTGAGACCGAGATTCCTAGGTCCAATTTTGCATGTTTTTAGTAACATATCAATATAAGTTAATTACATTATATTGGCTAATAAAAGTCTTTTAACGTCATTTGTTATGAAAATAATAAGTCAAACGTAAATCGTCGGTCTGAGAGACCAATGCGCGAGTATACGAAGGTTAAATATGAACTTAATTGAACTTACTGACTTGATAAATTAAGTTAAAGATACATTATCAAAGTGGCGTCCGTGGCGTAGTTGGTTAAAGTGCGTGGCCGCTATGTCAAAAGAACTTTGGAGACCCAGGTTCGAACCCCAGCAGCGACAGAAAATTATTTGAATTAAAATAATTTTTCTGTACGGCCGCCACCTCTCTGCAGACAATGGCAAACCTCAGAGAGTAATAAAATGACATGTAAAGCTTCTTGAGAACGAGAACATTCCGTTCATCGCCGTTCGGAGTCGGCGTTAAGCATGTAGGTCCGGTTCTCGGTCAATTGTGTACAAACTTAATAACACGCACAACACAATTGATCATAAGAAGCTAGGTCAAAGTCCTTTCAAGGGCTGAAATGGCCAGTTATTTATTTTTTTTTTTTTTTTATACATTATCAAAAAATCAATGCTTCATAAATTCGACAAAAATGGATCTTCTGATTAGCATATAAGCATTGATCTTGTGTATACCGGTTAAGTTTGAAATTGGGCAATATCGGATGAAAAGCACACTTCTCCGTTGAACAATACGGAATCTCTTGAAAGATAAAATTTTCTTAAATTCCATATAAATAAATCTTTTGATTAGGGGTTTTGTATAATTGGGATTGATCTAAGACATAATTTCATAAAATAAAAGTACAAGTGAAAAGTTAATCCCAGCAGCCAATGTTACCAAGGCTAGCATCATACCAGACAAATATAAATTTATTTAACACTTAAACAATTCAAGTTACATATTTTAAAATACTGCCATTTATAAGTTTTTAGCGCTTTTATTTCACGCCTAATGAATACAAATAAAGTCGCTTCAAAAGTTAATTAAGTTAATATGTCCATGTTAGTATTTGATTTTCTAAAAGATTGATGCAAATGTGACAACAAGGCTGAATGGCGGGATCAACATATGCATGAATATTTTATGAATAGATTAATACCAGTTTATGTGCTATCTTGAAAAAGATAATTAGTAGATCAATATTAACTATAGGTCAATTAGCATTTCAAATGATATGCTTCTGAGTTCAGCGCCGCACAGTGGGACATTTGACGAATCAAGGTGGTCAAAATTACTCAAAATTATTTGGTTGAAATAGTCGTTATTTGTTATGTATATTTTCTAATTTTGCCTAGGGTCGAATTTTCTGTTCCGTGAACGTGTAACTCGTTACTTTAAAATGTATATTTAGTGTTAAAGCATACGTGATCGAATTAGACTTCACGTAGTTCGGTAATTTTTCACTCGATGTGTTATTATCGATAAGAAAAATGAACGAAGTGAACGATTGAAAACAGACAAATTTGCATTGATTTCAAGATTATGGAAAAAATTTATTGAGAACAGTCAGGCTTGTGATAATCCTGGCGCAAACATAACAGTCGATGAGCAATTGTTCTCAACTAAAACCAGGTGCCCATGTACTCACTAAATGACGAATAAACCATATAAATTTGGCATCAAATTCTGGCTAGCTGCGGATGTTAGAAGCAATTATCTTCTAAATGGTTTTCCCTATTTGGGCAAAAATAGGGAAATTTGTTTTGGTTTGAACAATACGAGCAAATAGAAAAAATTGCCTAAAATTGCAAAGGCCAAGAAGGACAACATGAAACGGTATCCCAAACAACTTTATAAAACGAAGGACTGTACTCTAACTGTTTATAAAATTAAGCCCAATAAAAAAGTTCTATTAATAAGCTCAAAGCATCGAAGTGTAGAAATTGAATAATATAAAAAAGAGTTGGCTGTGCCGTGGACACACCCGTAGGTTTTGACGTGACGAAGTTTCTTGTTGTTGTCGTTAATGTTGATGTTGATGTTGATGTTGATGTTGATGTTGATGTTGATGTTGATGTTGATGTTGATGTTGATGTTGATGTTGATGTTGATGTTGATGTTGATGTTGATGTTGATGTTGATGTTGATGTTGATGTTGATGTTGATGTTGATGTTGATGTTGATGTTGATGTTGATGTTGATGTTGATGTTGATGTTGATGTTGATGTTGATGTTGATGTTGATGTTGATGTTGATGTTGATGTTGATGTTGATGTTGATGTTGATGTTGATGTTGATGTTGATGTTGATGTTGATGTTGATGTTGATGTTGATGTTGATGTTGATGTTGATGTTGATGTTGATGTTGATGTTGATGTTGATGTTGATGTTGATGTTGATGTTGATGTTGATGTTGATGTTGATGTTGATGTTGATGTTGATGTTGATGTTGATGTTGATGTTGATGTTGATGTTGATGTTGATGTTGATGTTGATGTTGATGTTGATGTTGATGTTGATGTTGATGTTGATGTTGATGTTGATGTTGATGTTGATGTTGATGTTGATGTTGATGTTGATGTTGATGTTGATGTTGATGTTGATGTTGATGTTGATGTTGATGTTGATGTTGATGTTGATGTTGATGTTGATGTTGATGTTGATGTTGATGTTGATGTTGATGTTGATGTTGATGTTGATGTTGATGTTGATGTTGATGTTGATGTTGATGTTGATGTTGATGTTGATGTTGATGTTGATGTTGATGTTGATGTTGATGTTGATGTTGATGTTGATGTTGATGTTGATGTTGATATTGATGTTGATGGTGCTGTTGGTGTTGGTATTGGTATTGGTGTTGGTGTTGGTGTAATAACAAAACCATACATTTTTTTTGTTATTTTTATAATGTGTCCGAAGTCCTCATCTTCGTTACGCCTTCCTTAAAATTTACCGGTACGCCAGTAGTCACAGTAGTACGCCATTATTACAGTACGCCAGTAGTCACAGATTTAAAATTCCAAGCAACGTTTTTTCATGGTTGTAGCATTTTTAATGCATTATGTGGTTGCCACCCTGAAATCATGACGATAAGAATTTGTTTTGTATTTTTGTTGTGAGGCGTAATAAGACATCTATGCTTTCGTAAAACAAAATTTACCGCAGCACGTCTCCCGAGTGAGTAAAAATTCTATGCAACGATATTACATTTCTGTTACATATGCTGCCATATTCCCTATCTGGTGGCCTCGGAATTTTTTTCTTTATTTTTGTCGTAAGGCCAAATATAAATCATATTTTTTCCTTTTCAAACATTTATCGTAGCTTATATACTCAGGGAGTAAAAATTCAATGCAACGCTGCTGCATGAATGTTTCATTTTCGGTCTTTGAGCGGCTCGCTCTGTGTCCCCATGACGTCAAAAATTTTTTGTGTAATTTTGTTTTGAAGACTTAAAACGGGTCTTTATTGGTGTATCATATTTTTAATCCTGGCACTAATACTCATCGAGTAATAATTCCATGTAACCAATTTTCAGTTGTGTTGCTTAAACAGTTCCCCCTGCGATCCGATGATGTCCTGAATTTTTGTTTTGTTTTCATAATGAAGTCAAAGAATTAACCTTTACGGTCATACCTTTTTTTTTTTTTTTTAATCATAGCTCTTATACTCTGCGAGTAACAATTCAATGCCACGCAGATGATTTTTTAAAAAATTCATTTTTCAACTTTTTTGGAAACCTGAGCGGTACAATGTAACTTCGTCACGCAAAATTTGTCAGGGAATAATATAGCACCAATGTAGGCTCTCGTGGCGACCGTGTGGCGACCGTGGCGTAGTTGGTTAAAGTGCGTGGCCGCTATGTCAAAGAACCTGGAGACCCAGGTTCGAACCCCAGCAGCGACAGAAAATTATTTGAATTAAAATAATTTTTCTGTACGGCCGCCACCTCTCTGCAGACAATGGCAAACCTCAGAGAGTAATAAAAATGCCATGTAAAGCTTCTTGAGAATAAGAACATTCCGTTCATCGCCTGACTTGCAAGCAGTCTACCATTATTCAAGTACTTCGTCTCTTCTGTCATCACTTTTCAAAACAAGCAGTTTTGAACAAAGATTTTTTGATATTTGAACTGAGTTAAAATAAAAAATAAAATACAAAACTGGCAATTTCAACCCTTGAAAGGACTTTGTCCGATTCCGACTCCGAACAAATAATGTTTTCAAGAAGATTTACATGGCATTATTTACTTTCTAAGTTTTGCCATTGTCTGCAGAGAGGTGACGGCCGATCAGAAAAATAAATTTCAATTGAAAAAATTTTCTGTCTGGTGGCGGATTCGAACCTCGAACCTCGCCGCTCGAAAATTTTCACCGAGTGGTTTACGCACTTGGCCATGACCACCACTTACCAACTGAAGAAAAATATAGAAAAATGTTATGCCAGTGCATTTTTTTATTTTATTGGTTATTTTATTTGATAATGAGATAGGAAACTTCAGAAAAAAAAAATGCCGAAAATTGCAATACTAATCAATACTAATGCAAATGTTATAAATATGTTAGTAAAATTTCTTGACAAACTCACCCCTCTCGATAGAATCTCGATGAGTTCATGGATTTGAGCGCTGGTGACAATCTCACTTTCTCCAGCTAATCTTACCACTCTAATAAGAAAACCACCGGAATGCCCATAGGAAAAAGCTAACGTAAAATTGTTCTCCAAACATTTTCATTCATATACAATTAACAAGAGTGTTTTTAATACAAAGATATAGTTATTGTTTGAATTATATTTTTCTGATCAGCAGCACTTGTCAATAGAACAAGTGTAATTATTTTAAATCAGATTTTTTTCTATCAATAATATTCTTGTCGATTTTCATAGCAACTCCATAGCATAGATTGACAATACTTACATATCTGTATTAACAAATTTTCTTTATGAACTTTTATTAGCAAGATTCTTGTTCAGCTTTTTTTTTAAATATGCAAGACTTTTTTGGGTGTAGTATCTTTTTATCTTTTTTTAACTCACCAGTACAAAACGTTGCAAAAAAAAATTGAAGAAGAAGCATTTTTGTACTGCAAACAAACGAAGTATCTCATTATCTCTGTATCGGCCTTCACCAATACATGTACTTCGAAAAAGCCGATCTTTTTGACCCATCTTGCTTCATTTTCAAGATATGGCGTTCTTCCTAATTTTAAATGCAATTATATCGACCAACCCCTCTACCTGTGCGTTCGAGACTCTCTTTAGAAAAACCAAACCCCCTGTTATTTTTGACATCTTGCTTCGTTTTCGAGATATAGCGCTTTTTCTAATTTTTTAAGCTTAAATTATATTATCTGGTGAGTCGATTTCTTGTGAACCCCTTAGAAAACTGAAAACGTACGTTGGAAATTTTTCGATGCGTATGCATAGTGCACTCTGTCACGCCAACTCAGCCCTCAGCAAAGCAGAATATCCTGATGCCTGTTAAAACGGCAAGCCTGATAAAATCGCCGTATATGACGTTCAAGAGCAGCAGGTGCCCAACTGACCATCGTATGTATCTTCTTCTGTGTCACGCAAAGAGCTCTTCCTCTTAATTCGCTTGCTATGCTATATGCTATGATATGTTAGATGATAGGTATCTTAAAATTAGTAAGATGGATGGATGGACCTAGTAATGATGTCAGTAGTAAGATGAATATGGTATGATGGTTGTGATATGATGAAAATGGTGTGATGGATAATTTAGGTATGATGAATATGATAAAAAGGGTTTGGTATGCAAACGGTATGCAAATGAGAATCTTCACCATGATTTACGAGTACACAAAGAAAACAAGGCCTACTAGAATTAAGAAGCTTATAATTTTAAATAGATTTTAGGCTGAGGGGGAATGACGGAAGCCAAAAACGAAGAAATTTCAAGAAGAAAATCTTCTTACTATATGTTGTTAATCATCTTAAATTTATTTTTAATTTGTCTTAACACAAGAGGATAACTTTTTGTTCGATACTTTTTGTTTTTGGTTTTTTTTTTTAGTCTAATAATCCGTTTAAAACAAAAATCTTATTTTATGTCTTTTTTATAAGGGAAACCTATTGAATTTTATAAAGAATACAATCTTCTTAAGATTTTGGATTGATTTTATTAAGAAGGAAATCTTCTTAAAAATACTAAAATATTTTTCTTTATTATATTTATTAAAAACAAAATCACTTTAAATTAAAATGAAAACATCTTCTATTTTTTTAAAAAAATCAATTTAACATGAAAATCTCTTATTTAAAAAAATAAAAATAAATAACGGGCCATTTCAGCCCTTGAAAGGACTTTGACCTAGCTTCTTGTGATCAATTGTGTTGTGCGTGTTATTTAGTTTGTACACAATTGACCGAGAACCAGACCTACATTTTTAACGCCGACTCCGAACGGCGATGAACAGAATGTTCTTGTTCTAAAGAAGCTTTACATGGCATTTTGATTACTCTCTGAGAAAATTTTCTCATTTTTAGTAGCTATCACTAAGAAGATTTCCTCTTATTATTAATAAATTTCTTCATAATACCTCAATTTTTCACAACTTTATTAAGAAGATTTCCTCTTATTATTAATAAATTTCATCTTGATTTTTATAAGAATATATCCCTTTATTTTTCAAATATTTCATTTAGATTTTATTAAGAAGATTTTCCGATTATTATTATAAGACTATCTTCTTGGGTAAAAACTATGAACAAATCATCTTAACTTTCTTCTAGTTTATAAAGTACTTTTCGCTGCATGTAGTCATGGAAACTGTTTCGATTTTCTATTCATTCTTCTGTAAAAAATTCGTGTTAAATTTAAATATAAATGGTTGATCGGTATCTTTTTATCTTCTCTGAGTATGACATTAAGATATTTAAGATCTTCTGAAAAATTTTAACAACATTGAAATGGTAATTTTTAGTCGTCAGACACCGAAAGACCACAAAAATATTTTTTATTTTCTTTTTTCAATGCAGTCGGTGTTTGATAAAATACCGTCTTAATTTGAATAATACCCTATTGTGAACCATCACAACTTGCTTTGCAACGAAATTTTTAACTAGTTCAGTTTGATTCTTATTTTTCAACATGAAACGAAGACAGACCTTTACGAGCTGTCAAGAAAAAGTTAATTAAGCGAAGGGGTCACATTTGGTTTTAGTGAGTAGTGAAGACAAAATATAAATAATTTTAATTCCCAGTTCTGTAACTGAATGAGTCGGAGAGAAAACGCTGCCATAGTTTTCCTTTGGAATTTTGGTAACAGCAAAGGATGCAGGAATTTAAAATAAAGTTACACAAACTTGTGTACTGCCTGATAGTTCAATATCTGATATTATATCAGATCAATATTTTTTATTTAATATGTAATATAATATAATTTAAGAAACAAGAACATGAATTGGGTAAACATTGCTTGATATAAAAAAAGTTACTCACAGTGCGCAATTAGATAAACTGGTTCCAGCTATATTTTAAAGTTTAAAGTAAATTCATATATTGACCGAGCGTGCGACTTTAGCAACGATTTACAGTTATACCTATAGCAGTCATAAATACCGGTTGGTTTTAGAAGACGTGAAGCTTAATTCGATATTTTTTTATCATGTAAATTAAAATTTTAATATCTAAATATAATCAAAAAACTATTCACGTGATACGCATTTTTTGGCCAATAACCTTTACTGAAACCCACTTGTTCTAGCATGATTAAGAATTGCGTGACAAGTGCGTATAAATGAATACACTTCGAAAAATGACTCCATCAACATAATTTTGACAACTCTTCAAACTGACAAAATATTAGAAGACCTCAAGTTTTTCACACGTCGATGATATTAACTTCGAATAAAATTTTTTTTGTCCGAATTTATTGCTGTTTCTTTCTGGGTAACAATTACATGTTTCAACTTAAACATCAACATGTGCCTTTGCGAAATAAGTTAAGTCATCATCTCTATGAACATCAGTCACAACACTTCAATAGCCACCGCTGGCCACTAACTCATCAAAATATTATTATTTAAGCAACTTATTAATCAACATATAACTTGTATGTTAACATTTAAACGAGTTATGATTATTAACGTATGTATGTGTGTGTGTGTAATTGTTATAGAAAGACCGCTAATTGCAGTGAATATAAATCATTCTCACTTTTAAATATTGTACTACACAGAACGGGTGGAGCCGTTAGTTATACACTCGTAGATGAGTTGATCAAACTAGAAAATTTGATTAAAACTGGAATTTTTGTTAAAGGTTTCAAAACAATTTTCTAAAAATAATGTGTAATTCAGAGTGTAAGTTTTACAAAATATCAATTACACAGTTCGACAAAACTTAACTTTTGGCTTCACACATAACAAAATTCCCCTTGGTTATGACAAAACGCGTTAATTTGCTTGTATCCCAAACTGTATTCCAGTTATTTTGTTGCAGGAGAGAACATTTTTAAATTTCTTTTCAGTTTTGAACTTTTTTATGCATTTCATAAATAGGTAGAACAGTTATAATCAAATATTATATATGCATCAAATACTTTAGCTCAATTAAATTACTGCTGGAATATTGGCTAATTTTGGAAATAGAAAAATAAAATAGCTTGTAATTCTGTTAAGTTCTATTTTAAAATTACCAAAAAAGTCGGGAAGTTTGATAATTTTAATAAATATTTCAATTATTTCTTTTGTGTTAATTCAGAATAATGAAATTTTCTGAATTTTCTTCATTCTAAAATCTCTTTATCTCAGACTTTTAGCTATGCTTCCTCTGTAATCTGCTTCTCCCGAAGATTCTAAAAAAATCAAAGAAATCGGGCAATTGTAGGAAAATTGATTTTATAAATGCAGAATAGGCTGTCCCAAAAAAAAACTTTTTGCTTAAGCTTTTTCTGAAAGCTTATGTAGTAAAGTATTTTTGAGATTTTTTGTTCAGATTTTATGGAAGAGGTTCAGAGTTCGCGCTAATCGAATTTTCTCTAAAAACAGGTTTTTCGGAGATTTTTTGAATTTCAAGCATAAGTTGGTCAACAACATACATTTTCTAAGTCTTAGAGACATAATTTCGTAAGACAAATATCCAAACTTTACTTTAATTTTAATGTACATTTATCAGAAGTGTTGGTCATTTTTTTTTGTACATTTTGGTGTAAATAAATGTTTTCAAAAACGCTTCATAACTTTTAAAAATTTCATCAAAATGAAAAAAAGTAATGATGCATTTTGAACTATGGTTAAATTTTAAACAATTTAAAAAAAAAGGCTTGATTAAACTCTTGCCGTTCTTGCCTTTAAAGCTTTGTAATCGTTGGTTGAATCGTTAAATCGTTGGTTGTAGCATCGATTATGAAATTATGCAACGTGTTAACCTTTCAAACAGCTGGGAGAAAGCATGCAAAGTGTAAATCTACTCTAATAATTAGCTGGTCTGAATTAAAAGACAAGCATTGCAGTAAATATGCTACTCCATCAACTTCAACAATAAAAAAACGTTTTCTAAAAAATGCTGTTATTGACCAATTTATGCTTTAAATTCAAAAAATCTCCGAAAAACCTAATTTTTAGGGAAAATCCGATTAGCGCGACCTCTAAAGCTCTTCTAAAATATTAAAAAAAAATCTCTAAAATTTAAAAAGAAAATAGTTACAATAGCCAAACCAAATGTCATATCACCCAAGGGGAAAAAATGGGGCATTATGGCATTCCATTCGGGCATTGCCAAATCGAAATTAAATGCCAATGGCTTTATGACATTGGGCGATATGACACCATGCCGTTAACCTCTGTTTTGAAGTTTAGTTGATTTATGATGGCCACCCTAAGATTTCTTCGATTTTACATATGTGGTTATAACCGTATAATTTTTTTAATAAATGTTTGGCAAAGAATTGCCTTGAACATTATAGGGCATATAACCACTTTTTCATGGCTTAATGGGATAAAATTACAAAAAAAAATATCGTTATTTTCCATTCAATTCTTACAAGATTTTGTGCCATAACTCGAAAACTATGAAGACAAAAATATATTTGTAATTGGCAATAATAGAATAGTTTATAAAATTTTGACCTTTTTTGTTCATGTCTTTATCTAATAATTCTATTTGAAGAAAAAAAATTAAATAAGTTTAATATTTCAACTTGAATAAAAATTGAATAAATATAATAATCAAAAGTTTATCAAGCATAAAATTCAAAAATCTAATGAAAAAATACAATCATTCAATACATCCTTAAACTTATTGCAAAATAATTTGTGGAGTCATTATTTTAACATGAAAACGTTACGTTTTACCGCACCGGTTTCCAAAAATAAAAAAGGTTTTTCCAAAATGCATCGGCATTGCATGGAATTTTTACTAAATAAGTATAAATGTAATGATAAAAGTAATGACATGAAAGCAAGGGTTAATTCTTGGACTTTATGACAAAAATAAAATAAAAATTATAGACGTCATCGGGCTGCGAAGTGAGCTGCCTACGCAACGAAACATCAAATTTATTATATGGAATTATAACGCACTATCTATAGGTGCTACGGTAAAAAAATGTACACATCACTACAGGCTAGTTCTTAGACCTCATGACAAAAATAAACAACAAATTAATGACGTTATGAGGCCTCTCAGGGAACTCCTTAAAGTAACCTAAATGCACCAAATGAAATAAAAAAGAAAAAAAAAAGCACAAATAAAAAGAAAACAAAAAAATTAATTTAGGATAAGGATTTTGATTAGTATTACATAAAGGAAAGGATATGGGCAAGGATTTGGACAAAGATAAGGACCAAGAATAAGATAAGGAGTAGAACAAAGATTTGCACAAAGGTTAGAGCATGGAATTGGACACGGAATTGGACAAGAATTCCGACAAGGATTGGGAAAAGGACTACGTCATGGAATGCGAAGAATAAGGACAGAGATTTAGACACTCTTAAAACACTAATTTACCTGAATTCCCAATAACAATAAGATTGGAAATTTAGGACAAGAAATTGACAAAAATGGGACAATGAATAGAACAAGGATTTGGACACACTAAGGACAAGATTTAAGACACAAATTGGGAAAAGAAGTGGGACAAGGATTAAGAAAGGAATTTAAACTAGAATAAGTTCAGAAATACGGTTATGGATTAAATCAAGTGTTTGGACAAGAAATAGAACAATTCTTAGGACATACACACATGGACAAAAATTATCGTGATTTAGCTTTTGCACCATATGAATAATCACCATGCCCAAAAAATAAATGCTTAATAAAATTGTCCCTTTTTTCCAATGTAGCAATGCACTGATGTATGTTTAAAATAAAAAAATTAGGCTCCAGTTTGTATGTAAAAAAAAAATATATAAAATTTATTTTATATGCTGCATTTTTAGTTGGACAAAAGTGTTCGTCTAAAGCCCCTCCATGGTATTTAAAACATTTACAAAAATTTTGTTGATATGGCAACTCTAAAATTGATTTTCTTCTGATTAATTTAAGGCATTTCCAATAAGTTGCGATAAAAAGTTTCCTAAAGTCGTGCGGGAATTGCGAATATCGTGAAAATGAGCCAAAAAAGAAAATAAACTACACTAAGGGAGATAATGCATATTAGCACTATCCACGCCTCAGTATAAATTTTATTTAAATATTTGCGTGGATAAATCAAATGTTTTCCTTACAACTCGTTTTTTTCCCGTATTTGAATTTTATTTATACCACACACGTACACACACATTCCATACAAGCAATCAGAAACAGCATCGCACACGTACACACATACTCCGACAAGCAGCAACAGCATCGCACTATGTTCCTGCAGTTTATTTCTTGCAGTTGCAGGTTTCTTATAGTTCTCATTTAGTTATTGTTGCAAGGGTAATATAGCTTGCAAGTTTGGCCAAGATATGAAATGATGTAGGGTGGAGTGACAATTTGATATTTACTCACAAATATCTTGTACCGGTTGTCATTTACCTACATATTTTGCTTATAATTTTCGGTCACTTTTTCTCCCTCTAATTTATGCTATTTTCGACATTTGGTGCCCTAATATTGCACCAACTGTCAAAATAGTATAAATTAGAGAACGAAAAAAGTGAAACAGAGAATAAATAATACAGGCAAATGGCATTTGATGGACGCAATATGAAGAAAATAATGCTATAAAACCATTAATAACATATTCCATTTCAATATGTTATTTTTTACATTCAATATTTTTATATACATTTTATTTAAATGCGATAGTTTTATTTTCAAATAGTAAATATATGAAAGATATTTTAAAAAAATTCGTGCATAAGTTTTTTATTATTTTTTTTAATTCTGTTTAAATATTTAAATATTTTATTTAATTAAAACAGTATTCAAATAAATTTTAAAGATTTATGCAAATGCGTTATTGGTGCAAAAATGACTCACTTTTTGGATAAATTAAAAAGTTTTTGGATAAATTTAATATTTTTTCTCTTAGTGTACGATTGAAGAGCGAAAAATTGTTATAAATGACTACAAACAAGATAAAACTCTTAAAGAAATTTGTGAATTAGTACAACGACCACGAACAACCATTTCTAGTATAATAATTCGGCACAAAAACGATCCAGAATGTGAGAATCATCCCAGAAGCGGACGTCCTTTAGTGCTATCAGTTCGCGAAAAGCGCGAATTATAAAAATTAAAAAAAGAACCAAAACCTCCTTCAAAAGAAATCGCGGCAGTAGTGAAGGAGACAACTGGAGCAGCTGGAGTGCTAAATTCAGCAGGTTATAATGCCAGAGTTTGCAAAAAACAACCTTTGATAAGTAAGGTTAATCAAGCGAAGCGGCTTTCCTTTGCTAAACAGCATATAAGCAAGACAAATGAGTTTTGGGACAAAGTCATCTTCACGGACGAGAAAATTCTGCGTGTATCAGTCAGATGGTCGCGCTTTAGTCTGGAGGCGAGAGAGTACATCATTACAAGGAAAACACATTCAGACTACTGTTAAACACGGGGGTGCTGGAGTCATGGTGTGGGTGTGTATGTCCGCTGCTGGTGTCGGCGAGCTTGTTTTTATTGAAAATATAACGGATAAACATATTTATTTGAATATTTTGAAAGACAATTTTTCAAAAAGTGCAAAAAAGCTGGGCATAGAATCCGATTACTATTTTCAACAGGACTATGACCCCAAGCATACAGTCGAAATTGTTCGCTTATGGATACTGTATAATACACCTTACACATTGAAAACACCATCTCAATCGCCGGATGAACCATTTCAATTAGTGCATTCAATGCTGAACCGATTGCAGGAAGTTATTAAATCTAAAGGAAAACACACAAGTTATTAAAAACTATAATTTTAATTTTTTGCTTATGTAATTAGTGTTGTTAGTAACGAACACTTTTTTCCACATAAAATACGAATCATAGTTCTTTTTTAATTCTTTTTTTCTACGCAAGCAAATCCAGAATAATTTTTTTTTGTATCAAAACTAAATTAATGCATTATAGAATTTGTGATTAAAAATATCACATAAATAAAATAAATTAAATTGTTGATAAAATATTAAATTGTTGTTTATGATTGTGTTCTGGGCTCTTTAAACTGCAGAAGATGTGTGTATATAAAAATAACAATAAGGATGAGAACAAGTTTGGGTGCAAAGGAAAGGATTGGGACAAGATTAAGGACGAGGATAAAGATACGCTGTCACGCCAAGTCCTATGGGTGTGTCCACGATACAGCCAACTTCTTTTTTAATTTGTTTCTTTTCAGTGCATTCTCTTTTGGTGTCATTTTCAGCACGCCTACTCCTACACTCAGAAAAAAGTCTCTCGGAATGTGATAAAAAATGCATCCTGTTTAGAGAAAAATGGTATAGAGTTTGCCTTAAATTCCCTAAAAATGGTAAAAAGCTTCCATGAAAAAGAAAAATATATCGTTCTTAGAGAAAAAGGCTTTTATTTTTAAAAAAGGATTTGTTTTTATTGAAGAAAATATTTCGCATAGTGAATTGTTTATCTACAATAAGGAAAACTTTTCATTTTCTAGAAATTTTTATCTATAAATGAGAATTTTCTAATGCGAGAAAAATACTTATCATTATTAGAGACTTGAAATATTTTCATTTCCGACAAGTGAAGAAATATTTCTTCGAATATGTGAAAATTTATTCTAATTAAAGGAAATTTTATTTGAAAAAGAGAAAATTGCTGTTATCAAAAATAGAGATTTTTTTTATCACAAAGAGATAGGGGTTTTTTGAGTGTATGGGCACTTGCTGTATAAAGTAGATGTCATCAATGTTTAAGCGGTCATGATCGAACAAATTAAAAAAAAATAGTCATGTACGTCATATGTCTTTTTATCAGTATGTGATGTGCAATCAGTTACATTCTCCTGCAAAAACTCTCTGCAAAATCTACGCACATTGGGAGTCATTGCAAGGCATGAACTTTAACCGGATGATTTTGGATATTCCTATTGGTGCCTATTGACCATATATTAAAAGCGTGACTCCGGCCCCAAAACGAAGCCTTCATCCGAGTCTGTACACTCAGAAAAAGTAGCAGTGAAATTAACAGTGAAACTGTTAAATCCCATCCAACAGTCGAGTTTTTAAAATAAAAAGCCTGAACTGTTGATAAAATAATGGTATTACTTAATCACTACACTGTTAATTTAACATTTCAGACTGTTAAATTGCAGAAACCCGTCTCTTGGATGGTATTTAACAGTTTTCACTCTTAATCGAGCTATTTTTTTTTTCTGAGTGTAGAACAAAACCAAACAAGGCCAATATTTTCATTAAACTGAACAAGTATTCTTTGTCTTATTTTTATAATAACAGTTTTTCTGAATCTATGTGCCATATTTTACATCTTCGTCGCGAAGACGACTTCTATTTGTATCTTTGAATATGTTTGCTCTCTTCTCCTCTAACTTTACTTGAGTTACACGTAAAGATTATAGAAAATATTACTTCTAAATTTTTGTAAACACACTTCCCTGCGAATGTCTTTGAATTTTTAAATTACTTTGCATGGCCGACCAGAATATTGGGTTGCTCTGTTTCACCTAGGTAAGGAAGCACCGCTCAAAATTTGTTCATTACAATGTATGTGTATTTTTCACAATATGCCGATATATTCTTTTATGATAGAATGTGAGATCGAATCTGTACAAAGATGCGAAAGAATTCAATACTTGTAGAGTGTAACATCATTCGTCTAGTATTTTGTATCTTCCGCATGAATCTTCATCACATTCTTCTTTAGCTGATAATTATATTTCACGCCGTCTTGCAACTGTTATTAAAATGGTTTTTATGAGCAACTTCCTAAGCGTCTTAAGAGTTTTTGTGTTAAATATGTATTGCTTGGGGCAAGGCTAGAGCAGATTTAGCAGCACAAGAAGATACAATACTTAGTATTCAAAGAACGCTTTAAAAAATATAAAACATAAAAAATACAAAGAAATAATTTTGTTATGTAAGCTTTTTTGACTGAGCGTTATTTCTGGTGATGCTTACTTTTCGGTAAAAGGAACTTACTATGATGGAAAGATGATGTGGAAGAACACATTTAAAATTGATATTCTTTTTGAAATACGTCTATTGCTTGTTGGTTAAGGTAGACTTTTAAAAAAAATTATTGGGGAGTGTCGGGTGGAGTGTGAATAATACATTCTAGAATCTAGATGAAAATTTAATAATTAATTGTGCAACTGGGTGTAAGCTTACGCAACATTAAAGTTTTTAGCAGCTTATGACAATAAATGTGTGGAATGGAGCCTGAACTGTAACTTTCATTTTAAGTTTTTTTTTTTATTAATTTTCAATATCGAGTTAAGTTGGGTGAACTTCTGGGTGAAGTGGAAATGAACTAAATTCTTTAAAATGAAATTTATATCATATAGAAATACAGTGGACAAAAAAC
Source organism: Pherbina coryleti (assembly GCA_943735915.1). Lineage (NCBI taxonomy): Eukaryota > Metazoa > Arthropoda > Insecta > Diptera > Sciomyzidae > Pherbina > Pherbina coryleti. Next base: position 16,043,367 of record OX030950.1, on the reverse strand, counting down.
AAGGGTCACCCCTTCCTTCGATGTAAATTCAGGAAACTTCTTGAGGCAAAAACTAAAATCTGGCAACACTTTAAATACATTGTTGTTCTCATTTTCTGCAAATTGAAAATGATGGTAAAATTTTAAGCGGACAAAAAATAAGTTCATTCGGTTTAATGTTTAAATTACTTATTTTTTTATTTTTTTGCAAAATATCTTTTGTGTGTATCATTCGATCTACGTTTTGGATAACTGATGACATTGGTAATAAAATTAATATCAAAAATAGAACAAAATGGGTTGTGGGAGGCATTGCTCAAGCAAGGAGCTTTCCATTATATACACTAAGATAAAAAATATTAAATTTATCCAAAAACGGAGTCATTTTTGAACGAATAACGCATATGCATAAATCGAGTACGTAAATATTTAAAATTTATTCAAACACTTTTTTCATTAAATTATGCATGCATATTGTTAATTTTATGTTGAAGAATTAATATTAAAATTAAATATTAAAGTATTTAAACAAAATTAATATAAAATATATTAAAATTATGCACGAATTTTTTTAAATATCTTTCAAATATTTACTATTTGATAATAAAACTATCGCATTTAAAGAAAATTTAAATAAAAATATGGAAATTAAAAAACAACATATTTTAATGAAATATGTTATTAATGGTTTGTTATAGTTCTCCTTTGGTTTTTGTAATGAAAATTATATAGCCTAGATGTTTAGCCAAGATGCTGAGCTCTGCTCAGATCCCCACAAAATCTCACCCATCGTACTCGCGAAGCATCTTGGCTAAACATCTAGGCTATATAATTTTCATTACAAAAACCAAACGAGAACTATAACAAACCGAGATTTATCAACGACAAGCAAGAATCTTAGTTCTAAAAACGTTATTGCAGCATGCAGGAACAGAGTGCGATGTTGTTGGTGCATGTCGACTATTTTAGCTGTTTGGAATTGGACAGAAGCTTCACTGAGTGGTATAGATAAAATTTAAATACGGGAAAAAACGAGAAAAAATATTTAAATAAAATTTATACATATGCTTGGATAATGTTAATATGGGTTATTTCCCTCAGTGTATCGTCACCACTGGACCCTGTGGATAACGTATTGGATTGAAATGTTACGAAACATGTGTTCAAATCATAGTGTGATCCATTTTATTTAGCATATTTAAAAATGTTGTATTTAAATAAATTTTTTTAAATATTCATGTAGCGAAAACATTTAAATGCATAAAAAAAAACACTAATTACGTAAGGGGGGACGATCCTCACAAGGCAACGCGTGAGAGTCATGGGGGCGATCTTCACATGACAACGTGTTTGACTGCCTCAACCTGGCGAGGTCAGCATTATCCATGTTGAAATCGTCTGAATTCGACTTAAACCTCTCCGTGGTGTCCTCTAGAAACGGCAAACTGGCAACCGTTAGTTTGACGGCTAAACTGAGCGACGGGCTCCCTGCCTTTAAAGGGTTGTGCGTCGGGCTTAAAGCGTACCACATAAAAACACATTTCAATGAAGCAAATAATAAGAAAAAAGATAAGAATGATCCCCAAATCTGATGACGACTACCGCAAACGAAAAACTGAAAATGATTTACGGATATGCACTTGGAATGTCCAAACCCTTGATTGGGATCGTGCCTATTTTCAACTCTTAGATATCTTAAAAAGATACAAGGCTGATATCACTGCAATCCAAGAAATGCGATGGAAGGGACAAGGTTGCTCACGGCAAGCATCCTCTGATATCTACTACAGCGGCCATGCGGAGAAGCACGAGTTTGGATGCGGATTCGTGGTTGGCAAGAGACTACGTCCTGTGATTCACACCTGTGAACGAGCTACTGGCCATGCAAGGGACAAGGTTGCTCACGGCAAGCATCCTGTGATATCTACTACAGCGGCCATGCGGAGAAGCACGAGTTTGGATGCGGATTCGTGGTTGGCAAGAGACTACGTCCTGTGATTCACACCTGTGAACGAGCTACTGGCCATAATCCGTTTCATTTGCAAAATTTTTCAATATAAGCTTGATATGTGTGCGCGTTCCGACAGAAACCAAAGACGATGGAAAGACAATACGTCCGATAACGGAATGAAGCTGATTAGCTTTGCCGCAGCGCGAAACGTGGTGGTTAGTAGCACTAGATTCAAGCATCTTAATATTCATAAAGCAACTTGGCTGTCACCTGATCAAAAGACGCGCAACCAAGTTGATCACGTTTTGATTGACGGAAGGCACTTTTCCAGTGTTTTAGATGTACGCACGATCCGTTATGCCAATATAGACTTAAATCATTATCTTGTCGCAGCCAAGATCATCCGAGCTAATGATTTTAGACGCAGTGGCACGATATTTTACAAAAGTATTATGCTTCTGGTGTATGCTGATGATATCGATATCTTTGGCCATAATACGCGCGAAGTCAGTACAGCATTCTCCAGATTGGCGAAAGAGTCGAGTCGAATGGGTCTTGCAGTCAACCCAGATAAAACGAAATACAAAGTGTCAACAAATAAACAGTCCCAGCGTCTTGGAAACCACGCCACTGTGGACAACATCTCCCTGGAGGTTGTTAAGGACTTCGTCTACCTGGGATCCAGCATTAACTCTTTCAACGATGTTAGTATTGAGATAAAACGAAGGATAACTCTTGCCAACAGGTGTTACTTTGGGCTAAGTAGGCAATTGAGAAGCAGAGCCCTCTCTCGACGAACAAAACTCACGCTCTATAAGTCACTAATCATGCCCGTCCTATTATATGCAGCACAAACCTGGACGTTGAGCAGTTCTGATGAAAAGACTCTGGGACCCTTCGAGAGAAAGATCCTTCGTAAAATCTTCGGTCCAATCTGCGTCAATGGCGAGTACCGAATTCGATGGAAACACGAGCTGTATGAGCTGTACACTGACATCGACATAGTTAAGCGCATTAAAATCGAGCGGCTCCGCTGGCTAGGTCATGTTGAGCGAATGCAAAACGACGCTCCAGCGAAAAAAATATTCGATTCGGTGCCCGGTGGTGGTCAACGCAGAAGAGGACGCCCACATCTTCGTTGGAAGGATCAGGTGTTGAATAACCTGACCACGCTTGGTGTTTCCAGCTGGCGCCAGCAAGCGCAGAACAGAAATGGCTGGCGCAATTTCTTATACGAGGCCAAAACCGACTTACGGTTGTAAGCGCCAGATAAGTAAGTAAGTAAGTAAGTATCAAAATAAATATTCCAGCCAAAATCTACTTAAATCAAGTGGATATTTGCTGCGCTATCAAAATTCACTTTGGGAAGCTTTGTGGATGCAGTTAACTTCGTAAACGACAAATGAAGATGCAAAAAAATTGGAATTTTTGTCACATGCAGGGATTGAACTCGGACTGCTGGCATTACAATCGAATGACTTAACGCTCTGCTATTTGCCCGCTTGATTAATTGAGAACAAAATGTATATAAAAATATGAGCTCCACAAATCTGAACTCTGAAGACCGCATCCTCAAAGCATACCTAAACTGCGTATAAAATACCGTGTTTCTAGCAGCGCTTTTTATTTTCCCGCTGGGTTAGGCATGTCTTGCAGGGAAGTGTTTGTAACAGTGAATTGCTTCGACATGGCAATAAGAAAATAATTTCTTAGATTACGCATAATGTATATAGTACTGGAAAAATTTTTTGAGAACTGAGTAAATTATTATCTTGTTGCAAGAAACTCAAATTTCTGATTTCCACTGAAATTAAGTGAAATTCCACTTGTTTCTAGTAAAAATCAGTTGAGCTTTTTTTCTTCTTAATAATAGTAAATTTTTTCCTTCCGTGTATTATTTCAATAATACATGTATTTACCATATTACTCAACCAACGATTTCCGACACAACCCGACCTTTAGTATTTTGAATATATAGCCGTGCCATGGAAATGAATTAATATTTCATGAAGAAGCTAAATATTTCTAATTCCATCCTTTTTTCCTACTTCCCACATTTCACGAAAAATGTTGATATACATAATTTTATTATGGTTTGTACTTCTACGGTATGTTTTCAGTCACAACAAGCAATTCTGCTGATGTATAGAATATTGATTAGCCTTTGATTCTTTATTTGTTCTCGAAATTATTGTATTTTTCGTCAGATTATTTGACATATAACATATGTACGTAATTTTGATGTTATGCTCTGATTTTAAATTGCCACCTCGAAAACTATCACTACTCGTAGTTTTGTTTGTATGTATTTTAAGAGAACTAAAAAAGAAAAAAAAACCCCAAATACTAAGTTTTTTATGGCTTTCGTCAAAATATAAACTGAGCAATAAACACTTTTTCGCCAGAAACTGATGTTCACTATATTGTTCTTTCTTTCCTAGAAGCTAACGTAACCTTCAAGCATATGCAAATAAATAATATTAATCTCTATTTGTCAAAAGGAAAACAAAAATAAGACAAAATTTCAAATGTTTGCTAAACAATTCACAAACATAACTTTTGCTATAAAAGACTTTACGCAAGCTGAGATTCTAAAAGTTTCAATTCATACATCGAGCTGTGAGATTGTGATAAGAATAGCAGAAAAATACCCAAAATGTTCAGATTTGTGAGTAGATTCTTATATTTGTGGGAACTTTAAATGTATTAATTCCTGCTTTTAATAAATAACACCCTAATTGATTATTTATAACCATGTAAATAAAAACTTTTATTTTCTATAGATCGTTCTCTTGGCATTCGTCTCAGCAGCCTGCGCAGCCAGCATCGGCGTTGAAAGCACAACCGAAAGACGCGAAATCATTCCATTGCTCAAATTTGAAAGCGACAAGAATCCTGATGGTTCTTTCAGTTTCTCCTTCGAGGGTGGCGACAAGAGCTATCGTGAAGAGTCTGGTGTTTTGGAGAACGTTGGCACTGATGATGAGGCCTTAGAAGTTTCTGGATCTTATCGCTACATCGATACCGATGGTCAAGAAGTTGAGGTGCACTACACCGCTGGCAAAAATGGATTCGTACCGGTTGGCACTAATATACTTTCAGAAATTACAGCCGTAGCTAGAGCTGCGGCTGATCTACCCGCTGAGACGCACGAAGATTATGTCTCGCGTAAAACGCGTGATTTCAACGAAAAGAAGCCGGATGAGATCGACACTAAGGATGATAAGAATGAAGCCGTTTTCGATCCGATTATTGAGAAAAAACAACTTGTTTAAAGTGAATACTGGCAAAAAGTGTGCACTTTATGACAAATGCAAATCTCCGGAAACAAACCACGACATACAGTACAACAACTTTATGTTGAAGTGTGATAAAGCTATTCTGATTATTAAGGTGCTATTTTAGATTTTAGAATAATAATATTTAGAATATTAAATTTTTATAAAATCGAACCAATTTCATTGTTTTCATATCATATCATATCAAGGATATTTATTTAGTTACTAGTATTACCTTTGGTCGAGATTCGACCATTTAAAAATTGATTTTTTTTTTGTATTTTTATTGGAAACATTTTGTTTTCTTTCTTCACTCATATGCAAACGTAACCGAACTCATACCGCACCAAACGCACCACCAGCAGGAAATCACAAAACAGTAACTCAATTCTGATTTTCCATGTTCTGTGATTTTTACTTTCAAAGCTATTCGATATCAAAAATGTGGCTTATATATGCGGAGCCACACCCCTCTGTCCAATGCCCGTCACAGTACCCTACTTCCCTTATTCTACTTTCTAGTAGAAATGCTTCCAAAGCTATTTGATATAACAACTTTGAGTTGCATGAGTTTTTCCACGCCCCTTTGTCAAAGAAGGAAGTTCTTACCAAGTTTCATTGATTTGTGACTTATAGTTCAAAAGTTATACCGAAAATTTGGGCTGATGAAAAGTGCCTCGCCTTTATTTCAACGCTCATGAAATGTTACCAGTGGATTGGAACGTCTGATTTGAGGTCGAATTGCCCACCATAGATATTCGATGCACTCACTCCTTTTCCCTACTCTTATTGATTTAAAAAAAAAATTATCAAAATTGGTTGAGAAACACGGGAGAAAATGTTTCTTAACTGTTCTTCGTACACCTAGTTATATATAGATATATAATAATATGTATAATATATAAAGTAGATAAGGAAATGGCTTAAAACATAGATTTGTGTGTATAACTTTGGAGTGGTTTGAAATTTTTGAATAATTTTTTCACAGAAATAATTTTTTAAGCTGTAGAACTTTGTAAAAAATATAAAAACAACATTTTGAAAAATGTAATTTTTATCAAAGAAATCATAGGGTAGCTCATGATTTTCGATGATAGAAAAACTTTATTAAATTATATATCAAAATGAAGCAATTTTTGCAAATAAATGATATGTTATATGAAAGAGTGTGAGAGAAGAAAATAAAAAAGAAAATAAAATTACAAAAAAAGAATGTCTGGTCTAATTTTTGAGCAAAAATTGAATATTTTAGAGTTATTTTGAAAACAACATAAGAAATTGAATTGGAGAGATAACGGTAAATATTTTCTTATTTCTTCAAAGTTATTTTATAAAACTTTCAGACAAAGAAAATTTAAGGAAAATCGATTCAAAAATGGCTGAGATATTTACATGCAAAATCAAAATTTGAAATATCAATTGTTTTTTTCTCATTCTGAGGCAATGACATTGCTTTAAGAAATGCATTGCATGGAAAAACTCTACAGGTTTCGAAATATCACAATGCTTTTGATGACATAATAACGGGAAACTTTTTTAACATACTATTCGTGAAAAATATTAGCAGAAAAGTTTTCGTATACCGTTATTTTTCTCAACCAACGCATTTTTATACAAAAAACGTTGTACTGAGAACATCTATAGTTTTCGAGATATCACAATAATTTTGATGTCAAAATAACGGAAATTTTCCAAATTTACTATTTGTAAGCAATTTTACCATCACAATATATATTGACACTTGTTACATGAAAAAGTGCTTATTGTAGGGAAACCGTAAACGATGGTGAAAAATATCAAAGTATTTTTTGCACATCTTATGAAGATCTCTTATATCATGTTTTTCCATCTCTTACAGTTTAGCTTTTATTTTATAAATGCTCTTTTTCCACTCATATTTGAGGTCAAAGGTCACCAATCTAATATTCAATCCTATTGCGTAGCCAGACCTTTTATCCGATCCCTCATTCTTCATTCTACCTCTACCCAGTTCTGAGATCCCTAACTTAAATTAATATAAACTTTCAACGTTAATATTTCAGGTCAAAGGTCATCAATTTAAAATCTAATATAATTCGGCACATCTATGGTGCAGCATCTTTCGAATGATATACGTTTCATTGACCTTATTCTAAAATAAATATTAAAAAAGTGTACGACAACATTCGATGTTTGCGTATTAATATATAAGATTTAAACAAACTACCTTATAATTAAAATTATAAGCAAGTGAAAAGAAAAGGAGCAATGGCAACGCAGGCCTTCAGCTCTCTGAGAAAACTTAGAGATGAATTAACATTATTTAAAATTTATATATAGTATGTATACTATATATATTAAATTGAATATAAAGTGTTTATATAGAATGGTATAAATTAGAACAAATAAGGAAGTCAATGATTTTGTTTTTTATGGAACCAGGATTGGGATTTGAAAATAGAGATAAAGGATCAATGGCTTGGAGTACGTTTTTCTGTTCTGAGTACAGTACAAATCTGTTCTGTTAATAGTGTGTGTGCTATCAAATTTTAAGAAGGAATTAATGCAACTTTTGATTGTATCAAACCAATACCATGTACCATGTATAAGTAGATGTGAAGGTGGCTTTTTGTATTTAAGTGTAGAATGTTTTGATGTAATTTTTGGCGTCATTGAAGTTAAAATTTCAAGGGGACATTTCGTTGCTTACCTAGCGATTTGATCTGCAAATTCGTTTTTTGGTATTTTAGCATGACCGGGTATACAAACAAGTAGTATTTTCGGGTAAATATTGGCTAAAATATTTTTGATTACTTTTGGGTGGTATTTATTGTTGTCTATGTTGACTATAGCGTCAATAGAATAAAGGGAACCAGTGCATATGGCGTATTTCTCAGGTTTGTTTCTGTATGTTTGAATTGCGACAGTAACTGCGATAATTTCAGTTACTTTTTTTCAGTCAGAATAATAATACAGAGGAGTAGCTCGGAAGATGGGAGTTTTATACGACAGTGTTGTGAGTTATAACGCTTAAAGCAAGGGATTGGATTATTCGATTTTAATCCATCCGTTAACTAAAATTCATAGTCTTGACGTTAATCTTTTATTTCTAAAAATGTTTTTATATATAATGTAGTCGGAGTGGATGATTTATTGAATTTTCTATGGGATGTGTTGATTGCTTCAAAAGGGAATTCCTATTCTGGAATGCTACTGCTGAGGTGGAGTTAGTTGAAATGGCAAGTTAAGTTGGGTACACATAAGTATTTCGTATCGCAGATGAGACACTGCTTATTCTGCTATAGTCGGAAAGTGAAGAGATAAATGGTAGTAAGGTAATGTTATGGCTGTTAAAAATGCATTTCTGCTAGTTTTAACTGATTAAATGTTGGCTTCAAACATCATGTTAAAAATTTGCGTTGTGCGAAAAGCTCCAAAAGATACATTAAGAGTTCAAGGATATATACCTTAATAAATGGTAAATGATATTTGCTTCATGCCCTTGAAAAGAGTTTTAAAAAATACACTGAAAAAAAAAAGTTTTAAAATTGACGAAAATTGTTATTACTTTGAAGAATTTTGTGTTTAAAAAAAAACTTGCAACAAATTTCGTCAAAGTAAGATCAAATGTGTTTAAAACTTTTGAAAAACATATGAAAAAAGGCAAATTATGAACACATTTTTTGAACACATTGTGTTTAACTTTTTTTTTCAGTGTATGTATAGAGAACTAATTTTCAATTATTAATATAATGATGTATTTATATTTGGCTAAATAATGAATGACGGTGTTTGGATGACTTCAAAATTGAATTTTATTTATTTAATTTTATTTAATTTATTGTTATTAATTGTTTGAAAAATCATTCAAAATATATTCCCAAAGTTTCAAATAAAAATTTCAATTCGCTATAATATTTCAAATGATTTAGTTAGCATCGCTCGTTAAGTAGTGAAGAATTTTGAAAAAAAATCTATATTTGGCATAGTTTCGAAGATTAGACCTTTAATAAAATATATTATATTAGCTGGTACCCGACGCGTTGCTGTCGTAGCGGAAATGATTTCTATCTCTATCTGAATCTCAAACTCAGTCTCAATCTCAATCTCAATCTCAACCTCAACCTCAATCTCAATCTGAATCTGAATTTCAATCTCTATCTCTATCTCTATCTCTATCTCTATCTCTATCTCTATCTCTATCTCTATCTCTATCTCTATCTCTATCTCTATCTCTATCTCTATCTCTATCTCTATCTCTATCTCTATCTCTATCTCTATCTCTATCTCTATCTCTATCTCTATCTCTATCTCTATCTCTATCTCTATCTCTATCTCTATCTCTATCTCTATCTCTATCTCTATCTCTATCTCTGTCTCTATCTCTATCTCTGTCTCTATCTCTATCTCTATCTCTATCTCTATCTCTATCTCTATCTCTATCTCTATCTCTATCTCTATCTCTATCTCTATCTCTATCTCTATCTCTATCTCTATCTCTATCTCTATCTCTATCTCTATCTCTATCTCTATCTCTATCTTTATCTCTATCTCTATCTCTATCTCTATCTTTATCTCTATCTCTATCTTTATCTCTATCTCTATCTCTATCTCTATCTCTATCTCTATAGACAGTAGCGCTAGAGCAGCGTAGGAAGGTCAATTCTGAATGGTACACGAATGGTACACGGCGAACAAATGTTCACCAAAAGTCTTCGGAGAAATTCGGAAAAAGTCGAAGAAGAGGCGAATTATTCTGCATCATAACAATGCGAGCTCTTACACCTCTGCTCAAACAAAGACTTTTGTGATTAGCCAAAAAATCGAATTGATTTATTATCCACTGTACAGCCCTGATTTGGCACTCAATGACCGATTCTATACCTGGAAATAAAAACAAAGTTATTTGGTCAATGATTTTCGACAACCGACACTTAGTTTTTTCCTTTAAAACGTTTCTTTTGGAGTTGAAAAATGATTCCAAAATTGGAATATAAAACATGGAGAATATTTTGATTTGAATAAAACCAATTTCTATCATAAATACTTTTTTTTAATTATTAGGCCAGAAATATAAAGAGCCCTTGCATCACGATCTGGTCGCGTCCGTGGCGTAGTTGGTCAAAGTGCGTGGCCGCTATATCAACGAACTGTGGAGACCCAGGTTCGAACCCCAGCAGCGACAGAAAATTATTTGAATTAAAAATAATTTTTCTGTACGGCCGCCACCTCTCTGCAGATAATGGCAAACCACTCTCTGAGGTCAAAATGCCATGTAAAGCTTCTTGAGAACGAGAACATTCCGTTCATCGCCGTTCGGAGTCGGCGTTAAACCTGTAGGTCCGGTTCTCGGTCAATTGTGTACAAACATAATAACACGCACAACACAATTGATCATAAGAAGCTAGGTCAGAGTCCTTTCAAGGGCTGAAATGGCCAGTTATTTATTTTTTTTTTTTTATCCATCATGATCTGAAGATCAGCATGTTACTGCACAACTATCGTTTGCAATCATTTAAAATGCAGCGCTAGGTGGCAAAAAATATTTACCCTGTTGTAAATTTTTTAAGAATTTTAATATTTACGCCCATAAGCGTGTTGTGTATTGACTTGATAATTTACTTCTGTATAATTTTTGATTTTTAATATACGCTCTGACTTTGAAATTTGGAAAAATCGATTTAAAACTATCCCTACCTTCCAAATAAACCGATGATATATGGCTTCGAGTATACTTAATCGCAACCATGGTTTTGGAGGTATGTACTATTTTCTGCTGTCTCCTCATATTACAGCATAATTTCCGAATATGTATATGAAAAACAAAATGAGGACCGAACTGACTACTTAAAAGTATTTTTTATACTCGACTGTATATCCAATTGCGAATTAAACCCGGGGGGATGGGGGATGACTTAACGTTCACGAGCAAAATCTACATTGACCTTATATCTACTTCACTAACGGACATTCTTTGCAAAATAAAACGGACAGAGGGCTCCTGGACCTTATGTCCATATTTATCACACATAAGGTCCAAATGGACATAAGGTCCACCTTCCAACAATGCCAAAACTTTCACTGGATTTTTTTACATACTACACTTTTTTTTTTTTTTGTATTCTAAATTCTCAGATGGGTCTATCTCTATCTCTATCTCGATCTCTATCTCTATCTCTATCTCTATCTCTATCTCTATCTCTATCTCTATCTCTATCTCTATCTCTATCTCTATCTCGATCTCGATCTCTATCTCTATCTCTATCTCGATCTCGATCTCTATCTCTATCTCTATCTCTATCTCTATCTCTATCTCTATCTCTATCTCTATCTCTATCTCTATCTCTATCTCTATCTCTATCTCTATCTCTATCTCTATCTCTATCTCTATCTCTATCTCTATCTCTATCTCTGTCTCTATCTCTATCTCTGTCTCTATCTCTATCTCTATCTCTATCTCTATCTCTATCTCTATCTCTATCTCTATCTCTATCTCTATCTCTATCTCTATCTCTATCTCTATATCTATCTCTATATCTATCTCTATCTCTATCTCTATCTCTATCTCTATCTCTATCTCTATCTTTATCTCTATCTCTATCTCTATCTCTATCTCTATCTCTATCTCTATCTCTATCTCTATCTCTATCTCTATCTCTATCTCTATCTCTATCTCTATCTCTATCTCTATCTCTATCTCTATCTCTATCTCTATCTCTATCTCTATCTCTATCTCTATCTCTATCTCTATCTCTATCTCCATCTCTATCTCTATCTCTATCTCTATCTCTATCTCTATCTCTATCTCTATCTCTATCTCTAACTCTATCTCTATCTCTATCTGCACGGAAACATATTCACTCTGGGACGAAGACAATTGAAATTGCAAACTATCATATTTAGTTGTTTGTATTTTTAATGAAGGTTTTTTACCGGTATTAAAAATTACGAACATCATGGGAATCAAAATTGGTCCAGAAGCCTATGTATTCGCTGCCAGACGGGATGAACTCAAATACGTCACTTAGAAGTACGAGCTTCTGATGCTTCTAAGGAACTGATCGTCTACCAGAAGGAACTGCGGAAAATAATTATTTTGAAGGAGATGGAGCAGGAATTGCCGATTAACGAAATGTAAGTACAGCGCCTGTCAAGTACAGTCAAGTATGATTCACTTTATCAGCCTGTAAGTTTTTCAATATTTCATTTTTCTTTATTTTTTTTTTTTTGTACATTCTTGAACTATTAATAAACATACATTAAGAAATGTAGATAAGTTTAAAATGATTTCAACCAATCCTTTTGAAAATTTATTGTTAATTTTTTTACTACAACAATCTGTATAAGACCAAATAATATAATTTTAAAAATTATTTTTATTATAAAAAAGTTATGAAAACTACGCAAAAAAAAAAAAATACTATTTTTAATCACCTCTAAAAAATGCAGACTAAAAATTTTTTTTTGTTTGAGGCAGTTAAGTTCATTTAATATAAGATATGATAATAAATTGTCCTAAAAGTAAATTATTGATTTCAGAAGAAAACCGTGACATCCAAAGTCGACACAAACAACTTAGTCTGATGGTGACCTATGATATGTGGCAGCTGATATTTTCAGTATTTTTCAAGGAAATACTTAAAAAATAACAATATTTACTTAAATCTATATATAATATTTAATATTATGCATACTATTATGTTAAATTTCATTTAATATATGAATAAAATATTCTCAGAGTTTCAATAAATTATATACATTTCTTATTTGTAAAAATAATTTCTCAAAAATCAACAAAAAACGTAGCCCTAAAACCTATATCCCCTTAAGTTTCCCATATAAAAAAAAACAACAATATATATACATATGTAAAAATTTATAAATATACTAGCGATACCCGGCGCGCGTTGCTGCACCCAGCAAGTAAATATTGGAATAGTTATATTGGAATATAAGTAAATATTGCATATAGCAAGTAAATATTGGAATATGGAAATAATAAAGTTATATTGGAAATAGTAAGTAAATTCAAAACTTATTAGTACCTTAGTCTGACACCACGCTCATGTTCCACTGCCCGTTACAGTTTCCCAGTAGCAGAACATCACTCCCAGGTCACAATTCCATTATGAGTTTTAATGTCCTATGGTTTTAGCTTCTATAGCTATTCTGTATAGAGAATCGGGCCACACCCCCTTTTCCAATGCACATATCAGTTTTCCAGTAGAAAGACTTTGGCAATTAGTAACTCCATACTGAGTTTTATTGTCATGCGACGTTAAGTTCCAAAACTATTCAATATCAAAAATTTGATATTCCTATGCCCGTCCCAGTTCTCTTGTTTATTTATAAAAAAACTTATTGATTCACACAATGTTAATTCTATAAAGTAAAAAGTCAGCCGTTTGTTCCTTTTGTTCATTTATAAATTACATGAAAACAACCGTCAAAACATGTGTAGAAAAGTTGCATGCAGCGAAACAAATAAACATACGTACATACATACATACATACATACATACATACATAAATACATACATCAAGTCGGATTAAATCTCATTCTCATCAAAAAAATCCTCAACATGCTAAAGGTGGTCAGTGAATCCCCTTTTTAACAAAACTGTGTTAGATTAGTTCTCCACATCAAAACTACTTGGAACATATTAGAATGTACTTCGATCCAATTAGCTTTAAGCGCAGCAAAGTATGTATGTATGTATGCATTTGTTTGTTTGTTTTGTTGTTTTGTGCTTGAGAACAAAAAGAGTATAGTAGAGAGCAACATGCAGTTTATTGAGGCTCTCGCAGCACAAACGCATGAAAAGCTTACGATCAAGCAATGTATGGCATTGTGGATGATTTTTTAAAAAACTTAACACTTTAATTAAAGATACTTATTATTGAAATTTCGAGAAGAAAATAACTAATGAACCTTTTGTAGCACAAATGTGATATTTTAAAACTTATTTCAAAAAAATTGGACCAGTACTTTTGGAGTTTTGCGGACACAAAAAATTTTCACTTTCATTTTATGTAATAGCATAGATATAGATATAGATATAGATATAGATATAGATATAGATATAGATATAGATATAGATATAGATATAGATATAGATATAGATATAGATATAGATATAGATATAGATATAGATATAGATATAGAAGTATAGATATAGATATAGATATAGATAAAATCACGTTATCACTTTAACACAAAATTTACCGTTTACACATAAAACAACAAAACATGTAAAAACAATAACACAAGTCAAACTCAACTATGCTGACGTTGGGAATCCCCATTGCTTCTATATGTACCAAACTCGCCATTGGGTGTATTTTGTTATTGAATTTTTTTTCTCGAGTTTATTGTTGTTATTTTTGTCTTATCTGTAGTATGACAGACACCACAAAATAGAAAAGCTTGAAATCGAAAAACATTATTTACGTCATATCAATAAATATTGTTCAACTTAATATAATAATATAACATTATTTTAAATTTTTTTACCAATATATAACTTTAATTTTATTATTAGTAATTTAAAACAATAATATACACTCTTAACTTTAAAAAATAGTCAACTTTAAATAAAATTAGGAATAGAAAACGAATTTGAATTGTGAAATCAGTCCCAGATGGTTTAGCGACATATTATTTATTCACGGTTAGGTAGTATTTAATAGATACCCAGCAGACCAAACTTTCCGAAACCAGCAGACCAAACTGAGATTGAAAACCTAAAACCGTAACGAAATCGTAACTCCAATATTTCAGAAACTTTCAGATTTTTCTGAATTTGAATCTGAATCTGACTCGGAATTTGCGAGCCAAAATATCGGTTCGAAATCATAACAAAATGTAGTTCCGAAATCGTTACGACACTTCATTACGAAGTCGTGTTATTAATTGACCATTTATAATACCTATACTAATCCACCTGCAAATATTTCTTAAATAGTAGATAAGTAGTAATAATAATAAACTGGTCATTTCAGCCCTTGAAGGGACTTTGACCGAACTTCTTATGATCAAATTGTGTTGTGCGTGTTATTAAATGTTTGTACACAATTGATAGAAAACTGGACCTACTAATTTTATGGCGACTCCGAACGGCAATGTGCATGTTCTCAAGAATATCGTTGGCCGCTACACCAACTCATTAGCAGTTTTGCATGACTTTCACTGTGATCCACTTAGTTACCTGGAATGTTTTTGGTAGAGAGAATGACGCTTTCCATTAGGAACTAGAGTTAGTTCTAGATCTATATAATGATCTACTTTCTTATCTGTAACAAGATCAAGGTTAACCTTAACAGAGTTCATCAAAAGTATACTGAAAAAAAAAAGATTAGCTTAAAATTGAACACAATGTGTTAAAAAAATGTGTTCATAACATTGCCTTTTTTTCATATATTTTTCAAAAGTTTTGAACACATTTGCTCTTACTTTTATGAAACTTGTTGCAAGCTATTTTTTAAACACAAAATTCGTCAAATTAATAACAATTGTCGTTAATTTTAAAACATTTTTTTTTTCAGTATACTTGTGATGAACCCTGTTGAGGTTAACCTTGATCGTGTCATACTTTTAAGCATAGCATAACATAAATTTTCACAATTCCGTATAACGTACTTTGCCTTTTCTTCGATATTCACAGTTGTTTACTTTCAGTGGCTGTTAAACACAAAATAATTGACACAACTTGCTCAAAATTTGACTGTAGTCTACTAACAGATGATAGTTAACAGGACCAGTTTGGATTGAAAATTACTAAGTGGGAAATTAAAAAATTCATTACCTTCTTCAATTGCCCTCGTATTGGCATTTTAATAATTTTAAGTAGGCAGGAATGTTGTAAAATGCACTACGGGTCTAGGAGCAAATTTATTTCAGAGTTCTATTTTGTTTTTTTACTATAAATTTTTGCATTTTCTTTGAATTTTCTGGGAGTTGAATTTAATCTGGGGATTAAAATTTGTTTAAGAATCAATTTAGTAATAATTGGGAACGATAAAAATTATCTAGAAAGTTTTGATTTCATTGTCTTAATATATGCACATATATATATATATATATATATATACACATGTATATATACACACCGAAACATAATCTATAGTTGTCAATCACAATCCATTTCCAAAATCGCAACTCAAAACTCAATACTCACCATTGAATACGAAATATTTTCATAACTTCCAGTGAAAAAAATAAAATTCATCCGAAAATAATGCTCACTGTATTCGGGACTTTTTTGCCCGTATGCAAAAATATAATCTCTATAAAACAAAAACGAAAAAAAATATATATATATATGAAAAATATATTTTAAAAGTTTGCAAATTATTTTATAAAGCTTTATTAAGGTATTTAAGGTTTAAAGCAAGTTGTGCTTACACAGTACAGATTCAACTTTCAAGCTGTGAGATAGTGATAAGAATAAATAAAAATAAATCAAAATGTTCAGATTTGTAAGTTGTTTTGTATATACAATTTTTTTTTTTTTTCATTAAACAAAAAAATCATTATCATGATTAGAAGCATTTTAAAATGACAAATCAAATCAACGGAGACTATTGTCTTTAGAGTCTAATCATATGTCGAAATTTCAATGAAGTTTTCATTTAAATACCATTATCATTATCATGACTCTGTCATATATTTACTACATGTTAGCACATACAAACAGATTAACCAAGCAAATTTAATAAACAAAAATTACAAAATTGTTGCAATTTACAGATCGCCCTCTTGGCTCTCATCTCCGTGGCCAGTGCAGCCAGCATCGGAATGGATAGCACTTCCACCGAACAGCACGAAATCATTCCCTTGATCAACTTTGAAATGGAAAAGAACCCTGATGGTTCGTCCAGATTCTCGTACGAAGGTGGCGATAAGAGCTTCAGAGAAGAATCTATTGTCTTGCAAAACGCTGGCACCGATGAAGAGGCTTTGGAAGTTTCTGGTTCTTATCGTTACATTGATGCCGATGGCCACGAAGTTGAGGTGCACTATACTGCAGGCAAGAATGGCTTTGTACCCGTCGGCACCAACATTCCTTCTGAAATTACAGCCCAAGCTAGGTCTGCCGCTGATCTGCCCAACGAAATAGACGAAGGGGTAGTAGTACGTAAGGTGCGTGATGCAGAAGAAAATGAAAGAAGGCAGGCATTAATAATTGAAAGACAAATTCAAAAGATCGAAGATAAGAAGAATGAAAAGATTGACGAACAGGTTGCTAAGATTAACAAAATATTCGATCGGGCTGATTCAATCATAATGGATGCACTTTCGTTCGGCCACAACTAGTTGTTCTTCTACTAAACAGTTAATTTCTAGAAAGAGAAAAGGAAAGTATACACGCAATATATTAAGTTGATTTGTGATAATAGTATTCTTATCGTAAGGTGCTATTTTAGTTAAATAAAAAATAAAATATATAAAATAGGAATGAGTTTTCATTACTACATTTTTAAACACTTTTGTGTTTAAAAATGTAGCAAAAAAAAAAAAATAAAACAGCAAAAATTTTTTTTACTATTTTTGAATATATTCCATTTTAAAAACTGAATAAAATTTTCTTGTTGAACAATGTCAACAAAAAACACGCTGCCAAGGAAATTTCATGGAATACGAGGGTTACTACAAATATTTCGGGAATAAATATAAAGACCGATTTTTTTTTTCATTTTGAAAAATACAACAAATTTTTCCGTTGGTAAAACACAATTTCAAAAACATTCTTTGCTCAAATTTTTTCCATTATAAAATTCGCAGGTCAGACTAGAGGTGAACTTGTTTTCAAAGCAATAAGAAAGAAACTACGTGACAGATCGCGCAAAGAATTAACGCCCAAGCCTATAACAGTGTTACCAGCTTTAGAAAATGCATTACCCAGCAAACCAAAATTTCCGAAATCGTAACGAATTCGTTTCGAATATTTCGGTATCTTTCAGATTTCGGAATCCAATTTCGTTACGAAATTGTAAAGAAAATCGTATGAAGGGGTTGACACGAATTCGTTACGAGGTGTCGTAACTATTTTGTGACTAAATTTCGTTACGAAATCGGAACGAAATATCGTTTCAAAGTCGTAGCGAATGTAGTTATGAAATCGGAACGAGATATCTTTTCGAAATCGTAACGAAATGTAGTTATGAAATCGTAACGAAATGTAGTTACGAAATCGAAACGAAATGCATTTTCGAAAGCGAAATGAAGGAATGCATATAACTTAAGAACGGCGTAATTTAGAGATACGAAAATTAAAAATTTTATTTTATTTAAATTTCATGTTATTGAACAATTTCAAACGATATAATGAGCCTTTGTTATAAAATAAAATGTGAATTAAAGGAATGTTGAAACTAATGTCGAATTTTTGTTGAATATTTCAGAGGTTATCAGTTCCTTTCGATTCTGCCCTTTTTCCAATTTTCTAAAGCGGTGTTTGGCAGTGTTGAAATATTTCTTAATGGTTGCATCGATTTTAGATATTTTTGCATGCTCAATAGAAAGCACGCAAGCATTTGAAAAGTAAATTATAATTTTGGTTATAATAAAATAATATTTAGTTGAAAATATATCAAATCTAACCACTAAAAGAGCGATTATGCTATATGGAATGTAATAATCAAAACGGTTAAGTAATAAAAATTAACAAATTCCTCGTTGTCACTCATTAAAACACTTACTATTGTTGTTGTTGTTGTTGTTGTTGTTGTTGTTGTTGTTGGTATTGTTGTTGAAATTAGTATTTGTGAAAGAATGGAGTCCATAAGCCTTGCAGCTTCTTTTTTTACACTTTTTCTAAAACCTTAATGCGACATTTCACATTTGTTGAAAAACAACCACGGAAAACAATTAATTTTCGAAATTAAAACAAATTTTACCTCAATCACCGCAACACGCACTTGTTTAGGTTGCACTGTTACACGTTTATTTAAAAAAATTAACGTTGTTTGCCTAGCCAACTTTGTTATTTTTTATTTATTTGCACAGTGATATCATATGATAAAGAATAAATTTTACAAACCGGCACATATCGAAACTCGATATAAATTCGTATCAAAATCGAAACTATTCCGAAATTTGATGTAACGATATAGTAACGAATTCTTTACGATAGTTCGAAATAGTAACGAATTAGTCGGAATTTCGATATTGTCGTCAAGTTTGGTTTGCTGGGTTGTTTCAAAACATAAATGAAATATGGCAGAACATTTCAATTGAACGATGTCAGCAATGGAGTTTTGAAATACAAGGGATATTCGACAAAGTATTGCATAATATTTAAAAATTCTTGCATATTGGGAAAAAGTTTAAGTGTCCTTAATTAGTTGTCAAAAAACAAAAAAAAAAAAAAAAACAACAATAGTGAACATTTCTTTTTTACAAATAACAAACAAATTTTAGTTTTTACGTTGCTATAAATGTTTTCCTTTTTTTTTTTCTTTTTTTAAACACTGAAATGTCAATTTAAAGTTGCATAGGACTGACGAGATGACCGTAGGTAAAAAAATTTTACAGAGAGCACTTTTTCAATCTCTCAAGTCACAACTGAAAACACTTTCAAGAACATTATGGAAAAATTTTCTTACGCCATACAAAACAAAAAAAAAAAAGCGAATTTCAGCTCAAAAGTTCACACCAAAGAATTTAATTTATTCGTTAAATGAATGATTTTTTATGCATTCATAGCGTGAACACATGAATGTGAAATAACTGTACAGCGTACTTTGTGATAAATTAACACCCTATAATTATTTTGATTGCTTAAATTGCTCGATTTTATTTTTCTGAAAACGTGTTTTTTTCCTACAAAGTATACAACAGACATATTTCAAGCTCTCAGCCGCACATTTTCGAAGATTTGTTTTGACACTTCATACAAATTTCTTAAAGAACGAACTCATAATTTCTGAGATTTTTTCCTAGCAGTGCGCTATTCTGTGAATTTTGATGAGAGTGAACGTCGTCAAGATAAAAAAAGTGAACGTGTAATATTTAAATTGTTAAATTTTCTGTTTGTTATTATCTGACATTGTTCAGTTAATAAAGTTGTCATTGTTGTTCGTAAGCATTGCCAAAAACTACTAACTTTTAATGAATTTAATTTGTAGTTTTGACTTCATGTGGGAGTCAAAATCCACTGTAGCTCCACTTTACTAAGTGCATGTTGCTGTTTTTGTTGTGCTTTTGTTTTGTTTACATTGCAACTGACAAATTGTTCATTAAGCTATCTATTTCATCTACATTGAATTTTGTAATAATATTTGCAATTTTTTTTTTTTTCGTATTGACTTTAATTGATCTGGCATGCAATGTGAAGATGTAAGATCCACTTGAGGGTATACATATAGCATTGCTTGTTAGTTATCTAAAGCTAGCATTTATAAGATTTTGCTAATTAATACTTTCAAAGCCGTCAGTGGATTATTGGTCTTGTTTCTGTGAATATTCCTTTGAATTAGGCGGAAAACCAATGCAATTTTCAATGAAGTTATAAGATCCTCCGGCTCTAATATAAATTGCAATGTTGCGTGTGGAAATATATCTTTCACTTTAGTTTGCATTGTCCATCGTATTCAGATCACATTTATTTAATTTCAATGTTGTAAATGGAGTCAATAACTGTACCACAAACAATTTAGACTATTAGGTAATAATTAAAAGTTCTGTGCTATCTCGATTGCAAATTTAGCTTCGAATATCCTTCACACAGGACACTGTGGATACAAATTGTGAGTGGCATCGTATTTATTTATTATTATTTATTTCTTCCAGTCTACTGATTTATTACAATCTTACAGACTATACATATATTTTAACTTAAAACTAATTAAAAATAGTGAATAGAATTAATCTAAAATCATTAATCAATAATCATTTAAAATCATTCCTCACAATTAACTTTACCAGAAAAAATATTATAAACAAATTGAAGAGAACTAACTGATCTTCTATCTTTTAAGGATTGCAAGCCAAGGAATTTACGACGAACTTCATATGCTGGAAGACCATCAGGCCAATAAAGCTTTTTAAGCGCATATTTAGTCATATGTTTTTGTAATCTCTCAATTCGGTTTGAGTGTATTATATAATATGGGTTCCAAACAATAGAACAATATTCCATTATACTACGAACCAAGCAAATATATAATGATTTTATTGTTAAAGGATCCTTAAAAATGTGTGTATGTCTTTTAATAAAACCCAGCATGGAGTATGACTTTGAAATAATATAATCATAATGATATTTAAAATTTAATTGAGTGTCAAAAATCACCCCCAAGTCTTTGATTTCCTTTTTACGATTTAAAACGTCATTATGCAATGTGTAATTGAATAAAATACTGTTTGTGCATTTAGTGTATGAAACTATACAACACTTACTTATGTTCAAGTTTAAATTGTTTGAAACACACCAGTGGTATAAAACTGAAAGGTCACTTTGAAGATTAATGCAGTCAGACGTATTTGACACTCTATAAAAGAGTTTAACATCATCTGCATACATTAAACATCTAGCAAATCTCAAATGTTTAGGCAAATCATCAATAAAAATTAAAAATAACAGAGGTCCGCAATGGCTACCTTGTGGAATGCCTGACGTAGCATGAATAGCAATATCGGAAATAGTTGAACCAATCTTTACATAAAGTTTTCTTACCTAACTTAGTAAGGTTACCTTTAGCATAATCTAATAGATAAATAGTGTCATTAGATGCAGGATCAAATTTATAGAAATCAAATTCAATAAATAATGCACTATGATGTATGCTGTTATTAGCTATTGGCGTCATGTTTTTTCTACACACCGCTTTAATATCATTACTGACAAAAATTAAATCTAGAATTCTATTTAGGTCATTCTTTATAGAATTAAGTTGGCGAAAATTATTTGCAAAAAAGTAACTCATGACAAAGTGTTCAGTATCCGACTGCATATTAAATGGTAAAAGATTGTTTTCATCAAAAACCCAAGATATTTTTCCCAAATTAAAATCACCCATGACAATAATATCCTGATTCAAGCTTAGATTATCGGCTAAGGAATTGATGTATTTGGCAAGACATTGTTAGTTTAAGTCTATACCAGAGAACTGCATAAGTCTACTTGAAATCTATTTCAAGTACTTGCTTAAAACATGAGTTCAAGCTTGCTTGAGCTTGATAATTTTCAATGAAGTAAAACTTGTACTTTAATATAAAAAGGCCCACGACAGCTTGTGACTTGCAACTACGCTAGCTTACTCAAATGAAAATTTGAGGGATTTTGTGGTATTTTGTGGTAATTTGAGGTATTGTGGTATTTTGTGGTAGTTTAATGTATTTTGAGGTATTTTGCGAGTGTGGTAATTTGTGAGAAATATGGGTGAGAAAAAGAGAATTTTGGTGGTAATTTCATCTGGCGACACTGATCAGTGCATGTAAGAGATGAGTTTATGTGATAACCAAGGCTTTTAACTTTGTTCAAAAGTTTCAGTTTATTGTCACCTTTAAACAGGTCCGGAATGTCATCAAAGAATATTTTGTTTCTGCTTACTGGTAACACATACGATTTGAGTGCATTTAGTTTCAGACCATTTATTATGGCCCATTGATTTATGTTATTTAGATCTTCATTTAGCCTGCAGCTGAGGTCTTCCAAGAGACCAGTCCTACGAGAGAGGTGTAATTGAACATCATCTGCATAGGCATACATAGAAGCATGCTTACAGATGGAAAAAATATCGTTGATGAATATGGAAAAAAGCAGTGGGCCAAGAACTGAGCCTTGAGGCACACCACTACATACTGACTTGAATCGAGAGCATCTATTGACAACACTAACTCTCTGAGTTCTGTTCTACAAATAGCATCTTAAAAGATCTACGGCATTATTACAGAAACCATACCTGCATCTAAGTTTTTGGCAAAGTAAGGTGTGATTTACCGAACCAAATACTTTGGAGAAATCAAGCATGCAAAGTAATGTAATTAAGTCTTCATCATACGGTGATCGAATATCATCCAGAACTTTTAAAGTAGCAGTTGAGCAGCTGTGCCCTCAACGAAAGCTAGATTGCAGTGGAGGTAAGAGGTTATTATTAGTCAAATAATTGGAAATCCGGTCAGCCATTATAAATAGCTTCACATATAGTGTTGTCAAATATTCGACAATATGTAAAAACCGGTTTCTCGAATAACCCGAAAATGCAAATTTTTTAAAAACCGGATTTTCGAAAACTTAAAAAAAATAACCGGCTCAAACCGGTTAGCCAGTTTTTAATAAAATATATTTTTAAATTTAATAAAATATTGAGGGAAAAATAAAAGGCATCGTAAATATTTTTATTTTATATATATATGTTCCATTTAAATAAAGATTTAATAAAGCGTATTTAATAGTACAGTAAGACAAAAATAAAAATAGTAATTTAAATCCATATATGCATGAAAAAAGTAAGGACTTGCAAGGAACATACAACAAAAAGAAATTAATCCATTAAAATTAAAAAAATAAGTACACAGCTTAACATTTCGCTTCACGTTTAAAATAATATTTGAGGAATAAGATTCAATTTAAATGCTTTGGTGGCAATCTATTTCTTTGTTTTAGACTCGGGAATTAACTTTGGTTCTCTCACAATTTCTGAAAATGATGTTTTAAAAGGTATAAAATCACTTAAGGTTTCTTATCATGTTGATAGTGATGATTTCTCTGCTATTTTCTTAAAAAGATGTGCCGAAAATTTGATTATTCCACTAAAAATTATTTTCAATAAATCACTAAGTTCTGGGCTATTTTTGGACTGCTGGAAGGTATCGTTTTTAACCCCTGTATATAAATCCGGTTCTAAAAATGATGTTTCTAACTATAGACCGATCTCTAAACTCTCAACAATTTCTAAGCTTTTTGAAATGATTGTCAAGGAAAAGCTAATATTTGCCACTAAGAACTTTATTTCTCTCTCCCAACATGGCTTTGTACCGGGCCGCTCGACTATATCGAATTTAGTACATTTTTCTGAATATTGCATATCAGCATTTTTAAATAGGTTTCAAGTTGATGTTATCTATTCAGATTTTTCAAAAGCTTTTGATAAAATTTCACATAGTTTACTAATTACAAAATAAGAAAATATTGGTTTTCATTCAACTTTTCTGAGATGGATTAAATCATATCTCTCTAATAGACAGTGTATAGTTGCTTTTGATAATTTCAAATCATTTTCCTTTGTTGCAACTTCTGGTGTACCGCAAGGAAGTATTTTGGGACCCTTGTTGTTTATTTTGTTTATTTATGATATTTCAACCATATTTTTTTATTCTAAATGTCTGCTTTACGCAGATGACCTTAAAATTTTCCTTAAAATTAGAAATCAGTCTGATATTTCCCGTCTTCAAAGTGATATTGATAAACTGTACACATGGTCTCAAAAAAATAGTCTTTTTTTAAATTTAAAGAAATGTGCTTTTATGTCCTTCTATAACAATAACGTTAAATTTCCGTCCGTATATTACATAAATAATACTTCTTTATCCCATCTTAACAATTATAAAGATATTGGTGTTGTCTTTGAAAATAAATTTACTTTTATTCCACATTTAGATTTTATTATTCCTAAAGCTTACGCTTTATTAGCATTTATCCGTCGTCAATCAACATCATTCTCAGACCTCATTCTACTTGAAATCCTTAGAAAGTAGAATGAATCTACTCTCGTTAATTTTTGTGTTTGATATTGTTTCTGTATCAGTCGATTGTCCTGAACTTCTTGAAAAATCAGTTTTGATGTCCCTGCTAGGCATTTAAGAAGTAATGATCTGTTTTATATTCCAATTTGCCGTACAAATTATGCTGCTAATGCTCCTGTTTATAGAGCCTTACTTAGATTTTTCTATCTCTAAAGATGGAATGAAGTTTTTGTTAAATAGTATTCTTTAAGTTAATTATTTTTAATATAAGTTCAATTTATGATAATTTATATTTATATTATTTTTATATTCTTTTGATCTATAAGGAATTGTTATCAAAAGATTAAAATAAAAAATAAAAAAAAATGAAAAATAAAATAAAACGGAAAATACTCTTTCACTTTCACATCTACAATGTTGGGCAAATAGTTAGTAAAGCTGTTTAAGTGTAGCACTTTAGTGGATGTGTTTAATAGACAAAATAGTGCTGCCACCACGAATATTTTTCTATAAATAAACTTTTATTTTTAAATAATTTTATACGCTGGAAATTAACAAAACAAACAAAAAATGGTAAAGTTAAGAATTTTAAGTATTCGAAAATGTCGAATAACCCGACCAGAAAAACCCGGTTTTTCGAGTTATTCGAAATGCACAATTAAAAAAAAAACCGAAACCGAAAAATCAATAAAAACCCGGTTTTCGAATGACCGGGAATGACAACACTATTCACATACCTTTGATAGTGATGACAGAATACTAATAGGCCTAAAATCATTTCACATGCAGAGGATTTTTTTGCAATAGGCAGTGCTTTGGCAATTTTCCAAAGCTGAGGAAAAGTGAACGTTGTGAAGCAATGATTTATGATGTGTGTAAGCGAGCCAACTAAATGGGGTAGGATAAGTTTGACAAATCTTATCGCAATCCTATTCTCTCTAATCGCATTAGACTTTATCTTCATAATTTGTTTACAAACTTCATATTTGCTTACAAGTAAATTGAAAGTTAAGATCATTTAATAATGAAAAAAAAAATTCAAATTTTTGTACACTTATTCGAGTAGCTTTGAAGAAGTGCTCTTTATCCTTTGACTTCAGCTGTCTCACACATGTTTCAAACAAACCCATTTCTTCTCGGCTAGGCGCACCCACCAACGTTCTTTTGGTTCTGAATTCCTTATTAGCTTCGTATAACAAAATCACAGTATTTATTATTTTAAAAATAAGTAAATATAATAAATTTAATTTCTTCAGATATTTATAATTTTTGTATTTTTTAAAAAAAAAAACAAAAAAACGTAAAGAAATTTTTGAAAAAGAAAACGTCAAAGAAGCATTGACGTCCTGACTTCGCGTCAGAGAGGCAATGTTCATTCTGTTCAGGCAATGATCATATAAGTTTGCCACTTCGTTTGCTCACATAAAGCGAAGAGCAAATATATCTGGTTTGTGCAAAAGGCTCTCCATACAAATTTTGACACTTTAGTTATAAGGCTGATTAACATATTGACCATATGCATGCACACCCTTATAATTTGTTTTAGAAGAATATCATGTGTGAGTTCCACCTTAAAAATAAAAAACAATACTTATGCACCGCAAATTATTTTCTTGTCAAAAATATAATGGATATCATTTAAACGCTTCAATTCTCGTTTAGTATGATGTCATTTGTTTTAAAATATCTCTTCAATTACCTCATCCATTTATCGCACCGAAATCGTGTGGCTCCTTCAGAAAGGTCGAATACCACAAACACTCCTACGTGGACCAGTTCTCATGTTATGCCCTCCGTCTGCGAACGACAATGTGAAAGTGAAAATAATAACAACAAAACAGCAAAAAGCGTCTTACAAGAACCGGCCGGTTCGGATTGGTTTCGATTAAAGGCCGCTTAAGTAACGGAAAAAACCAGATGTGTTTCATGTACAGCAGCAGCAGCAGCAGAAACGCAGCCGAAGAAGTTCGAATAGCGATAGAAGTGGCGGAAATGTCAGATGCAATTTATTAATTGCAACAACATGTTCATCTCTTTAACATTCAAAGAGCTTCCATTGATGTTGAAGCTGAGACTTTTGTTATTTTGGTCATTATAACAACTGTTGCTGGTATGCAAAAAAAAAAAAAACAAAAAAAAAATACATCTGTCCTTCAAGTAGATGACGATATGCTGTCGCAGTGTTAGCTGCTGATCAGGCGCAACTATTTTGCAACCTTTGCCGCTGAGCCGATTCCTCTCGCCCACTCAACTTACTCAAAGCCATGATATAGAGAGCATCTATTCGCTATTGACAAGCAATTAATTGAAGTTATTATTATTTTTTTATTATTATTATTGATAATATGTGAGCACAGGCAAGCGTATAAGCGTGAATTATTTTAACACTTAAGCTTGCAATAACTTGGAATCATCTGGGTTTTTTTTTTAAAGCATAAAAATATCTCGAATGCGGATTTAATGGGTAAAAATATATTTTTGCTTTTTGCTGCTTTTGTTTTATTGTTATTGATGTGGATTGATTCGATTTGTCTGACATTTATTTGAAGATTTATTTTCTAGCAACCATATAACGGGCAATAAAGCGCAACAGATTTTGCAAGACTTAACAGTATTTTTATCTGAACGTAGTAAATGAGTTAAATTTTGTGCTGAATTGAAAATGTTTTCTGATTCATGCAATTGGTAGCAAATATAAAAGAGGCCGTTGAGAAACTTAGAAAAGTTTCAGATCAATATGAAACTTAAAACTGAGAGAAGATAAAGCGAGAACCTTCATTTAAGGTGAATTTTATGACTCTCTAGGTTGAATTTTTTCTTAAGGGCAAAATTTACCACTTAATCGAATGCCGGCATCAGAGTTCTCTAATTTTTGGCTGACCTTAAGAAGTTATTGAAAATATACCTTTTTCTATTTTTTTTATTTTCAGAGACGCGACGACAAGATGATATTGACATAGCAACCCACCAATACCACAAAGATGTAGGCAATTTTGTAGAGATAATCACATCAGGAAAATTCAAAAATCGTATGGCTTTTCATGAAGAAAATTCTGGTTTATTGGATTTGAAATTAAATAAAAGTATTTAACTATTCAATGCCTTACATTTGGTGTCAACCGATAAAGTGTACAGGTAAAAAATTACTCCAACTATCACAATGGTTTTTTGTAATCATTACAACCCGTAGATCATTCCAACTCAATTTTTCACAAACTTTTTCAAAGAAGAATTTGAAATTTTAGAATGTTTATCTTCATAAATTTAAAGATATTATTTAAAAAAATACAATGAAGACTATTTGTAACTAAAGTTAATCTTTTATATAAAAACTTAAGACAATTATAAAACAGAAGATCCCAAATATCTTAAAATAAAGAATTCACAATTACAAAACACAACTTACATTTTCAAATTTAAGATAGGTAACACATGGTCCAATAAGTCCCGAGACTAAGTAATAAAAAAACTTTT
Source organism: Pherbina coryleti (assembly GCA_943735915.1). NCBI lineage: Eukaryota > Metazoa > Arthropoda > Insecta > Diptera > Sciomyzidae > Pherbina > Pherbina coryleti. The sequence continues at coordinate 16,015,016 of OX030950.1, read as the reverse complement.
TTTTGCATATACTCTTCTTTATTCATCCACATAGGTTCCTTCAAGAGCAATACATTCCACTGCTTTTTTAACTTTTCAATACTGGTTTTGTAGAACGATTTGTACTTCGCCTCAAAATACGCTTCAGTTTCAGCCATCACCTCTTCATTGGAGCTAAATCTCTTGCCGGCAAGACAAAGAATTTTTATCTTCTTCAAATAGGGCCGATTTTTCGCGATTTCATCCTTCAAACGCTCCAACAACGCTATATCGCTGTTGATTATTTTTCCCTTTTCGAGATAGTCGATGAACAAAATTCCATGCGCATCTCAAAATACAGATGCCATAACCTTTCCAGCCGACTGTTGTGTTTTTGGTCGCTTTGGCCCGCTTTCATCGGTTGCTCTCCACTCAGCTGACGACCGTTTTGGTTCCGGTGTGTAATGGTGGATCCATGTTTCATCCATTGTCACATACCGATGCAAAAATGCATGTTTATTCTTTGTAAACAGTGCCAAACAGCTCTCCGAATCATCGACACGTTGTTGTTTTTGGTCCGGTGTGAGAAAACGCTGCACCCATTTGGAAAGCAGCTTTCTTATCGACTAATGTTCCTGTAATATTATTCCAACACTGCCTTTTGATAACTTCAGAGCCTCAGCACCTTCACTTTACGGTCGATTGATACCATTTTGTGTACTTTTTTTATGTTTTGTGGAACAACTGCCTCATTTGGGCGTCCTGAACGTTCATCATCATTTGTGTCTGTACGACCAAGTTTAAACTCAGCATACCATCGGCAAATGGTTGCTTTTGACGGAGCAGAGTCCGAATAACACTTTCGAAGCCATTGCTCAGCTTGGACGGTGTTGTTTCCCATAAAAAAACAGTGATAAATCAACACATGGAATTGCTTTTAATCCGTTATTTTAAAAATATCAACAGTAGCGTCACTTAAATCACTGCAACATCTGAATTATATATTAGATTGTCATGAAATTTTTACACGTATTGTTTGAAGGTTGGAACTATCGAAATATTATATCGATATTTCGTTGGAGGTGCCACCTAGTAGTTAGTCTCAGGACCATGAGTTCTAATCGTGTGAACATTATCATTTTTTAGAGTTTTTCTAATTACACTGTGCGACAATTTAAGCGTAATTTGAAGTAACTGAAAAAATCGCAATGGATTCTGATGGCCTCAGAACATATCGTTCAAGAGATTTTTCTTTCTTGGCTCAAATAACCGAATTTTCGTTTTTAAAAACTTGAAAATGTTTTTCAATGACACATTTTATACTATGGGGCCGTAGTTAATTTCTTTTAATTCCTAAGCTAAGTAAAATTTTTATTTAAGACCTGCAAAAAAATTCTTGCAAATTTAATGTCCTTTAAAATTGGAAAACATTATTGCTCCTTAATATTCACACAGGGGGTCAAAAACCCTCTTAAATTAAAAAAGTAGTATATCTCAAAAACACTGCAAAATAGCAAAGTTTATTAAAATTAACATGAATAGCCATTTTTATTTTTTCAGTCAGACGATCATGGAAAAGTTTGATTTACAGAACATTCGTTATAATGAAATGATAAACTTGGAAGTTTCATTGATTGAAAATTTGTAGTAAAATAGATATGCGTAGCGAAAATTTATTTAAAATAATTCGTTGCAGAATATTAAGTTTATTTTTTTTATCTCTAGGATGATTATAACCCAATATGAAGGTAAATATGGGTTGAAATACTGAGAATATTTCCAATATTACTTAATGCAAGCATTAAATGCAACAAAATTTAACCTTTTTTGCCCGATAATGGAACATATACGAAAAACTTTTTTTATACCTTTGAGGTCATTTCGGGGACACAGAAGGTGGGTTAAGTTGGTTTAATCTGTAATTTTATTTAGCGCCAGTATATCAGGGGAATAGTTTTGCATCAAAAAGCTGACCTGTTTTTGTTTGAACAAAGCTTTTATATGAAAAAGCGGATTTTTTTGATTTATGGGGCCAATTTGGACCATAAGGATTGGGTTTCGAGGGTTAAACTGTTCTATCAAATTATTCACCAGGTAATTTTTAATGAGTCACTTGTAGATATGAAGTCAGTAAAGTCAATGAAAAAAACAAACACAGGTGCGTCACTGGACACACGAGAGAAGCGAAGCATTTTCGCCATTTCATAGATTTGATAATTTAAGGGCTTTTTTTTCAATAAAAATCATTTTTTAATTTAAAACTTTAAAATAACAAAGTAAACTAAAAAACACACACGTTTATTTTCACACCAGTAAGTTTTATTATATTTCATTATTATTTTCATGCCACTTAGAAAACGCACTTGTCAACGCACTTTTGGTCAATTGTTTTTTTTTGGTCATTTTTCCTTCTAGCTATGCAAAAAAAAACAACAACACCATGTACCAACAACATAATTAACGATTGTGTAGTAAGAAGAGTTCGTATTTTTTTTTAAGTATTAAGCAACTCGAGAGTACTCAATTTGTTATTTTTAAGTAAATACTTATAAGGTACATTCGGACAGGCAGACAGACATGGCTAAATCGTCTCGGGTGGTTATGCTGATCAAGAATATGTATAATTATCTATATCTACCACGCCTTCTTATATGCATTATAAACGGTGTGAAAAAATTAATATACCCCTTTTACATTTTTGTATGGGAGCACTCGTAAGGAGTGCATCTTTGGGAAGATCTGAGGATGCAGTTAACTTTGTAAACGGCATTAAAGTACACAAATGAAGATGCAAAGAAAAACTTTACTTTTTGTCACATGCGGGGATCGAACTCGGACTGCTAGCATTATAGCTAAAAGTTTTATCTTTCTAATATGTCCTTGCTTGGTTACCTGTGAACAAAATGTAGATAAAAATATGAGCTCCACAACTCTGAACTATGAAGAGGGCATCCTCAAAGCATACGACAACTGCGCATAAAATGCGGTGTTTCTATCCTATAAATAGATAATTGTGATCTACTGCAACATATCTCTAGTTAATTCTTAATATTGAATCAGCGATGTTAATTAACGAGAGATTTTGGTTTGATGGTTAGAGGGTTAAACTATTAGTCGACGGGCATGAGTTCAATTCTTGCAGCGGACAAGAAGTTATTTTTAATTTAACATTTTCTTGTTGCAATAGACGCAAGCAAAAACAATATCAATTCTAAGAAAAGCAGAGTCGGAAAATAGAGTCGTTTTCTCAGATTTCACTCCAGCAAATCGCAGAACGAGGCGTAAAAAGCTTCGCTTCAAAACGTTTTCACTTCAAAATACCACGTCAAAATTTTTTTTTTTTTAAAAATGTAGAACTTAACTTAGGGGTCGTTCATAAATTACGTGACCGATTTTTAACTTTTTTTTACCCCCCTCCCACTCCGTTACTCGTCGTAGTGCATTTCAAAATCCCTCCCCTCCCCCCATAAAGTAACGTATAAATGAATAAAATAAAATTAATTTAAAATGAATTGGTACACTGAAAAAAAAAAGTTAGCTTAAAATTAAACACAATGTGTTCACAAAATGTGTTGTTAATTTGAATTTTTTTCATATGTTTTTCAAAATTTTTAAATACATTTGCTCTTACTTTGACGAAATTTGTTGCAAGCTATTTTTTAAACACAAATATCGTCAAATTAATAACAATTGTCGTCAATTTTAAAACATTTTTTTTTCAGTGTAAAAAAATACTTGAAAATAGAAGAAACAACTGCCGAAAAGCAAGCAAAGAAAAATAATGCCCTTATACTTGTCAATAGTAAACAGTAAATTTAGACCAGTGATGCACACGAGTGCTTACGGAGCCGCTCGGCTTTCACATACAAGTCGTGTGTGCGAAGGTACCGAACTTATACGATGCTAGCAGAGAATCATGCTGAAATCGCAATACTGCGTTAGGTCGGTCGTGCGCCGATCGTACGTTATATCGACGTTTCAAAAACTTTACGAGATAAGCTGTCAGAACGTACAACCTTCGAATTTGGCACTCTCAATGTTGCGTTAGTAGGTCGTGCGTCTGCCACTTAGATGATGCCAATTAAACCAGCCATGCAAGAAATCCCACAAAAGTTATTTTCCCCACAATTCTCAATCCCGCAATTTTCTATATAAATGCCTTTAATATATCGCGCTTAATACTACGTTTACATATGAGGATTAAGAGAAAGATTAGCCTAATTTCCTACTGAAATCTCAACTGTTTACATTAGCGTGATCGAGATTAACTTTGACATTTCGTTGCTTTGTTTTGTTTTATGTATTTACCTTCAGCCATGTTTTTATGTATTTGTATGTATTTGTTGTTGCAGCCATTTTCCTTCACCAGACAGTTATTCGCCATTTCATTTTATTACTTCTTTATAGTGTTGCATTTTTTAAGGAATCATCGCTGTTCACAGCGTTGCAAACCTTTTTTGAGGAGATTAGCAAGTACATAGATTAATTTGTAATCTCGTTCTGAGGGGATTAACTTTTGTGTGGCTAATCTCGTCAAATTCAACAAGATTAGCGAGTTAATCTCCTCAAAGCGCTTAATCTCGATTTAATCTCGATATGTAAACGTACTATAAGGCGGTTCGTGAAAAGTATGGCAATAAATATTGCTTTAACAGCATGAATTATAAAAAAACATTATATAAATCATAAATTCCAACAATGATAAACGAAATCCCATGAAAATCTATCTTTGCCAGTGAAACTTTAAAACACCCACATACTAAGCTCTTTCAACGAAAATGCAACTCTGCTATAGCAAGAAATGTCAAACGCACGACCGAGTCGAAGTTTTCTCTACTCATCTCGTGAGATCGTACTTTGATCGTACTTTACCCCTTCGTATGATATTTACGATCAAAGTACGATCAAAGTTTGAGGTCGAATTGCGAATTGCTACATTCTACATTGCTACAGTTTCTACTCGAGCTGTCAACGCACGACCGACCTAAGAGCCTGAACAGAATCAAAAATCGTTGCGACCGCCGATCTTTGTTGTTGGAAAATACATGCAAAATGTAGAAAAAAACGCAGCTCTTTTTCCGCAACGATAAATCGCACAATTAGAGCCCGAACAGAACCAAAGCGGCTGTCGGATGGCGGACCTCTCTCGGAGAAATCCGCTGAGAACACGTCCAGAATAGGAGCGGTTGTCGGTTGTCGGATCAGCGTTGCTCATGGAACGAAATGTTAGCTCATGGAATGCAACACACACACACAAAACAAAACGTCAGCTCATGGTAAAAACTAAGCAAATAGCACTGAACACAGCCTTTTCTTAGCTAAAATATGGCAACACTTACGCCACTCAAAGAGAGATCCGCCAGCCGTCGGAGAAAAAATAGAATAGATTCTATTCTGGCGTTTTTCCGTCGCGGATTTCTACGGCCATTTAATTTTTGGCGGCTGCATAGATTTTCATGTATTTTATTGCACAGCGCATCCGACAGCCGCTTTGGTTCTGTTCGGGCTCTTAGAATCTATTCTATATCTTCTCTTGCGACCGACGATGCTCTCTCTGAGTGCCATAAGTGTTGCCATATTTTTGCTAGAAATGGGATATGTTCAAAGACATTTCCTTAGTTTCTATTATGTCTTGACGTTTCTTCTTTGTGTGTGTTGTATTCACACAATTGAAGAGACCAATACATTGAAATGAAATAGAAAAAATAAATAAAAAAATACTAAATAAAAGCAACTTTGAATCGTCAGTCGCAATCGCATCATTCTGGACACATTCTCTGCGATCGACGACCAGAGAGGATCGGCGGTCGCAACGATATTTGATTCTGTTCGGGCTTTAACGCAGTATTGCGATTTAGCTATCAGTTTGCGTTTGCACTTCATGGAGTGAGCGTCTTGGGCCCAAATTATTTTGTTAAATGCTCTACAGACGCAATATATGAATGAATTAAACATGTTTTGATCTTTTTGGGAATTTATTTATTTTTTTATTTAAACGCTTATTACGAGCCTCAATCTACCTATCAAAAAACACTTTATGCTATCATTTTACTCAATGAGTATATGAGTATTTGCAAAAGTATTTTTTTTCAGTATTCTGCTCGCACACACATACTAAAACAAAAATGTTGCGCTTGTGTTGGAAGGTCTGCCAACGCTGTGCATCACTGATTTAGACGATGATTATTTTTGGTCACGTTACTACAGGGTTTTCCCAATAGGGACTAGACAATTTTGAATTAAATTTCTGAACGCACCCTTTCGCTAATCATCGAACTGTCACTGTCAATTTATTCAGTAAACTCAACATTATCATCATCGTAAAGTAAACGAACGGGCAACGTCTGCAAATTATAAAAAACTAGTAAACCCGTATGGGGTTAAAACGCCAAAATGCGAAAAAAATATCTAGTGTATTTTTTATTAAAACTTTTACACTTTTTGACATATGTAGGGGAGAGGGTTGGACTGTGAACTTTAGACTGGACTTTACTTTGGACTGTACTTTTTTCTTTCCCTAATTGACATATCTTCTTTTAACTGCTAAATTTGACTTTTAACATGACTCAATTTTTGCAATTGCACCAAAGTGTACAGATGTATTGCTTGTGCCAGCAACAGACATCGTATTTGAAAATTTTTTTCCTCTTTAGGCCTTCTGAATAAATAAAATCTCAACTATTGGTGATTTACTTCGTATTTTCCGACTTTTATTGGAATTTGAGAGATGGTTCGCAACCCAGCCATTTTTTGGGAGAGCCTAAAATCACGTCCTTAGAAAATTGGCAGTAGAGAGTTAAATTTGAATCAAAACGCTAATCTGTCTGGATATAAAAGTTGCGTAGTATATTCACCTTTCCAACGGTAACGATATCATTGGATTATTCGATATCATTTTTCTGTGAAAAGTTAGATCCCAGAAACAAAACCCGGTTCACAACCCAGCCCTCTCCCCCTTCCACCACGCTTAGAACATCCTACACGTGTTTCACTTGATTGACTTTTCCTTCCCACTTATCTATCACCCCATTTGGAACCAAGGCAGACTTGGCTGAATAGGTATTCCACCTGAAATCCTTGGTTTAAAGTAAAAAAAAAACCTTCATTAATGGGTAAAATGGGCTGCATGCTGCATACTTAAAGAGAACTTTAATAAAAATGCTCACGTCATTAAGAGAGCGGGCTCGATTTAATGTCGAATATAATTGGCCGTGCGTGAATACTGGGGCTTGTCGGTATATTGCAACTGTTCTCAACTACTTTCCCAGAATAGTAAAGTAAATGACAAAGCCACTGGAAATTTAAAAAATGACTTCTTAAATGAAAAAGAGTTGGCTGTGTCGCGGACACACCCGTAGGTTTTGAAGTAACAGTGTTTTTTTTTTTTTGTCCTTATTCTTGTCCCCATCCTTTACTTTGTTTCCAAACTTATCCTCATCCTTCCCTTATTCTTTTATTTGTCCTTACAATTTCTTCATGACCAAAATCTTGTTTTAATCCATGTTCAAATTCTTCACTTTTGCTTTTATTATACAAAAGAATGATTTTGGAAAATTTCAGAAAAAAAATATCACATAGTTTTAGGCACCACATAGATAACTCACTTTCTTTGTAGAAGATTGTTTTGCTTTTTTTGTTTAAATATAGAATATTAAAAAATAAGTAAGACCTTATTGCACATCAACAGAGCAAGTAGATCATGAGGTATCAAGACCTTTCTATTGATTCCTCATTTATGAAAATCGCATTTGCGGTATAGAATTGATGGTCATAACAAAAAAAGCGCTTGCGTAATAATAATATAGAAGATTACTGCGGAAATTCGGAGTCAGTGATCGCAACTTTAAGAGCGTTAACTGAAATTTTCGGTCGTAATTCTCGCCCTAGTAGACAGACACTAAGAAGTCTAGTGCAAATATTTGAGTCTACATATTCGTTGTGTAATGTTGCCGTACCAGTGAGACAACGGGTTGGTCGAAGTAACGAAAATATCGCTGTCGTTCAGGCATCCGTAGCAAACGATACAAAACCGTAAATTTAACGGCGTTCTCTGTTTTGTATCCTTTGCTTTGGGCATCGCCAAGACCACTTTGTGGTGATTTCTGCGTAAGGATCTTGGTTTACACCCATACAAGATCAAGCTGACTCAAGAATTGAAGCCGATGGACCATTTGAAGCGACGTACGTTCTCCGATTGGGCTCTGGAAAAGATGCGCCAAGATTATGAATTTCATCGCAAAATCATCTTCAGTGACGAAGCTCATTTTTGGCTCAATGGGTTCGTCAATAAGCAAAATATGCCTTATTGGTCGGGTAAAAATCCACATGTGCTTCATAAACCACCACTTCATCCACAAAAAATAATTGTTTGGTGCGGTTTGCATGCCGGCGGCATGGCGGCGTCATTGGACCATATTTTTTCGTCGACTATAACGATCGTAACTTTACTGTGAGTGGCCATCGTTATCGCGCCATGATTACCGATCTTTTTGGCCCGAATTGGAAGATATGGACTTGGACGACATGTGGGTCCAACAGGACGGTGCCACAAGCTTGATGAGTAAGTTTGATGAGCGTGATATCTCAACAAATGGGCCAGTCGATTGGCCGCCTCGTTCGTGCGATGGAAAACCCTTTATTTCTGAGTCCCCCTTCCCCATATAGTTACTTATCGTAGCACATTTAAAAACCCCTACCCCCCTCCCCCCACCCGTACTTATATAAACCTTAGATAAACTACTCGTCTTGAAGTAAACTGACATTTGTCAACGTTCCTCTCTCTTATCCAACTTCATAAGTAGAGGCTCTCAAAATATTTTGAAATTGAAGAGAATTTGATAAAATACTCGTATTTTGTTTCTGACTTCATATATAACAAGCAGATTTAAGAAAACGAAGTTTAGAAGTTTTAGATTAAATTATAATTGGTAACAATATCATGTAGATTTCTTTATAACAGTTTAATATATACATATGTTTTTTTCCCGTTTAACTTAAGATTTTTTTAACCATAGTGATGACCACCATGGTGACCACCATGACCATATCCACCGCCATATCCACGTCTAGGACTGCGCACAACCCGATCTCCAATGTTTGCGTGGTCCGGGAAGGCTGCCGCATCCCCCAGTCGATTTATTTCAGCGCCCACAAAGACAGTGAACACAGCCAACAGCAGAAAGAGCAGCGAGAAATGCATTTTTTTGTGTTTCTAAAAATTCTTCTTATTAAACGATATTTCTTGGTGTTTATTCTTTGTTAAATGATTGTATCTCTGTTGTGGATCCCAGTATTTATACAAATTGCTGTGGCCATAAGCTAGCTGTGTGATTGCTTTCAAAATAGCTTAAGCCGCAAAAAACAGTTCTATTTTAATTGTAATTTATTTTTATATTAATTATAAACTGGAATCATAATATTAAAAACGTACTAAGAAATACAAAAGCGGATTTTTCCACACAAAAGAAACAGGTTTCTGTTTTTGTTTTTTGTTTTTTAATGAGTAAAAATTTTGTAGCATCATTTAATGCGTCTCTAATAATGTTGACAAAATTTTGAATCATAGTTGAAATAACCCATCTTAAAATAGAACTTCTGTTTCAGATCAAACTTATTTTTGTTATCGTTTTAAAGTTTACATGTTTACAAGTTTACAAAATGTCTGTTACATTTATTGCAGTAAGGGATGACTTTATATAAGTAAATCATTCTTTAACATTGACTTGAAAACAAACCTAAAGATGTAAATTTTTTATTTATGTGCATCAATTTGCACTGAATAAGATGTAGATACTGAAGAGCTGCGCAAGTAGATTTTAAAATCAAGCAGTGTACTATTGAGATGTTTTGATTTGCATTCAAATACTGCACAAACAAGCAAAATAACATCCAAGCACAAAACTAAAGGGCGTATCAGCAAGAGGTGTAGGATTGCAAAGGCTTATTGTTTATAAGCTGTACCATATACCATGAAAATGTACCATGAAACTAGCCCAGTGCAAGATATGAAAACACCGAAATGAGTTCGCCCGTACACTAAGAAAAAAATTCGCATTTGAAATCAACAATTTAGCATTTTGACATAAAAATTTTTGATTTTACCATAAAAATTTTGAAATTAAAAGAAAAACTTTTGTTTTAAGAAATAAAATTTATGAAATAACAAATAAAAATGTTTTCTCAAAAACTGTAAAATGTGGATTCAAAATGTTAAAAATTGTTAAAATAAAACCTTTGAAAACAAGCTTTTAATGTCTTAAATGAAAAAAAAAAAAAAAGATACAGTATACCGTCAGGGGCGGTTCCAGAAATATATTTCGGGGGGGGTTTTAAAAATATTTATGTACGTCATATATATAAAGGGTAGTTAAATTTTAAAGGCCGATGTTGATTTTGAATAAAACACAAATTATTAAGGAAATTATTGTCGTTTCTTTTTATTATGATAATATTGGTATGGTTCAATTATGCATGGAACAAAATATCAATTTTCGATGACGCCGAGGCATAAGTGAGGTTCTATGCCGTTAATGTGCCGAATTGGCGGGGTGCAATAAGGCCAACGGCAATAAGGCCGAATTGGCTTTATTTCCTTTTCAAAGAGAAATAAGGCCGAAATTGTGAATTTGGTTTTATTTCCATTTGAAAAGGAAATAAAGCCTAAAAAAAATTTAGCAAAATGGTAATAAGGCCGAAAAATAATTTTTGCAAACTAAGGATTATTTTTTATAATTATTTTTAATAAAAAGTACGCTTCCTGTAGTCTGTTGTTTGAAAAGTTACTGGACTCAGCGTAGGTACTCAATTTGCAAGAGAACAGTTGCCATTGTCAACCTCAATGTGCTTGTTTTCGTATCAACGCGAAAAATTTATTAGTAGTAGTTCAATAGTGAAGGTGAAGAAGTTTTAATATTATAAGGAATGAGCGCCGCAGGCAAAAAATTTTTATTAAAAATCGCGGCGATTTATTATAAACCTGCGGCGCTCATTCTTTATAATATTAAAGCTTCATTCAAAATTTTAGTAAAAATCGCGCATATTTTATAAATTTTCATTCATAACTTTTACGTTTATATTTTACATTTTTTTCTCGACCACTTACAAAAAGATGTATGTTCTTTAGCATTTAAACGATCATATTTTTCGCTTTAAACGGATATATATTTCTATTATTAGAATAAGATATCCTAGTCTTCTCAATAAAAAAATATGTAAATTTTTCAGACTTTCACGATTTTTATCTCCTGAACCATTTGAGACCTACCTTTTTGTTTTTTTTGCAGCATTAGATTTAGAAGTTCCATACACATCTAAAAAACAAAAAAAAAAAAAAAAAGAAGCGTGTACCTAGAGTGCAATTATTCCAAAATATGTACATTTTTCAAACTTTCACGATTTTTATCTCCTAAACCATTTGAGACCGACCTTTTTTTGCAGCATGTGCATTAGGAGCTCCAAATGCACATTTAGAAAAAAAAGAAAAAAGGAGCATGGGCCCTTAAGTACAATTATTCCAATACTTTATATCTTTAATTTTTTATTAAATAAAACTATAAAACTTATTTGATGGCGTTTTAATATTGGTTCCTTTTAAAGGGAAATAAGGCCAAATTGGCTTAATTTCTTTTTCAAATGGAATAAATAAAATTGCCGTTGGCCTTATTGCACCCCGAAGCCGAATTATCTCATCCTTTAGCTTTTGAATTGTTGCTGGCTTATCGACGTACACCTTTTCTTTCAAATAACCCCAAAGAAAGAAGTCCAACGGTGTCAAATCATGATTGGTGGCCAATTGACATCGCCACCACGTGAGATAACACGGCCATTGAATTTGTCGCGCAAAAGAGCCGTTGTTTCGTTAGCTGTGTGGCAAGTGGCACCGTTCTGTTGAAACCACATATCGTCCACATCCATATCTTCCAATTCGGGCCGTAAAAAGTTCGTTATCATCTCACGCTACCGAACACCATTCACAGTAACTGCCTGACCGGCCTCATTTTGGAAAAAAATACGGCCCGATGATGCCGCCAGCCCATAAACCGCACCAAACAGTAACCTTTTGTGGGTGCATTGGTTTTTCGACAGTCACTCTTGGATTATCATTCGCCCAAATGCGGCAATTCTGCTTATTGACGAATCCACTGAGGTGAAAATGTGCCTCATCACTGAAGATGATTTTCTTCGAAAATTGATCATCCACTTCTTGCCACCATTCTGACCGTGTAAATGCAAGTCTTTATGCATAATGTTCATCAACGACGAACGTGAGAGGTGCAATTGTTGGGCACGACGACGAGTTGAGGTGGACGGCTCTTCAGCCACACTATCGCGAACAGCAGCAATATTTTCTGCAGTACGAGCATGCACTGGTGTTTTCACATCTCCTACAGACCTGGTTTGTTCAAATTTTTGCACGATTTTTCCGATTGTACGCACATTTGGACGATTAAATTGACCGAAAAAATCACGAAGTGCTCGATATGCATTTTGATTTGAAAGCTCATTTTCATAATAAGCCTGAATAACTTTAAGGGTTCAAATTGAGTTAGTCTGAAATTGAGAAATGTCAAATGAAATGCAGAAAAAAAGTTGACATTTAGGTGTGGTTTATATTCAACATCGGCCCTTAAAATTTAACCACCCTTTATATACATTAGAGCGGGATAATTTTTTTTCAAAAAATCGTAGGCGTGGGAAGAAACCGTTAGTCTAAAATCTATTTCGAGCCTCTGGTTTTTCAAAAGAAGGTTATAATTTGTGTTTTGCTGCAAAAACTTTGCTACGAAAAAAATAGCCATCCACATTTCACTCCATATTCACTCCATATGATTGTGTGGTGCTCAGGATTATTTTTTTGTGTTAAATACCACAAGCTGACGCTGGGGTGAAGATAATTATAATGATAAAAGTTATTTCTCTGTTTATTTGACTCGAATACAAATCTTAAAGGCCAACATAAAACCAACATCAAAATAAATAAAAACTACAAAAACCGGAATTTTTCTCCATTACTGTATAAAAAGGAATTTTAAGTCTACACTTCCGATACTATCGAAACTGTGGGTTTTTAAATTAAGACTGTGCGGTGTTTGGATATATTTTATCCAAAAAATGCGGTGTTTTTGTGATTTCAGGTTAAGATTGTATGTGTGACTGTTCACAGCTACAGGCGCAATATCGCAAAAACAATCAAAAACTGGAACAGAATTCAGTATTTTAGTAATAGAAAATAGAAGAAACAGCTACAGCGTGTAGAAACAGCTACAAACGTTTACAGCATAGGGGTGTGAATATTTAAAGTAAATTATAAAAAACCAATTTTTTTTTTCTGATAAACATCAGTACATTTAAATATAGGTTCTTTTAGAATTTCGGGGGGGTTTGAACCCCCAAAACCCCCCCCTGGATCCGCGCCTGTATACCGTGTATACAGTAAAGAAGTGAAACTTCTTCTTTGTATACACTCTTTCTTTTCTAGAATAAGAACGATTTTAGTGTAAAGGCTCGATTATGCAATCGTAAAGCTACGCAACGTAACGTGGCGTAGAGTTCTATCTGGAATAGAACCCATCGCTGCACTAGGGAGAAAACTCAGAGCGTAGCTTTATTGAAAGTTTGAGAGCGAGAGTATGATCGTGAGAAAATCAAGTGTTGCATATTCCGCATATTAAGAGAATAATTTCTTAAAAAGGGATTTTTTTATTTTACATAACTACAATGAGCGATTTTTTTGCCAATGGGAGCTTCAGGTGCATTTATAAATTTGTTTTTCAAAAAATTTTTTTGGCATATTAATAAGGAGTCTCACAGAACAATGTCACAACAATAAATCTACCTCAACTGTAAACTTGATCTTAACTTTCATTTTTATTTCTGCCTTAAAAACTAAAAATCAAAAATTACCGGTTATTTTGTACTCAAAAACTATGGGACAAATTTTAGTTATTATTTTTGCTTTAAAAAAATTAAGCCTTATAAATACTTTTTTGTTCAAAACTTTAAATGTGAAAAGATAACTAAAACTTTCACACACACATTATACTTACAATTATTAATAGTAAATAGTTCGATATAAAATTATATAACTAAGATATGTATAAAATAGTTATCTATTGAAAGAACTTATTCCAACTTTTCTTGCGCACAGTGTCAAGTTGGCGTCATGGGCGACAGCATATACTTCATGAATTTGGGTTTCTATATAATTTTATATCGCAATATTATGAATAATAATTTAATATGTGTAATATGAGCAAAATTCATAGAGGTTATATTCATATATTGAATTAAGGATATACATACCAACGTTAGTATTCTAATAAAATATTAGTTAAGATTTTATATAATCTTATATTATATAATAAGGCTATTAGGCTAAGATTTCTCGAAACTCAGTGAACCGATCGTTTTGGTTTTTTTGCAGGCTTATTTTATTCACAATAATCTCGTACTTGTCATAGGATTTATTTTTCGTAGCTTCATTCATTAGTTATTGTTTACTTTGTTTGTGGGAGGCAAAATAATGACGAATTTTTGTCGAAAATCGTTACTTTACGTTAGGAAGTCCGGCTATGACAAGTACGAGTTTTAAGTATCTAGTTTAATAATATTATTAATTTTTTTGTTTCAGATGAATTTAGGAGGAGCAATCTTGGTCACCGCATTTCACCTTTTTCACAGAGCGCTCTAAAAAAAGTGCTGTATCTACCTTAATATTAATTTTTTTTAATAAAAAAAAACTAAACATACTATTGAATGTGTATATTTTAAGCAGCGAATGAAAAAATGTTTATGAATAACAACTTAAGCAAAATTGCGTAGAGGCTGCGTAAAGCCTCAAACAATGCGTAACTAAACAAGCTTCGAACGGTTGTTTAAGGAAATCTATTGAATAAGGCTGTATATCGTTGACTCATTGTCAGTAAACGCAACATTAAAAAAAAGAATTGCACAATTATCGCAACTTGCATTTGCGTAAACTTGCATAAACTTTTATCTTATATTCTTTCAGTTCTTCTTTGCTTGTAAAATACATTTTTAATGAAAAATCTATTCAAACAATATTTAAGGATACAAAGTGCATTAACCCACAATATCTAAGATTCAGAGACATAAAGCTTTATGTTTAGAAGTTTAATTGCGTTTCTTCAACGTTAACTATGTCAATTGCCCGAATTTCTATTAGTTGCATTGAGCAAGGTCGTACTGTAGTTACTTTTTTCTCCATACAAACATTTTTGACTCTACACTTATATTTCGGGTGTAGAATTAAATGCTAAGAAATTTTCGTTTCTACAGCATACTACGCTTTATTCAAGAATGATAGAAAAAAGATTACGCTTTGCCAAGGTCCGTTATGTTGTTTACTTTTCATTTTGACATTTCTAGCTACGAAAAAAGTATTTTTTACGATCATGACGTCACGCTAGACCAAGTTTGTTTCTTGAATCTTTTGCCATTGTTTCATATTTGTTCACATTTTTAACAAGACTTGGCAGAAAGCCATATCGTAAGCTCATATCGTAAGTCTATCGTAACGTAGATGCGCAGATCGTAGAAAATTATTTTTACTATCTGCGCAATCTATTTTTCTATCATTCTTGGGCTTTATTCATAAACATTTTTTCATTCGCTGCTCATGTTTGTAAGGTTTGTGTCTGAACTAAAGAAAATCTCTACAAAAATTAAGAATTCCAATGGATTTGCAATGGCCGCCACATAAAAAAATGCTGCAAAGGGCGCATATGGAGCATGTCTTTGATATTAAACGAAAAGACAAACAAAAAACATGGTTGCGAAAATGTTTATGAATAGCGTTTTCTTGTTTAAAGTTACACTGCCTCTAAAATGTGTTTATGAATAAGGCTGTTATATTTTCCCGCTAGGAGCGTTGTTTATTTTGCCGCTGGGCATCTACAGCAAAAGTATTTTGATTAATTGGTATGTAGACTACATATAGTTATGAAGACCTTAGCCCAGCATATAGCACAATGACTTTATAAAACTAAGATTGCAGGTTCGGTACTCAGCGCTGACAAAGAAATTTTTTTCAGTCTTTTATACAATGTATATCTCTCTCATTCTCTCTACTGTAAAACATATCTTTCTTCTCTATCGTGTAACGAAATGAAGTAAATTGACCTTGAAATTTCACTCCTCAATATTCTCATTCAAATTTCGAAGCGCCGCCTAAGAAGTTTCACTTCAAAAAAATACATTGAATTGAATGTAGCTCCGTTATGTTTCACAGATTTTTAATTTTATCGATAAAGATGAAATAAATACGTCAATCAAAAGTTAAAAATTTTAAAATTATAAGCAAGCATTGGTTTTGTTGCATCTTTTTTTCTTCGATTCGTTCGTTCGTGTGTTTTCTAGAAAAACAGTTAGAGCAAAAGTAAAGTGGAAAATAATAAAAAAATAAATAATCTGCTGCAGTCACTGCAAGATCTGCTGCTGGAATGGGACTTGCAAGAAATCTACGAATTATTGTGTTGTAAGTATGGCGCTTGCTTAAACCTGAACAATTTTGTTTTTACATTTGTACCATTTTATTTCAAAAAGCTAAAATATATTAAATCAACATCTTAAAATTAAAAAAAAACATTTTGTAGTATTTGATTATACAATAACCCATTTTGTTTCAACATTTTTTTCAAAACTTTTACATATTCATTTAAAAGGGCTTACACATCGGCGAATCTGTTCGTCGAACAGCATGGCGGCGCGAACGTGTGTGAAAAAGCTAGCGTTCAAATTGAACGAACCTGTTCGTCACACAAGCCATTGATTTTTGTTGTTGTTTGTCATCATTTTCGGCAGCATCCCTTGTTCGACAGAGAAAATCAAAAAATTTTGTAAACACGGCCAACCGTGTGACAAACTGTCGAACATCGCTTCTTAACTAGCGAACTTGTGTGAACATGGCCGCCGTGTGACGAACAGATTCGCCGATGTGTAAGCCCTTTAAAAGGGGAAATTTTTTGAAATAATAGCTTCAGCCATTTCATTACAAAATAATAAACTTTTGAGCATGAAACAAAATGTAAAATTGGCAGATATACCAATGAAAAATTTTGATTTTACCAATGTTTTTTTTCTGAGTGTATGTTCGGCCCAAAATATCGACGCAGTGAAGGAAAGTGAAGGACAAAGTGTGAAGAGAAGTGTTCAAAACGACCTAAGCACCTCAAGTCATTGCCGTCCTTAAGACCTCAACCTCTTTACATTCACACTACAGCGAATTACAGTCAATGGAGTGCACCAAAGAGACATGATAAACAATTTTTTTGTGGTCGGATATGAAGTATAAGGACACAGCCGACCTGTTATTTCAACAGGATGGTGCTACTTGCATGCCAACAGTCGCGAAACAAACAAGTTATTGAGGACGAAGTTTCCTGGTTGCGTAATTTTGCGAGACACCAAACGATTTAACTCCTTTAGACTTCCTCCTTTGGGGCTATATTAAGAGTTTGGTCTACGCAATCTACCATCCGCAAATTATTCAAACTCTCAAAATGGACATTGAAGTCACTATCGCCGAAATTGAGCACCAATTATGAAAAAAATTGCACCTCTTGTTGATACAGTCATATTATAAGGGAACAGAATTGGATCCTAACTTAAGTGGGTTATATACAAATATCATTCATTTCACCTATGCATTTTATGTTTAATGAATTTTTTTCATTAAGTTCTTAAAAAACGTTATTTTTAGCTTACTTGGTGCTATTTGAGTTATGGCGTCATATTTTTTAAGTTATGTTATTATGTCGTCAATGGATCCCTATTCTCTTGCGCCTCTCGAATTAGCTTAAGCCCACCTTTTACCTTTTAAAATTTTGTTTTAAATTTTTGTTTTCTTTTTTTTTATTGGGAACATACTATGAAAATTTCTTGGCGGATTTTTTGGTGTAGACAAGTCAGGCAGAAAATCACACCATATATACAGGGTGGGCCATCTTTTTTTTTTAATCATAGGTTATTTTGACACTTACAAGCTGTTTTCTCCTCGAAATCTTGTCATAGAGTCAGTACCTCCGCGGAAAGAAATGAGTCGCTTAACGCTTGAACAACGTTGGGAAAAATTGGAAACTTATTTCCAAAGTGATTGCTGTGTAGCCCAAACAGTGCATTATATGAAAAGAAGTTTTGGCCGAAATGAAGCACCCGCTACGCCTTCTGTACGCAAGTTTGTGCAAAAAGTTCGTGAGACTAATATGCTAGTGGACAACACTCATGGTCCCCGTCGTCGTACGGTGCGCACAGTCGAGAATGTGGCTGCTGTAGTCGAGAGTGTGAGACTCAATTCACGAACATCAACTCGCCATCGATCTCAACAGGTCAACTTTTCACTCACTAGCCTAAGGAGTATTCTGTACAAAAGTCTCGGATTATTCGTTTACAAAGTTCAATTGACAGCAATTGAAGGTGCACGAGCATCCTCTTCGTTATACATAGCTTTCCCGTTTAAGCCATAGAGCAGCTTGAATTGGACACGATTTTGGGTGAAAAAGAATCTTTTCTGACGAGGCGCATTCAGGGCCGCGTCAAGACCAGATGGCGCCTGGGGCAGAGTTAAATTTGCCGCCCCTCCCTAAATTTTTTTGTTTTTGTCTAAAAAAAACTTAACAATTAATAAACCTTTTTTAAGTGAAACTTCTTTAGCGCCGTTGTGTTGAAGTGATTTTTAATACTATATTTTACGATTTTATTTTATGAAAATGAAATCATAGTTTTAAAATATATCATAAAATTCAGTTTTTATTCAATTTTATTCAGTGTTTGCATCTTGAAGATGAATTTGGTTTACCAATAACACTTACAACGGCTGAACTTTTAATTGAACAAAAATCTAATGAGCTGTGGAATTCTTCTGAGTAATTCTTAATTTTTTTATTTGTTTTTCTTTTGCCACCTTTTTAAAAGCCGCACCCCTGAGATTAACTCTATTGTCTGACATATCAGATATCTTTACGCAATGCACAATGAATTATTAATAAAATTTAGAGCAAAACGTATGACTTTGGTTACAATTGCAACACAAATTTTAATATCCACGTTTATTTTCTCGTATATTCACAAACAGAAAAAAAATTACTTGAAAACAGTGGTGATCAGCTCACGGTTCAAACTACAACAAAGAGAGCTTTCCGAGTGCACAGCTTTACACTGAAACAAGAAGTAGTTAAAAGCTCTCGCAACATTTGGCGCAAGGAAATCTTGTTGAGTGTCGGATTTTCAATATAATCCAATGTCGGGCATTCTGTCGTTCGCGGCAAAGAACTTTCTCTGCCGCCACACGTACGCTTCACACGTACGCTGTTAAAGCTTTTTACACATTATTTTAACATTGGAAAGCTTTTGAATGCACAAATAGACATAAATGCTAAATGACAATGATATAATCATATCTTTTTATTTTTGTGTTTATTTGTCGCTATTTTAACATAGAAAACACCAAAAAGGTAAAAGTGAAGAATAGAATGTTTTAATGATTTTCCTGAAAAATTGAAAAATATTTACGTATATTCATAGATAAAACAGCTAGCGACTCCCATACACTGTTGCCAGATTGAGGTAAATTTACCTAATTGAGGTAATTTTTGACTCATTTTTTGGGCAGAGGTAAAAAAGGTAATTTTTGACCAAAAGTGGTAAATTTTGCGAAAATAATAATTTTTTTAGACTTGTTAATTTTTCGAGTTATTGACAGTACTGTTACCTTACTGAACATTCTCCCAAGTAGTTAAATATTCTTGTGAATCATCCTATGTAACAAAAAAAATCTGAATTATCCATCTTTAGTTGTTGAACAAAGACCCCTTTTACATTGGTCAATAATTGAAAGCAATTTTTCGAGTTTGTTGGCGGCGGATTGGCTGAGAAGGGGGAAAAAATTTACGGTACGCTTGTGTTGTATCGTCAACTTTTTGGGTTCAAAAGAGAACCAATGTTAAAGGGGTAAAAGCAACAAGTGAATTAAATTCAAAAATAGCGAAACAAAATAGTTTATATACGTCAAGAGTTGACGGTTAGCTTGTTGATGAGAGATAAATATATGTATACTAACAAAAAAATTATAACGGTTGTTAATCATTTAAAAATTTTTTATTTTATTTTTATTTTGGGAAAAGGTAAATTTTCTCCGAAAGTGGTAAATTTTTTCCCAAATAGTGGTAAATTTCAGTTCATCTCTCTGGCAACACTGCTCCCATACCTCATGAACGGGTATGGGCACCACTACATGGGCTTCTGTGTTATTTCTGTGTTTGTCTTTTGTCTTTGATTTGTTGTTGCGTTTTGTGTTACTACATAAGCCTTTGCTCTCAATTCTTGCTCTCAGCGGTCTAAGAATGCTCTCTGCCCATAGCTGCTCATGAACGCTCAAGGCATACTGATTTGCAATTTAAAGCACAGCAGAAAAAATAAGCTTTTATGCAGTGTACAAACACAGCGAGCCGATTGCTACTTCGTGTGGAAAAGCTCAACAACACACGATGCCCGCGGGCTATGGGAAACGCCACACGTACGCTGTTAAGCTGGATTCACTGATCACTTTCAGTATGTTTTTTGCGAAAGCTCTATTACTCTCAAAAAGAGAATTTGGAAATTTTGATTCTCTGACATGTAAAACATTCTGCAAATTTGTTGTTTTTTCATTGTCATTCAGTATTGCAAGATGCAATGTTTCTTTATTATAAAGACATAAAAAATAAAATATGCCTATTTCAACTTAACAAACTCCATTCTGGCCAAGAATGATAGAAACAAGATTACGCGTTCGCAACTGA
This sequence comes from Pherbina coryleti, assembly GCA_943735915.1. Classification (NCBI taxonomy): domain Eukaryota; kingdom Metazoa; phylum Arthropoda; class Insecta; order Diptera; family Sciomyzidae; genus Pherbina; species Pherbina coryleti. The sequence goes on along the minus strand of OX030950.1, from coordinate 15,994,263 downwards.
GAGAGAGAGAGAGAGAGATAGCATGACGTCACAAGCGATATTGTCAGACTTTGGAATAATTTTACTTTGGGGCCAACGCCTAAATATTTTTTTTTCTTATTTTTATAATATGTATATGTATGGACCTCCTTAACCCTTTGAGAGCCAAATTAGCCCTGGCAATGCCAAACATTCCAAACTTCGTTCAGGGTCAGTTTTTGACTAAAATAAGCTGAGTATGAAGTTTGAAAGCCGTATTGCTTTCCTAATAGATACTATAAACATTTTTAGAAATATTCAAAAAAAATTTAAAAACTTCTAGCGCTATAAATATCACATATTTTTTCTAACTTAAAATGTTTATAAGATCTCCTACATTCGTAGTATTATATTTAATTACCTTTAGCTTTAGAAAATTCTCGGAAATATTTAAAAATATATTTTTTTAATTTGCTCTTTTTTGAAGTCGCGTGGCCGCGTGGTCGCGCTCATAAGTTCAGTCGGAATAACTTTGAAAAACATGTTGAAAAAATTAATTTTCGTATTTTTTATTTTCTCTTCTTTTTCATCACATTTCAATCTATTATTAAAAATATATTGTTAAAAAGCGGGTTGTCCCAAACTAGAAACAGAGCCACAAAGCAAACTGTTCCCGTATGGCAACAAGTATGCCGAAAGGGTTAACCTATTGGTGCAATAAAAATTTATGGTTTAGGAGATAAAAATCTTAAAATTTTAAAAAGTTCATATTTTTCGTACACAAAAATATTCATATTTTTCGTACACGAAAATATTCTGTAATAATATAACAATATGATCACAAAAAAAATTGTTTGAAACAAATCATGTTCCACTTCAAAAAAAGGAGGCTCTGAGGATTATTATTAGTTTTGAAGTACAAACAGCTTCCAAAGCTTAAACGTATAGGGCGTTAGTAACTTTATTTCATGTTATTCTTAAGAAACGCATTATTTCATGTAATATAAACTTTTATCCCTTTCAGACCGTGATGCATCGTTTGTGCGGGTGGTTTCTATGTTTAATATTTCCACTTTTATTTAACGAATGTTATAAAGAACGAAATTAATCGGTTGTGCTTGTTATTGTTTTCTTTTGTTTCTCACACTGTTCCGCGATTCGCTTTACCGTTACTTGAACACGCGTGGAATTCTTGATAAACTTTTTAGTTTTGTCAAAATGAGCAGCAGAGGTAATTTGTGTCTTCAATTACAAAAAATTTAAAGTGTAAAACTTCAGTGTAAAAATAGTGAAGTTAACGCATTTGAACTAAAAAAATAATAAATTTTGATGTTTCAAATAAATTTGAATCATTTGTTGCTAAAAAAATGGGTTTCAGATAAAGTTGCATCAATTGTGCGTGTGAAAATCCTGAAAATCCTTGAAGGATATGTAAATTGCGAAACCTAAACATTGGGAATATTTTCATTCCATATAACGACCATACATTCCAAAAATCATAAAAAAATGTTCAGTAGATAAGCGTCGGGTCTGAAAGGGTTATAGGCCACCAAACTTAACATATCGCGACTAACTTTGCCAGGACCAATCCAACAAACGAAAAGTACTATTAAGTAAGTAAACAAAACTGAGATAAATCTAAGACATTCTTATTTTATTCTCTATTCGAATCCATTATTTTGTATAAACTTGTATATTGATGTATTCTTAGTGCCAAACCTGCAACTTGTAATTCTTCAAATTATGTGTAGTTATTTTGAATGCGAATCTAAAACCCAACAAACAATGACTCAATAAAGTTTCATCAAAATATTAAATTAAGAACATCATGACAAGAGCCATTGAAACCATTTATACTGGCCGATTTATAGGCTAGTTAACCTGCTGGCGTGCTTCTTTTGACGTTGATAGCGTTCATCTGTCCATCGCTTAGCAGCACAGAGTACAATCAAAAGCACTAGAGGTTTGCTCTCCATCATAACGAAAATACGCAGTCGTATCGTGAACCACAAACAATGCAAAAATTTATTAAGTTTACGACACAAAAGAAAAAAATAAAATCTCCATGTTGGAGTCTAGCTGAGCTGAGAAGCGAGCTTGGCTTAAAGATCACGCTTGTTCCAATGAGATCAATGCGGATTCAAATTATAGTTGTTGTTAATTCAAAAAACGCTTCTTTAACAATTTACACCTCTTTTTTGTTATAAACCGATGTTGAGTGATTCTTCTTTAAATGTCAGATGATGGCGTACAAAAATAATTTTTCAATCTCAATGCTAATCTAAAGTGTTTTTATGCAATTGCAGATGCAAGTGTTGGTTTTAAGCCTATGAATCATATAAACAATTTTGTTTCCTCATTTATTCATTTCATTAATCTTAGTTTTTTTCAATTGGATTTTTTCAATCTGTAAACTTACTTATCTTTGTTAATTTCACAGTTTAGGACGATTGTGAAATCATTTTAATTACATCTGGCTTAAAGCAAATTAATTGAGATTTTATGTTTTTCTATAGCTACGCTCAAATAAGGTTAAACGCAGCAAAGTTTAACAAATATGTTCATAAAAGCATCTTGAATTCAGTGGCACGAAAAATAAAAGTCTTTTCAGGTCTATGGCGATTGGTAGAAGCCACATGTACACGGAGCAAAAAAGAAACTAAGAAATTTTAAAGTCGGTGTAAGCATCTTTTTCTTTTCTTCTTCTTTTTTTAAATAAATTATATTTTCTTCAGACTTTATAAAACAATTAATAAGGTTAATTGTGACGAGGCTTAGACCCCAAATGTTTGGATTGAGGCAAATTCTTGGAGGCAAGATAGAAAAACAAAAATAATAGAGTATTTTTTAAAATGGTCAGTACTAACGCTTTGGTTTTCTTTTAAAATATCGATTAAATTTCATGGTTAATAATTGATGATATAGTCCAGACCTTCTCTAGTATTTATCGTGGACACTTGTCAGCTTAATTCTTCGCTGCCGCTTTCTCAAGGAGTCGAGGTTCAAAGAATTGATGCCCAACAGATAGATCTTCTTGAAGTTAATGCCAACATTATTTAATACCAACGTCCTTGCGACCATCTCTTGGGCGTCACTTCCATGACTCCAGACGCGACCATCGCCATTAAATTAATATATTATTGAATTTAAGAGGGGTTATATATACTCAGAACTTTTTTTTCCAAAAACTTTTTTCATTTTCTTTAAGCTTTAAGTCTCAAGAATATGTGGTTACAATCTAAATCAAGTTGATATCTAAAAAAATAAAAAAGTTAGAGCCTAGTGAGTGAAACGCCTTCGAGAACGCGCCGTTATTTTCAAAACAGTTTTTCTTGAAACCATCTTTTCCAGTGGCGGCCGTAGCGCAGTGGTTAAAGAGCGTCACTTTTTCTGACTTCAGAAGGAACTGAGGTTCGCTTACTTTCGATAATTCGTAAACTAAAGTCGATATGCATTTTAAATTTTTACTAAATTATTACTAACAGATCGAGCTACATTTTATGTCATATTTAAACATTAAAATTCTATTGTTCATACGTATACAATTATTAATCCAATTTGGCCTGGTACCTGATCCCGATGAAAGTTTTATTTTTAATTTTGGAACGCTTGCTATGTTGGACACAATCGAGTAAAATCCACCATTTCGCTATCTGTTATTGTTTTCGAGTAACAGCTGGGGTAGTTATATAGATAATAGATTCTGAATATAGAGATAATATTTTAATGCTCATATCAGTACTACCATCCATTCGCAACATACTATAATGAATGTAAATATTATATTAAATTTTTAAATAATTTAATTTTTTAATTAAAAAACTGTCTTCTTAGAGACTCTCAGTTAATGGAAGAGGATGGTGGTGGGCGTGGTTGATCCAAGATCACCGTCATACATATGTTAGCAAACATACCAAATAAATTGATTTACATATAAATAAAAAAATAGTTTTTAAAAAAGGCCGATTTTCGATAGCATCGAATTTTGGAAAAAAATACTCGAATTTGAAATGGCAATTGAGCCCGAAAGAAGGAAGTTACGCCCGAATGGTTTGGAAATCAAGCAAGAAAAAAATGGAAATTATGCCTTCGGGCACAATTTCTGTGATTCAGATTCAATGTAAGACTTCAAAGTAAATAAATGAGCTCGAATAAACGAAATTTTACCCAACAAAAACGAAAAAAAGCCCAACAATTTTTGGAAAAATGGCCCGAAACAAAAACCGAAATTTCGAACGATTCGTGCGAACAGGGAGCTGGTGTGGGCCCAAATATTTTCTTTGACTGAATAAAATAAACTTGAATAAAATAAACTGGCCATTTCAGCCCTTGAAAGGACTTTGACCGAACTTCTTATGATCAAATTGTGTTGTGCGTGTTATTAAATATTTGGACACAATTGATCGAAAACTGGACCTACTAGTTTTATGCCGACTCCGAACGGCTAATATGCATGTTCTCAAGAAGCTTTACATGGCATTATTATACTAACTGAGGTTTGCCATTGTCTGCAGAAAGGTGACGGCCGAACAGAAAAATTAATTCAATTCACGCTCAATTCAAGGTCACGCACTCTACCCACTGTTTCACGGCCGCCACTTGTGACTTCAACTTAAAAAAAAAACAAAAAACAACGGCGGAGGGGTAGGGGCCGGGATGATAAGTGACGCGAGCGATCCGCTACAATACTTGTGCTCAGCTGCACTGCGATTATAAGATAATCAAAATATAAAAGAACAGATTTGAGTAGTAAATTAATGTTCCTCTGTGAAAATATCTGCAAAAATTTCCTTAATTCCATTTTTTTTATGTTATAACGTGAACAAGGTTTTTATGGACATTATGTCCTACATAAGGTCCAAATTGTATTTTTTTTATGATGAAATAATTTGCCCTTATACGATATATTGTATTTTTACCTTGCGTACAAGGGCAAACCATTTCATCACAAGGAGTTGGAAATTTCTGAACTTTTTGGGAATAAACAAAAATTCGGGCGTTTTTTCCTTACTTTAATTTGGCGAAAATTCCCGAGTTGTTTACGGGCCTAAATTCCAATTTTTTTTTTTCGGGTCTTTCTTACATTTCAAATATTTGGAAAAAAGACCCGATATTTTTTGGCACAAACACCCAAAAACATGACGAAATCACCCAAAATTTCGGGGATTTTTTCCTAGGAATTAATGCCCGATTTTGTAGGGAGAATTTCGGGCTTTTTTACCATTTTTTTTCGGGCGTAAGTTCATCGGGCGTAAATTCCGGGAGCCTCTTATTTTTTATTTGTTCTAATAATTGACCTACTTCCAGTTCACACTGTTGTTTTAATCCATGTCCAAATTCCTGACCTTATCCTTGCTTAAATCCTTTCCTAGTCCTTGTCCCACTTCCTTTCAAAATTCGTATCCTTATTGCATTCAAATCTTTGTTCTTTTCCTTGTTTTATTTCTTGTCCTTACACTTTTGCCAATCTTGTCCCAATTATTGTTTTGACTCAGTCCTTGTCGAAGTTTCCCTATTCTTGTCCTAATCCTTGTCCAATTTATTTATTTATTTATTTAGAGATAAAAATATTAAAGAGTAGTGGACCAAGGTGACTACCTTGTGGTACGCCGGATGTGACCAAAATCTGTTCAGATAAGGTGCCTTGAAACTTTACGAATTCGGACCTGCCATGCAGATAGGACTTCAGACAGTTGAGCAATGATCCTGAGATACCAAACTTTTCAATTTTGGAAGGCAAAATATCATGATCAACACGGTCAAAGGCTTTACTAAAATCAGTGTAGGATGCATCTAATTGATGTCCTTTTTCCATTTTATTTAAAACATCAGAGATCATAGTTATAAGATTTGTGGTAGTTGGTCTTCCTTTACGGAAACCATGTTGCTGTTCATTGAGTAGAGGATTTATAATACTTGTAAGTTTTTCACATATAATTTTTTCGAACAGTTTTGGGATAGCCGATAATATAGCAATACCCCTATAATTTTCAACCGATCTTTTGTCGCCATTTTTATATATCGGTGTGAGGTGTGATGTTTTCCAATACGATGGAAAAGCTCCATGGGACAGATATTTATTGAAGATTATACATAAAGGTATGGTCAGTGAGTCTAAACATTGGACTAGAAAGCATTGGGGTATAAGGTCAGGGCCTGGTCCTTTATTTGGATCAAGTTCCTTAATTGCTTTGGATATCTCTTCTCGCGTAAGTTGAATATGACAAATTTTAGGTGGTATATTTGAATAGAGAGGGGTATTGTTAGTGTTGTTTATTGGTACACAGAAAACCTATTTAAAATAGTCTTTTATGGTCTTTTAAATGGATTTGTATGCTATCGTAATCAGCATTGGGAAAATCATATAGAATTGAGTTATTAAATGAGTGGGTAAATGTTATATTTTCGGTGAACAGTTCTATAGTTACGGCTGTGTGGTGCATACTGTTAGAGAATAAGTGTTCAACTTCGCTAGTTGGAACAACGTTTATTTCATAATAGGCATTAGTGAAAACTAAGTCTAGCCATCTGCTATTCTGGCTTGCAGTCCTATTTACTTGCTGTAAGTCGTTGCCATATAAGGTACTAATTAAAGTAAAATCAATCGAGTTAGAGAGGTCTCCCGGGAGAAGATAGTTGTCATTTTCATCAATGACAAAGGAAATATTTGGGTGGTTGAAATCGCCAAAGATAACAAGTGTATCTTCTTCATTCATGGACGCGGTTATTGTTGAAATGAATGGTCTGACATAACTCACTGTATGTAGATTGGATAGAATTGGGAGGAATATAGATAACACCCATATAAATATATTGATTATTAAGTGAATAGACTCTGATTATTTGGTGTTCATAAAGTTTGTGGGAGGTGGTTTCAACAATTTGACTTGAAAGGGAGTTGTGTGTTGCGATTAAAACCCCCCTCCACGGGAATGAACAGTGTGGGAGTAATCTCGATCATTTCGGTAGACTGTCCAATTGTGGGCGAGAATTTCTTCATTTTTGAATGAATCATCTAGCCAGGTTTCCATGACAACTATAACATTGAAGAGGCATGATTTTGCGTCAATAAAAAGTTTGTTTAATTTGCCTCGTATATCACCACAATTGTGGTAAAATATTTTTATGGAATTCCTTGCGGGGGCAGATTGGCACGGATCTTTGGGTACTACTTGTGGAATCTTGTTAGGAGCAATAGTAGGTTTTGAAATTTGACCGAGTTTTGTTCAGATGCCAAAGACGCTTTGATGTGGTATGAGAGGCAAATGCTGACAAATCATTCTCAACTTCCTTTGGAGAGATATTGAAGCTTTTATGAAAACTAATGAAGATTTTTTTAAGTTCGATTGGATTAGTCAGAAGGCCTTCTTGCTATATAGCAACTATAACACTTGTTTTTGTAGATCCATCGATGCATATCGAATCAGATTTATCGTGCAGATATGCTAGGTATAGGCGTACATTTTCATACAACCTTCGGTCTCTAAGACGAGACAATTCTATGCTCTAGTCTTTGCTCCAATTTTTGTCCTACTCCTTTTCTTATTCCTGGTCCTAATCTTTGTCCAAATCCTTGGTTTCGTCCCTTTTCTAATCCTTGTTATTATCTATTATCTAATGCTTGTTTTCATTTTAATTTTAATCAATTTTAATTTTATTATTAGTTTTACTTTTTTTGCTTTTGCATTTGGCACATTCTGCACCGAGAAAAAAAAATAAATAGTAAAATCACCTAAGTCGTCTTGGGTGGAAAAAAACGTAAGGAAATACAAAACTTATTCATCAAAGTAATATATTGTTTTATACATTTTTTTGTAAAAACCAATAAATTACTGTGGTGAATAAGCATAAGCTTTTAATTTCCATACAAATTCTTTTCGCCCAAGCCCGGCTTAGGTGATTTTATTATTGTTTTTTTCTCTGTGTAGTTACTTTAAGGGGTTCCCTGAGAGGCAATAAGTGAAATTAATTTAAAAAATTTTTTTCGTAATAATGTCATAGAACCATTTTTTTATTGTTTTTAAATTAAATTTTTCGTAGCATTATAATTTTTGTTTTATCACATTTATCCTGCCTCATACACACTGCAAGTAATGATTCTATGCAACGCCGTTGAATGATCCAAACAGAGGAGAGATAAGCAACAACAACCACACAGCTGTATTGCTTTTTCCTTCTCTCTCGCCTTCTGCTCAATTACAGCAACGTTGTGCAGCAAGAGCAAAATTGTGTGGCTTTATTTGTTGTTGTTTTTTTTTTTATTTTATGTTTTTTGCATGGGGAAAAAGTGTTTTTAATTTCAAATTTTTACCTATATTAATGACAAAACATTTGAATAAAAACTATATTATGCAGTTGGTATAACCAGACCTTTCAAATAATATAATTTTCATTCAAAGGTGTTGTCTATAAACTGAGAAAAAGTGGGTTAAAGATCTCTGGTTTTTGTGGAACTTTCGTTGTTCGTTCCTCTCTTTTATATTCTTCGTTTTTATTTCCTCTGAGTTCCCTTACGCTTTCACATAAGCGTAAAACAGTGTTAAAAAAAAATAACCTAACGAAATAATGCCCATGATTACGGTTGCCACTTGAAAATAAACTATGTGACCAAAATTAAAAATTAAAGTGACCAAATGCAGTAAAAAGTCAACAAAATATTATAAATTTGAAAATGTAGCACATGCACACAAAATTTTAATTTCCTATATTTTTAATTTATGCAGGTGCAGTTCATGCAGTGGCTTAGATGGGGGAAATTTAGGGGATAGGCCCTTCCTTCGATAGAATTTTTTGCACGGTTCACAAAATAGTCTAAAGTGAAGATAGTAGAAGAAATTCATTGTGTGGGCTACGCCTTAAAATTATAAAATTCATCTTCTGGCAAAATTTGAAGACTAGCTGTTTAATATTTCCATACAATACAAATGGTTGGTTGCATATTTCTGGCTTTATTGCTTGCGTATTTGCATTCCTTGAGTATTGTTTGCTAAAGGTGGTGGACAAGGGTCTCAACCATTGCAAGCACTTGTCAGAATAAAGTTCGACAACTGGAAGAAGACAATATTGGTCTTTTCTCAAGGTTTTTAGTCTAGATGCACTTATTCGCACTTTTCTATGCACTTTCTCTGAAATGAAATTTAATAATTAAATAGATGTAAAAATGTGTGCTAAATTAGAGGTTTCTTATAGTTATATTCTGCTATAATTGGTGCCTGAATTTTATAATAACTTTTATAATTTTATTACACTTACCAAGAACATTAGACGAAGGCCTATTACAAACGGCATTCGATATGTCCATGAATCAAATGGCAGACATATTTTACTCGAAAATTTTCTTAAATTTGTACCGGCAGTTTCGAACACAGGTTAAGTTTTTTAATTTTTTTTTTTGACGCATCATATACTATACATACGTAACCTGGACGTTTCATTCGTGATCGGTCAAGGATACGACGGGGCAAGCAATATGTCTGGCAGAGTCTCTCTGCTAAACACGAAGATATACTAAAAGGATTAAATATACTAAAAGATTATCATCCCTCTTTTAAGTTACAGAAATTGACAAATAAGCTGAAGAATTTTAAAAACCTTAAACTTTTACGGTAAATTTCTTGACGTTAGTACTTCTAAAGTTTTTAAAGGGTTGGAAATGTGGAAGTTATATTTGAATCATAGAGAATCATTTTCCAAACATATAAGTGCTATTTTAGCTGCCAGTGTCTACAAGCACGTCTGAGGGTACCATTTCGGATTTGAAGAGGATAAAAACAATCCAAAAAAGATAAAAACAATATATTTCTTTATTAACAAAATTTTTATAATAACTTATATTTTACCAATGTATGGCCGATTTAAGGGGGGAAATATACCCAGAGGCTGAAAAAAATGTCATATTTGTGCATTTTTTTAAGGAAACCTAAGGGATATTTTTAAATGTATTATACCTTAAAATAAACACATTCAAGAGCATGTTTATTTTTTTTTTATTAAAAAAAAATATTATTAAGGTAGATACAGCATTTTTTGTAGAGTGCTCTGAAAATGCGGTAACCAAGATTGCTCCTCCTAAATTCAACTAAAACAAAAAAATGAAAAATATTACTAAGCTAGATACTTAAAACTCGTACTTGTCATAGCCGATTTTAAAAATATTGATTTTTCACAAAATGGCGAACTTCCGAACGTAAATTAACGATAAAAAAATTTGCCTAATCATTTTGCCTATAAAAAATCAACGAAGCTACGAAAACAAATCCTGTGACAAGTACAAGATTATTATGAATAAAATAAGCCTGCAAAAAAATCAAAACAATCGGTTCACTGAATCGGTTCAAAAAATCTGGTTACCGACTTTGAAAATAAGGGCCAGCACTGCGCGCTCTAGAAGGCGGTTCACTCACTAGGCTATAACTTTGTTATTTTTTGAGATATCGACTTGAAATTTTCACCACACATTTTTGAGACCTAAAGCTTTAAGAAAATGCAAAATGAAAAAAAAAATTTGAAAAAAAGTTCTGGGTATATTTCCCCCTTAATGGCTTTACAGCACTGGTGATTCATAGAGAAATAGTTATATCGGCTGAAGAAATCCTTGAATAAGCAAACAATTCAAGCCAGCTAGATTTTTCGCTTTAAAAACATTTAGAAAAAATATAAAAATAAAAGTTCAACATTTTTTCGATTTTTACAAAAATTTTTTTATATACATACTAGCAAATACCCGCTGCTTCGCCGGCGATAAAAATATTAAATATCATTAAAAACTTTAAATCTTAAAATTTAACAGCCGTATTCATATTGAAGTGGGAAAAGTGTAAATAATGGTTTGTGTATTAGACAAATTCAGTGACTTGTTATTTATTTGTCGCAATTTCGTCAAGATTTTGATATTTAAAAATCAATAGTTTTTCTAAGCCATATGCACTGAAATAATTGTCATTTTATTATTTTTTGTTTTTTTATAAATATTTTGAAATCTTTGACAAATTTTCTTATTTTTATTTTCTTTTTTTGGAAAATTTTTATATATTTTGAATTTTCTTGACATATTTTCCAAATGTTTGAAATATTTTGAAGAATTTAATTATATTTGACAATATTTGTGCTCAAATGAGAGCAAATAATTTAAAAACTGCTTTATGAGAGGTGTGTTATAAACCTTAAAAAAAAAATTTAAATTTCAACCATATTTAAAAATCCTCTAATATAAAAACAAACATTTTCAAACACTTTTTGACATTTTGTTTGTTTTTGATACATTTTTGACAATATTTTTTGTGCTTAGATGAGAACAAACAAACTTTTAAAATGCTTTATCGAGGGTTTATTGAAGGTTTCAACCATTTTTAAAATTCTCTTATTTATCAAGCATTTAAAAGAGCTTTTGAAAGCTGTTGAAACGTTCAACATGAAAAATGTTTTAAAATTTTTTTTCGATTTTTTTCTTTGTAAGAGGCTCATAATTTTTTATGAATACAGCCGTTTGAATTTCGGTAAAATTGTATATTTGTGTTGGAGCGACTTAGTAGTTCCATCCGAATAAAGTAACCAGCTAACTAATGTAATAAAAAATAACTAAAGTAATAAACTTTCTGTATCTTCCTGATCATTTTTTTTTTCATGCATTGGTTCACTTTTCCTAGCGCTGTGACTATTGGGGTACTCACAGTTTTGTTTTATCTGGTGTGTTAACTACGCCGTCTGTTAACTCTAAAACATTTTGCCATGTGGTAACTATTTTTGATTTTGTTTTGCATGTAAAAAAGAGACAACACAAACTGGTAAAATTGCCTTGCTTTCCAACATGTTTGTTTTTCGTAGCAAACTGGCATTTCTGAAATGTATTTTTATTTTATTTAAAATCAATAAATCAAAGAAAGCTTCTATTGTTATTTTTATTTTATTGAAAAATCAATAAATTAAAGAAAGCTTCTCTTTTCAAAAGGCGTGTCAATTTTAGAATGAACCACGTGTAGGGGTTCTCACAATTTGATTGAAGTATCGTTTTAAAGTTACTATATATCAACTTTAGAAGGGATCTGTAAATACCCTATATATAAAAACCTCGTTTATACGTAAAAATATCAGCTCAGAGGTAAGAAAAATATATGACGGCCTTAGAGAATTGTTATTTTAAAATTTAATATATCTTTCGTTTAAGCTGATAAATTTCATCAAAACATTTCAACAAAACATCGACACGGAATTTTTGTCGATGCTTTTATAAAAGTGGCAGTATTTTTACATTCAAAAAGGTGGCAGCATTGGTACCGCACTCAATACATGTTGCTGTCTTTTTTTTTTCTTTTTTGTGGACCTTCCCACCTTGAAAAAAGAATCAATTCTCTTCTCCAATATAGATTCTAGAATTGATTATTTTTAACACCCCATCAGGAAAAAGATGCAATTTTATATAAAAAAAGAATCAATTCTCTTCTCCAGTATAGATTCTAGAATTGATTATTTTTAACATGCTGATGTCCTACAAAGAATAGTACATTCTTTTCTCGCTTCAAGTGGAATCGCTACAGAATTGTTTTTTTTCACTATTTAAATAGATTCTTTTCATATATGTATGTAATCATGGTTGAATAAATTAGGTTGTCTCGTGGCTGATCGTACTCTCTTCCCAGTACACATAATTGTCAAAATCAATGAAAAGCTACAACAACAACTTCATCGGCTTTGCATGTTATCAATTTACGCATTCAGATTTTGTATGAGTTGTCAACTTCGATTCGACATTTATTGGAACTCGCTCTCACCCATGCGACAACCTTATTTATTAAACCATGTATGTAATACTTCAATATTGGCAGCAAACTAAATTTTTAATGAGTTTCAACTACGAAATCAAAGAGAGATAGCCTACATAAGATTTTGTTGTTTGTATTAGTATATTTGAATATACTACTACTATACGTCAACGGGGCGGTTGTTAAGAAAAATGTCTACCCAAACATAAAACAAAACAAAGCATACATATTTGTTTTGCATAAATCATAGGTACGCACCATTATAAAACAATTATAAGACCAACGCGTGAAATATGATAAAAATTTAAAAAGAAAAATTCAAGGAAACAAAATTTAAACCATAAAAATTGAAACAACAGAAATTTTAAATGAAATTTTTGACAATGAAAGCAACGCTCCCGAGTTTTTTTGTTATAAAATTAAATTTCGAGTACATAAAAAAAAAAACCAAAAATAAATATGGTTTCTTCCTTCTTATGATCAATTGTGTTGTGCGTGCTATTAAGTTTGTACACAATTGACCGAGAACTGGACCTACAGGTTTAACGCCGACTCCGAACGGCGATGAACGGAATGTTCTTATTCTCAATTAGCTTTACATGGCATTTTGATTACTCTCTGAGGTTTGCCGTTGTCTGCAGAGAGGTGGCGGCCATACAGAAAAATCATTTTAATTCAAATAATTTTCTGTCGCTGCTGGGATTAGAACCCGGGTCTCCAGGTTCGTTGACATAGAGGCCACGCACTTTAACCAACTACGCCACGGACGCCACAATTTCGGGTACATCACAGTACAGTGTACTGCCAATATAGAAGTATTACATATATGATTATTTTAAATAAAATGTATTAACTTTCGGAAATAAGAAAACAAATCAAAACAGACTAATTCTTTTCTCACTTATACCAAAATTTGTTTTAGAATCAGTTCGTTTTTCACTTATCAAAAAAGCAAGCAAGGAATCTAAAAATATTTTATATATTAGAAATAATTATATGGGTCGTAATCGATTATGGCTGGAATAAAAACGAATCAGTAAACTTTTGCTTGATAGATTCCAATTCATAGGTTTTGCTATAAATGTATATATTCTTTGGAATACATTCTAAAATGTTAGCAATAGAATTCATTCTATTTACGACTTTTGTTTCTAGAATCCATTTTCATTTTTCCGGTGGGACGCTGACGTCCTACAAATAGTAGTACATTCTTTTCTCGCTTCCATATGAATAGCTACAGAAATCGATTCTTTTATTCACTTTTTAAATGCATTCTTTTAAATAAAAAGTATTCATTTACGGAAATGAGAAAACAAATCAAAACAGACTGTTGCTTTTCTAACTTATGCCAAAATTTGTTTGGTTGATATATTCGTTGATATATTGGTTGATATAAACTTTTGAGTGATATATTCCAATTCATATGTTTTGCTTTAATTTATATATTCTTTGGAATACGTTCTAAAATGTAAGCAAAAGAATCTATTCCATTTACGATTTTTTCTTTTTAATCAATTCTCATTTTCCCGCTGGGTTGTTGACTTTTATATATGATGCTTAAAAAGAGTTTGAAAATAGAGCTTTTGTCTCATAGCGATTTTGACATATTGTTCTATCTCATATATTCGTCAACATTAGAGTGCTGATATATTGTTATATCAGCGAGAAAATATATAGAGGAAATTAAATTTCAAAATAAAAAAACTCAGGAGCGGTGCTTCCATTGTCAATAATTTTTATTTGAAATTTTTGTTGTTTGAATTTTTTGATTACAATTTTGTTTGTTTAAATTTAATCATATTTCAGGCGTTCTTATAATTGTTTTATAATGGTGCGTACCTGTGATTTAGGAAAAACAAATATAATTTGTTTTCTTACATGTTTTTGGCAAACGTTTTCATAACAACCGCCCCTGTGACGGTTTGAGTTTTTATTTTTTGTGTAGTAATTTTCATATATTCAAATATACTAACACAAACAGCAACATCTTATGTTGTTATGGCTGTCTCTCTTCGATTTCAGAGTTGGAATATAGAAGTATTACATATACATACATATGTTCTACCTTATTATTTAGCTTTGGGCACAACCTTTTTTTGAGATGCACAGAGATTTAATGAGAAAATTTTTTCTCTCTGAGAATAAGAATAAAGAAATTGTATGGTTATTCTCTTTGAATTTTAATTAATTATTTAAACAATGGTTATTAAATTTATATATCCCATGTCCCAACTGGGCACCATAGCTATCCTAGAGAAAAAGAATTTCTGAAATAGCGCCTGCCATTCTCAAGCTTTTCGCAGCCGAACATACGTGAGTCTTCTTTTATATAATAGTATAGATGTTTGTCACGACAATAAATTCCATGCCCTCCCATTGCAAAAAGCTATCTACGCCACTGAGTTCATGCATTTAATTTTTGAGAATATCAAATTCTTTTATCATTTCTTTATAAATTTCATTACTTTATAAAAAGTGACCAGATGTAGAAAAAAAGACCAAGTGACCAAGTGAAACAAAAATGATCAAATTTGGATACAAATGACCAAAGTGGCAACCGTGCCCATGATACAACTATACAAGGTAGGTGTGACAGTTCTTTCGTCTTGCACCAACTGTCAAAAACAGTATAAGAAACCTATTCCGGTGAGTTGACAAAGTTCAACATATTTACAATAGTAAATATATTGACAATTGTCAATATTTCCTATTCTCGTTCAATTCTAAAAGCTATTTTCTTCACACAGTTGTCAATAGCAAAAGAGGTGTTGACAGTGAATTTTGTATGTAGATATCCAGCTGCTGCTAGTTTGTTCGCTCCTATTTTGCTCACCAAATCAAATAAATGATTATAACTGTATAATAATATTTAATACATATTAATAAACAGTAAGAACTAAAGAAGGAAAATAAAAATAAAGAAGAATAAAAATAAAAATTATTTCGTCCATTTTCTTGACTGTCAAAACAAAGTGCTGCCTCCTATAAACAGTATTGATCAAATATGTTGTGGGGGATAATTCAAGTTCAAAATGAAATTTTATATTTTTGTTTCTTTAAATATTTGTAAATGATTTGAAAAGATTGTGAAAAGATTGTGAAAAGAAAAAGTGTAGTTCTCTTTTGATTTAGAATATATAGTGGTTAAAAGTTCTATCTTGAAAGTGTGCTATCTATAGCTTTGAACCAAAGATTTCAGGTGGAATACCTATTCAGTCAAGTCTGCCTTGGTTCGAAATGTGATAGATGAGTGTGAAGGAAAGGTCAATCAAGTGAAACACGTGTAGGATGTTTTGAGCGTGGTGGAAAGCCAAAGAATCATGTGAATTGGAAAAATTCGTAATTATGTAGGCCTTTTATTTTTATAATAAAAATTTCATATTTTTATCCTTCAATTAGATACATTTTTTTTATAGTGACTGTTAAACTGCCCGAGTTAAGAAATAATTTTGAACCAATATAACTTCTAAAAGAAAAGAGAGAGACATTTTTATGTACCATTGTTTTAAAGGCTTCAATATTTATATATATAATATCAAGATAACTAACAAATTCTCAACGATAAATTCATATTTTCATTTTAAAAAAGGTACTTAACAAAATTGGGGTAATTTTTTCAATAAAAGTGTAACACTTAAAAGCTGCTTTCTGACAACATGCTTTTCACCTTCCTGTGGTGAATAAATAAAACTTTTCATTTGTCAAGTGTTCGCCTGAATAGGTTTTACAAGTCAGGTTGACAATATATTGACAAATTATTTCTCGTAAATTGAAAGCCAGAATAGGTCTGTAAATTAAAGAAAGAAAAAAGTAAAAAAGAAAAAAGAAAGTAAAATATACAGACAACTGACAGTCGTGCAAGACACTCATGAGGAAATAGCCAGTTTTCACTCCTACCTTGTATAATTGTTCATGATAATAATCATGATAGTCCCGAAAGTTTTTCTCTTATTTTTGTTATTCTTCGATAGTCTTTGTGTTTATGAATCCACAATGCAAAAAATATTTGGTGCACTCCTCCTCTCTGCTCTGGTTATTTAAAAAGAAAAATTTTAAAAATATGTTGAAAAACACGGGAGAAAACGGTTCTTAACTGTTTCGCCTATTATATATAAATAGATGTAGGGTTGTGTCTATCATAGGATACCACTAATTTACTATTAAACTCAATCATAACGCCTTCTAAATCTTATTGAAAGTTAAAAAAATGTTTGTAACTGAGTAATGCTTTCCAGAATTGTTCTCATATTGATGTAAAAAGATAAAAGTCCTTAAAATTAAAATTTTTGGCAATGTATAGAACAAAAGTTAGAACGTCTTAAATAAGGCTACATTCTTCGAGTTTTTACAATTTAAATACTCCGTAATTAACAAAATATTGACTACAAAAACTTCATGAAACACATATAAATATATTTTGTTCCAAATAATTTCACACAAAATTTGATGAAAATCGAAAAGGTAACCCAATGTTTAGAGTTCAATTTATAAAAGAATGACTCATATCCAACAAGAGTTAAAATGCTAATTATATTTCTAACGCTATAATGCTCCAAACCGTTAAACTTGACCTTTAATGTAATTTAAATTATGATTTTACGTGCTCTTTAATAGATCGATATTTGCCGACCTTCTGATTGTGAGTAAGAAGCAATGCAGTTAAAACATTAAAAAATATAATTAAATTTTGAAAAGCTACAAATGTTTATGGGATTGTACCATTACATAAGTTAAAAGAATTGAATGAATGTATTTATTTCATACTAGGCAACTGAAGTCATCTTGATAAATTTTTAAGTTTTTTTTTTGTGTACGAACGCTGCAAACCAAAGTTCCTTAACAAGAAATTGCGTACAAGTTGGCAATAAACTAAGTAGTTATTTTTTAATTTATGAACGCTTCATACCATAGCTGAAATTAATTCAATTTAATAAAGTTTTTTCTTGCCACAAACAAGCTGCTCTGCACTGCTACGAAAGCGCAGCCTAAAAATTCACATTCATTAAATGCTATGGCTAGTGTTTTTGTTGTTGTTGTTTTTGTACTTCAAGCTGTTCTCGTTGTTAGCTAAGCTTTTGCAAAATTCATCTACTATACCTCCAACACCCGCTATTCCCGCTATCTTGCGATCTACCTGCGCATGTGCAACGCCCTCTTGCATTTGAATAAAGTTGCGCATACGCCTCAGTGTGACTGCGAAGCCAACTCGTAGCTGCTCTCTGTGTGCTTACAGCTTCCCCAAGCAGCACTGCACTGAGGGCTACGCTGCATTGTTGACTTTTTCACTGTGTTGTTGTGAATTGTTGTGGATGCTGCCGCTGTTACTGCCACCATCGTTGAGCTTTAACTGACGTTGAAAAATCTTCGCTCAGAAGCCGATTGAGGTATAAAAAGCGTTTGCCTTCTACGTTAGTTTAACCAACATCATCGAGTCTTCAAGCGAAGAAGATCTCAAGAATAACGCGAGTGAGTTTTTGCAACAATTTTTCAAGTGACTTAAAAAAAATAAAGTGTCCTGCACTGAAAAATAAAACGTGCTCTATTCGTTTGTAATAACTTGCTCTTCTTTGTGATTGTGATTGTTGTTGTTTTGAAGTAGAAATCACCGATAGTTACTGGAAAAAAAGCTGCTGTTTCATTTAAAAAAGGATAACAAATATAAAAAAACAAAAACAGTGAGTTCAAGTGTTTTACGATGAAGAGTTTTTAAAAAATATGAGTTAATATTGAAATATGAGAGAAGCACTAGAAGATATAAAAGCATTTTCGTCATATTAACAAAGATGAAAAATTAATATTTGCTTAGAAGTAGAATTTCTAACGTTATCAAGAGAAACATTTTATTTTTTTTAATGCCTTAAGGACTTTCTTTAAGGCTAAGAGAGTTCATAATTACGCAACAGAAGAGTTAACTTGAGATATAAGCAAAGATATTTAATTGTGTGCCTTGCTAATTTTTTCAAAATGTCGTAGCACTGAAAATATATGAAATTTTTAAAACCGCTTTAAATCAAAAAGATTTCTTCTTTCCCTCGTTTTTTAACTTGCTTGTTGTCTAAATTTGGAAAAATTTATTTTTATCACAGATAACATGTAAACATCATCTTGTGCTCAATTTTTTTCTTAAATTTAACCAAGATAAAATTATTTTCAAAATTTCCTTTACCTTGCTTTTTTTTCAATTCATTTGTCAACGCTTATGACTCAAAAGTAATAGTTGGTGGTAGAGAAAGAACATGAAAGGGACCGCCAAATAACGTGAATTGACTGAGTTAAAGGCATAGTACTTGACTCATATTCAAATTCATGCGTTTCGTTGGCTTTGAACATCATTCAAAAGTTTCATTCTTTTGTTTCGCTTAGTTGCCCTTTCCTTCTTAATAATCTCATTTCAAAGCAAGGCAGGCTTAAGACTACCTCAAATCCTTAGTTCAAAGCTTAAGAAAATAATTTTCCATTTCAGCCATTGAAAGGACTTTGACTGAGTTTCTTATGATCAAGTTGTGCTGGGCGTTTTATTTAATGCTTTCTAGACGAATGTCCGAGAACTGCACCTACTTGCTGCCGACTCCGAACAGCTAACGTGCATTTTTCAAGAAGCTTTACATGGTATTATTTACTCTCTGAGCTTGTCCTCTGTAGAGAGGTGAGTGCCGATCAGAAAAACTTTAACAAATTTTCTGTGTCAGCTGGGTTTCGAACCTGGTCTCGAATTAACATTGACTGGCTTACTCATTTTTTAAAGCATTCAGCTACGGCCGCCACACGAAAAAAAAGAACAATAATTTGATTTCTATGAAGTTTTTTATAAATGCTATAAAGTATCTCCCAAGTATCTGAATTGTTTTTAAGATAAAATCATATAAAAGCAAAGTTTTCTGTTACCAGAAATTCAAACTTTTAGCCAAATTATTAAAAAATTTCAAATTATTCCTCACATAAATATAAAATTTTTTGGAACCAATCCTTTTCCAAGAAAGCTTTACCATCATTTTCAAAGTTACGTGAAACTCAAAGTGTCACCTAAATATATGTGTGTCATCTCTTAATCAATCAGTTAGAACTGATTCCAGTTAAAAGGGTTTTCCAATAAGAGGTGTAATTTTGGTATTCAAAGACCAATCAGAAAAGACACGACGTTGTTGATGATCGCCCGGCTTGAGTTCTTGTGTTAACTGAATTTTATAAGCCTTAAGACCCAAGTCTTTATGCAAAATACGGTGTAATGACGTATGTGAAATGCCCAATTCCAAAGAACGACGAGGAATGGACAAACCTGGGTTTTCTTCAACACTTTGGGCTACAGCATAAATATTCTCAGTTGTTCTTGAGCGACGTGCACTGGTTTTATTCTTCACATCACTAACTTGTCCCAACAGCTCAAATTTTTTCAACAATTTCTGTATTGCGGTCCGACAAGGTGCTTCACGACGACCAAAAAATGCTCTAGTTTTGCGAACTGTGACTGCAAGATTTTCACCATTGAAAATCACACGTTGTTGAAGCGTGTATCGTTCCATTTTTAGTAATGGCGTAGTTTCTACTTGTCAATTGTCAAAGAATAAAAGCTTTAAAAGTGAGTGATTCACAATAGCGGGCGATTCACAATAACACCTCTTATTAGAAAACCTTTTATTTTGAAACTGTAGCCAGTAACAACCACTCTTTGACTTAATATAGAAAGTGTCGAATTCAGTGGGAAGCATATTAGAGAGGAATTAAACAGTGTTTTCTTAATTTTTATAAATTCTGTGTTAACATGAAATTTCAACTTTTAGAGTGACACTTATTAATCTAATAGTGTCACTCACGCTTATGGCTATATCGTTTCTACCAAAAAATGTTGCCTCTTCATTTCCATTTTCTTGAGAGTGAGAAAATTCGTTTTCGTTTCTTAAAATGTCACACTTAAATGATGCAAAAAAGCACATTTTCTGCCCTGTGAAACTTTGTCAGGGGAGATGCTTGCCCCGAAAACAAGATGATTGTTTCAAACGATAATATTATGAAAGGCGTGTGTTGGAAAAGGATAGATACAAAATTATAATACGCGTTTATTTCACATTTTGTTTTGATGCAAAAATTTACGTTCAATTCATGGCAAATTATAAAAATTATTTATATGTATATACATTTATAATTTTTTATTATTAAAAAAAATCAGCTGAATGAGTAAGCGGGCAGAGTTTTATGTTCTCTTCTGAATAGGCAAAAACATGCCTTTTTCAGGGTTTCAGGTTAACATTGAAAACCGTGTTAACCGTGTTAACCTTTCACCGTGTAAGGGTAACATTTTTTGGTAGAAACGAAAACACCATTGGATTTTTTTTGTCTTGTAAAAGATTTTAAGTGTCATCCTCACAATTCATATATTTTATTTGTGATCATTTTAAATGGCACTCACTACAAAACAAAGAATAAATTCTTCGACAAGTCTGAATTTTAGCAAAGTCCAGATTAAGTTAAAGAAATTACTGTACAAAATACTATTACATAAAAATGTTTTTCAACAAGAGGTGTAGGGTGACCTAGAAGTATTATTTAAGACCGGGTTGCTTAGCAAGTTTGAAAGATATTTTGTTTCATACATTGTTTATTGAAAATTTTAGAAACATTCAAACAATTTTTGGATTTATTCAAAAAATAATTTTTTGAAATTAAAGTTTTGTAATGAAGTCCTTCCATTAACTTCACTCCACAAAAGCAACTTAACGGTGCACATATTCACTTCACATGATTATCTAACTTCAAACTCTTTTTTCAAAAAGAATCAAAATAATGTGAACAAATTGCAAATTAATTACAAGCACTTAAAAAAAATACAACAACAAAATTTAGACAACAAGTATACTGCACATGCACCCAATCTGCAACTTTTTTAAGAACAGCAACAATAACAAAGGCACTCAAGTGGCACCAAAGCAAAATTGAAGCAACCTCAACACCGAATAACAAAAAAAAAATCAACAAAAATTTATGAATGAATATTAATGCGCGTGGCATTCAAATCTTGCCCCAGAGTCAAAATTTCATTGCAGCAATAAACAAAAAATTCAGCAACTGCACCTTGTAGTTAAAGCAACAACACCGGCAACAACAACTTATGCAACAACATGCTATTGAAGTTACAGTGTGTGAAATTTTTCCAGCATGTTTGAGAAAATAATAGAAGATTTTGTTAAAGTGCGCTTAAAAAAACCATAAAAGTTGCGCTGCATGGAGTCTAGCAAGAAAACCAAATTGAGTGGTCATTCATTGTAGTACCGTCTCTAGTGTCTTTGTAGATAATTAAGCAAACCTACAAGGCTTCGCTTTTACAACTAACCAGCTTACAACTTTGCTTAATACAACTAAAAGAATTTGTCTGCACTCTATTCAAATTTGAGATGACAATTTCTCGATTACGACAGGTTGTAAAATATTTGAGGTTGTATACTCGAAAAATGGTTTTGTGGCTACTTTTCGGTTTCGGTCTTTAAGACACAATTTTATTAAACCCTTCGAACTGTATCATTTATTGCTGCTCTTCCCCAAGCAAAATAAGTATGACCATCTATGATTTCTCGTTGCAAAGTAAGAACAATTTTGAAATTCTAAATCCTACATCATTGTAGATCCAGCAAGATCATTTATTAGGCCATTTTAAAATATACATTACTTTGCAAGCAAAAATCAATAATTCGACCATTTCCAAGTGCCAATAAATTGTGCAGTTGGTAGAGAAGAGATTCAATAACTGAGTGCCTCCTGAACATAACCTCAAAATTAGTTCAAAAAGCTCTTTTAAAAATTGCTTAAAATCCTAATGGGATGGAAGATCCGAGGAGGCCCAAGGTGCATATTATTACTATAAAATCTGAGAAAGAAAAGCTTGCAAATATCTCATATACCACATAAACCTCGCATGTTTTCACTGCATATATCAGCTGTTCTCTTTACATACAAAAAAGTTTACGTAATGCTCTCAAAGCTCCCTAGAATTTTCAGTTCGTAAACCTCGTATGAATTGACTCGTATGACAACAGCTGATTTACACACTCGTAACTTGTTATATGCTCGTACATATGTATATCTGCTAAACATTTTGGCGCAAAGTTAAAGACGAAAACAAAAGCCAACTTAAGAAAATTTATTATTTTTATTTTAAATCTTTCTTCATTTTTAATTTTCATGGACAAAAAACTAGCCATTTCGAAGGTAAACACTATTTTGATAAAAAACTATTCAAAAATTTATGAAAGTTTAATATTTTTCTGACATTTTTTGTATTTTTAAAGCAATTTTTTTTTTCCAAATTTTCTTATAAGTAAAAAAACAATAGGGTGCATATTCACGATTCGGTGCGCCTCTCTGCAGACAATGGCAAACCTCAGAGAGAAAGTAATGCAAATTAGCCATTCGTAGTCGTCATAAAACTAGTAGGTCCAGTTCTCGATCAATTGTGTTTGCTATAGATTGTGCACATCCTTACTTTGCAATAGCTATTTATCTATCCCACTATAGTGAGAAGAAAACACAATTGACATTGAGCACTAATCAATCACAGCCACTGGATTAGTGGATATATTTTATTAATATTTAACTGTAAAATATTTTTTATTGACAAATTGCTATGGTAACACAGATCAAATTGTTTGTGAGTGAATATTGTTTATTATTGTAGTGAGAGCATTTGCAATGTCGTGAGAGCATATTGTAAATATAACGCATGCTGTAGGTCTTCGATCTAGCATTTATTCAATGGCGTAGCTAATAAAATAAAGAACAATTTGTTGTTATTATTGCAAATGTTGCAAATATATTTTTCATTTGCTATGTTGCAAGACAGCTTGGACCAGATTGTGAAGCGCCTTAATATTTTCGGAGTTAATCCTCAAAGTACACTGTATTGGATAGAGTCGACTCTGTCGCTTATGACTACCATAAACTCTCCTATTGTATAAAGCACAAAATGTCCTGTTAACAAACATAGTAAAATTAAATTTAATTTCTCTGTTTACAGGTCATGATGAAATTTATTGTTGCCACACTTGCTGTCCTATGCTGTCTGGGTACCTCTACAGCTCAACTTCGAGGTCTGCCACAGCCACGTGGAAACTCCTTTGAAGCTAATGCTGTTATATTGAAACAAGGTTTCGATCTGAATCCAGATGGTTCATACAACTACAAGTAAGTTTTCAATAATAATAAAGAACGGAATCAATGGATCAACGAACAAAATCTTAGGATAACTGATAAAGTTTCTAAAGGATTTAAGACAGCAAGTTACTGTTTAAAGTACCATTACCGCATGACAAACACATTTTACAACTTTTGCAAAAAATAAGATAAACAAACTGCTTTAAGCGAATTAAAATTGTACTTAAATTCAAAAGAATAATTTTCTATAGTATTACAGGCCTCTATAGTTTGAACTTTGAATATTAAAATATTTAAATTTTTCCGCCCGATTAACACGGGGTATATCAACTACATAGTATCTGATAAAAATGTAGGGTATGTTGCCTGGATTGTTGTTAACAAAAGAAAAAAAAAGAGAATCCAGTGTCGAAAGAGGAAAGCGTAGATTTAAGAAATTCTGTCATGAAATTCTAGTCATGAGATGACAGAGAGAATTTTATTAATTCAATACGAACACATTTTTTAAATACTCTTCCTCTCGTTAGACTCTCATTTGATCATAATAACACATAAGATAAAATTTATCATATGAAATTGATCCTTATTTAAATGTAAGGTGCTAGTACAAATTGTTAAAGTGCTAGTACAAATATTTTAAGCAGTTCTAAAATGTTTAAGTTATTCTTTAAGAACGTATTGTTGTCTGAAATTTACTTCTTTTAAGGCATTCGTACCGCTAAAATTTCCCGAGTCATATCGCTTTCTATTATATCAAAAGACAACCATGTATAAAATTAAGCCTGATATTTAAATTCCTGATATTTCTATTTCGACTATATGTAAGTGAAGATTTTTCTGGAAGTTTTGATGGTAGACAGCTCAGAAAAGTAACCCATTTATGGTAAATCGAAAAAATGGTTCTATAGTTCTGATTTCTAAAGTGAAAGTAATTTCACATTCCATCCGTAAGGATGTTATAAGAAAATCTTTTAAAGATAAAAGATGTTAATATTGATATTAAGATTATTCACATTTGAAATAACATAAAGATTAGAAATAATACAATACACTGAAAAATAATCAAGCAGCGAAAAGCACTTGTAATTAGCTCCCTAACTTGCAAGACTAGTATCGATATTAAGAACGTTTTAATGATACATCCATTATTAAGCCCTTCAGGTCGGTAGTAATATTGTTGTAGAAGTGATTACTGATATAGAGTGCTAACGTTATAAATAGTAAGAACATTATCTGAATCAAATTGAGCCTTCTTAAGAGTACATTTTTTTATAATTATGCCATATTTATAGCAAAAAATGTCTGAAAGGTGATTTCTTCTATATAATTTATATAGAAAACATTAAAAGAGCTTTTGAAGTGCTCAAAACGATCACTTTTTTATACAACACTTGGCTTATAAAATGATATTTGAATATAAAGAACACTTAAAGAAACAATTTCATGTATAGCACTTAATTTTCAAGTTTTATGGCAGTGTTAACGAAGCTTTAACGCGAGTTGTTTTCTCTATAACTCGTAGTGGGACGAGTATTATGGAAGTCATAGCTTTTATAAGCTCCTATCATTTTTTTAAGAATAGATTGACCAATTGAATAACAAGCTGATTCAAAGTGTTCTGCCGGCTCAAATACGTACACTCCTCAGAACACTCAAACTTTTTCATTCTCGAATAATGAAGCTTTTACTCAAAGTTCAATTTAGAAAAACAGCTCCATGCAGCTTATTTAATGTCATGTAAATTTGATTTTGTTTGTATGTTTACTTTTAGTTTATTTGCTCAAATTGAGATAACAGGCTAACTGGAAATTTAGTCTCATCTTTCTGCAGACAATGGAAAATCTCAAACCCTTAAATAAAGCCATGTAAAGCTTCGTAAGAACATCCTATTTCAACTAATTTTCCGATAGATAGTTCATGCAGTCTAAACTAATGACATTTTGATCGTCAAAATAAGTTCATTGGTTTGGGCGGAGTTGTGATTAAATAAACTATTTGTTTATTTATTAAATAATAATTAAGAAGTTCAATTACGACCGTAACAGAAATCATGCAGGGCGTTTATAGAATATTTCTATATATGTTAGATTATTAACTTCTGTGAAATTTCCATATAATTTCCGAAAGTTCTATAGTAGCTGAAATGTTAGTCACTCTTCAAACTTTATTGCTTCTCTGTGCTAGTTGGCACTAACTTTATTGCTTCATGATTTTTTGTTGCTAACTTCGAATAACTTTGATACCCGATGAATCACCTTGATATCTGAGGTGGTGATACTAAAACTAATCATTTTCACATAATTTCCCAAAATTAAGATATGTTGCAAAATCAAAGATCCCATTTTTAACATTATTTTCTACCACATTCCTTCAAAATCAGACCAATGTTTCGAATTGAAAATTAGAAATATAAGATTTAATGAAAAAAATTATTGAAGTTTATTCTAAGGGTATTCACAATGTGGAGTGTTTGATCTTGTATTGTGTATTTATGATATATTTGGTATTTGTAACCTATTGTTATGACATTTACTTGAAAATTACATTGAGTTTTAAATACATGCAAGACTTACTCATATTAACAACAAAATATAATATTTAATAATATAAAGAATTATTTTCTATACCATCATTTTTTTTTTCCTCAAGATAAAGTTTCCTTGACATTGTGAAAATAATAAACAAATATCAGATGCATATACAGCACAAAATTAAAAATACACTACATAGTGAATACCCCCTCGTGTTTAGTTATTTTCAAGCACAAAACTGATTGAATCGGAACAATTTTTCAAAGAGCTTTGTTAAAAGAATATTCAATTTACAAAAATATAGAATTTTATGAATAGCAAAGAAGTTTCCAGTGGTTGCAAAAAATATTCCGGGTACATATCCGCTATGTGGCGTCCGTGGCGCAGTTGGTTAAAGTGTGTGGCCGCTATGTCAACGAACCTGGAGACTCGGGTTCGAACCCCAGCAGCGACAGAAAATTAGTTGAATTAAAATAATTTTTCTGTAAGTAATCAAAATGCCATGTAAAGCTTCTTGAGAATAAGAACATTCCGTTCATCGCCGTTCGGAGTCGGCGTTAAGCCTGTAGGTCCATTTTTCGGTCAATTGTGTACAAACTTAATAACCCGCACAACACAATTGATCATAAGAAGCTAGGTCAAAGTCCTTCCAAGGGCTGAAATGGCCAGTTATTAATTTATTTATTTTTTTATTTTACATATCCGCTTCACGCAACTTTAATGAAATGCGAAAAAAATGGGAAATCGATCTTTACGAATTTTCAATCACATTTATTCAGTCACAACACAGGATGAGTGATTAGGTTTTCATTGAATTTCATCAACATTCGTGAGAAGGAACTCTATTCATTTAGTCGCGTGAAATTCCAGCATCTTATAAATAAGGAACCACCCACCAGCAGCGCAGCTCAATTAATCAATCAATTAATTACGATACGTCTCTAACAGAAAAAACTGAAAAATTTTAGAGAAAAAAATTGCTTTCAGCAACAACAAAAAATGCATCAAATAGACATTCATTCAGCTACAATAAAAAATGCATAAAATAGACATATTTAAAAAACCATTTCCATGCATTAAATGCATCAAAAACTATGCAGACAAATGGGCTCCAAACACCTTGCAGAAAATGCTGCAATAGCTGTAGAAACTAATTAATTTTAGCTTAAAAATAATTATTACTGCGCATTGATATACAAACCTACAGACTACATTGCAGCAGACTCAGACGAACTTAGCTACATATCACATACCTACATACAAATGAATGGTATGTATAGTGATTCATGTCTTTGACTTTTTTTGAATTTTTGCTACAGGTAGTAAACAACGGCATCAAGTCGCTTCCTACGTTCAACTTTTGTACATACTCTACCGCCCTTCCTCCCTTTGAACTAAGCCAATGTTTATCACGATTTGTAATATTTTGAATTTTTATTTATTTTCCTCAATTACAGCTATGAAACGAGCAACGGCATTCGTGCTGATGAGGCTGGTTATCTCAAGAATCCGGGTTCTCAAGTCGAAGCTCAGGTGAGTGTGTACTCAAGATTTGAAAATGCAAGAGCCGATGAGCTCAAATCATATAATTAGCTTAAAAGAGTCAGTTTAATAATATGCTCGAGCTGAGTATGAAACTGTGTTGGGAAGCGCTGACCTCCCTTTTGTTCAGCAAAATATTGTTTTTATTAATTTGGAGTGCGTTGCATACTTTTGGGCTGTTTTTTTTATAGCAAACTGTAAATCTAATGCCGTGGCTATGCTAGGCAAACATGTTTGGTAAGCTTTTTCATTGTTAGTGTTTTGCGTATAAAATGAGAAATAAGTTTTTCTCTTCAGCTCACGCAAAACATTCTTGTTTTCTGCTTGAAACAGCAAGCACGCCAAACATTTCAGAATCGTCGAATTTTTGTGCCCGTTATGTTTTTTTTTCGAAAAGAGTTTTCTGTCAAGAAATTATTTTTAATGCAACTGAACAGCAAACATTGCTTTTTTATACGCCATGACAGTGCCGCAAAACCACCAGGTGGCGCACCACCAGGGGTGCAAAACGGTGCAGTACACCGGGGCTCTTGGATGATAGGGGATAGGGTGCGTCTCGGGACGCACGGCAGAAGTGATAACTTAAACTGATCTATGTAAGTTCAACTATTAAATATTAAAATTGTTTAGATTGAGAAAAGCTTATTACATAAATTTTATGTATATTAATAAGATAATATAAAGTTTACTCATTAATAAAATCTTCCATTTGATTATAAAATATATTTTATATTTAGTTACAATTCCTGAATATGTACATTAGAATTTTGTGCATGTACATTATTAGTATCACTATTTAATCCTATAAAAGTAACGATTGGCTTATGGTAGCTATAATAAGCAACAAAATTTTTACATTGTATGTCATCTAAAAATCTTGCAAAGACTGCATCGAGTACAGTTCCATGACTTGTTGTAGCTTCATCTGGCTGATTAATAATTTTTTATTGTAATTTTGACTGTTGACTTTGTTCTTAAAAAGTTTGTTGGGTATTTTCCATTTATGTCTCTTTACAATTTTTATTAAAGTGCCACGCCCTTTCTTTAATCCCGTCCACTTTATTTACCGTACTTTATAATGATTCTACCTAGCCCTGTGCCAAATTTCAGCTCGCAAGTATCAATATTAACCCATATATAGTACTTTCCTTAAAATGCCACACCCTATTTGCAATCCCGCCCACTTTTGTAATGATTCTACCTACCCACCTACCTGCATACCAAATATTAGTACCCTAGTGTCAATATTAACTGATATAGTATTTTTATAATATAGCCACACCCCTTTGTTGAATAACGCCCACTTTTTTACCATCATTTGTAGTAACTGTGCCTACGCATTTACTAAATTTCAGTACTCTAGTGTCAATATTATTCGACATACAGAGTTTTTCTAATATTGCCACACCCCTTTGTCAAATAACGTCCACTTTATTGACCGTCATTTTTAATAACTATGCCTACCCATGTACTAAATTTCAGCGCCCTAGTGTCAATATTATTTGATATATAGTGTGTTTCTAATATTGCCACACCCCTTTGTCTAATAACGCCCACTTTATTTACAGTAATTTTTAAAAATTGTTTCTACTCCTGTACTAAATTTCAGCACCCTAGTGTCAATATTGATATATAGTGTGTTTCTAATATTGCCAGACAGACTGGTGCCGTAACGCGTTATGTAACGAAGCAGTTTACCCGCCCATAAGAAGTTATAACTTCAAAAAAAAAATAGACAGCTTCGATGAATCGTAACGTTGTAAGTGAAATTACATCGCAAAATAGGCTATTGATTTAAAACTAAAAAGTTTCTTAATTAAGAAGATTCACATCTACTATCTTGTTATTTTATCATTATGTCCTAAGTTTTCACACTAGTTTAAAATGTTGCTACCTTCCGCACAAAAAACGTAGTAAAACATTACATCCCTCAAAGGTATGTTTATTTTGGTGTCGTATCCAATCAACTGTTTTTGTTTACATTAGTTTCTCAATAATTAACGACAGTTGGACCAACAAGCTATCAAGCCTTTGCCATTTGTGGTGTGGTTCTTAAAAAAATATTTGTGAAATGAATTTATTTCATGTAATACAACTATTTACAATAATTATTAAGTGGGCAGATATTTGTTTATTAAATTTTTCTGATAGGGGCCCTTTTTTAGTTTTGCACAGGGGCTCTTGACCGCATAGTTACGGTACTGCCACTAAACGAACATTTGAGCAGATGAGACTAACAGCAAAAAAGCTCACCAAACATGTTTGCTTAGCATAATCACGGCGTAACTGAAAAAATGTTAAAAAAGCTTTAAGTTAAGCTACTGCAACTTGTAAAGCTTTTTCAAACTTTAACTGAGCGTGCAATCAGGCTGAATTTAATTTTGAATTGTGAATTATATCAAACTGTATACCCAGTAGGGAAAAAAGCAATGGGTTCGAAATCAGCTTAACTGATAGTTGATCGCTTTTTTATTGTCGTTTTTGAACTCAAAAAACTGAACTCAAACTCAAAAACTGTTGCAAGAAATCAATAGGAAAGAAATTATTGTTAATTTGATTATCCCCTGACATAAAGCATTAGCGATGATTTCGATTATCAACTAGCAGCTCTCACAATTACCGAGGCTTGGATCTTGTTTTAAAATGTGAAAAGCAAACATGGCCAACAACCAACAGCAACAAAACTAAATGAAAGCCTGCTTTAGTATACCTTAGAGAAAAAGGAAACAATTTTCATAGCAGGGTAAACTTTATGGAAAGATTAAGGTGCTTTTATACCCAATCATTAAGCCATAGCAAATAAATTACTTTAAAACCAAATTACTTAGGTGGCCACAACAACAGCCATATGATCTTCCTAATATAATTTCGTCATACTCGTATAATTTCATTACTTCATTACTTCAAAACTTATAAAACAAGAATCTCTCTTTGGACACTGTTTGTTATTTATCGAAACTTTGAATTTGATTTGCAAATTAAATCAAAGTTTTTGAGGTCTACTGCGAAAACAAACTTAAAACCAGCAAAGAATTTAAAATCTTCGGTTTGGCAGAAGGTCAAATATCCCCCACAGTTGTGCTTAATTTATAATATCCGAAGTTATGAAGGTTTTATGAGGTGGATTCAATCAACCCAAATTTCGAGGAAAGGAAGGGAATCGAGCTTACCGTTAACACCATCAATATTGAACAGAGTCAAAGCCTCTATTAAAACAGCACAACCACACAACTGGACGTTGTTTTGAATAACTAAGTTTTTTGAATTATCGAAGAAAACAGTTTTGAGATACAAAACCTCTTCATCTATTCAAAAACGAAAAAATATTTTTGTGACTTTTAGGAAAACTTAGAAAAATATAGAGTTTGAACAGACCAAAAAAACAAAAAATATGAACTGGCAGAACTTATCACATGTAATTTAAATTATATCTTTTTCCGATAAAATTACACACGGGCACAAGAACTCGAAAAAAATGTTTTCCTTAATAGTATTTATATTACCCGTCAAACATTTTGTTACCATCACATTTAACTGGGCGTTTGACGTACATTTACCGCATTTGTGACCTAATTGTTACCATTTGTTATTTTGTGGCCAAATTGTTTATAAACGATAAAATTCTGATAAATTTTTGAATACTTTTTTTAAAATATTTGGCGGGTTAAAAACAGTCACAATGTATTTTACTAAAAGAACCATTTTAGATAATGAAATTTTATTTAAGCAATATTTTCATCCTATGGGTTACAAATGTAATTTTTATACCCCCACGTTTAAAAAACGTAAAAGAGGGTATATTCATATTTTGTCACTTCGTTTGTAACGCCCATAAGAAGGAGGCGTGGCAGGTATAGAAAAGTATATATATATTCTTGATCAACATCAACACCCGAGTCGATTTAGCCATGTCCGACTGTCTGTCCGTCTGTCTGTCTGTCTGTCTATCTGTGATCACGATTACAGCCGTAACAGCCGTAACTTTCAATATTTATCTAACAAATAAAGGTCAAGTTCGAAAATGAGTCAAATCGGATGAAAACCACGCCTACCTCCCATACAAAGTGACTTTATCAAAAAACAATAGCCAATGTTTCTGTTGAAACTATGACGAAAATGTTTTTAATCGTACAAATAAACAGTTTCTTAAACTTTTTTCAAGAGAAGCTACATTCAGTAGGCGTTGAAAGTATGTGGGAGTTCTTCCTTGAAAACCTTTTGCGTGAATTCAAGTAACCGGGCGCTATTTTTATATTAGTCCAAAGATGTTGGTACAAAATTTTATTTTTAAAGTTAAAATTTGAATCTTCAGGATTTTTGATATTTCTTGCAGGGGTGTTCTCCACTAAGCACTATTAATCGAGCTTTCTTCTTCTTCTCTCTCCCTACTCTCTCATTTAGGTGATGCAAGGTTCTTACTCGTACACTGGTCCAGATGGCGTTGTCTATACCATCAACTATATTGCCGATGAGAATGGCTACCGTGCAGAGGGCGCACATATTCCAACACCTCCCCCAGCCAGAGCACCAGGTGGTCGTTTCTTCAAGTAAAACAAATAAAGAACACAACATATGCAGCTGCGTCGAATAATTTATCATTATAAATATATTTAGACATACAA
This sequence comes from Pherbina coryleti, assembly GCA_943735915.1. Classification (NCBI taxonomy): domain Eukaryota; kingdom Metazoa; phylum Arthropoda; class Insecta; order Diptera; family Sciomyzidae; genus Pherbina; species Pherbina coryleti. Next base: position 15,961,713 of record OX030950.1, on the reverse strand, counting down.
AATTTCATACAGTTATAGAAACACACTGAAAAAAAACTTCCAAACCCAATGGCAATGAAAATGAGAGCAGAACTTAAGATTATATTTTTATTTTTAATTTAAAATAATAAATTAAACTAAGGCATGAAAAACGGGTGCAAAGTGGCATTAAAAGGCAACATTGCAAATAACAAAAAAAAAAAAAAAACAATAAAACAACGACGACGACGACACACATTGTATTTACTATATGCTAAGCCTAAGTTTTCAGTTTTGAGCCCACCTTCACTCTAACACTATCTATGCAACTGCTCCAACTTAATTTTTCAATTTATTAGACACTCATTTCAACTTCTCAGACATCTTTTCTATAACAGTACTTTACCACTTTGATTTTCTTTTTATAAATGTATTTTTGTTTTTGTTTTTTATTTTTTTATTTCTCTATACATATTTATAATTTCTATATGATTTTCTTTGTAAATTTTAATTTTAACAATTATTAGAATAATAAAAATTAATTTTTTTACATGTAAAATAAATGTTGAAATTACGATTTCTTTGACAAAAAAAAAAAGTATGGCAACATTGCAATAAATAAATTGCGACTAAAACTCAAAAGCAACTCCTTTGATTTACTCTGCCCTGTCGCAATCCAAGGCTGCTATACCCCCAGCTCTGACGTCCACGCAGACTCTGTCATTGCCGCCAATAAGTTACTTCTTAACACTAATATTAAGACTTGAGGTACGACGATTGAAATTTCGCGGTATCTGCGTAGGTACGCGTGGCGAGGACACCAGCGGCTTCACCGGCGATATTGAACGCGGCGTACTAAAGCGTGGCGTACTTGTGCGCGACGAGTATGTAGTTGATCCGCTGTTACGCACATGTGACGTGGTACTCGTCTGTGACGGCACCATATGCAAAGGTGGCAGATTATACTTGGGTGGACTTATTTTGGGTGGACTCACGTTTTTACGCTTGCGCGAGTACTGCTCATACAACGGTTCCTCGTCGAATACAAAGAGAACGCGTAGCTTTTGGGAGTAGTTGTTGAGGAATTTTAGCGCTTTATTTATGGTTTCCACCTTAAAATCAGGCTTGGGTGCATTCTTCTTGCCCATCAGCTCGTGCAGCCGGTAGAGGCGACCCATGGCCTGCTCTTGACTAGTCACTATCTGATCCAAGAACTTTAGTTTGCTTGTCAAACGCACCACCAGTGTCGCTGTGCCATCGGGTGCGAATAGCTCTTCGGGTTGTACCATATGGTGCACGCGTAGACGACGCAGCTCATGCTTAAGCACGCGCATGTTGTGATTGACGTAGGCTTGCGCACGTTGTTCTGGTGCAAACACGACATCTTCGACGTCCATCCGACGTAACAAGCGTCCGAACTTGCGGTAGCCGAACATGGTGCTCACAAGCAACGTGCCCAATGCCATGATACCCATCAGCGAGTAGAGTATCTGCCAGAGCAGCGCATTAGTGGCCGCCTCAGCGGAATAGCGCGGCGCACGCAGAACGTAGTCGTTGACAATATCCAGAAACAACGACTGACAGTCCTGCATAGACAGTCGATTTGGATGTATGCTAATCGGTATGTTCTGGTTGAGCAGCCCCGTCTGACGATCGGGGAATATGAACCTTTTAACTGTGTTCCAAAAATGCGATCCGGGCTTGGTGTGCATTATTATGCCGGTGCAGTGATCGGTTGCCTGTCTAAACCAGTTGAGGCAAGTTGGACTTAAACCCAGATCGGGATGGAGTGCTCGGCAGAATTGTTCCATAGCAATGGGCGTTAACTGGATTGTGGGGTGGCAAGCGTTAGTTTGTGTTAGTTGTTCGGTTTGCTGAATCGAAGATTGTTTGTACTTACATTTCAAAACTCGAAACTTTTTATTGGTTTTTTTAGCACTTTCCGTTTTGACAGAAGTTAAAAAAATAAAGTTCATGCATTTTTGGCATATAAACATGAAGTATTAATCGAATTTTTTTATATTTAATTTATCACACAAGGTATTTGAACGGAAAACCAAATTTTGAAGAAAACGAAATTGAAAAAAATGTACAATAATAAAATGTTCTGTTGTTCTCTGTTAACCCGTTAATGTGAAGCGTACCATATTTTATACGTGTATGAAATAAAGGACAGTTATATCTGCCAAACCAACTGCCGGCTTTCAGACAGTTAATTTTGATTCTTCAGTCTTTGCAATTTAAAAAATTTGGTTCGAAAATTATGGTTCTGTGCGCCAAACTTATAGAGCACTTACAACATATGCACCCGAAATATTCCACCCTCTCAGACCACTATTGCCATAGAGTCTATCCGTCTGTCTGTCTGTCTGTCTAACTCCGCCTATTTTCATGAGCAGCCTGTCCAAAGCCAGGTTAAAGGAGGATGGTTGCAGATATAAGGGGGTTTTCTAATCCTTTTGACCCTTATATCTGTATAAAAATAAAAAGGCCCATCTTGAGCCTGCTGTGTGTCCCAGCTTAATCTTGGAGTAGGTTGGACTTAGCAATAGTGACATTTATACCTATGAATGCAGTAGCAAAAGCAATAAATAATTTGTTAGCACGGGAATAGACATCCACTTAGAGTAGCCGTTAATATATCATTGACCTCAGTTGGTGAAAAATGTTGGTGTTTAAAACACAGTGAAAATGCCTTTATCTTCGGATATTGGTGAAAAAGAAGAAACGTCACTCTAGTTTTCACATTAAAATGTGTTAACGATGATACGTTTAAATTTACGCATCCTTGTTTTCACATTAATTTGTGTTAACGAAGATGCGTTACGGAGGAGGAGTAGTATAATAACAGTATGTTGTACTGGTTATGCTAAAAAGGTAAATGTTTATTTTGCCTAGTCATATACAATTTAGTGACAAAATGTCACAGGCAAATATAAATATTAGAGGAATACTTAATGATAAGTTGGTGATGTTGATATGGATATTCATTGTGGAACCTTTTGCCAGGGTGACTATTGTGGGCTGGCCCTTCGGGGAGTATCGTGCTGGTTGTGATAGTTCAACGTCGTGTACAAGACCTATGGTAGTCTGGCATGAAGTTGCGTTTGTTAACAACCGGGTGGCAATTCGTCAAATTGTCAGAGATTTTAGATGGGTCTCGTTTTAAATCGATCTCGAGGATGGTGATAATACTAGCTGTCCATGATTGGTACTGTTGCGTTCCAATACTGTTAACTATCCATACAGTATATTTATTAATTTAAATAAACAACTTAAGTATGGTGTGTATCCGGCATTGAAACTACTATAATGCAGCGTTGGTTGCGTCTGGAGTCATGGAAGTGACATGCAAGAAATTCATTTTCTGGGTGTCATTTCCATGAACCACGAATCCTCGTATCAAGGGGCACCGTGGAATTAAGCCCTTACGGTAGGTGTCTACGTAAACCACTGAAGGATTTCTGTGTGTCTGTCTGTGAATACAATTGCAAAAGATATCATCATGAAATTCTATATTTAAGCATGTATATACAAAATCATTATCAATTTCGAAAATGAACCAAATCAGATGAAAACCACACCTACCTCCCATACAAAGTGACTTTATCAAAACGGTAAAATCTCTTAGAATTCCACCAAAATGAATATATGGACTTGAAATTATGCATATGAGCTGTGATATTTAATCTAGTATGAAATTCAACCAAATCGGATGAAAATCACGCATACCTCCCATACAAAGCGACTTTAAAAAAAGCAAAAGCGAAAATTTTCTGTTAAAACTTTGACGAAAATGTTCTTACAGATAAACATTTAATTGGCTGCTTGAGACATTGAATATACTTTGGTTGGGCTGTAGGGGTATTTTAACTTCGGCCCAGTCGAAGATCATTTTTTACTAGTTATAAAATGTTTTGTTTTTAAAATTAAATTCTTTAATCTAATTTATTTTAAAGAAACCAGTAGGTATAAATAGGAAACGGTTATATTGGAGATTTATGTAAAAGTGGGCGGATCACGCCTAGTTTTGGAAGTGTTATTTGTAATGATGATATGAAGCTACCTACTAAATATCAATGAAATGCACAGTTCGAATCGAAAGTGATGCCATTTTAAACCATTATATACATGCATTTTATGTGGGTGGTAAGCGTGGTCTTTGACCGACCATGCTTATTTTCAATACTAAACAACGTATTGTTAAAAGTAATATACGCACCAAGTTTCATTCGGTTAGATGTCTCTATTTGACCGTAATCGTAAATTTAGCTCAGACGGACAGACGGACGGATGGATGGACAGACGGACACCGCTAAATCAACACAGGAGGTGAAGTTGATCAAGAATATATATATGTATATATGTTTGTACCGGAGATGTCATTTTATCTGCGTTATACATGGAAGAATGCATACTTCCCATACAAAACAGCCTTGTATGGGAAGAGAGATTGGTAGTTGACCTATAATCATAATTTTTCAAATTACTTTCATTGGCATATAAAGCATTGGTACAAAATTTCATGATTCTAGCTCTTATAGTTTTTGAGTTAATTGCTTTGAAATGTCATCCTAAAATTGAAAAAAGCGCACTAAGCGCCGAGATAAAAATGCGCCTCGTCAGAATAGATTTTTTTCGCCCAAATCCTCTTCTTTTCAAATAACACACTATTTCGGATACACAACACTTATGTTACTTTGAAAATGAGTTTCCAATATTTCCCAACGTTGTTCAAGCGTAAAGAGAAGGCCTAACCAAAATAGACGAAACGAGACGATTGTAACTTGCCGAACGTTTTCAATCGTTACGTCTGTTTTGCCAGTTAACCCAAAATGAAACGAGTACCTCCAATCGTCTGAAATAAGAAGAAGACAGCTTTGCACAGCTGTTGTTGACGAGTTGAGACGCTTAAAGTTCAGTTGTTACGGAACGGAACGTCTCGTCAAACTGTTTCGTTTAGTTTCGATAAGTTTACGTTTGTTCATTTTGGGTTACAACATTGAAATGCACTTAAGCGAACATTTTCGTCTTCACTCGTTACGGAGCAAATCGTCTATTTTGGTTAAGCCTTGACTCATTTCTTTCCGTGGAGGTATGGTACTGACTCTATGTCAAGATTTCGAGCGGAAAACAGCTGTAAGTGTCAAACTAACCTATGATTAAAAAACCACTTAATGACCCACCCTGTACATTAGCTATGGAATAGTGCAGGATTTTTCGATTTCGATACGCTGGGACCTTTTATTTCTTGAGGTTTGATAAAAAAATGGATGAGCCAAAAAATTAGAGGGATGGGAAGTGGGTAAATGGCGTCGCATCAAGGTCAAAGTTGAAAAATTTATAAGATTTTCAGACAAATCAGCCTGCAGATGCTCAGGAGTTGGCGATAGAGCAGTGGTTTGTGTGACTAACCGTCATTATTTTTTTATCCCAAACATTTTTACCAAATATACTTACCCCCTTTCTCCACCCCTTTGGGGAGTTTCCATACAAAAGTGTCGTTTTTATGAAATGTACTCGCAAGCCTCCAACTGCTACCAAAATGCCCCTAGAGGATTCATGTTTGTGCCCAACCCCCATTTATTTGTTCTTAGCAACATTTCTTCTAAAGAAACTAACCCCCTATCTCCACCCCTTAAGGGGTCCCCTATACAAAATTGACTTTCTTGACGGAATTTCAAGGTTTCCAGTGTGTCCTAAGAGAATTCATTTGTATCACCGACCCCCATTTATTTATTCTCACCAACATTTCTTTTAAATATACTAACCCCATATCTCCATCCCTTAAGGGGTCCCCTTTACAAAATTTACTTTCTTACAGAATTTTGTCTGTCTAACCCTCAACCTTGCTTGGACCGCCTTGCTAATAAATGGTTAGATGTTATTACCAATCCACATTAATTTTTCACACCTGTAAATTTTTCAACTTTGACCTTGATGCGACGCCAATTACCCCCTACCATCCCTCTAATTTTTTGGCTCATGTATTTTCTTATCAAACCTCAAAAAATAAAAGGTCCCAGCGTATCGAAATACCAATATTAAGTATCTTCATATGTCACTATTCCATAGCTACAGTACATATGGTGTGATTTTGTGCCGACTCCACACCAAAAAATCCGCCAGAAAAAAAAACTACTCATTGAATTTGCTAGAAATTTTTAAAGTATGTTCCCAATACTATGTTACGCGTTGTTCACATAAGCAAACAAAAAAAAAGTTTCGAGGCGCAAAGAATAGGGAGCCATTGACGAGTAATAACATAACTTAAAAAATATGACAAAACGCCATAACTCAAATAGCAGCAAGTAAGCCAAAAATATCGTTCTTTGAGAACTAAATGAAAAAAATTCATTGAACATAAAATGCATCGTTTAAATGCATGATATTTTTATATAATCCACTTAAGGGAAGATATAGAGCGTCAAAAGTGAGTCAACACCAATTAAGTTTTCAATTTTCGTAAGATTACGAGATCAAAATAAAGAAAACAGCGATCCAATTTACACGAACTTAAAGGTTCATTAAAAAAAAACCAAATAAAAACAAAAACATAACAACATCTATGCAGCTTACATTTTTGAGTCCTTTTTGAATCCTTTAAAGCTGCGCTTCTAGAGGAGTGGAAAAAATACCTGTAGAGTACACAAAAAAAATGGTAGAATCAATGTCTCGAAGGCTACAAGATGTTATAAAGGCCAAGGGGGGCCCAACAAAATATTAAATGCTATAAAATTTACAATTTTTTGCCTTTCAATTTTCTTTAAATACTCACTCAAGTGTTCAATACTCAAGAGTCAATACTCAAGTGTTGACTCACTTTTGACGCGCAAAATATGATGTGTTTTTGTTTAACTGTGCTTAAAAATGTAGACTGCATAAATATTGTTGGCTTTTTGTTTTTATTTTGTTAAAATTGAATAAACCTTTAAGTTTGTGTAAATTAAATATACATGTCTTTTATTTTGATCTCATAATCTTTTGATAATCAAAAACTCAATTCGTGTTGACTCAGTTTTGACTTACCATAGTACATGTAAACAGTAAAAACTGAGGTGCTTGTCGTGATTTTTTTTTTAAAGGAAAGAATGAAGCAATCATCGTGTAATTGTGGGTATATTTAAAGGTGGCATCGAAGATTTTACACAAATTTTTTCATGTACAAATTTTACAAAATGGCGGACTTATGGAGTATTTGCCGAAGTGCCTCGATCTTCAAGTTTCCCGGTTTCAAACAAGAGGGAGCTCGTAATTCGTGTGTGAAATCAAAAAACCAAAATGTTTTGTTGTTATTATAAGTTCATCTTTTATGTGAACCAAAAAAACCCGGAAGAAATGATGAAATAAAAATGACAGGAAGTTTAAACTAAAAGTGTTGATTTACAGGAAAGAAAATTTTACTTCCCCCTCTTTAAAAATAGGTAAAAAGTAGCTTTTTTACAAACATGTAGGTTCACATCGAAGAGAATTGAACGCTGAAGAGAATGCAATTTGAAACATTCCCATATGTTGCTTATTTTTTTAAATCTTGTTTGTAAGCAAGAAAAAAACGCAAAAATTAAAAGTGGAGAAAAAGCGATTCAAAGTTTTCGTTGTGAATTTTACTTTGTTATTTACAGCATTTCAAAATGGCAGCACTGCTCTGAAATGTCTCACGGACTGAGAAATTTACGAACGAAGGGCCGGGAGGTGGGGTAGGCACTCGTCGCCGGCCGGCTGCCGTTTACCTTCGCTCTAAGCTCGAAGCCAGTTTTAGTTCCTCGCTTACATGTTCGATTTGAGGCTTTTACAGTTCGAATTCGGATTTAAAACTTTCACAGCATATTCTCCAGATGATAAACTATTTTTTAAAGCAAAAAAATGCTGGGCCAAAAAATTTCGAATTACATGTATATCTTCCCTTAAGTAGGGATCCACTTCAGTACTCTTATATTAAGGCTGTATCACCAAGAGGTGCAATTTTTTCATAATTGGGGCTTAATTTGGGCGATAGTGAATTCAATGTTCGCTTTAAGAGTTGGAATAATTTGCGGATGGTAGATTGCGTAGACCACACTTTTAATATAACCCCAAAGGAGGAAGTGTAATGGAGTTAAATCGTTTGGTGTCTCGCAACCAGGAAACTTCGTCCTCAATAACTTTGTTGTTTCGCTGCTGGTGGCATACAAGTAGCACCATCCTGTTGAAAGAACAGGTCGGCTGTGTCCTTATACTTCATATCCGACCACGGATTATCATGCCTCTTTGGAGCACTCCATTGATTGTAATGACAACGAGCCAAATCTTTTGTCAATATTCGCTGTAGTGTGAATGTAAAGAGGTTGAGGTCTTGACGACGGCAATGACTTGAGGTGCTAAGGTAGTTTTCAACACTTTCTTTCACACTTTGTAGTAGTAGTAGTATTTTATTCATTTTTTCATTTAATACAATTATTACAATATTTTATAGTAAGTACATTATTCACATCGGTTGACAGATATTATTAAATGAAAAAATAACTGCAATCTATAGCTCACATGGAGCTAGAGGCGAAAGCAGTTGAGTTTTTAAAAAGAAACAAAATACATTAATGAAGTAGTGTGGGGTCATAAAAAGTAAATGTTTCGCTTAACAAAATATAAATAAAGTATATAATATAACAATTTTAAATAATTTAATCGAGAAAAAAAAAAAAAAAACATTAAATTAAAATGTAACAAAAATAAAATTTAAAATTTGGTGGAAAATATATGAAAATTTAAATTTAGTATAATATAAAATTAAAATAAGGTAAATGTAGCAAAAGATCAATAAAATTAGATAAAAAAAAAAAAAAAATTTAATAAATAAATTACAAAGAAACAAATAAAGAAACTAATAAAGAGCAAAAAAGATCCCTACCCATGACTGAGAAGCCCTGAAACAAATATACATGAAGCACAAGCAAAAACCTTAACAATTTAAGTAACAACATTTATAAGGACATCGACCTCATCATAAGAAAGATTTAAAAGCCATAATTTTATGTTTTTGAGAAATGCTGGTTTATTTCGGATTATTCTTAAATGAAGAGGCAAGGCGTTGAAAAGTCTAGGTGCAACAGATGTGTAAAATTTCAGGAAAAGTTGAGAGTTGTGTTGTGGTACTGAAACATAATTCTGATAGTTTATTCTTAAGTTGTAATTTGTAGAACATCTACTCAAGGAATATCCTGATTTTATAAAAAATATACGAAGAACCTTAAAATAATATAAGTGTCGTAGCGGCAAAATGTATAAATTTTTAAAAAGCGGCAAACTACTACTATGGCGATTTCTGTTGCAAATTAGCCGAACAGCATGTTTTTGTAAAATTAACAGTTGGTTTATTTTGTAATTATGCGTTCCACCCCAGCAAGACAAACCGTACTCCAACTTTGATTGGAAAATGCCATGGTATATGCACTTAAGTAGGCTATAGCTGCAATACTTTTTTAATAGGAAAATATGCCTGTTGACAGCTAAAAGATATTTCTTAAGAGCAAATGTATGCTCTGACCAACTCATTTTACAATCAAGAAGCAGGCCTAGATACTTGAACGATTGAACACATTCAATACGAAAACACTTAGAGGAGCAAGAACCTTCTTCAAAATAAGTTTGGGCACACGTAGATGTTGGACAAACATCTGTACAAAAGCGAAATTTTGCGCAATTACTACTATGAAAGTATAGTTCTCCAAGGTTTAAGTCTTTGTCTACCACATTAAAAAGCATAATTCTCGTTTTGTCACTAATAACTAACCTATGGACTTTAAACCAGTGGCGCAAGATTTCGAGATCGTGATTTATATCCACAACGAGATCTAACGGAGACTTACTTGTAAAAGTACAGGCCATATCATCAGCAAACGCATTTGTTTTACTTTTAAAGTTTGTAGAGCAGAGAGAATTGATGAAGACCAAGAAAAGAATCGGGCCTTGTCCTTCACTTTCCTTCACTGCGTCGATATTTTCAGCCGAACATACGGTGCGAAGTCATTTCGGTGCTTTCATATCTTGCGCTGGGCTAGTTTCATGGTATATGGTACAGCTTTAAACAATAAGCCCTTGCAATCCTATACCTCTTGTTGATACGCCCTTTAGTTTTGTGCTTGGATGTGATTTTGCTTGTTTGTGCAGTATTTGAATGCAAATCAAAACATCTTAATAGTACACCGCTTGATTTTGAAATCTACTTGCGAAGCTCTTTAGTATCAACATCGTATTGAGTGCGAATTAATGCACATAAATAAAAAAATGTACATCTTTAGATTTGTTTTCAAGTCAATGTTCAAGAATGATATGAATAGTATGACATATAAGTATGATGAACTTTAAAACGATAACAAAAATAAGTTCTATTTTAAGTTCTATAAGATCTGAAACAAAAGTTCTATTTTAAGATGGGTATTAAGTATGCAACAAAATGTTAAATCATTAAAAAACAAAACGAAAACAAAAACCTGTTTCTTTTGTGTGCGCGTTTCTAATATTAGATTCCAGTTTATAATTAATATAAAAACAATTACAATTAAAACAAGAACTGATTTTTGTGGCTAAGCTTTTGTGAAAGCAATCACACAGCTAGCTTATGGACACAGTAATTTGTATAAATACTGGGATCCACAAAAGAGATACCATCATTTAACAAAGAATAAACACCAAGAAATATCGTTATTAAGAAGAATTTTTAAAAACACAAAAAATGCATTTTTCGCTGTTCTTTTTGCTGTTGGCTGTGTTCACTGTCTTTGTGGGCGCTGAAATAAATGGACTGGGAGATGCAGCAGGCTTCCCGGACCACGCAGGCTTCCGGGACCACGCAGGCTTCCGGGACCACGCAAATATTGGAGATCGGGTTGTGCGCAGTTCTGGACGTGCTGACCATCATCATCATCAATATGACCACTAACTTAAAAATTTTTTAAATTAAACGGGAAAAAAAACATATTGATTAAACCGTTATAAAGAAATCTACATGATATTGTTGCAAATTATAATTTCATCTAAAATTTCTAAGCTTTTTCTTCTTAAATCTGCTTGTAATATCCCAGCAGTTATTTTGGAGTCAATTGAAAAAGTGAACTAGTTCATTTCTAGCGCATTTCGAAGTAGCTTTGAAAAAGTACAAAAGGCGTTCAGAGTAGAACAGTTCACTTTGCTTTTGTTTTCGAAAATATTGCTGAAAAAATAAACACGTTCTGGTTTTTTTTTTTTGTAAAACTTGCTGAGCACAAGACGCAATCAGTTGTTGCTCAACAATTAGTGAAAAAGTGAAAAGAAAAGTGGTATATACAAGGAAAAGTGCTATATAAAAATAAAAGTACATAAATCCGCAAGGGTAAGTTGAAATGTCCAAACGGAGTTTGAAAAGAAAATTTAAAATTGAAAAAGAAAGGTATATTGCAAAATTAAAAAGATGTACGGAAATGTCTTATGGAAATGAAGACAAAAAAGTGGAAGATCAAAATCAGGGATGTTGATAACTTAAGATAAAAAACACATATCCTGCTTGTCAACTTTAAAATGACATAAGATAAGATTTATTTACTACTTACTTACTTACTTACTTATCTGGCGCTTACAACCGTAGTCGGTTTTGGCCTCGTATAAGAAATTGCGCCAGCCATTTCTGTTCTGCGCTTGCTGGCGCCAGTTGGATACACCAAGCGTGGTCAGGTTATCCAACACCTGATCCTTCCAACGCAGATGTGGGCGTCCTCTTCTGCGTTGACCACCACCGGGCACCGAATCGAATATTTTTTCGCTGGAGCGTCGTTTTCCATTCGCCCAACATGACCTAGCCAGCGGAGCCGCTCGATTTTAATGCGCTTAACTATGTCGATGTCAGCGTACAGCTCATACAGCTCGTGGTTCCATCGAATTCGGTACTCGCCATTGACGCAGATTGGACCGAAGATTTTACGAAGGATCTTTCTCTCGAAGGCTCCCAAAGTGTTTTCATCAGAACTGCTCAACGTCCAGGTTTGTGCTGCATATAATAGGACGGGCATGATAAGTGACTTATAGAGCGTGAGTTTTGTTCGTCGAGAGAGGGCTCTGCTTCTCAATTGCCTACTAAGCCCAAAGTAACACCTGTTGGCAAGAGTTATCCTTCGCTTTATCTCAATACTGACATCGTTGAAAGAGTTTACGCTGGATCCTAGGTAGACGAAGTCCTTAACAACCTCGAATGAGATGTTGTCAACAGTGACGTGGTTTCCAAGACGCTGGGACTGTTTATTTGTTGACACTAGGTATTTCGTCTTATCTGCGCTAACCTGGAGAATGCTGCGCTGACTTCGCGCGTATTATGGCCAATAATATCGATATCATCAGCATACGCCAGCAGCATAATACTTTAGAGGAATATCGTGACATTGCATCTCAAATCAGCAGCTCGGATGATCTTCTCCATCATTTGGTTGAAAAAGTCGCACGATAAGGAATCACCTTGTCTAAAACCTCATTTGGTATCGAATGGAGGGTAAGGTCCTTCCCGATTTTAACTGTGCTGCTGGTGTTGCTCAGTGTCATTCCGCAAAGGCGGATGAGCTTTGTAGGAATACCAAATTCAGTCGAAGGCGGCTTTGTAATCGACAAAAAGATGATGTGTGTCGATTTGGTTTTTCTAGGGTCTTCTCCAAGATTTGTCGGAGCGTAAATATCTGGTCTATAGTGGATTTGCCAGGTCTGAAGCCACACTGATAAGGTCCAATCAGCTGGTTTACGATGGGCTTCAGTCTTTCACATAGTACGCTCGACAGAACCTTATATGCGATATTCAGAAGGCTTATCCCACGGTAGTTGGCGCAAATTGTGGGATCGCCTTTCTTGTGGATTGGGCAGAGCACACTGAGGTTCCAATCGTTTGGAATGCATTCTTCCGACCATATTCTGCATAGAAGCTCATGAATGCATTTAAATAGAGCTTCGTCTCCATTCTTGAAGAGCTCAGCAGGTAAGCCATCGGCTCCTGTGGCTTTGTTGTTTTTAAGCCGAGCTACAGCTTTCAAGACTTCACTATGGTCGGGCAGCGGAATTTCAACGCTGTCGTCCAAAATTGGGGATTCCGGAATATCATCTCTATTGGCGGGATTGTTGTCGTCGTCGCCATTCAGAAGCCTAGAGAAGTGTTCCCTCCACATCATCAGTGTACTCTGGATATCTGTCACTAGATTCCCATTTTCATCCTTGCAGGAAGAGGCCCCGGTCTTGAAACCATCGGCCAGGCGTCTTATTTTTTCGAAAAATTTTCGGACCTCATTCCTGTCACCATGCATCTCAATTTTCTCGCACTCACGCATTTCCGCTTCCCTTTTCTTTCGCCTGAAAATGCGTCTCTCTTCCCTCCTCTTCTCTTTGTATCGCTCCTTAGCAGCACGCGTTACAACCGACTGCAGGGTGGCTTTGTAGGCGGCGTCTTTTTCTGCAGTGGCGTCGCGACACTCTTGGTCGTGCCACTGGTTTCGGCGAGGGCGGTGATAGCCAATCACCTCTTCGGCAGCCGTACGCATAGAGTGGGAAATATGATTCCACTGCGCGCATATATCGTCGATCGGAGGAGTACTTTCTTGAAGCAGGAGTGAGAGTCGGGTAGCGAAGTCTTCGGCTGGTTGCTTTGATTGCAGCTTTTCGACGTCTAGCTTTCTCTGTGCTGGATTGCGCGCATTCTTGGTTGCGCACAGGCGTGTACGGATCTTGGCTGCGACAAGATAATGATCCGAGTCTATATTGGCACCACGGATCGTGCGTACATCTAAAACACTGGAAGAGTGCCTTCCGTCAATCAAAACGTGATCAATTTGGTTGCGCGTCTTTTGATCAGGAGACAGCCAAGTTGCTTTATGAATATTGAGATGCTTGAATCTAGTGCTACTAACGACCATGTTTCGCGCTGCAGCAAAGTCAATCAGCCTCATTCCGTTATCGGAGGTATTGTCGTGGAGGCTGAACTTTCCGACTGTTGGACCAAAGATATTTTCTTTCCCACCTTGGCGTTGAAGTCACCAAGCACGATTTTTATGTCGTGGCGGGGGCTGCGCTCATAGGCATCTTCAAGGCGCTCGTAGAAGCTGTCTTTGGTCTCATCGTCTTTGTCTTCTGTCGGAGCGTGCGCACAAATCAGGCTTATGTTGAAAAATCTTGCCTTGACACGGATTATGGCAAGTCGTTCGTTCACAGGTGTGAATCGCAGAACATGATGTCGTAGGCTCTTGCCAACCACGAATCCGCATCCAAATTCGTGCTTCTCCGCATGGCCGCTGTAGTAGATATCACAGGATGCTTGCCGTGAGCAACCCTGTCCCTTCCATCGCATTTCTTGGATTGCAGTGATATCAGCTTTGTATCTTTCTAAGATATCTATCAGTTGGATAGAAGCACCATCCCAATTAAGGGTTCGGACGTTCCAGGTGCATATCCGTAAATCATTGTCAGTTTTTCGTTTGCGGTAGTCGTCATCAGATTTGGGGATCATTTTTATCATATTTCTTTTTCGTTTCGTTTTATTTGTTTTTACGTGGTGGGCATCAAACCCAACGCACAACCCTTTAAAGGCAGGGGGAGCCCGCCGCTCAGATTAGCCGTCAAACTAACGGTTGCCAGTTTGCCGTTTCTAGAGGACACCACGCAGAGGTTTGAGTCGACTTGAGACGAGTTCGACATGGATAATGCTGGCCTCACCAGGTTGAGGCAGTCAGACACGTTGCCATGTGAAGATCGCCCCCTTGACCCTCACGCGTTGCCTTGTGAGGATCGTCCTCCTGGCGATGAAACTGGTTTATTTTATAAACTCACTCCTAATAATATACTGCGCTTCAAAGGTGAGACCTGTTCAGGTGGGAAACTATCAAAGGAACGACTCACAGTGCTCGTAGTAGCAAATATGACGGGTACAGAGAAAAGAAAACTGTTAGTAATTGGAAAACCAAAAAATTCCAGGTGCTTTCAAAGCATAAAAAATGTACCAGTTAATTACCAGTCTAATAAAAAGGCTTGAATGACATCCGAAATTTTCAACAATGAATTAAGACTATGGGACAATTATTTACGCCGTACGAATCGAATACTACTGGCAGATAACTGCACAGCTCATCCAGATATAAATGACTTCAAGTGCATTACATTAATGCTTATGCCTCCAAATACATGCTCAACGTTTTACAACTTATGGACCAAGGAGTCGTCCACGCATTGAAAAGTAAATATCGCCACTTCTCTCAAAAATTGTTGATTCTGTTGATATGGGTGAAGATAGTCAGCAAAACAACAGTTGCTAATAGCATGGTGAATTTACCAAGAATGAAGATGACTTCGACTCGGATGATAATCTGCCAGTAACAGAATTGCTAAACCCACCAATGGAAACATTAACAAATGATATTGAAAGAGTTAGCTGAGTTCTCACACTTCAAATTAGCCTTTATTACTTGCATATGTATTACATATGTTTTGATGACGACATTTTAACTACGGAAGAATTGGACGAAGAAGCTATTGTGCAGTCTGTTTGCGCTGGTGATGACGACCTTGACAAAGATATAGACAACGTAGATCCAATCCAAGTCGCAACTGCCGTGGATGCAATGTATAGCGTAAGCTATTTAAGAAATTTTCTTCAGTCGCGCGACACTCCACAAAAAATTCTTGACCACTTGACTCAAGTGGAAGTGTATCTAAATGAAACTTATATTGCTACTAAGCAAACTAAACTAACGGTTTTTTTAAAATTAAATTTTTTGAATTAAAACATCCCAACATGTTTTTTATAAATCTACAAAGGAGTTAATGTTCACATACAATTGTTTTATTGAAGTCTTCATTTGAAGCGAACTTCGTTTAAAACGAACCATTTTGCCCGGTTCTTTCAAGTTCTTCAAATTTTCAAATTTTTTTTCTTTCTTAAAAATCTATACTAGGTCGTAGCAGTCGCTTAGCAAACACTTACGCGTTTGCTAGCTAGCCACATAAATTGGTACGTTGTGGAGGCAATTAAGTTGAGTTGCTAGCTCCAATAGATTTTTCTAAAAGCAAAGATATTATTTCTAAAAACTATAAAAGCAAAGATATTAAATAGGTTTTGCTATTTCAATTAAATGGGGATTCTACTTTTTGTCAATAAACTTACCAGATCTCAAACATTCAATTACAAAAAAAATGTTAATATATTTTAGTTGAAATACAATATTTTATTTTATTCTTGGCGTTTTTGAACCAATCCTTTCTTTTTATTTATTTTCTCATCATAAGGAATAGACTATCATAAGGAATAGAACATAAATTATCTTTCTCTAATATCGAAAACTGCTTGATTGAGAGTTAATCCTTGCGATTTTTATTATTAATGGCATAAGCAAGTTGTAGTGAAAATTTCTTGCGAGTAAAATTGTTTGATCCTTTTTTGAATAATACTACTACGGAAGAAATAGGTAGAACATTTAAATTGTTGTATTTTGGTCCAGAATAATTGGAAAACTTGATCATAATGCACAAAGGAAATTCCTCTATAAATCGGCCACTTTCGCAATTGTTATAGACAATTTCAACAACCTCACTTACGGCCCATTGCATAGTCCTACTAATAGAAAAAGATTTTGACTCATTAATTTAAGTCTCAATTTTTGGCTTAAACCTCTTTCATTGTCGGAGGAGTCTGACAACGCTCATGGGTATGTAAGGCATTGATGATTGTTACAGCATTGCCAACATTTTTCAGTTTCTTAATGTTGTATTCTTCAATTTCAGCGTTTTTGTGATAATTCCCGTTAAAAAATTTTCAAAAAATGTGTCCAAAAATTTACCGGAAGTTTACCGTTTACAAACAATTTGGTCACAAAGAAACAAATGGTAACAATAATGTCACAAATGCGGTAAATGTGTGTCAAACGTGATCAACTGCCACCCCAGAGGTCCCGGGTTCGAATCCCAGCTAGGCCATGGTCCTACGCTTTTAACTTTCGCATTTGCAATTTTCGGTGGCGTCCGTAGCATAGTTGGTTAAAATGCGTGGCCGCTATGTCAACGAACTTGGAGACCCAGGTTCGAAGCCCAGCAGCGACAGAAAATTATTTGAATTGAAATAATTTTTCTTACGGCCGCCACCTCTCTGCAGACAATGGCAAACCTCAGAGAGTAATCAAAATGCCATGTAAAGCTTCCTGAGAACAAGAGCATTCCGTTCATCGCCGTTCGGAGTCGGCGTTAAACCTGTAGGTCCGGTTCTCGGTCAATTTTGTATAAACTTAATAACACGCACAACACAATTGATCATAAGAAGCTAGGTCAAAGTCCTTTCAAGGGCTGAAATGACCAGTTATTTATTTTTTTTTATATTTTTTTGCACAAAATCCAGAAAAAATTGCGTTTTTTTAAGTTTTTTCTTAAATCTTCATAATTTTTTTATATTTTTGCCAAACTTAAAAATTTCAGTTCACACGATAACCATACTCATATTATTTATGAATTTTGTTTTTTTTTTTTTTAGGTGCTGCCAAATTTTAGTTATTATGGTAACCATCAGCTCTTGCCGATATCGACACGTCAACTTCAAAATAAAGTTTCATACATAAATGTTAAATATTAATAAAACAAAATTTATTTGTAAATAATTTTTTAGTTTAATTATTCACCCCAAAAAAATTTTCCATTATTTTCCAACTGCAAAGCTGTTTCCTTTTTCATTTGTCATGTTTGCTCTTAAGAAACTTTTTATGCAGTTCATTCCTGCATGCAAAAAGGCATGAAAACATTCCAAATGCAATGTCCAAATTTGGGAAAATATTTTCAACTTGGTTATTTCGAATTATATTTGCCATCTGAATTATTATATTTTCTTGATTGCAGTTGCTGTTTTCACATAAGCAAAGCGACACTTCTTTTATGAATAGTGCTAACCAGATGCACAGTCGCTTTTTTCGGAAGCTTCAATGGGGCTGAAAAATTTTTGTAAGACGAGATGTATTTTTCAAAACATTGCATTGGTCTTTCATTTCTTTAATCTTTTTTAACCTTAGAGTATTTGCAGCCACTAAGCCGCTTCCGTCCATCCATTATTGTTACTGAACCCTTTTATGTCCGAATTAAAATGGGAGGGGCTATAAGTTTTTTGAGGACAAATATGTGTTAGTCTTGACACAAATATGAAGTGACAATTATTTCAAAGTCCTTGGTGGTTCGTTTGCTACAGGATGTTGTTTAAAGGCAACATTGGGGAGTGGTAGGACAAACTAAACACTTTTTTCATGTTTTTTTTTAATAATTATCTTATCTTTATTGATTTATTTCGTTTACTTGGTTTAGCAATAAAACAATAATTTGAATGCTTTTAAACATTTTTTTGTAAAACCCTTTTTTTCGCGAATCGATCTTGATCTCGATTTTGACAATTTTATTCTACAGAGAACGACTACTAAATGAACACGCTCACAGCTAACAATAGAACAAGTAGCTGTTAGTTTACAGAACTAAGCGCAAAACACATAATGCAAAAAAACGCAGGTAAAAAAATTAAACTAGCGGGACTTAGAAGCCTATAAGCCATGAAAGGGTTAAACTTAATTTAACTAAAGCAATTCACTTCAAGCGACACGATAGAAATTTTGTAGAAGAAAATATTACTTCGTTTTTCACTTTTTAATTGATAGAAAAAGCAAAGTCTACTGTTCGAAAATAATTGCTGTTGCGCCATCTTTTGAGGCGTAGCAAAAATATGTAAAACACCATGACATCGTTAGAATCACACAAAATAGTAGCCCATTGGACAACATTTACATTATTTTTTTATAATAACACTAGCGATACCCGGCACGCGTTGCTGCACCCAGCAAGTATATTGGAAATGATAAGTAAATTCAAAACTTTTATTAATCCCTTAGTCTGACACCACGCTCATGTTCCACTGCCCGTTACAGTTTCCCAGTAGCAGAACATCACTCCCAGGTGACAATTCCATTATGAGTTTCAATGTCCTGTGATTTAAGCTTCCATAGCTATTCTGTATAGAGAATCGGGCCACACCCCCTTTTCCAATACACAAACCAGTTTTCCAGTAGAAAGACTTTGGCAATTAGTAACTCCATACTGAGTTTTATTGGCATACGACGTTTAGTTCCAAAACTATTCAATATCAAAAATTTGACTTGTGTGGTCGAAGCCATAACCCCTTTTCCTATGCCCGTCCCAGTTCTCTTGTTTATTTATAAAAAAACTTATTGAATCACACAATGTCAATTCTATTAAGTAAAAAGTCAGCCGTTTGTTCCTTTTGTTCATTTATAAATTACAGGAAAACCACCGTCAAAACATGTGTAGAAAAGTTGCATGCAGCGAAACAAATAAACATACGTACATACATACATACATCAAGTCGGATTGAATCTCATTCTCGTCAAAAAAATCCTCAACATGCTAAAGGTGGTCAGTGAATCCCCTTTTAACAAAAATGTGTTAGATTAATTCTCCACATCAAAACTACTTTGAACATATTAGAATGTACTTCGATCCAATTAGCTTTAAGCGCAGCAAAGTATGAATGTATATATATGTATTTGTTTGTTTGTTTTGTTGTTTTGTGCTTGCTGAGGACAAAAAGAGTATAGTAGAGAGCAACATGCAGTTTATTGAGGATCTCGCAGCACAAACGCATGAAAAGCTAACGATCAAGCAATGCATGGCATTGTGGATGATTTTTTAAAAAACTTAACACTTCAATTAAAGATACTTATTATTGAAATTTCGTAAAGAAAATAACCAATGAACCTTTTGTAGCACAAATGTGATATTTTAAAACTTATTTAAAAAAAATTGGACCAGTACTTTTGGAGTTTTGCGGACACAAAAAATTTTCACTTTCATTTTATATAATAGTATAGATATAGATAAACAAAATAAGTTTTTAAATTACGTATTTATAATATAATAAAAATAAACAAATTGTTCTATTGTTCTTGCTAAAATTTGCCGCTGTGGGCTCGAGGTCACTCACTCCCTAGGGTAAATCCACCACTGTGCCTCTTAGCTCTCCACAATATGAATGGTGTATATCTTGCGGAGTCAGCTACTCTTGGCGTTCTCGGCATTTCGATCAAATATTATCTTCGTTGATCACATTTTCGATGTATCGATGTTTTTTAAAACGGTGTCAGAAAAACTTCACTCCAACTGTTCTACGCGTGATCTACACCTCATATATAAGGCCGAAAATGGAGTACAATTCGCACATTTGGGCAGGGGCTTCAAGATCTTATTTGGAGCTTCTGGACCGAATTTAACAACGTACAATATATCTGATAGCGGATGAAAACATTTCATCTTCTCTCAATTCTCTTGGGCATCGACGCAATGTTAGTTGCCTAACCTTATGTACAAGTACTACCATGGGAAGTGTTCACGAGAGACACATGACTTGACGCCATCAACTCGTGTGTTTTCTCGGTCCACTCGGGCAGCTCCCCAAACCCATCCCTTTACAATTACCTTGATGCCCAATAGAACCTCGCATTACCGGGATAATTCGTTCTTTAGTCGTACAGCTAAATTCACACAATCTCCCTGTGAGCGTGTTTCCCTACTGAGTAAATTTAAAACAAATCTTCCCCGACTATCTTTTCTTCCTCCAACTAACTATCAACCATCTTCCGAGTCAACACAATGCTTTCGCGTTCATAGGGGTGAATGCGAAAAAACTAAAGCCGATGCTCCGATAGTATCTCCATCTCTTTGCTTTCGATATGGAAGAGATTTTTAACAACATATATTGTTAAAAATTATAAATATTATAAATAAAAAATTATGATCATAAAATATTGTTCTGCAATATACTGCGTATTTATTTCCGATATATTTTCTTTGAAATTTTCAGCATAATTTGGAAAGCAACACATATCCCAAAATTCTTGCGATACTTTTTTCAATTGTATTTCCGAAGGCTGTGGCATATGAATGGGTTTCAAAACGATTCAGAATAGATCGGTAATATTGCACACAATTTTTGGAATTCTACTCACTACCATTCTCAATGAAATCGCCATTGCTCTGAAAGACGATCCCGTCGCGAGAAATATGAAATATCAACACATACAAAATTTTGAAAGCCATTTTTTTTATTCTCGGAATCGATTGTTGCCAATCGTATGTTTCGGAAGACAGTCTAGTATATAAAAAAAATTTTTAGTAGTCATTACGCAGTTGGGGATACAGATGATGGAACTTCCTGTATTCCCTTCGAAAAACATTTATTTCTTATACTGGCTTTCTTTTTATTTTATAAATAAAATAAATAACTGGCCATTTCAGCCCTTGAAAGGACTTTGACCTAGCTTCTTAGGATCAATTGTGTTGTGCGTGTATTAAGTTTGTACACAATTGACCGAGAAATGGACCTACAGGCTTAACGCCGACTCCGAACGGCGATGAACCTAATGTTCTTATTCTCAAGAAGCTTTACATGGCATTTGATTACTCTCTGAGGTTTGCCATTGTCTGCAGAGAGGTGGCGGCCGTACAGAAAAATTATTTTAATTCAAATATTTTTCTGTCGCTGCTGGGGTTCGAACCTGGATCTCCAGGTTCGTTGACATAGCGGCCACGCACTTGAACCAACTACGCCACGGACACCACAACTTTTATTTTAGTTTTAAAAAATTTCAAATATAAACTTTCCCGAAAAAAATTATTCTTCTGAATAGGATCTCGACAGAACGCACAAAAAAGCTTCACTGTGCGCACCCAAACGCTTTGCAAAATGCTTTCAACGGCACAGCACCAAAAAGCTTCGCTCACAGCACAGCAACGAAACACCGATATACAACCTTGGCGGTGTGGAGGTTTTTGTTGTTGGAAACTTTGTTATTGCACTAGACACACAATTTATAAATTTTTTTTTTTGTATGACTGGTCTGGCTCTACCAGAAAAATCTTTGATTTAATTTTCTGGATTATTTTCTGGCCAACGAAACCGTTGTCTAGTCTGCAAAGTTGTTGTTGGTTGTTTTCTTCATTAGGCATGCAGCTATGTGTTCAAGTCATTGAATGTCACCCATTGCAATAAATGTCACTCCTTGCCAAAGAAATGTCTGTAGTGGTTGACATTGATTCTCTTGGCGGTTGGACTGTCTGCTCCACCGTCATATTTTAATGAAGTTCAATCCGCACCTCTTCTGGCTTCGCTTTAACCCTATTCATGTCACGCTATCTGAATAACGTAAACTGTTACGGTGTGACTTAGAGACACTAATACCAAAAACAGAATTATTTTATTGAAAAAAAGAAAGTTCAATACAAAATATCGTTTATGGAGAATAACTTTATTTCATAAAAAAGAAAAATTAAATTATTTATAAATAATGTGGAAATTGTTATTAAACTATTTATTTGTACATTTAAGGCAAACTACACTTTTCTGTGAATGCTCGTTACTCATGGGTTTCTGATTATTGCGGAATTGCTTAGAAAATCGTCCTTTTTTATAAGAGGAACAGTTAAGTTGACGTCTCTTCTCTGATTATACTGTCGATGCATTCTAAGCTGGGTTTCATGATGAGTTTGCCATTATCACGTCTTTTGCTGATACCAGTGTCTAAGAGTCACTACGGGACATTTCATGTTTTTCTTTAATATTTTGTGTAATAAGTAAATATTATCAAAACATAAAAAAAAAATTAATTGTATATTACAGAAACAGAATGACCAATAATACAATACATTTAACTTATTTTGCTTTAAAACAAGTTTTAAATCATTTATATTGGTTTGAAATTGAGTTGTGACCCAAAGACACAGCCTGACATGAATAGGGTTAAGTTCGTAGTAGGTCTGTAGGGTGTAATCTTTTTGGTTTTTGGCCAGATCCACCACCATAGTACGATTGATGGTGGTAGATCTGTCGCTGTGTTAACACTTCATTCAAGTTTTGTCTTAGTGCTTTAATTAGTTCTCGTTGATTTCTCAGGAGCTTACGACGTTCAGCACTGTGCTCAGTTCTATTAGTTGAGTGACGGTCATCATTCCTTGCTGGAACTTGTGGCGTTTTCAGTATCTATCCCCTTGGATTGACTGGCAGCACCGTTCTCCAAATTCAAAAGTTCCATGGCGTTCTTTTCAAAGTGTTTTGTGTATTTTGTCACAACT
Organism: Pherbina coryleti; assembly: GCA_943735915.1. Taxonomy (NCBI): domain Eukaryota; kingdom Metazoa; phylum Arthropoda; class Insecta; order Diptera; family Sciomyzidae; genus Pherbina; species Pherbina coryleti. The sequence goes on along the minus strand of OX030950.1, from coordinate 15,938,625 downwards.
GCATGAATCTTCTGATAGTATTTTCTTGTAAAGAACTCATCATCTTCAGGCTTACTCTCCCACGTCAGAATTATTTCGTGATTGTAGAAGAATTCATCTCCCCATCGAATTAGTTTTTCTAGTTAGTCGTGTCGAATAGTACGTTGAATATTTCCTATCTTTTGAATTTTTTCCAAAGTTTATTGCTAGATTCTCGATGTCCTTTCCCAAACTGTATTGAGCTTGAACCAGGTTGTCGAACTCCATTACTCTGTATGTATCCAAATGTTGCGGACATTTTAATTCGATGCGGAATTACTCCGAACACGTCTAACGAATTAAAGAATTCCGCGTTTAAAGTTTGATCCTTTTATGTGTCGGGATCACGTCATATAGCGAGTGGACAAAAATATAAGGAGTTATCCTATAATCATGAATTATTTTCACAAAATTTCGTTGAAATTTAATGAACGGCCCGCATGCCTCCCATATAACCAAAATCGGTAATATGAAATAGTTCCCCAAACTACTATCGTAGATCAATAAAATTTTGTACACATATTTCCTTTAGAGTTATAAACAGATGGGTTATAAATGGACTAAATCCGTTCACTAATATGACCACCTCCCTTATAACTGAAATCGGTAATCAGGTATATTTACACAAAAAATTACCTCAGATCATTTAAATTTACTACACATAGTTTTTTTGTAGCTATAAATACCTGGTGTGAAAATTAACTAAATTGGCCGACTAGCACGCCCACCTCCCGTATAACTTCAGTATAAACGTGATGAGCATTTAAGCGAAAACAAGATTCAGATAATTTGTAGTTACTCCTTTTTTTTGGCTTTCGGCGAACCAAATTTAGGACTTTGTTGATAAAGTGTTTTATTTGAAGGTTTTATTAAACAAATTAATTTTTTTTTTAGTTTGAGAACATTTTTTTTATATTTTCATATAAAATTGCTTATTTTCGAACATGCTTCAGAAAAAATTAAAAGAGCGTTGGCTGTGTCGTGGACACACCCGTAAGTTTTGACGTGACGGTGTTTCTTTATACTCCTATTTCATGTCCAAACTCTTGTTCTAATCCATGACCAAATTTTTGACTTAATCAAATATACCAAATCCCTTTCCTAGTTTAAAAAGGTGTGTCTTAGTTTTTGTCCTAATCCATATCCAAATTCATGTCATTTTCCTTTTCCAGTTTCATTGTGTTATTTTGTGGTTTGTGAGCAGTGAAATCGTAACTAAATAGATTTTTGTTGTTGTTGTTGTTGTTGTAGTTGTTGTTGTTTATGTTGAAGTTGATGTTGATATTGATATTGATGTTGATGTTGTTGATGTTGATGTTGATGTTGATGTTGATGTTGATGTTGATGTTGATGTTGATGTTGATGTTGATGTTGATGTTGATGTTGATGTTGATGTTGATGTTGATGTTGATGTTGATGTTGATGTTGATGTTGATGTTGATGTTGATGTTGATGTTGATGTTGATGTTGATGTTGATGTTGATGTTGATGTTGATGTTGATGTTGATGTTGATGTTGATGTTGATGTTGATGTTGATGTTGATGTTGATGTTGATGTTGATGTTGATGTTGATGTTGATGTTGATGTTGATGTTGACGTTGATGTTAATGGTTATGTTGATGTTGATATTGATGTTGATGTTAATGGTTATGTTGATGTTGATGTCGATGTTGATGTTGATGTTGGTGTTGGTGTTGGTGTTAGTGTTGGTGTTGGTGTTGGTGTTGGTGTTGGTGTTGGTGTTGGTGTTGGTGTTGGTGTTGGTGTTGGTGTTGGTGTTGGTGTTGATGTTGGTGTTGGTGTTGGTGTTGGTGTTGGTGTTGGTGTTGGTGTTGGTGTTGCTGTTGGTGTTGGTGTTGGTGTTGGTGTTGCTGTTGGTGTTGGTGTTGGTGTTGGTGTTGGTGTTAGTGTTAGTGTTGGTGTTGGTGTTGGTGTTGGTGTTGGTGTTGGTGTTGGTGTTGGTGTTGATGTTGCTGTTGGTGTTGGTGTTGATGTTGGTGTTGGTGTTGGTGTTGATGTTGATGTTGGTGTTGGTGTTGGTGTTGGTCTTGGTGTTGGTGTTGGTGTTGGTGTTGGTGTTGGTGTTGGTGTTGGTGTTGGTATTGGTGTTGGAGATGTTGTTGGATTTGGAGTTGGTGCTTTTCGTTTAGCTTTTTTTTTGCTTCCCCATTGGTTGAGCTCTAATTTCAATTAATCCAGCAAAAGTGATGCATATGCGTCACATTAGGCGGTTCCCTGGGGGTTTTTGACACGCCGTAAAATTTTTTTTTTATTTTTGTCATATGCCCGAAGACCTCACCTTTGTTTTCGTTCCTTAAAATTTACCGTTGCACCAGTAGTCACAGAGTTAAAAATCCATGCAACGTTTTTTCATGGCTGTAGCATTTTTACTACATTATGTGACTGCATCCCTGAAATCATGACAACAAAATTTTTGTGGTAATTTAGTTGTGAAGCGTAATAACACATCCCTGCTGTCGTTAAACAAAATTTACTGTAGCACTTCTCCTGAGTGAGTAATAATTCCATGAAACGATATTACGTTTCTGTTACATAAGCTGCTATATTCACGACCTGACGACGCCGGAATTTTTTTTTTATTTTTGTCGTAAAGCCATGTATAAAAACTTTATTTTCCTTTTTACACTTTTATCGTAAGTTATATACTCATTGAGTAAAAATTCAATGCAACGCCGCTGCATGAATGTTGCGTTATCGATCTTTGAGCGGCTCTCTCAGCGTCCTTATGATGTCAGAAATTTTTTGTCTAATTTTGTTGTGAGGGCTTCCAATAGGCCTTTATTGGCGTATCGTATTTTTAACCCTAGCACTAATACTCAGCGAGTAATAATTCCATGTAACAAATTTTCAGTTGCGTTGCTTACGCAGCTCCCACTACGTCCCTATGCCGTATTAAATTTTTTTTTTATTTTTTTAATATAGCCAAAGAATTAACCTTTACGGCCATACTATTTTTTTAATCATAGCTCTTATACCCAGCGAGTAACAATTTAATGAAACGCAGATGAATTTTTAAAAAATTAATTTTTTAACTTTTTTGGAAACTAGAGGAGTATAACGTAACTTCGTCACGTCAAAAGGGCGTAAAGTCTTTATTATTGAGTTGCAGCAAACCAAGTTTTGGAAACATATTTGAGAAGTGTTGATATTACACATTACATTAAAGTGTAAAAAAAAAACAACAATGTTTTTTTATTTTATTGCGTTTTGCACTTTGTGAAAAATTTGTTATTTTTTCATATAAAATTGCTCATTTTCGCCAAAACATGCTGGAAAAAAGTGGGCGTAAAGTCGTTATTATTAAATTTCGACAAATAAAATTTTGGCAACATGTTGAGATTACACATACTAAAACTAAAAAACAAAAATGTTTTTTTTTTGTTATTGCTTTTCAAAGTTTTGGTTTGTTTTGATTTCTAGAACCTGTCCTTAGCTATACAACATTTTTTTACGTTTGCTTTTAATTAAAAAATTTTTGCTAAAACACAAAAAATATATATACATTTTTTTTTGCATATTTTTATACTAAAATTTACGCCTTCTTAAGGTATATACAGTGGTAAATTGTAAAAAGAAGAATTTCATCAACTTTTCAAGTCAACTTTTAAAGAGTGGCATCTCCGTAATTGCAAACATATCGCAAAGTCCTCTTACATGAAGAATATTAATACTCTAAACTATTATTCTGCATATTTAGATTTGGGCAAATCCTGTGTGTCGGACGTCACATTCGGACGCATTTTTTTTTTCAATTTACATCCTGAAAATGTTTTCCTTAGAAAAAAAAGAACTAGTGCAACATTAAGTATTAAGGGGCTGCTATTTATAAATATCAGAAAAAAATACAATATAAGTTTAAGTACACAGAAAAAAAAAATGTTAGCTTAAAATTAAACACAATGTGTTCAAAAAATGTGTTCGTAATTTGCTTTTTGCTCTTAAATAAATAAAAAAAAAAACTTTGCTCTTACTTTGACGAATATTGTTGCAAGCTATTTATTAAAGACAAAATTCGTCAAATTAATAACAATTGTCGTCAATTTTAAAACATTTCTTTTTTCAGTGTAAATGAACAGTGGTTTTGATATGAAGCGTTCGGACGTTATTAAAATAGAAGTAGTTTTGATATTAATTGCAAAATCTGCTATTTGCAGCGAACCGATTCGAGCTACGAGAAAATATGATATGAATCAAACGTTTAGAACAGCTTTGCCCCACAAATACATTTTCATTTTGCTATAACACAAGCGAGCTTTTAAGCTTTCACTCAAAGAAAATTGCGTGTTATTTTTATTTTTATTTCTTTAGTCAAAAAAACTTAAGCAAGTTGACTTATTTATGGAATTCACAAAGGTTGATAAGGTAAAAATGAAATTAAGGTAAAGCCAAACCTAGAAAATCTTATAATAATAATAGCTAAGAAAAGAGAAATTGATAAAAGTTAGAAAAAGTGTATAAAAAAATATACGGGCTAAGAAAAAATAAATGAAGAGAATTTAAACGATTAGGATTTCTTTAAATTACTTATTTCAATTAAAAATTATGGATGAATAAATAAAAGAAAATTATTAAAAAGACAAACACATGGGTTAAAATAAAGTAAAGTATTGAAAAATTAAATTACTTGATTAAAAAATTATGCGTTAATTAATGAAAATGAAATTTTACATAAATTATATAAAATAAAATTTTATTCAGTGTAAGAAGACGATCTGATAAAACTGAGTGCATAAACAGACGAGCATAAATGTAAACTGCTCGACGGAGAATTTCGAACTGAAGCTTTCGTCGTGCTGTATGTGAGATATATTCGTACTTTTGCTTTTGTGAATGTATTTCGGGGCAAAGCTGTTTAACACTGGTTTAGAATTAACTGAAATATACAAAAAAGTTAGCTTAGTCGTAAATTTTTATTATTGTTTTTTAATTTATATTTTTGGAATATTAATTATTGTTCGGACGTCATGTGTCGGACGTCATTAACATTTCCACCATTACAGTATTTAAGTTATAGATATTTTTTTAATCATTTTTAATATTAACATCTACGTAACGTTTAAAAAAATTGGCTGTTCGAGCAATATCGAGAGAAGTTTCATTAATATAACAAGAATGATGAGATGTTTGAAGTCCTTGAAGATATATTTTCAATATTTTGCCATCTATTGAGGATTGATGTTACGCAGTTTTCAATTTTTTTGACGTTTATGTACATTACCTTAATTTAAAAAAAATATACCTTGTGTCTTCAATTTTCTTTACTTTTGTTACCAACAATTCGCCGAAAATTGCCAACAAACTGTCCAAATTGCTTTCAAGTCATGACCAATTTTAAAGGTGTCAGCGTAATTTAAAAGTTGCTTTAAAGAAACAAATTCCTGAAACCTCAGCAAAAGACATCTACAGAAAGAGTTCAAGAATTCAGAGCTCGACAAAGAGGTTTTTGTTTTTGTATGATCAGTTTGAAGGAAGTTTTTTTATTTAAAATTTTTAGATAAAGGTTTTTACAAGCAATAAAATTTAATGGTTTGGTATGATTATTTTAATGGTATGGTATGATGGTATGGTATTATGGATATAGTATGATTAGTTGATGGTACAGCATTTGGTATGGTACGATGATATGATGGTTAGATATATAGCATGATGGTAGGAATGGTTTGGTGTTAGAATATGATGGTATGGTACAATATGATAGTATTGTCTGATGGTATAGTATGTTGGTAAGATGAGCATGGAATGATGGCATGGTGGGATGACATAACTCCACGGACATAAGGTCAATGAACATCATGTCCACTCCAAACGGTCATAATGTCCGTGGACTTCATGTCTCTTTTGAAACGGGCATAATGTCCATGGACCTTATTTCTTTTTCGGGATGTACATTATGACCGTTCTATTCTGTCATCAATGAGCAATCGCCCAACGTTAATTTTTGGGCAATTGCTCATTTCGACTAAATTGCGATCGTTCACACTTTAGAACAGAATTAACAGGTTTCCATGAAGTTGTTTTTGTAGCGATTTTGCTTTGATTAAGGGCCTCCGGGAGTATTTAAAAAAATAAATTACACTTTTTTGAAATTGTTTTTTGAAGCCGTATTTTATTTTAGACTCATTTTTTTTTAACAATATTAAAGTATAACTATTCAAGATTTATCCCTGACATTTTGGTTCAAACATATTCATCAACAAGGTAGAAAAGTGCAATGCCGCGAAAGACCTTAAATTTGCGGTGAGCTAGAGTGCTCAAAAACTACTCATCCGATTGCAACCAAATTTGCAACTTATTTAAGGTCTGGTTAAGGGGCGTTTAATAGTTAGATTTTTTTTAAGTATTCGTATTTTTTGATTTATGACCTAAAACGACCTCAACTTTGTGCACAAGAAATGAAAATTTTCTCTTTACGCCCGCCATTTTGTCAAAAATTAATATTTTTTAAAAATCAACGATTAAACCCAAGAACTCTTTACTAAACCGGACATTTTTTTTTTTTTTTCAGTTGAACTAGTCTCCAGATATCTTGTTCACCGTAAAATTTCAGCTCTTACGCGGCATTTTATTTTTCTGCATTCTCGCCGAATATTTTTGGACCAAAATATCAGGGATAAATCTTGAATAGTTAAACTTTATTAATTTAAGAAAATTTGGTCTAAAATAAAATACAGCTTTACAAAAACAAAATTTTAAAAAACTTACGACCAAAAAAATTGTTAAGGAAGTTAAAAGTTAATGTAGTATTTTTTTGCTCCCGGAATTTAAGCCCCATGAACTTAAAATGACAAAATTATTTGCCCTTATACGGAATTTTGTTTTTTTACCTTCCGTACAAGGGCAAATCATTTTATCATAACGAGTTTGAAATTTGTTTCTGATGTTATTCCATGAACAAAGGGTCCATAGACATTACCATATCTCCGGATAAGGTAAAATTGTGTTTTTTTTTTTATGATAAAATGATTTGCCCTTATACGGGAATGTTATTCTCTTACCTTCCGTACAAGAGTAAACCATTTTATCATAATGAGGTTGAAATTTCTTAACTTTTTGGCTATAAACAAAAATTCGGGCGTTTTTTCATATTTTAATTTGGCATTTAATTTGGATCCTTATATCTTCTTTCTTTCGTTTAGCCGATTGTTCATCGTATTTTTGAACAATTATTCATTATGAATAAAAGTCCAATATTTCCAGCTATTGTTCATTTCACTTTTGGGCGATAATCGCAGTTTTGGGCGATTGTTCATCCGTTTTTTGGGCGATTTTTCATTATGTATTGTCTGAACATGTCGCGGTGCGTCGCGGTGCCCAGGCGGAACGAGTCCGGGCCAGCATATCCATGCTTGAAACGGACATAATGTCCATGGACCTTATGCCTTTGGACGTTATGTCATCCCACCTGATGGCATGGTATAGTTTTATGACACAGTATGACGGTATAGGATGATAGTATAGTATGATGGTATGGTATAATAACATTCAACTTTTCGAAATTGCCATTATATGATATGTGACTTCTTTAGTAAGATTATATTTAAGAGTAAATCATTAACCACTTAAAAATCTCTACTTTTTTGGGTTCAAGTTTCACTTCTACCGTGCGTGGTGGTAGATATTTTTTTGGCTTACTGGGGCTCGTTTTTATTTTCTTCCTTTAACTTTTTGCGCTAAATACGCTTTCTATCCGCTTATTTTTAACGAAATTCATCTTCAAGTTTTTTTAACTATTTCGCTAATTTTTTGATCTTTCCGCACCTTTTTACTAATATTTGGCTTACCAGTTACAAAAATAATATACAAAAGTTATTTCAACGTTAATTCTATTTGAAAATGTGGCTTAACATTCGGACGTCACTAAGTATGCCCAGTTGATATGAGCTGAAAATTATTTATATATTAAATCAGCAGTTATATTCTGGAAAATGTGCAAAAACTTGCTTTGTAACAGGTTTCAATTTTTGTTTTTAATTTGATTTAAAAATTTTATCTAAATAAAACCAGTTTCATGTGTCTGACGTCAGAACAGAGTTAATAATATTAATTTTGCGAAATACACCGTTCTACCCAAATCTTGTCAAACCTATTATGGCGTCAATTTGCGAAGACAGAAGTGCAAATGGAAATAAGGGAAATAAAAAACTTAACTCGAATATTGACTGTGAATCACTTACTTTTTTATTACATGAAAACTCAAGAAAAAAAATTATTGAGAATTTAAATGTAGATATATTAACCTTTTAATAAGCAATAATGCTCTTGAAATAGGAGCATCTTCAGTTTCTCACACTTGGTGGACCATTTTCGGGATTTACCCATTTATAAATTTATGACTTTTTTTTTCGTAAATTATTTTTGTCCGCACTCGTTACACTGTGCGTCGTGGTCACCAAAAATGTTAATGTACTAACACCTAGTTTGGAATCAACGGCTTTTTAACCGTGACTCGTTTGATTTTGACGTTTGAATTCTGTGTTTCAGTGATCGTTAGAAATACATATTGCAAATATGTAACTGTACTACGGCATCGTTCGCTGGCTGAGCAGCTGTTTCCGATGTTTGATTCTGTTCGAATTACAAATTTCATAAACACGAATGAACACTGTTGTGAAGGAAACGATTGATCGGATATAAATACAAAATGAAGCCAATAAGGTTTTGTAGTTAACAATAATAAGTTAGTGTAAAAAACTGCTTGATTTGTTTACACATTTGGAGTTCAATGTTTGCAGTCTAGAACCAATTATAAAATAACTGCTTACATAAATGTTCTACATTTTGGAGTTAAATGTATTGTTATATAGAACAAAGTAAAATTGCTTGCGTAAAATTCTCATTAAAAAAAAATTTGTTGTACAATAAATCAAAAGATGTTGAACAACAAAAAAATTGAACTGCAATTAAAAAATTATATAAGATATCTATGTGTAAACAAACATAATACTTGGCCTCGAGCTCAACAATTAGTCTCAATTTAATTGAATAAAAAGGTCACATTAAATAAGAGCAAAGAAATATTTGCATAGTTTTAATTTCCTCATAAAACTTTTATCTTAACGTTGGGAGACACATTCTTTTAGTTAACTGTACTAAAAAACAATCTGATCTTTATTTGTCAAGGACTAAAATCTTAACAAACTTAAGAACGTTATTTAAACTCTGTCGATCTATGCTGAAGGAATCTTCCTCTTTATTCACATCGTCAATAAAATTTTAAATCTTTCGTTACTAACCACCTTAAATTTGTAGTGACTACATATTGCGAAAAATAAAAAACATTTTACAGGTTAACAACATCTGGCTACAACATGAATCAATTGAAAAATGTTAAAACAAAATTTTTTTGAAAAATATCTGTAAAATTATAGTGACACATAAATTAGTAAAACTTTTCTCTAATTTTAGCTTAAAAAAGGCATAACCACTAAAAATAAGCATGTTTTTTGTTTGCACTCAAAGTAACATTCTTTACTCAACTGTCTACTTTGATGCGTAAATTGGAACACACTCCAAACTACGACTCACACGACAAACAACTGTTGTGAATAAACTAGTTGATGCCGAACAATCTATGGCTCCCAACCAACAGTTACTTTGGTTGCTAACTAAAGCGATTACTTTATCGTATGAAACGCAAAAAGAGAAATAAAAAATATTGAAATAATTATGAAATTAGCGAGGGTTATTTGATAAATGATCGGCTTAAAATAACCATATGAATATAAACATACACTCAGCGACAAAAAGATAGCATATATGTATAATTTTTTTAAACTTTATTGCAAATGATCAAACTTAAACATTTTCTTAAAATAAGATTAATTTGTTTTAAAGAAAGAATTAAGAAAGCATTTAAATATTATGCAACAAATTAATTCATTTTTCAGAAGAAGACAAAAACATTTTATTATTAAACAAGCTTGAGTTATAAGAAAGCAATGGTTAATATAAATAAATATATAAATAAATAAATAATATTGAGACCAACTGTTGAGCTTGAGGCCAACACAGCAATGAGGCTATTTATTTATTTATTTAGGGAAGTTTAATACAAGCAATTTATACTTAAGAACTAAAACTTAAAATAAGACATTTATTTCTTAATGCTAGGACTTTTATTTTTTTTCTTTGTAGGATAGGGATATTACATATAATACTGTGGACTATAGTCTGCCCACAAGACATATGAAAAAATTTGTTTCAGAGGGAGGAAGTGGGGTTGGAGCTAGGAAGGATATTACGGAGTTGGAATCTACTGAGATAAAAAAAAATAAATAAATAACTGGCCATTTCAGCCCTTGAAAGGACTTTGACCAAGCTTCTTATGATCAATTGTGTTGTGCGTGTTATTAAGTTTTGTACACAATTGACCGAGAACCGGACCTACAGGCTTAACGCCGACTCCGAACGGAATGTTCTCGTTCTCAAGAAGCTTTACATGGCATTTTGATTACTCTCTGAGGTTTGCCATTGTCTGCAGAGAGGTGGTGGCCGTACAGAAAAATTATTTTAATTCAAATAATTTTCTGTCGCTGCTGGGGTTCGAACCCGGGCTTCCAGGTTCGTTGACATAGAGGCCACGCACTTTAACCAACTACGCCCCGGACGCCACGTTTAATATTCATACCCGCACCAAAATCAACAAAAAATACAGCAAAAAATTTCATAAAACTCAATACAGCCAAATAATTTTAAAACTCCCCATGAGAATGTTTTTCATATGCAGCCCCGCAGTTGGCAAACTATCCGGGCACAGTGTGCGCACCTACAACCAACTAAATAGTTGGCTTGTCAGTTGCGGCCAATCAAGTATCAAACTATCGGCCGACTAAAAGTTTGTAATGTGCGGCGGCTCTTACAGAAAAAAGTTAACTTATATAGCACTAACGAAAATTTGTAAGTGCTAGTTTGTATTCGTAGACTGTACATGTAAAAATATAAAACATCCGTAAGAAAAATAAATATTATCTTAAAACTTTTAAATTCTCCTTAGTACCAATTACTTATCAAGCTACCCTCGCTCAATATAAATTGACAACAAACAGATCATCAAACGTACGTTTGATATCGAAATAAAAATGATGCTGCTCATAAAAACACAAACAAAAATGCGAATTCAATAAATTCAATGAATACATTTAATCTGCATGTATTTTTGTCCAAAATAAGTTTTTTGATTAAACTTTTTTTGTTATCGAAAAATTTTAAATCAAATATTAAATGCTCTCAAAACAAGTATGTTTTTTTTTTATCAAGATTACATAATTGCAAAGCAATAGCAAACTCAAAGCAAAACTAAGCTATAAAAGCTCTGAAGCAAATCAGTGACTACAGCACTCGACAAAGAATAAACCTCTAGAAATATCGTTAGTTTTAAAGATTTTTTTATAAACACCAAACATATGCGTTTTTTACTTTTCGCCCTGCTGCTAGTTGTGTTAAGCGTTTTGGTGCGAGCCGAGTTGAACCGACTGGAAGATGAGACACCTGGCCTGAATCACGAAAGCGATGGAGCACGTCAAGTGCGTCATTTGTATGGACGTTCCGTTTTTGGACGTCGCGACTATGGAAAAGGTAGATTTCGTGGTGGTCCCAGTTATGGCCGTAGGCATAATTACTTATATCATTATTACTCAAGATAGTTTAATATTAAAAAACAATTTGGACAATTGGATAATGTCTAAATATAAAGTCTTGTCGTGATTCTGAAAAGAACTAGCTTGTAAAGATTATGTTATTTATAAGTTGATGTTAGATGTTTAATTGCTATCAATAGAGGAGATCGTTGTGTATTTGAATTTTTGTTCTTTTTTTACAAAACAATTATTTTTGGTATTTAAAAAAAAAATATTAATGTTAATATCAAAGTCAAAAACTTAATTTAGCTAGTGTTGGGGTTTACAAATGTGGCCACTATTGCACAACGGTGGAAGACGGAGTGAGGGGTGTCAATAAAATAAAACTCTTGTGATATTTGGTGAACTCTCTGAAGCTAAACTAAACTCAAGATGACAAGGTAACATTTATTTATATAAATAAAAAGCTCTGTGCCAATTATTTTTTATCGATATATTTTCAATCACAAATAAAAATAAATCATCGGTCGATATGAATTATATAAAAATAAAATTCGTCATTAATATATAAAATATGTTAAGATATATGTCATAATATGTAATAAATGTTTTTTTTTTATTTTGAAATATCTTATTTAATAAAATATCATATCGGCTGTATCAATAAGAGGGTCAGGATTGCAAAAGCGTATTATTTAACAGCTGGTATCTTGGGAGTAGTCAAATGTTCACATTTCTCGGATGAATGTGGATGAATTATTCATATTCGGATTAAATTTAAAAATGAATCTACAATATGAAGAAAGAATAGAATTCATTGAATTTTCTTTTTTTTAATTAACTTGATTTTATTTACCTTTGATTACCTTGTAATTAATACATATTGAAAATATGTACATAATCTACGTCGAATCGCTGTAATAGAGCCCAAAAAAAAAAAAAAATTATGCGAAAGAGTGATCGAATTTTTATAAGAGCGTGCGTGGTAGGTGCGTGGTAGGTACTGTCTACTCGCAAAGAAAATAAACGTTTATCGCAAACGAACTTCGTTTGTCGTGCTTGAAATCCTTATTTGCAAACGTTTCATTAGTTGTCATAATAGTCAGTTGCGAGAAACGCGTCATTTAGTTGCAGGAAATTATTTTCGTTTGTCATAAATGCGAGTGTATTCCTTTTTTATATAAACACAACGCTTATAGTTCAGAGTTACATTTTGGACAAATATACACTGAAAAAAAAAAGTTAGCTTAAAATTAAACACAATGAGTTCACAAAATGTGTTGTTATTTTGACTTTTTTTTCATATGTTTTTCAAAATTTTTAAATACATTTGCTTTTACTTTGACGAAATTTGTTGCAAGCTATTTTTTAAACACAAATATCGTCAAATTAATAACAATTGTCGTAAATTTTAAAACATTTTTTTTTCAGTGTAGTAAAAATATAAGCAAATATAATAAATAATAATGACCAAAATAGCTTACGGTATATATATCTATGTACATATATCTATATCTATATCTATCTATATCTATCTATACTTCTATATCTATATCTATATCTATACCTATATCTATATCTATATCTATATCTATATCTATATCTATATCTATATCTATATCTATACTATTATATAAAATGAAAGTGAACATTTTTTGTGTCCGCAAAACTACAGAAGTACTGGTCCGATTTTTTTGAAATAAGTTTTAAAATATCACATTTGTGCTACAAAAGGTCCATTGGTTATTTTCTTTACGAAATTTCAATAATAAGTATCTCTAATTAAAGTGTTAAGTTTTTTAAAAAATCATCCACAATGCCATGCATTGCTTGATCGTTAGCTTTTCATGCGTTTGTGCTGCGAGAGCCTCAATAAACTGCATGTTGCTCTCTACTATACTCTTTTTGTTCTCAGCAAGCATAAAACAACAAAACAAACAAACAAATACATATACATACATACTTTGCTGCGCTTAATGGCTGAATTACAATACTGCGTTAGGTCGGTCGGCCTTTGACAGCTCGACTAGAAACAATGGGTTCTTATGAAGCAACACAAAATATGACCTCATGCATTGCGTCGACCTCATCCCGTAAATATGAATTTGAGGGGGTGACGTACGATCAACGCTATAAGTAGCGACATGCTCAAGCTAGGTCGTGCTTTTGACATTCCATATTAACGCTGGGTTGCATTTTCGTTGAGCAATGCTAAAATTTGGGTATTCTTGGAGTCCGATGGAAAACTCAGATTTTCATAGGATTATCGTGGGAATTTATATTTTGATGCGAGTTTTTTTTAAATTGATCAAATTTTTTAAATTAACATGCTGCTTAAGTAGTATAAAAATGATTTTGATGAATTTAGCATGATATTAATATTATTCAATTGTATTTCATATTAAAATTTATGCATTTTTTATTATATTATAAATAATATTATAAGGGTATTCATGCAAAATGGCAAACTTATATATTGGTCAATTAGATATTTTAATGAGGTTGGTTGAGGACGAATACCCTTAATATCATTGTTTGAATAATATAACACACAAAGGAATGTTGTGGTAAGGTAGATTGGCAAATGCCGTTCACTTTGTTTTTGTAAAGTTGTACCCAAGTACTCACTAATTACAAGTGATTCAGCGAGCATTGTACAAGGGGGCGTGACAACTCGAATCTGCAATATCGAATAACTTTGGAATTATAGGTCGTACAACATTGGAATTAGGTGTTCGGCCTCGATTTACATGTGCCGTTCCACTGATAAAATTTTATGGGCGTTGGGAAAAGGGTGTGGCACTTTTTCAGCTGCCCAAATTGTGGATATAACTTTCGAACTATTAGTCACACATCAATGAAACTCGGTAAGAATGTACTATTTAGTCTTTTCCTTTGACTGGAAAAATTGAGTGAGCATTGGACAAGGGGGCATGGCACCGCCCATATAAGTCAAACTTATGGTATCAAATAGCTTTGGAGTTAAATGCCGCATAATAATGAAACTCGGTATGGAGTTGCTACTTGGTAATGTCCATCTACTAGAAAACCGAGACGAGCATTGTACAAGGGGGTGTGGCTCCACCCATACAATTACAATTTTTGATATCGAATAGCCTATGAAAGTAAGTCACAACACGTTGAATTTTAGAATAGAACTACTATTTGGTGATGCATTTCTTCTAAAAAATTTTGACAGGCATTGTTCAAGGAGCCACACCCCGCCCATACATGCCAAAGTTTTGATATCGAATAGCTATGGAAATTAAAGTCGCATTAGATTAAAACTCACAATGGAGTTCCACTTGGTGATATCCTTCTACGCCTATGGTACTTGTAAATTTGTACTACAGCACCAACTGGTGTCTAAGTTGGATCAAAGAAGATAGCGACAAAATACTCACCGTACCTCAAAATCACAATATACCAATTTTCATTCTAATCGCATAAATAATTGTACTACAGCGCCCTCTGGTGTTCAATACAGGTCAAAAAAGATAGCAGCAAAACACTCAGCGTACATGAAAACCACTATATACCGAATTTCTTTAAATTTGTACTTAAGCGCCCTCTGGTGTTCAAGGTGGATAAAAATTGATTGAAATTGCCCCAAAACACGCACCGTACCAAAAAACTTCCATACACAAATTTACATGAATATTTCCAACTTGCTTTCGTTGACGAAATTTCCTACATTTTGCTCTAAAAATTTGCAAAAATCTCGGCAAAAATTAACAGTAATAATTATAATAAATAGCAGTAATTTTGACAAAAACAAGAAAAATAATGACATCAAGTAATCACATTTAATAAAAAAAAAACAATATACATATATATATATATAAAAAATATATATATATTTTATATATAAATATATATTTTATATAGATATAAAAATATCGATCAATCAAAGAAAAATTTTTTGCCATAAAAACTGAAATGTGTTTCCAGAAATTCCATTTTAAATCTTAATTTAATTTCACATTTTATCATTAAATTGGAAAGTGTTCATTTATTTTGAAGCTTCTAGTCCGAATTTTCACGTTAATATGTGACATTTTTCATTATTATTATAATTATTATTACACTTATTAAACATATATTATATTACACTTAATTATTATATTATATTATAATAATTAATTATTATTATATTACACTTAATAAAAAGATCTTAGCTTTCTAAAGGAGGTTTTATGGTTCTTAATGATTTTATGACAATATCTTTTAATTTTTTATTGATTAAAATTATAATTGCATGATTTCGGAAAAAGAGACGTTTTGTGGGATTTTTAGTATAGCTGCTTTTATTGGCATCACCAAAATGATAGACGCACGATCTGTCAACGCAACATTTAGTTTTGCAAAGTTTGAGGTCGTCCGTTTTGACAGCTTATATCGTAAAGTTTTTACAACGGAGACCAAAGTACGGTCAAAGGCCGACCGACCTAACGCAGTATTGTAATTCAGCTATAAAGCTAATTGGATCGAAGTACATTCTAATATGTTCAAAGTAGTTTTGATGTTGAGAATTAATCTAACACAGTTTTGTTAAAAGGGGGGACCACCTTTAGCATGTTGAGGATTTTTTTTGATGAGAATGAGATTCAATCCGACTTGATGTGTGTATGTACGTATGTTTATTTTTTTCGCTGCATGCAACTTTTCTACACATGTTTTGACGGTGGTTTTCCTGTAATTTATAAATGAACAAAAGGAACAAACGTGTGATTCAATAAGTTTTTTTATAAATAAACAAGAGAACTGTGACGGGCATAGGAAAAGGGGTTATGGAACTAAACGTCGCGTGACAATAAAACTCAGTATTGAGTTGCTAATTGCCAAAGTCTTTCTTCTGGAAAACCGGTTTGTGCATTGGAAAAGGGGGTGTGGCCCGATTCTCTATACAGAATAGCTATGGAAGCTTAAATCACAGGACATTGAAACTCATAATGGAATTGTCACCTGGGAGTGATGTTCTGCTACTGGGAAACTGTAACGGGCAGTGGAACATGAGCGTGGTGTCAGACTAAGGGATTAATAAAAGATTTGAATTTACTTATCATTTCCAATATACTTGCTGGGTGCAGCAACGCGCGCCGGGTATCGCTAGTATACTATATATAATATATATTTTTAAGTTAATGACAACTGAATATTCGTTTGAGGCAAATACAACTCGCAAACAAAGTGTAGTTGGTGAATATTTCATCTGCGGTAAATGATAAATTTCTTCCAGAGGAAGAGAGGTGTGTACATGAGGTGCACCGGGTAGGAGTAGGTGTGGCAAGAGACAAGTCCGAGCAGATTATCTCGTGGTCGACTTCCTTTTTTGTCAGCTTGGTGGGTGTGCAGACTCAGTAGGTGGGCTGTGTGTCTCATGTATGAATCACCTTTATGGGGCTACGTGATCAGTTCTGCTGTAAGCTTCCAGAAGATTTTCTCTTGCCAGGGAGGAATCTTAATGGAGTGTATGCCAGTGTGCCGTCCAGTCTCTACGGATGCCATATTGGTACTGATGTGATGCCTCCACTGGATCTGGTAGCAATGCAAAGTATCATTTCACACCGGATTCGGAGAGGTCTTTCCCTGTTAGCGACTGATTGGACTTCGGACTTCCTCTTTATGAAGACAATTGAGATTTGAGAGCTATAGGTATAACAGTAGGCATTGGAATAACAGTGAGAGTTCGACATGAACAATGCGCTTGCATCTAGTGAGTAAATAGGTTGAACGAGTTCGCATGTCAAGCGTTTACTAGACGCCACAACAGTAAAATGATTTTTGTGGTTATTCATCCGTAAGAAAGTCTGTTGATTTGTTGGGTCATTTGAGAAGTTGTTCTTAAGGGACATTTTTAAACTGGCCAGATTATGTCCAGAGTTATGATTAAGCTTAACTTCACAGCATTGCTACGAACCAAAGATTTAAATTGGTACCACGGGGAGTCGTCGGCTAAAGTCAGGCTGACTGATTTAAATAGCCGTTCGGTGAGCATCGTGGTAGTTGTGGCTTACTACCCATATCCCGGGCAGAGCTGTCCAGCTCTATGTGGAGTTGCATTTTTCAAGCGGTTGTCGTACACCAAAGTACGGAAGAGGTGTTAGATAGTAAATAAAAATAAAAATAAATAACTGGCCATTTCAGCCCTTGAAAGGACTTTGACCTAGCTTCTTATGATCAATTGTGTTGTGCGTGTTATTAAGTTTGCACACTATTGACCGAGAACCGAGGTGTTAGATAGTCCTTAACTCTAATCAAGGGTTGCCACATGACATCACAATGTAGTTCTTATTTCGTATCTTTAAATACTCAAAGGGGCGAGGCGCAACGCAATGTTTCGGTCCCTTGTTTGAAGTACCACAGAATAACGTGTCTACGTTCAACACATTCGGATTTTCTGTTCGTTTTAATCAAATCTAGGACCTCTTGGTGATACACCCGTCATAATAACTAAGATATCCAACTCGGCAAAAGCATATTCAGAAACTACTGCTGCCACCTTCTTCGGATCAAATAGACCTCTTTCAATGCATTATTCTCTTAAAAAATAAAGTTGATGATTATGACAACCTGAATTGACTGAAGTCGCAGTCACATAAAGAGGATTAGTTGTCATCATTTCCAAGCCACAAATTTGTGAAAATTAAACTTGTACCTGATTCCTTTCTCAACATAATATAATTTCCTTCGTCCTAGATTCTTGTTAGAATAAAACATTTTTATAAGTTGCTTCTACTAAGTTTCTGTCATTCAAACGATATCCACAAGAATATTCGGCATTATGCTGCACACCAACCTGGATTGTGCTGTTTCCTTATTATGTAACAAACCGACATTGGCACAGTTTATATCGCGTTTTTTTAAGTAGGGTAATATCAACGAAATGAAGCAATGTGAGTCCGTTACCAAAAACGCGTCCAAATTCCAGACAGCTCGTTTACTATCATAGAGAGCAATGACCTGGTAAGCAAAAAGTTGTACAGAAGCAGCAGCAACAACCTGTTTCTTTTGATTGATCAAGCAATGTTGCAATTTTGATGTTTATCGAAGCAATATGTGGTTATATTTTTCGATGGATTTTAGTCAGTTGCAGTTGGAACTTTTGCTTGGCTTACATAGAGGTTTGCTGTTGTTTAAGCTGCCATAAGTTGGAGCTGTTAAGGTTTATTAATGCTTTTAAACTATGGTGATTGTCATGGAAGTAAAACCTTCCTGACATAAGATAAAATAAAAATGGTATGAAGCCCTTAACTTGTGGCGACCGTGGCCGATTGCGTTAAAGTCCGCGAACCACTCGGTGAAAATTTTCGAGCCGCGAGGTCCGAGGTTCAAATCCGCCACCAGATATTAAAATTAATTTTTCTGACCGGTCGTTACCTCTCTGCAGACAATGGCAAACCTCAGAGAGTAAATAATGACATGTACAGCTTCTTGAGAACATGCACATCAGCCGTTCGGAGTTGGCATAAAACTAGTAGGTCCAGTTCTCGATCAATTGTGTACAAACATTAAATAAATCGGCACGTGTATTTGTATAACGACATAAAATCGTATGTAAGTTTCTAGCCGATTCGAAACGTTTCCAAGGTCCGCCACGTGGAGGCAACTTACTGTACACCTCTTTTTTCATTTCTTTTTTTTTTGTACTTTTGTTTTTTATTTTTTTTTTTGTATTTTTGTGTTTTTTATTGTTTTTTGTTTTGTATTTTTGTGTTTTTTATTTTTATTTTTTTTTTGTATTCTTATGTTTTTTATTTTTTTTTAATATTAAGTAATATATGTTACATATAGAGAATATTAAGATTTATAGTTTTATAGAATATTATCTTATACATACAGAGGATAATAAGTTATATGTGAATAAATATTGATTTATGTATATATTTACTAAAGAAAGCAACAGTTTGTAACATTTAGTTTGTGAATTTAAATATGCTGTGATGAAAATGTCACTAATGCTTTCTTTAAGCGACTTACAAAAGTTGGTTCATCGATCATAGTTATTTTAAATCTATCCCAGAAATTATTAAACTCCCTATGAACGGACTCCCCGGCCTGTTCGGACCATAACCCATAATATTTATTCTCTGCATATAGCTTCATAAAATATCTTTTCTTATTATATTAAAACTATAATATTATCGAGTATATGACGTATAAATGTGTTTAAATTATCTAGCAACGTACTATTCTATCATTTCCAGCTTATTCTTGGCAGAAATATGAAAAATGTCGATATCTTTCGCATAGGAGCAGCTGGGATTTCAATCCCAACGGAGTTTTCACATAGAATCATCAAAGAATATAGCTGTCTTCGCAGTTTTTGTCGACATTTTTTTATACCTGTCGTCGCTTCCTGACCACCGTGCATAGCTGCAAAAGGTGTTTCATTTCTTTAATTTAAAGGGGCATTTTTCAAAATCGTCCCATCCGCACACGCAAAGAAAAAAACGTTTATTGCCCGTTTGCCGCAAACGAACTTCATTTGTCGTGCTTGGGATCTTTATTTGCAAACGTTTCAACAGTTGTCATAATAATAGTTCAGTTGCGAGAAACGCGTCATTTAGTTGCAGTTAATGCAACCTTGGTTGTAATATATTTAATTACTTGGACGTTAGAAACTGCATATTCCTACATAACTTGATTTATACGCAAACCCCATATTATTTATATGAAAAACTTCAATTCAGTAGATCGAATAGAAATATGAATCTTATCATACCAGTATATAATTTTCTGAACTCAAGCAGACTTTTTTTTGTCAATGCGATTAGAATATGGAATTCGCTGCCATTAAGAATTAAAATCATCTCAAATAAACGCAACTTTAAGCATGAAATTCTCTTATATTTTTCCTAGTCTCTATCTATTTCTCTTTAATCTTCTTCTTTGCATTTAACTTTCATTACAATATTAAATTAATTCACTTATGTATCAATTGTTCCAATTTATAATTATTATTAAAAATCTTGTCATAGCTTAAGTCATTCTTACTTGTTGATTATTACTTGTTGTTATTTTCTTATTCTTACTGCATTTAAAAGACTTTGTCTTACATGTGAACATTATTTTTCTAAATAAATTAAAAAAAAAAATTAAATTAAATTAAATTAAATTAAATTAAATTAAATAAATTAATTAATTTCATTTGTCATATACGCGAATGATTTTTAAATTGCAGCAATTGAAAAATTGTTTTTTCCAACCGAAAACTTCCTTTGTTTTTCCCTTCGTTGTATTCACACAACGCTTATAATTCAGAATTACTTTATGGACAAACTGTTCTATATAAGCAAAATGGTAATTTAGCAAGAGAGTTGCGATGAGTACAATGCATAAGAAGACGAACGGAGATAGGGGGAAAGACAATTTATAAAATAAATAATAATGACCGAAATAGCCTGCGGTATATATATGTATATAAGATATATTTTTAAAATGACAACTGAATATTCTTTTGTGGCAAATACAACTCGCAAACGAAGTTTAGTTGGCTAATTTTTCAGTTGCGGTGAAAGAAAAATTTCTATGCGTTCACATGTACCAAAAAATCGTCAAAATGACGACGACGTCGGCAATCTGGCAATGCTGTTTGGCTTTGCAGCAACTAGCTGAAGGCAAAACAAATGAATAATTGTCTCAAACGCATTAATTATGTTAATAAAAACAACTTGCCAGAGGAGTTCAAGTAGCAAGTACTTTAAGTACTTGAGTATTTTAGAGGACAAATTTTCATTGTATGTATAGCTATAACGGACGGCCGGAGAGGGTTAATATGTAAGACCGACTCCAATTACTTTTGCAAACGGAAGATTTTTCCCTTTGGGACCCTGTTCTAGTGTAAGTGTAGGGTATAAATATGCAAACATCATAAAATTTGTATGAGAGCCCCCTCTAAGTAGGGGTCAGAGTGAATAGGTTCAGAAGGGGAAAATTTTTCCATTGCGAAATGGAGGTTGGACATACATATCAACCCTCTCCGACCGTCCCTTAAAGCTAATTATAATACTGATAATTGTAACTGATAAAGCAAACTGATAAAAAATAAAAAAAAATAAATAACTGGCCATTTCAGCCCTTGAAAGGACTTTGACCTAGCTTCTTATGATCAATTGTGTTGTGCGTGTTATTAAGTTTGTACACAATTGACCGAGAACCGGACCTACATGCTTAACGCCGACTCCGAACGGCGATGAACGGAAAGTTCTCGTTCTCAAGAAGCTTTACATGGCATTTTTATTACTCTCTGAGGTTTGCCATTGCCTGCAGAGAGGTGGCGGCCGTACAGAAAAATTATTTTAATTCAAATAATTTCTGTCGCTGCTGGGGTTCGAACCTGGGTTTCCAAAGTTCTTTGACATAGCGGCCACGCACTTTAACCAACTACGCCACGGACGCCACTAAGCAAACTGATAATGCTTTTTAATTTCAAAATACGCATGTATTTGGAGTACAAGGTAGAACTATATACAGTCGGACTCCTCTATAACGAAGCCGTTGGGACCGGTCATTATAGCCTGAAACATGGTATAATAATTATAAGGTGGCATTGACAGTTGCTTGGGAAACTATCTCCTGTCAAAAAATATATTCGAAAAGAGAGCGCTCACAATCGACCATTGAAAACACAAACAATGTTTAAAACAGTGCAGATGCATTTTCACAAACAGCTGTTTTTGAAAGGAGATGTTTTCTTGTAGAAGAGGTAATAAGCAGTTGTCAAAGCTACCTTGTATTATTATACCATGGCCTTAACACAATGACTGCAACCTGCGTCCGATGACAATCCAACAACTTGTCGTTAGAGAGAAATGTTGATGTTGCACTGCTCTCGACGACCTGAATTTAATAATGAACGCAACAGCAACAATAATAATTGTTGGATAATTTCTTTACTTGCAAAATTTTAAATAATTCCAAGCAAAAAATTGTAAAATAATAAAATTTTCGAATATAAAGCCCGCACAAAAAGAATAGCTTACGAGTCAATCCAAATCAAGTGGTCCAAAAAAACGAAAGTCGGTTGCTCGACCATTTTTAAAAACGTGAAAATTTTTTTTAAAAATTTGTTCAATGTATTGGGATATTAGAACCGCATTGAAAATAATGGCATTCAACTGTACTTTCGAAATGGCGGCCATATTTGCCTTACTACCTGTAGAGATTTATGCGTTTGTAAGCGTTTGCGGTTACTTTAATTACTCAGCTCCTGTTAAACATAGAGTGATATATTAAAAACCATGACATTAAGCACGTTTTAAACTTTAATCTCACATACAAGAAGTGATAATTAAAAAATGTCTTCATATTTAAAAAAAATGGTGAAACTTTTTTGTTAAAATCCTTATATTTTGCAACTTTAAGAATTTTTTTTTTATAGAAAGCAATTACTTGTCGACTTATTTTTTATTTTTTTAATACATCTTAGCAAGTAGTTAATATATAATTTTTTTTGACTTTCTGACTTACCAAGTTTTTATAACAGCCTCTTAAAAATGGAAATTTTGAGAATTTAACTAATTTTGGGGTCAAATATCTCTGGTGGACATAAGTTTAAAAATTTCAAATTTATTCACAATAAATTACATAAGAATATCTTACTTCAGTTAAAACTCTGAGTTTGGTATTTGCTTCGTTTGGAAGATACAGCCCTTCAAACTTAATGATATTTCACCTTGTATAATATGTGTTTTTTAAGATATTCTTGAGATTTTTTTTCTAATACAAGTTTTAATCTTTCGTTTGAAATGTAACTAAACATAAATATTGAAACATTAAATATATAACTTCGTGAATATAACCACAAATAACTAACCATTTTCGTACTTTACACTCTTTCGTTTATAATGATGAGCACAAGGTTTATGACTTTTGTAGATTTATTGTTTACTTTTTTATTTTCTCATGTATATAAATATTTTTTAACATTAATAAAAAACAAGCAAATTGAACATCAACTGAAAAAATTTGAGAAATAAAATATTTATGTAAACACGTAAAATATTTTAAATAATATCTTTTTTAACCTGCCTATTTAGCTTTGATGACTTCATATTCTTCGGATTTAGAAATGAAAAAGCATCGCATTATTGTGTCGGAAATTGGAACGAAATAATATATACTGTATATTTCCTTTTGTTTTTTTTTTTTTTGTTGTTTTATAAAAGAATAAACCAGTTTTTTTTTAAACTCCCAATTTGATTTACATTATTTGGTTAAGCGCAACAAAATGTACTGAACGTCACAAAATGTATTGAACGTCACCTTGCTGTTTTTTCTGAAATTGCTTATTATTTAACACTTTTCTATTATTTATTGCTGCAAGTCTACTATTTTGAAAATAACCTCTACGTTGATGTCTTTTTGGTGAAAAATTTTAAGTTTTTCCCGTTAAATTGTAAAATAAGTAGGTATTTTTGGCAAAAAAAAAAGAGTTGGCTGTGTCGTGGACACACCCGTAGGTTTTGACGTGACGAAGTTTCTTGCTGTTTTTTTTGTTGTTGTTGTTGTTGTTGTTATTGTTGTTGTTATTGTTGTTGTTGTCATTGTTGTTGTTGTTGTTGTTGTTGTTGTTTTTGTTATTGTTATTGTTGTTGTTGATGTTGATGTTGATGTTGATGTTGATGTTGATGTTGATGTTGATGTTGATGTTGATGTTGATGTTGATGTTGATGTTGATGTTGATGTTGATGTTGATGTTGATGTTGATGTTGATGTTGATGTTGATGTTGATGTTGATGTTAGTGTTGATGTTAGTGTTGATGTTGATGTTGATGTTGATGTTGATGTTGATGTTGATGTTGATATTGATGTTAGTTTTAATGTTAATGTTAATGTTAATGTTGATGTTGATGTTGATGTTGATGTTGATGTTGATGTTGATGTTGATGTTGATGTTGATGTTGATGTTGATGTTGATGTTGATGTTGATGTTGATGTTGATGTTGATGTTGATGTTGATGTTGATGTTGATATTGATGTTGATGTTGATGTTGATGTTGATGTTGATGTTGATGTTAATGTTAATGTTGATGTTGATGTTGATGTTGATGTTGATGTTGATGTTGATGTTGATGTTGATGATGTTCATGATGTTGATATTGATGTTGATGTTGATGTTGATGTTGATGTTGATGTTGATGTTGATGTTAATATTGGTCTTGGTGTTGGTATTGGTGTTGGTGTTGGTGTTGGTGTTGGTGTTGATGTTAATGTTGATGTTAATGTTGATGTTTATGTTGATGTTGATGTTGATGTTGATGTTGATGTTGATGTTGATGTTGATGTTGATGTTGATGTTGATGTTGATGTTGATGTTGATGTTGATGTTGATGTTGATGTTGATGTTGATGTTGATGTTGATGTTGATGTTGATGTTGATGTTGATGTTGATGTTGATGTTGATGTTGATGTTGATGTTGATGTTGATGTTGATGTTGATGTTGATGTTGATGTTGATGTTGATGTTGATGTTGATGTTGATGTTGATGTTGATGTTGATGTTGATGTTGATGTTGATGTTGATGTTGATGTTGATGTTGATGTTGATGTTGATGTTGATGTTGATGTTAATGTTGATGTTGATGTTGATGTTGATGTTGATGTTGATGTTGATGTTGATGTTGATGTTGATGTTGATGTTGATGTTGATGTTGATGTTGATGTTGTTGTTGTTATTGTTGTTGTTGTCATTGTTGTTGTTGTTGTTGTTGTTGTTGTTGTTGTTGTTTTTGTTATTGTTATTGTTGTTGTTGTTGTTGATGTTGATGTTGATGTTGATGTTGATGTTGATGTTGATGTTGATGTTGATGTTGATGTTGATGTTGATGTTGATGTTGATGTTGATGTTGATGTTGATGTTAATGTTTATGTTGATGTTGATGTTGATGTTGATGTTGATGTTGATGTTGATGTTGATGTTGATGTTGATGTTGATGTTGATGTTGATGTTGATGTTGATGTTGATGTTGATGTTGATGTTGATGTTGATGTTGATGTTGATGTTGATGTTGATGTTGATGTTGATGTTGATGTTGATGTTGATGTTGATGATGATGTTGATGTTGATGTTGATGTTGATGTTGATGTTGTTGTTGTTATTGTTGTTGTTGTCATTGTTGTTGTTGTTGTTGTTGTTGTTGTTGTTGTTGTTGTTTTTGTTTTTGTTATTGTTATTGTTGTTGTTGTTGTTGATGTTGATGTTGATGTTGATGTTGATGTTGATGTTGATGTTGATGTTGATGTTGATGTTGATGTTGATGTTGATGTTGATGTTGATGTTAATGTTTATGTTGATGTTGATGTTGATGTTGATGTTGATGTTGATGTTGATGTTGATGTTGATGTTGATGTTGATGTTGATGTTGATGTTGATGTTGATGTTGATGTTGATGTTGATGTTGATGTTGATGTTGATGTTGATGTTGATGTTGATGTTGATGTTGATGTTGATGTTGATGTTGATGTTGATGTTGATGTTGATGTTGATGTTGATGTTGATGTTGATGTTGATGTTGATGTTGATGTTGATGTTGATGTTAATGTTAATGTTGATGTTGATGTTGATGTTGATGTTGATGTTGATGTTGATGATGTTCATGATGTTGATATTGATGTTGATGTTGATGTTGATGTTGATGTTGATGTTGATATTGGTGTTGGTGTTGGTATTGGTGTTGGTGTTGGTGTTGGTGTTGGTGTTGATGTTGGTGTTGGTGTTGGTGTTGGTGTTGGTGTTGGTGTTGGTGTTGATGTTGATGTTGGTGTTGGTGTTGGTGTTGGTGTTGGTGTTGGTGTTGGTGTTGGTGTTGGTGTTGGTGTTGGTGTTGGTGTTGGTGTTGGTGTTGGTGTTGGTGTTGGTGTTGGTGTTGGTGTTGGTGTTGGTGTTGGTGTTGGTGTTGGTGTTGGTGTTGGTGTTGGTGTTGGTGTTGGTGTTGGTGTTGGTGTTGGTGTTGGTGTTGGTGTTGGTGTTGGTGTTGGTGTTGGTGTTGGTGTTGGTGTTGGTGTTGGTGTTGGTGTTGGTGGTGGTGTTGGGTTTTGGTGTTGGTGTTGGTGTTTGGTGTTGGTGTTGGTGTTGCTTTTGCTTTTTTTTTATTTGCTTCTCCATTTGTTGTACTTTTCCTTGGTGCATTAACTTTGCCTCAGCTGCATGCAGTAAGTGAGAGGCCTCATGACGCCCTCACTTTTCTGTTAATTTTATCATGTCCCCAAGTCATGACCTTCGTTTTCTTCCTTAAAATTTACCATTACGCCAGTAGTCACAGAGTTAAGAATCGATGCAACGTTTTTTCATGGCTGTAGCATTTTTACTGCATTATGTGATTGCATCCCTGAAATCATGACAATATGAATTTTTTTTTGTAATTTAGTTGTGAAGCGTAATAACACATCCATGCTGTCGTAAAACAAAATTTACCGTAGCACTCCTCCTGTGTGAGTAATAATTCTATGCAACGATATTACATTTCTGTTACATAAGCAGCTGTATTCACGACCTGATGACTCCAGAATTTTTGAAGTGAAACTTCTTAGGCGGCGCTTCGAAATTTGAATGAGAATATTGAGGAGTGAAATTTCAAGGTCAATTTACTTCATTTCGTTACACGATAGAGAAGAAAGATATGTTGTACAGTAGAGAGAATGAGAGAGATATACATTGTATAAAAGACTGAAAAAAATTTCTTTGTCAGCGCTGAGTATCGAACCTGCAATCTCAGTTTTATAAAGCCAACGTTCTATATGCTGGGCTAAGGTTTTAATATATAAATGTTGTCTACATACCAATTAATCAAACTACTTTTGCTGTAGATGCCAAGCGGGAAAATAAACAGCGCTCCTAGCGGGAAAATATAACAGCCTTATTCATAAACACATTTTAGAGGCAGTGTAACTTTAAACAAGAAAACGCTATTCATAAACATTTTCGCAACCATGTTTTTTGTTTGTCTTTTCGTTTAATATCAAAGACATGCTCCATATGCGCCCTTTGCAGCATTTTTTTTATGTGGCGGCCATTGCAAATCCATTGGAATTCTTAATTTTTGTAGAGATTTTCTTTAGTTCAGACACAAACCTTACAAACATGAGCAGCGAATGAAAAAATGTTTATGAATAAAGCCCAAGAATGATAGAAAAATAGATTGCGCAGATAGTAAAAATAATTTTCTACGATCTGCGCATCTACGTTACGATAGACTTACGATATGAGCTTACGATATGGCTTTCTGTCAAGTCTTGTTAAAAATGTGAACAAATATGAAACAATGGCAAAAGATTCAAGAAACAAACTTGGTCTAGCGTGACGTCATGATCGTAAAAAATACTTTGTTCGTAGCTAGAAATGTCAAAATGAAAAGTAAACAACATAACAGACCTGCGCAATGCGTAATCTATTTTTCTATCATTCTTGAATAAAGCGTAGTATGCTGTAGAAACGAAAATTTCTTAGCATTTAATTCTACACCCGAACTATTAGTGTAGAGTCAAAAATGTTTGTATGGAGAAAAAAGTAACTACAGTACGACCTTGCTCAATGCAACTAATAGAAATTCGGGCAATTGACATAGTTAACGTTGAAGAAACGCAATTAAACTTCTAAACATAAAGCTTTATGTCTCTGAATCTTAGATATTGTGGGTTAATGCACTTTGTATCCTTAAATATTGTTTGAATAGATTTTTCATTAAAAATGTATTTTACAAGCAAAGAAGAACTGAAAGAATATAAGATAAAAGTTTATGCAAGTTTACGCAAATGCAAGTTGCGATAATTGTGCAATTCCATGACGCCAACTTGACACTGTGCGCAAGAAAAGTTGGAATAAGTTCTTTCAATAGATAACTATTTTATACATATCTTAGTTATATAATTTTATATCGAACTATTTACTATTAATAATAGTAAGTATAATGTGTGTGTGAAAGTTTTAGTTATCTTTTCACATTTAAAGTTTTGAACAAAAAAGTATTTATAAGGCTTAATTTTTTTAAAGCAAAAATAATAACTAAAATTTGTCCCATAGTTTTTGAGTACAAAATAACCGGTAATTTTTGATTTTTAGTTTTTAAGGCAGAAATAAAAATGAAAGTTAAGATCAAGTTTACAGTTGAGGTAGATTTATTGTTGTGACATTGTTCTGTGAAACTCCTTATTAATATGCCAAAAAAATTTTTGAAAAACAAATTTATAAATGCACCTGAAGCTCCCATTGGCAAAAAAATCGCTCATTGTAGTTATGTAAAATAAAAAAATCCCTTTTTAAGAAATTATTCTCTTAATATGCGGAATATGCAACACTTGATTTTCTCACGATCATACTCTCGCTCTCCAACTTTCAATAAAGCTACGCTCTGAGTTTTCTCCCTAGTGCAGCGATGGGTTCTATTCCAGATAGAACTCTACGCCACGTTACGTTGCGTAGCTTTACGATTGCATAATCGAGCCTTTACACTAAAATCGTTCTTATTCTAGAAAAGAAAGAGTGTATACAAAGAAGAAGTTTCACTTCTTTACTGTATACACGGTATACTGTATCTTTTTTTTTTTATTTTTGTCGTAAGGCCATGTATAAAACCTTCATTTTTCTTTTTAAACTTTTATCGTAGGTTATATACTCATTGAGTACAAATTCAATGCAACGCCGCTGCATGAATGTTGCGTTATCGATCTTTGAGCAGCTCTCTCAGCGTCCCCATGATGTCAGAAATTTTTTTTATAATTTTGTTGTGAGGGCTTACAGTAGGCCTTTATTGTCGTATCGTATTTTTAATCCTATCATCAATACTCAGCGAGTAATAATTACATATATGTATTAAATTTTCAGTTGCTTTGCTTTAGCAGCTTCCACTACGCCCCTATGCCGTATTAAATTTTTTTTTTTTTAAATAAAGTCAAAGAATTAACCTTTACGGTTATACCATTGTTTTAATCATAGCTCTTATACTCAGCGAGTAACAATTCAATGCAACGCCGATGAATTTTTAAAAAATTCATTTTTCAACTTTTTTGGAAACCTGTGCGGTACAACGTAACTTCGTCACGTTAAAATTATTATTTCTGTAATTAAAATGGCGATTTCTGCAAAAGCTGATTTAACTGATGACGTAACAAACATCACAGTAAGCTTTAATTTGCAACATTTTTAAATTTTTAATGATTTTTCTCGTATATCTGCTTTGTGACGTTCAATACAAAAATCGTATAAAAACCAAAGAAAAAATTATTTTTGGCAGGGCCTAAAAACAACTTCGAACTATCCATTAATTTTCACTTAATTTGACTACTCTAACGGGAAAATTTAATTAACTTTTTTTTTTGCATTTGACCCTTATACATATTATTGTACACTTATTTGTACTTCCGAAGTCTAAAGCTTAATTATGTTATAAGAAAAATGGTATTTTTTCAGATTCAAGCCGTGTCAAGGAGTTACCCTTTATAATCGATCGTATCACTGCATATTCGTCAGACGGAATGATTGAGTTAATCTTTTCTGTTTTCTCATTAACAGAATTTTTTTTATTCTTGATTAATTTCCGAAGTTTTCTCAAATGCTTAAAGTTTTTATGACCATGAAACATTCAATGATAAGTGAAAAGGTGTAGACTATTGAACCAATGGCATAAAAATTTTGTGATTAAAAAAAAACAAACTCAGTTGGAGAAAAAACTTAAAATGTTGATTTAATTCGAAACACACATTAAAAAAAAACAAAATATGGGCGCAGTTAACTTTTGCTTTGTATGCTTTAGAAAATTCCAACATAAACAGATCTGTTCCAAAAAACACAATTGAGTAAATATAAACATTAGCTTTATTTGATAAATACCAAGTTAAAATTAAGTTATAAAAAAAACAGTTCTTTTATTATTTCAAATACAAAACGAAGCTCCGGAGCGCGTGTGGATAACTACCACGTGTGCTGAAAAGTATTTTACTTCTTAGGCGCAGGAAGTTTGGAAACTTCCTCATATATAGTATGTTAAATGGTTTCTCATATTATTGAATTCACAGTCATATC
This sequence comes from Pherbina coryleti, assembly GCA_943735915.1. Classification (NCBI taxonomy): domain Eukaryota; kingdom Metazoa; phylum Arthropoda; class Insecta; order Diptera; family Sciomyzidae; genus Pherbina; species Pherbina coryleti. Next base: position 15,907,988 of record OX030950.1, on the reverse strand, counting down.
TTGAAGAAATCCCTAATTTTGAAAAACTCTAAGGTTAATTTCTTGATGTTTTGAAGTAAACATTAAAAACTATTTCTGATCAATATCCAACGTACCTTACCAAACGCAATACCTTACCTGAACGTTCTTAAGAAAAAAAAAACAAATAAATGTCAGTGCTTTAAATTTTTATTAACAATGATATTAACACTTGAAGAGTCATATTGATTGAATTATGTTTTACCAATAACTTGAGCTCCCTCCCTTCTTCGTCATAATTTAATTTTCTTAACGGTCAAAAATAGTCTTTACTCTGGCAATTTTATCTTCTGGAATAATAATATCTTTCGTTCCATGCACTAAAAAAAAGTTCAATATATTCATCGTGTAGTACTTTTGAGATTGACTTAGATTGACTGTTGAAGTTCGTGTTGAGTTGCTCAGAATTTATAGAAATGTGTTTGAGAGTAAATATTTGAGATATAGCCACTGGTATAGGCAAAAATTCATTAAGGGTGGGTTTATTAATTAGAGTAGTAGAAATGCTGTGAATTCTCTAATGAATACCACCTGCAGAACCAAAAAAAAAAAAAAAAAAACACATGTAAGTATGGAAGTACTTTCAAAGGCTATATTTAACCTTTTCGCGATTTGGGGTCTCATCAGCCCATCGTCGGAAATTCGTAAGTTAAGGGGGATTAAGTACATTTTATGGTCACGGCATTCATGGTCATAAAAACTTGCATTTTCTTAAAGCTTATAGTCTTAAGAATATGTGGTTACTATTTCAAGTCGATATCTCAAAAAAGAACAAAGTTATAGCGTAGTGAGTGAACCGCCTTCGAGAGTGCGCCGTGCTGAACCGTATTTTCAAACGTTATTCTCGAAACTATGTTTTCAAAGTCGGTGACCAAGATTTCTCGAAACTCAGTGAACCGATCGTATTGATTTTTTTGTAGGCTTATTTTATTCATAGTAATCTCGTACTTGTCATAGGATCTTTTTTTTCGTAGCTTCGATCATTAGTTATAGGCAAAATAATGCAAAATCGCAAAATAATGCAAGAAAAAAAAATGCATAAGCAAAATCGTTACTTAACGTTCGGAAGTGCGGCATTTTGTGAAAAATCAATATTTTCAAAATCGGCTTAGACAAGTACGAGTTTTAAGTATCTAGTTCAGTGTCGGCCGACGCCTATGCAGCGTGCTTCGTGAAACTTCGGTTTCTTACACCGACATAAAACTGGCTGTCGTGCTTTTACACCGACGCTGCCGATTATTCGTAGCAAGAGCGCTCAGTCGATGTTTCGCTTTTGGCTTGTTAACACCACGCTTCTATGCAACTTATGCGCGCAATTTATTACGTAATTTTATATGCTTACACGTAAAAAAATGTTCAACCGAATGTGGAAATTTGCATATTTTTTCTTTAAAAATTGTTTTGGGGAAGCGAAAACTTAATTTATCAGAAGAAAGTAGGGTGCACTACCAGTGTTTTTTTTTTAATTTGAAGTAATATGCAATATAAATAATATTAGTACTATTAGGAGTCGGTAAAATGTTATTAGTAAAAGATTACTTTCCAAATAAATATGTAATATTGATATTAATAATATATATATGCATATTGATATTATTAATAAAATATTAATATTAATGTTATTATTAATTATTATCAATAACGCGGCCCCTAAACAATAATTAATATTGCACATTATTTACCTAGTAAGAAATTTCATTAATTTCAATTCACTTTCATATAAAAAATGTCTTTAAGCCTCTTGCGAAGTAAAATTTTCATAGTGTAAGCCAAAGAGAGATTCTTTGCTCTCACTTGGGCGCACACTACTACAAAACTGAAAGAACTGTGTATGTATTTTCTTGGCCGACACTGATCTAGTTTAATAATATTTTTTTCGTTTTTTTTCAGATGAATTAAGATGGAGCAATCTTGGTCACCTCTTTTCATCTTTTTTCTCAGCGCTCTATAAAAAATGCTGTATTTACCTTAATATTAATTTTTTTTTAATAAAAGAAAAATAAACATACTCTGTACTCTGTACTCTGTGTATAGTTTTAGGAATAAAAACCCTTATTTAAAAAAATATCCCTTAGGTTTTCTTTAAAAATTTTCAAACATGGCCTTATTTTTCGGCCTCTGGATATATAGTCCCCCTTAAGTATTTAAGAGCAATTTTCGGAGTTCAGCGAGTTAAGGCTTGCAACAATATTTCTCTTAGTTACTTACGTGGCACTTACAACCATTGCTCGGTTAAAGTTCGTCAAAAAATTTGCGCCAGCCATTTCTGTTTTGTGCTTGTTGGCGCCAGTTGGGAAACATAGCGTCGCACAGTGGACTGCTTGGCCTATTTAGACGGAATTTAGACGTTTTCACCCCCCTTCCACACAACCACTGTCGCGCCCTTCCTTCAAAATTACTCTTAATTCATTTATAAATCTATGACAACATTTATTTGATACGAATCATTTATTATAAAAATAAATTCTTAATATAAATCGCTCATTTGAAATAAGGCATTGGGACATTTGGGGTATATATTTTGTAAATGAAAATACATTTACGTAATTTTTATGAAACATTTTTTAATTACATTCTACAATAAAACTACTTAAGTCCTTACTAAATACATTTATATTAACACTAATGTACAAGAGTTATTTAGAATCACGCATTCCACAATCATCAGGCATCGGGAGACACGGAGAATTTTTTTGTGTGAGATGACATTTTGTAACACAAATCTCTGCGTTTTGGCTACATTTACATATAAAAGTTTTTCTACGAATTTTGTGTACAGCATTACCCCTTGATAACATAGCTTTATAATCTTTATAGGTCTGTTCAATAAAAAAATATCTCCTATTTATCTTGAATGGCATCGGGACACATGTTGTAAGGCGTTGGGACTTTTCCGTTTTCTCATGAATAATTTCATATTAAGCCGACATACACAAAAAAAAAAAAAAAAAACACAGGTGCATCACTATACACACGAGAGAAGTGAAGCATTTTCGCAATTTCTTAGATTTGAAAATTTAATGGCTTTTTATCGATTACAATAATTTTTAAATTTAAAACTTTAAAATAACAAAGTAAACTAAAAAAAATATGTATAATTTTCTATATCTACCACGCCTCCTTATGGGCATTATAAACGATGTGACAAAATTAATATATCCTTTTTTCGTTTTTGTATGGGAGCACCCTTAAGGAGTGGTCGGAGGGGATAGGTCCTAAAGGGAAAAATGTTCCTTTTGCAAAAATAATAATTTTTGTAGTCACTGTATTTTCATAAAGTCACTTTGTATGAAAGGTAGACGTGGTTTTCATCCGATTTGGCTCATTTTCGAACATAATCTTTATTTTTTAAATAATACGAGCATAAATATTGAATTTCGTAATGGTAACTTGAAAATGACGACTGTAATCGTGATCACAGACAGACAGATGGATCATAAGATTATTCATATGATTGTATTGTATCATATCAATACAAATATTGTTAAAATATGAAAAAATAAAAAAATGTTAAAGTTAGAAATTTTAAACTTAAAATATCGTTATCACAGATTTTCTCATTTCTGAGAAAATATAAATATATTTCGTAAATTTATTTCACATATATAGGAGGTGCTACGCCTACATGTTCAACCCAACGGAAATTTTGCAGGAATTTAAAAGATCACATATTAGTTATCCACCGATAGTTCTATTAACGTTACTGTTAACATAGGGTAAAGTACAGCACAAAATGTGTTTAAGTTGTATACGAGATGCCACGCACACTTGTTCAATCGCATCTACATTTTTTATACTTTTGAAAATCACATCTTCGTTTGATTTTGTTATTGTACTTTAACTCATTTCTTAAATAAAGCGCAAAACTTGTTTAAGGTGTATGGCAGCTGCCACGCCCAGTAATCCAAGCATGCCGAAATTGTTTAAACTTTTTGGAAATCACATCCTAGACGCCTACGTTTGATTTTGTTATTGTAAGTTACTTCATTTTTTGGATATAGCGCAAAATGTGAATGTTTGACATATCATATCATATCATATGACAAGTAGCGAATTACTAAGCTCTTTACTACCCTGGGCACAATATAAAAACTATAGGCATAAAAGTTGTATATAAAAACTAGAGAGGTGCTGGTGCTCCACATCCACATTTGCGAATCATCCGCAATAATTTTGAGTTGAATGAGGGAAAGATTCAAATTCACATGTTTCTATGGGTTTCCACCACTCTTAGAACATTCTAAGAGTTTCATTAATTTCCAACTAATTTATAAGCGGCCTCGGTAGTCGAGTTGGTATAGTGCTCGACTGCCACCCCAGAGGTCCCGGGTTCGATTCCCGGCCAGGCCATGGTCCTTCGCTTTAAACCTTTCTAAATTTTCTATAAAAAATAAAAAAAATAAAATAAAATAACAATTTCTAATCAACTGAAATTAAAAATTCATCAATATTTACAACATGACGTTGTAGTTGATGGTAGAGAAGTTTGTGGATGAGACTGCCTTATAACTTGAATTGACTGAGGTAAAGGCATAACACTTGCCTCTGATTCAAAATGCACATGTGTCTTTGGCTTTCCACCACGCTTAGAACATCCTTCACGTGTTTCACTTGATTGCCATTTCCTTCCCACTAATCTATCACCCCATTTCGAACCAAGGCAGACTTGACTGAATAGGTATTCCACCTGAAATCCTCGGTTCAAGCTAAAAACAAAAAAAAAAAAATAAGATTAAAGAGATTGAATAAATAATAAAATTTGTCAATGTTACAATCCGCCATATTATTTGAAGAAAGGAACTGGAAAATATTTTTCATACAATTTTTAATATCTTTGCTTTCCAAAGCTACATATTCCTTTGACTCTAGCGTTACTGTGGACGTATCCAAAAAATCAATTAAGTTTTCTTCATTTGTATTACCGGAATTTGTAGGAATACTTTCCATAATTGTATTAGAATCAATTAAGTCTTTTTGATTTTGACATGCATGTATTAAATCTGTTATATTATTGTTTACTCGTGTCTTAGGTTTTTTAGCGCAAGTTCGAATATGTTTTTTGAGCCCTGAATATGTTAAAAATGTTTGAGTACATTTTAATGATTTGATGCAATGTAAGTGTAAACTTTTAGAACTTTGTAAGTTATGAACGTATTTTAAATGCTTTATAATAAATTGTAAATTTTTAAATTTGCGCTTGCAAACAAAACAAAAAAATACAACATCCATTTTGGAATGTTTACAAATTAGTAAGATTTGACGAATTAGAAATATTTGGACTTAAGAAATTCTAAATTGCTGACCATATTTCAAAAACTCAAGGGGATGGCTTACAGTTTTCAAACTTATAAACAAATGCATCAAAAAAGTTTAGAAAAAGGCTTAAATTTCCCGTATACTTTATGTTAAATATTTGAAAGATTTTAAAATTAATATCAAAAACTTGGTAAAAATTGTAGTGACCTGGTATCGGTATTAACTTTCTGTCTATAGAAATGAAGTACTGGGTAATTGCTACCTTCGATGCTCCTATTGCAATGATAATAGGCTCTGGAACCTTCAGAGAATTTTCAATGTCGCTTGGGGATGTTTTGTCATCAAAGAATCGTAAAAAAGTAGAGGCATCCTGTTCAGAGACACTGGCTTTTTGCTTACTTCTTGTGCTCGGCGCCGAAGGAAAGAGCTTTAGCAAAGCTAGAAAACCTTTCACGTCTTCATTCCATTCTTCATTCTATATATATATATATATATATATATATATATATATATAAATATATATTATATGTGTGAAATTATTCTATTTTCTAGAATGGAATGAAGACGTGAAAGGTTTTCAAGCTTTGCTAAAGCTCTTTCTCTTACCAGACAAATTTAAGTGCCATTGTTATAACAAACTCATTTAAATTACCTTGAAGAGAACTATGTGATCCACCTTTCGACTCAAGAACTACATAAATGACTTTTTCAATTTCTAGCCAGGACCTCTTAAATTCAATGGAGACTTCTGGAAACTGTATTCCAAAATCAATTAAAATCTAAAAGTAAGCCAAAGGAATTAAATTAGTTTTTAGTTTTAAGTAGGAATTAACTAACAAGCTCTCGGTCCAAAAAATAAAAAGGAAAAGTTGCTTGAATATCTATTTCGCTTTTCATTAAATTGCGTCTTTGATGAACGGTGACTTTGAGTGTTTGCACAAGTTTTTCTTTTTCGGCTGGTATTTCCACAGTTTTAAAAAAATTCAAGTTTTCTTCTGATAATTCAAGTAAAACCACGACTTCCGCTTTTGAACTATGTGTTTCTTCTGGAACTTCTGAACCATATTTAGTTCGTTTAAAGTTACGATTTTTTAGCTGGCTTTGCAGATAACCTGTATTATTATCAGGGTTAAAGAAGATCTCCTATATAAAACAAATAAAAAAGAAATAATAAGTTCTATTAAAATTGATTTTGGTACTCGACTTATCCCATCATTCTGTATCACGAAACGAGGCACGAACGATAAGCAAGACAAGTATAACACAAATCTTTATATTAAAAAAAGGGTTGCTTCTCATGACTAGCTTACCGTTCGTACCTTGTTCAGCTATACAAAATTATAGGGTTTATTTTTGGCAACAATATTGTCGATACTCACAGCTCCATTATATTTGGAATTTGTCCTGAAACTTGGGAAAAGTTCTATTGCAATTGTTGCGATGCGTACTTTAACTGCTTTGCTTGGGTAGTTCCCAAATTTAGAGGTAGTAAATTTAGTCAAAGTTCTGACCAGTAGTCTTTTTTTTTTGTCATCAATAACAGCCTTACTGCCGGTAAAGAAATAATATATTCACTAACTTATAATGATAACTATTTAAATATGAGAATACTTACTGATGTGGAAATAATTCCTATGTCTTGATTAATATCAGTTGTATTAATTACAGCTTTGACGGAATGGTATTTTAAGTAAAAGCAAGCACAGTAAGTAAACTGAGTTATCTATATTTATATCTATATCTATCTATCTATATCTATATCTATCTATCTATATCTATATCTATATCTATCTATCTTTATCTATATCTATATCTATATCTATATCTATATCTATATCTATATCTATATCTATATCTATCTATATCTATCTATATCTATCTATATCTATATCTATCTATATCTATCTATCTTCTATATCTATATCTATATCTATACTTCTATATCTATATCTATCTATATCTTCTATATCTATATCTATATCTATCTATCTATATCTATATCTATATCTTTCTATATCTATATCTATATCTATATCTATATCTATCTATATCTATCTATATCTATATCTATATCTATATCTATATCTATATCTATACTATCTATATCTATATCTTCTATATCTATATCTATATCTATATCTATCTATATCTATATCTATATCTATCTATATCTATCTATATCTTTATCTATATCTATATCTTCTATACTATCTATATCTATCTATATCTATATCTATATCTATACCTATATCTATACTATTATATAAAATGAAAGTGAACTTTTTTTGTGTCCGCAAAACTCCAGAAGTACTGGTCCAATTTTTTTGAAATAAGTTTTAAAATATCACATTTGTGCTACAAAAGGTTCATTGGTTATTTTCTTTACGAAATTTCAATAATAAGTATCTCTAATTAAAGTGTTAAGTTTTTAAAAAATCATCCACAATGCCATGCATTGCCTGATCGTTAGCTTTTCATGCGTTTGTGCTGCGAGAGCCTCAACAAACTACATGTTGCTCTCTATACTCTTTTTGTTCTCAGCAAGCATAAAACAACAAAACAAACAAACAAATACATATGCATACATACTTTGCTGCGCTTACAGCTAATTGGATCGAAGTACATTCTAATATGTTCGAAGTAGTTTTGATGTGGAGAATTAATCTAACACAGTTTTGTTAAAAGGGGATTCACTGACCACCTTTAGCATGTTGAGGATTTTTTTGATGAGAATGAGATTCAATCCGACTTGATGTATGCATGTATGTATGTATGTACGTATGTTTATTTGTTTCGCTGCATGCAACTTTTCTACACATGTTTTGACGGTTTTCCTGTAATTTATAAATGAACAAAAGGAACAAACAGCTGCCTTTTTACTTAATAGAATTAACATTGTGTGATTCAATAAGTTTTTTTATAAATAAACAAGAGAACTGGGACGGGCATAGGAAAAGGGGTTATGGCTTCGACCACACAAGTCAAATTTTTGATATTGAATAGTTTTGGAACTAAACGTCGCATGACAATAAAACTCAGTATGGAGTTGCTCATTGCCAAAGTCTTTCTACTGGAAAACCGGTTTGTGCATTGGAAAAGTGGCCCAATTCTCTATACAGAATAGCTATGAAAGCTTAAATCACAGGACATTGAAACTTATAATGGAATTGTCACCTGGGAGTGATGTTCTGCTACTGGGAAACTGTAACGGGCAGTGGAACATGAGCGTGGTGTCAGACTAAGGGATTAATAAAAGTTTTGAATTTACTTATCATTTCCAATATACTTGCTGGGTCCAGCAACGCGCGCCGAGTATCGCTACACTAAGGGAAATAACGCATATTAGCATTATCCACGCCTGAGTATAAATTTTATTCAAATATTTACGTGGATAAATCCAATGTTTTCCTTACAAATCGTTTTATTCCCGTATTTGAATTTTATTTATACCACACACGTACACACATATTTCATACAAGCAAGCAGCAACAGCATCGCACACTTACACACATACTCCGACAAGCAGCAACAGCATCGCACTCTGTTCCTGAGTTTATTTCTTGCATTTGCAGTTCTTATAGTTCTCATTTAGTTATTGTTGCAAGAGAAATATATTATGCATGTTTGGCAAAGAAATTAAATTACGTAGGGTGGAGTGACAACTCGGTATTTTCAAGAATATCTTGGACCGGTTGTCATTTACCTGCATAATTTGCTTCTGCCTAAACATATTTTGTACATTACTTTTTCGTTCTGTAATTTATACTATGTTTGACAGTTGGTGCAATATTAGTGTACCAACTGTCAAAAATAGTATAAATTAGAGAACGAAAAAAGTGAAGCGATAATAAATTATACAGGCAATGGCATTTGATGAACGCAATATGAAGAAAATAATACCATAAAACCATTAATAACATATTCAATTTAAATATGTTTTTTAATTTCAATATTTTTTTAAATGCGATAGTTTATTTTGAAATAGTAAATATTTGAAAGATATTTTAAAAAAATTCGTGCATAATTTTAAGATATTTTTTATTAATTCTGTTTAAATATTTAAATATTTAATTTAATTAAAAAAGTATTCAAACAAATTTGAAATATTTACGTAGTCGATTTATTCAAATGCGTTATTGGTGCAAAAATGACTTGCTTTTTGGATAAATTAAAAAAGTTTTTGGATAAATTTAATATTTTTTTCCCTTAGTGTAGTAACACATAAAATGATATCTGCTGGCAATTTTACATCAGCGTTGTCAGAAAAAAATGTGAATTGCTTATGTGTTGTTTCAAACAAAACTGCAAAATAGAATTAATAATTTGATTAATTACAATAACACATCTAAGATGAGGTCGAGGCGAATTTGTCAGCCAATTTTTTCATAAACAATGATATATGTACTTCAAGCCAAACTTGCGGAGCACAAAAAATTTAGAAAATTTGATCAATAATTTGTTTTTTAATGTACTTTTTAAGCTTTTTGTATTTAACACGCGCACAAAACCATTCAACAACAATTTACCGCATTGTAACAAATCGTCGAACACAAATATTTCTCCAGAAAAGAATTTTTTTAATCGAATGTATTTAAACACTTTTTCTTCCACGAAAAATACTTTCACAAATCTGCCACACAGCTTCATTGTTTAAACAGCCGACGCGCAGAAGCAAACACGAACTAATGATCGGCAGAGTAATTAAAAAGAGACGTGTCAGGACATGCCAACAACAGTTGTACCTACACATCTAAGATGACTACATTGGTCAGTTTAAAATAAAACAAGCAGTTGAATTTAAATTTATAAACTCTTTGGTTTACATTTTAAACCCTTCGGTTTTGGGCAATTATAAAAATAAACGTTTAAATTGTAAACTCTCTGGACTAGAATGGCACAATACATAACTTCATAAACTCTTGGGTTTATTTTTTTCAAACCTTACGGTTTTTCGCGATTTTTAAAAGTAAACCTCAAGTTTGAATTATAAACTTTTTGGATTAGAATGTCTCAGTACGTACATTAAAAAACTTATCGGGTTTTCTTTATGAACCCAAAAGTTTGAAATATTTAAATCTGCCGGCATTAAACCGCTTGCAGTTTAAAAAATAAACTTTTTTGTTTAAGAAATTAGTCATAAACCCAAAAAATACTCGAAAACCCCGAGTACCAGATTCCAGCCCCGGGCTACGATTTTTGGCGTCAGAAATATTGCTTATTTTATTTCCGGACTCTCCACCCCCTAACCCTGTTTTCAAACCCCCGAATTTTATTGACTATTTCAGCAGGGTGTTATCTTGTAGAGAACATTTCACCCTTAAATTTGAACCCTCGCGGGGGTCTCAAAGTTATATAGATTCAGAGATATGCCCGTTTACTTTTGGACGAGTATACTCGTCATTCTGAATACGGAAGCGACTTCATTTGGACGAGTATACTCGGGACAGCGCGCAGGGGGGTAAAATAATATCTTTCAGTAACATGAAGTTCTTATTTTAACGGCTTTAAAAACAGGTGGATTGAACATTTTTTTTGAGAGTCGGAAAAAATGTGTTTTTTATTGAACACTTTAATTTAAGATTCCTGACAAAGTGGTTTCATCATAGGACCAGTAATAGAAAAAATACTATAACGTTTTTAAATTGTATGTTATATGGGAGGTAGGTGTGGTTGTGGGCTGATATCAACAAATTAATGTTTTTATCCTGATAAAGTCAAATTGAACTCATGTGCCTAATTTTTTTGATTTACGACGACTACTTCTATTTTTTGACATTTCTTGTATGGGGCTCAACCACTGTGCGTTGCTGAGGAGAAGATTTGCACGGCGAATCGTCTTGGGCGTCTGGGCGCAATGCAATTCATGCAACATTTATAAAATTTGAACTTTGGCAACCATTTGAACTATAATAACACGATTAAAATGAAAAAAAAAAAAGAAAGTTTCCCATGCAAAATGTATGTACTTAATATGGTTTTTTCCAATTTTCCGGAAGAATTGTCAAATTTTTCTTAGCCGTTAAAAGCTTCCATGCGCTGAGGCAAACACAAAAAAACAGACAGCCAAATCGGACGCTGAGGCTTCTTATGTCTGTAACTCTGTTTTGTTTAGGTTTCCAATTATTCGGATATAACAATCCGACTGTTTTCATTATCCGTCAGTGGCTGGTCATCAGTGCTGTTTACACGTAGCTCGTTGCACATTTGACTAACTTCGTAGACTTATGTCGGCTCTTCCTCTCCTTGGAGTTGCAATGCAAAACTGTAAAACGACACAAAAATCATAAATTTCGATTTTCCGCTATTCTTTCAGGTTCTTCCTAATTTTATTTTTTCCTAAACCACATCAGTATTGGAGCGAACAAAACCAATAAAAAATTATTAAAATCGGTGGAGCCATTTCCGAGTTTAAGCAAGACTAACGACTCGCAATTGATTTTTATTATTTAAAAGATTTATTCACAATAAATATATGTCTTACAACTGTAAACTGCTTTTGTTTTCAAATCAATTCAAACTACTTAAACCACTTCAGATTGTTTTGGTCTGAATTTTTATAAGTTCCTTCTAATTTAAAATCCGGTTGAGATATCTTCATTATTTTTTTAAAGTCAAAATTACCGGAGACGACCAGAAGTGGCAGAACTGCCATCAGCAGAAAAAAGAAGTAGAAATTCATTTTTTAAATGTTCCGTGGTTTTAACACAACTGTTGAAGTTCTGTTTGTGCTTCTTGGCTTTTATAGAAACTGCTCGAGAGTCATTAAATCAAATACTTGCAGGGACGGATATATACATAATAACAACATAAGGGGGGGAGAGGGGGGGACCGGTGAAGTAAAACTCCCTACTTTCAAACAAAAAAACAAACTAAAAAACAAAAAAAACAAACTATTCGAAAATTTTGAATCGTGTTTGCTTTCTTGTAATTAAAATATTATTATGAAATTAAAAAAAAAAAAATTTTTTTTGTGTTAATGGTGATGTGTTATCTTATGATCTGCTTCTTATGATCAATTGTGTTGTGCGTGTTATTAAGTTTGTACACAATTGACCGAGAAATGGACCTAGAGGTTTAACGCCGACTCCGAACGGCGATGAACGGAATGTTCTTATTCTCAGGAAGCTTTACATGGCATTTTGATTACTCTCTGAGGTTTGCCATTGTCTGCAGAGAGGTGGCGGCCGTACAGAAAATTATTTTAATTCAAATAATTTTCAGTCGCTGCTGGGGTTCGTACCCGGGTCTCCAGGTTCATTGACTTAGAGGCCACGCACTTTAACCAACTACGCCACGGACGCCACGAATAATTTAATGAAATAAATAATTTATAATTTATGAAATTATAAATATAAAATAGTTCGTAATGCCATGTCTACACAGAGAGTTAAGTTAGAGTTTAGTTTTAAGTTAACCATTGCTGTTCACAGAGAGATGCGTCGGCAGAATTGTGTATAGTGGGAAATTTCTTTGTTTTCTTTTGTGTTCTCATATTTTTTCGGTACATCTACCACCGTGACATCTATTCTACTTGAGTATAAGGCTGCAGCCTTCTCTTCGTCTTGCTCTGCTCGACACATGTCAGTTCTTTCTTGCTCAGCGCTATTTGGAATTTTTATCGTCACATACTAATATGAAGACCTTATCTTCTACACTTAAACAAGTTCTTTTCATTTTTGTAAAAAGTAAATTGCACAGTCTAAGAACAGCTGTTTTTGACATTTCTCAACACAAAACTGTACAAGTTACATATGAACGTGCCTTTTTATAAGAACATTATCATACTTTTAGTGATTTCTTTAATTGAGTTTTGATAAACACAAAAACAAAGTTGAGTTTAATAGAGTTTCATCCTGCAAAGATGTACTGGGGAACTCAAGAGTTTATTTTGCTTTCAGTGGCAAAATTCAACTTTGTACTGTCTCTGTGTAGACATGGCATAATATAGGAACTGTTTGATTCGAAACTAGTAAGAAATAATCTTCGACTGGGTCCAAGTTAAAATACCCCTACGGATTTTGTGGAATTCTAATAGATTTTACCGTTTTAACATTTAGCCATGACAGACGGACATGGCTAAATCAACTCGGTGGTTATGCTGATGAAGTATATATATATACATATATATATGTATACATACCTACCACGCCTCCTTATAGGCGTTATAAATAGAGTGACAAAATGAGTGCACCCATTTTACGTTTTTTAAACGTGGGTGTATAAACATAGTTTCAAAAAATGTTTATCCATATGGATAGAAAGTTCTGCATAGGAAAAAGTATCTCTACGTCTCTGTTTTAGTCATTTTCTAATAAAATATAAAATAATTCAGCTGTGTCAATATATTCTTTTCTAGCGCAATTTCGTTCAACGCGTACGTGCTGGAAATTGAAATATTAATTGCGAGTGGGAATACCAACCACATGTCTCTACGTAAAGATCTTTTTCATGATGTTCCTGAGAGTCTGCTGCTTCCTCCGATTGACCAGTTTTTTTTTTTTACCTACACTCTAAAAACTGATTGTTGAATTACTGCAATAAATGCAGGGCCGGCCCGAGAATTTGTGGCACCCTAGGCCAAGGGCCTAAATTGCGCCCCATATTTTTTAAAAAGCAAAAAAAAGAGTAAGAGAACTCTTTTTAATTTTATTTATTTATTGTTTTATTTATTTCTTCAATGTTAATCCTTACGCTACAAGATAATTAAATAGCCTTAACATTTAAAGCGTCAGTCACGAGCACATAAAACTAATACAATTGGTAAAATTAAATACAAACAATGACTTATCTAGAAAGAACGATTTAATTAAGTTAAATTTAGAATAATAAATATTATGTATAAAACTCCCAACTTTATTTTTATATAAAATTCAATATTTGATAAAATTGGGCTTTGGTCGGTATTTTTCGAACTTTAAGTACAACGAGTAAGGCATACAATTAAATATATAAAACTTTCTTTAAATCAAAATAAGAAAATTAACATATCTCAAATCGCTATCTAAATTATGCCCTTCATTATGTTGGCGGAGTTTTTTTATCTACATAAAAAAGAGAGAACTTATATTATTCATAAATAATTTTATTTTAACTTACACCAACAGTTTTTTTCCGAGCAAAATTGATGATAAGAAAATCCAGTTCCAATTTCCCTACTATATCGCGTTCGATGGAAAAGTAGCTAAACCATCAAGACGATCTTGACGATCGACCATCACGACGATCGTAATGCAATATATATATATTTAGCAATGCGGTTGTTAAACTATTTTCTAATAAATTATTTATCATTTCAATAGGAGAATCACAGCGATCTGAAGACAAATGATTTTTAAGGTATTTTAATTCGTCAAATAAATCCAAGCCGGAAATATAATTTTGATCACCGTCAATTAAGAGAAGTTCTAAATCCATGCAATATTTTCGAATTTCATCATCCGTTATGTTGGTGATATTGCCAAAGTTATATAGCATTTCGAATTTACTGTAGTGTTCATGAATAAGTTGAAAACGATCACGTAATGATTGTATCGCGTTGTCCAAGATCTTGTTAAAAAAATTAACTTTAAAGTTTTGCATTGCCACGTTGTTCATAATCAAATTGTCTCCTTATTCAACTCCGCCTGTTCAACTCCGCCTGTTCTCACGAGCAGCCTGTCCAAATCCAGGAAAAAGGAGGATGGTCGCAGGCAACGGGTTCGCTCTATCCTGTGTAAATGAGAAGGGACTACCCAGATCCTGGAGTAAGTCGCCCAATATGGGAAGTAGGTGGACGGTTTAACTAGTTCAATGTCGCGAACAGGTCTGTGAGATCGGCGTGGAGTTGCGCTTAATCAACCGGGTGGCAATGCCCTCAAATTGTCAGAGATGTTAGATGGGTCTCGATTTCCACCAATAAATGTGGATGATGACCCAACTAATCATCCATAATTGGTACAGTTGCGTTCCAGCATTGGTGCTATCCATACAGTATATTTATTAATTTAAATATACACTTAGGTATGGTGTGCGACCGGTGTTGAAACTACTATGACAGGGCGTTGGTCGCGTCTGGAGTCATGAAGTGACGCCTAGGAGAGGTATGATGGCCGTCGTATAGATATTAGCATAGCACTGACGTCCTGAATATTTATCTCATAGGCATCAATTCCTTGAACCTCGACCCCACTGCCATGGGGCAACGTGGAATTAAGTCTATACGGCAGGTGTCTGCGTTACATAAACTGGAATTACCTCCTGGCTCCTTATTAGGCGAACTCGTGCGCGTTCACACTGTACATCAATATCTAAATCAATTGCAATTATTTTAGCCTCCTCCAAAATACAAAAAAAATTTGGCATCTGTTCTATGGTCTTCAAGGAACATTATACTCTTTGATAACCACGTTACTGCTTGGCTGAGGTTTAAACTAACTGCCTGAAATACTTTGCTAGTTACATTTATTTCAAATAAAATTTCATACCATACAATTGAAGAGCAGATAAATTTATATTTTTCAATTTTGTGCAATATAGCTGTGGCTTCTGACTTATTTTTCGCTGCTGTGTACCACAGCAATATTAAGTTGCTCATCATCGTTCAAACAGTCGTTTTGTGTGTGTTATAAAATGTTTGTACACAATTGATCGAGAACTGAATTTACATGTTTTATGCCAACTCCTCACGGCTCATGTTCTCAAGAAGCTTTTCATGGTATGGTTTACTCTCTGAGGTTTGACATTGTCTGCAAAGAAGTGGTGACCGATCAGAAAATTTTTTATTAAAAAAAAATTTGCCGTGAGTGGGAATCAATCTCTCACTCCCGGCATGCAAGCTACACAGTTAACATGTATGCCACGGTCGCCATATATGTTTCCATATATATTGATTGATATATTTTTTTTAAATATGTAAGGCGCCCCTATCTGTATGCGCCCCGAGCCCTGGCCTTACTGGCTCGGCTCTAGGGCCGGCCCTGAATAAATGGTGTGCAATTACGCATTTATTGGCGTTTTATAAAAAACTAGCGATTCCCGGCGTGCGTTGCTACACCCAGCAAGTAATATGTATATTGAAAAAAATAAGTAAATTCAAAACTTTTATTAGACCCTTAGTCTGACACCACGCTCATGGTCCACTGTCCGTTACAGTTTCCAAGTAGCAGGACATTACTCTCAGGTGGCAATTCCATTCGAAAATTGGGTCACACCCCTTTTTCCAATGCACATGCCAGTTTTCCAGTCGAAAGACTTTGGAAATTGGAGTTACCTACTAAGTTTCATTGTCATGCGACGTTTAGTTCCAAAGCTATTCGATGTCAAAAATTTGGCTAGTATAGTCGGAGCCATACCCGGCTTTTCCAATGCTCGTCACAGTTCTCTTTTAGAAGGACATCAGCAAGTAGTAACTCCATTCTGAGTTACAATGTTCTGTTACTTTTACTTCCAAAGCTATTCCGAATCGAAAATTTGGCTCGTGATATGGATAAAGATTATTGACTTTAACTTTTCATTGGTAAGAGATAATAAGATAATTTTTCTAATAAATTATTTGTTTAGCTGTATATTTATTCAAAAATATAAAACCACAATATTGGAAAAAAAATTTTCTTCGAAAAAACCGAAGGGTAGGCCTTGTTTTTTGAATCACAAACATTTTAAGTTTTGCGTAAAATTGAAACAATTTTTGCTCACAAGTGTTATAGCTTTTGAAAAAGTTGAGAATTGTGATGAAGCTTTAAGAAAAAATTGTATGGTATTGAAATATTGTAGTTATATGTGATTTTGTAAAACATGTGTATTACAACGCCATCTGGCGTCCAAGGTGATCGAAGAAGATAGTGCTAAAAAACTCATCGTACCTAAAAAGCACTATATACGAATTTTCATTCTTATCGCATGAGAGGTTTGGTAATTTTAAGCTATTTTGTAAAATTTGTACTACAGCGTTCAGCGTTCTGGTGTTCAAGATGGGTCAGAAAGATAACGAAAAAATCTCAGCCTACATGAAAACCACTATACACCAATGTTCAAGGTGGATCAAAAAGATAGCGCCAAAACACTTACGTACCCGACAACCACTATATACCAATTTTTATTATAATCGCAGGGTCGGTTTGGGAGTTTGAGGTGGTTTTGTAAAAGACTTATACTACAGCGACCTTTAGTATTCAACATGGGTCAAATAAGATAGCGGTAAAACACTCGTCGTACTTGAAAACCATTATATTCCGGTTTTCATTCTAATCGCATGAGCGGTTTGTGAGTTTTAGGCGGTTTTGTAAAAGATTTGTAATACAGCGCCCTCTGGTGTTCAAGGTGGATCAAAATTGACAGTCCCAAAATCCGTACCGTACTAAAAAACTTCCATACACAAAGTTTTATTGCGATCGCATGAACGGTGTAGAAATGTATTCAGGACACACAAACGCACATTCATTTTTATATTTAAGAAAAAGAAGATATGTTAGTTACGACTCAAGTAATTATTTTATTAGTTATAATATTTTCTGACAAATGTAGTATGGCTAAAGAAATATATTGGCATCTTAAACTCAATTTCGATATATGACCCAACAATCGAACAGGATTAAGGATATCTAAAATCAAAAAACATACGTACATGACTTAAAACATGATTTAATGTTATCCGCTTCATAATAGTGACGGTTCATTTGAAAATGAATGCAAAACAAGGAACTTCAACAAGATGATTTGCGGCCTCGGTAGTCGTGATTGACTGTCATCTCAAAGGTCCCGTGCTTTAATCGCGACAATACCATAATCCTATGCTATGACCTTTTTTAATTTCTTTCCTAATTTCTAATCAACTGAAATTAAAAATACGTTGAAATAAAAATAATCGGACCACGCGTTCCACCTAACCTCTAACGTCTTAACGTTGCTAGTATTTTCAAGCTACAGATGCTCTTTATGTAGACAATGGCTTTTAGGTATCCTTCGGAGTACTTCACCCGCGTAGTATGTCCACTTTCGAAAGGCGAAATCCATCCCTCCTTGAATTATTGTCTCCAGGTCATCGAACTCAGTGAACTTAAAACCCTAGAAAATATTACCTATCATCACTGCACAATAAACACCAATAAATAAGAGAGTAAACAACCATGTATTCTTAAGTGGATTTTGACGTCGAAATAAAAATTAAAATACTTCAATATGTTTTTAAAATTTTTTATTCACAATGCTCTTAACATTGATCTTGATTTTAACATTCTTAAAATATTTGTAGTCTTCATCTGCATCTGCATCTTCACCTCCTTTTAGCCAATTAGACTAGCCAACACATTGGAATTGATTGGGGATGCTTTAGAAACGCCCAAAACTATCAGAACAGCAACTACAAAAGTAAAAGGCTTGAAACTCATTTTGGTTATAACTGTGATGTCGTTTTTAACTAACTGTGAACTTCAAGTAACGATTCTCGGCTTTTATAAGAATTTTTACAGTGAATAAAAGTCAAACTAGATCAAACTAGATTAGAAAGACTTAAATTTATGTAAAACACTTTATTTCAAATATTTCCAAATTTTGATTGGCAAGCTTTACTTTAGGTATACATAGGCAGAGGTAAACCCTCTTTGTTTGTATACGTAAAAGTTGGCTCAAAAGTTGGGCGTTACCACACAAATTATACACTACAATACATATGTGTTTGTATAACACATATGTTTGATTCCCAACTGTACATAACATGATTCGCATGTACATAAAGTTGGCTGAATTGATTAACTGTACGTGGTTTTTACAATTGTAGGGTAAAAATAAAAATTTTAGATAATTTTGTCAGAAGCTCATGAGAGCTTTATGGGTTATTTTTCATGTGTCCTATTCAATCCTTACGTTTAAGTTCTAAGAAAGTAAAATATATGTGGGAGTAGCCCAAAATGACAACGGTCAACAGACAACACGGACGACAAGAAGCGGACGTAATTCTTAGGAAAGAAAAAAGTAAGTGCTAGAGACAGACGGAAGTGTTTTTGCTTGGAGACCTGAAATGTAATAAGTATTAAATAAACTGCTTTTAATGTTAAAAAAAAGACTTAAAGTGTTATATAATATAAAATGTTAAATGATATTTTAGCCTTTTTGATATTCACCAATATTAATGGAGTCATTGAAGCTAAATTGTAGCTAGAGCTGAAATATGGGTAAATCCGAAAAAATGTCTGTGGCAATATGACAGAGTAGCTTAAGTCGACATAAGCGAAAAACTGAAATTCTACATATTATTATTAACCATTTCAAGGTGCACAATTGTGTCCTACCCTTGTTTAAATCCGACTCTTAAAAAGAAAGTTATGCCGATTTTTCTAATGACCATACACAAATTTTACATATAAAAATAAGAAAAAGCATTTTTAAAAATGTAAATAACTCACAACTATATTTTTGGACTTAAGCTACTCTGTCTTATTGCCACAGATGTATACCAAGGGTAAAATTTTAACGTATACCAAGGGATGTGTCTGGCCAGACGCCTGTGCACATTTTAATGCAAATAGCTATTACGTTTTTTTTCGGGTGTCTTTTAGATTTGATTTGGACGTATATTGTTTTGATTTATATTATATAATTTTAAACTATGTAATAATCAAATTATATTTATTTATAATTTAAATATATATTATATTTCTTATGTACGTAGATGTATTGATCTAAATATAGGGAATAATAATGTTGATTGTAAAAAATTTTCTAACTTTTATTGTAAATAATTGAATTTAGTACGTACTATGAGGAAACAAAAATTAATAATTAGGGTATTCAGAGTTTCCTTCTAAAGTTAACATCTGGCAACCTTAGAAAGATTTTCCAATCGGACTGTGAGCACCTCTTTTTGTGTGTTAGAGCTAAATTGCAAAATAGCTTTTAACAATTTGAAAATTTGTTCAAAAACGTGTCTCGAACGAACGAAAAGGAAGAATTAATAAATGCCTTATGCTGTAAGAGCTTGTGAGTTCGGGCCTCAACAATGTTAATGATTTTGTTCCGGTTTTCTTTTTTGTTTTATTTTTAATATTATTGGAGCAATTCCGGTTTTTAAACAAAGTTTGTACTGATAAAAACATGAAAAATTCAAAATATATTGTAAAATTTGACAAAGACTAAAAACTAGGAAATAATATTTAAGTAAATAAGAAATTTTAATATGCCACGTTTTTAAAACGCACTAAAAAGTATCAAATAATTTCTCCTAGAGTGGGGCTTTTAGTTTTCCTAAAAACGTGGGGGTGCATGCTATAGAGAATATAAAAAAGTTAAGAATATCTAGGCTAAGAAAGCATTTGTTCACGAACATATCAAAATGTTGAATTGATTACAAATAATTTATTAATAATTCATCATAGATAGGCATGAAAATGTTTAACTATAAGTTATTTTGATAACTTCGATAACATTCAAATTGAAGAATTCGGATTCAGCAAACTTCAATCTACAATTCATGCAAGGACTCTTATCCTGATACTCAAGGGATCTGGGTTAAGAAAACATTTGTTTACACTCTAAGAGAAATTATTTTATACCATTGAGTGCGTTTTAAAAACGTGGTATATTAAAATATTTTTGTTATACTTAAATAATTATTTTTATATTCAAATAGTTTTTAAATCCATTTGTGAACGTTTAATTAAATTTTATTTAAAATTAAATTTTTAATTCAATTGTTTCATAATTAATTCAGTTTTTATATTTTATATTATTACTAGCTTTTTCCCGGCTCGCGTTGCTGCACCCTGCAACAATATGGATACATAATAAGTATATTCAAAGCTTTTCTTAGACCCATAGTTTGACACCACTGTCATTTTTTACTGCCCGTTACAATTTCCCAGTAGCAGGACATCACCAAATAGTAACTCCATTTTGAGTTTGTATTTGAGATTGTACTTTTACTTCCAAAGCTATGTGATATTACATATTTTAATTGTATGAGCGGATCCACACCCCCTTATAAAATGCTCATCCCAGTTTTCGAGTAGATGGACATTACCCAGTTTTAGTACAGTTGCCGACAGTGAGCATACAGACTAAATTACTAAAATGTAGCCAACTCGACGAAAACCGTAGGAAATATAGCATTTTTATTGATTTGTGGGCATTAAAAAGGGGTGTGACAGAAATAAAACCATCTCGTACTTGAAAAAAATGTAATGCCAAAATTTCAGCTCCATCGGCTCAGTAATTTTGAAGTTTCCAGCCATCACACAGACAGCGTTTTGCTTTTTGTATTTATATTTTGGATAAAGATTATTGGCTATAACTTTTGATTGGTAAGAGATACTATGATAATTTTTTCTAATAAATTAATTTTTTAGCTTTTACATTTTTTCAAAAATATACAAACACAATATTGGAAAAAAAATTTGTTAAAAAAAAAATCGAGGGGTAGGCTTTGCTTTTTGAATCACAAAAATTATTTTTAATTTTTGCGTAAAATTGAAACGATTTTTGCCTACAATTGTTATAGATTTTAGATGGAATTAAAAATTTGTGAATTAAAATTTAAATTATTTTTACAACAAAAACAATTTTTTAGCCTTTTTTTGAGGAAAACTCCAATATTTTAGACCCATTTTGAAAAAAATATATAAAATATATATACTCAACTAACGATATTCTTGCAGTAAGGTTTTCATAGTACTTTGATGAAGCTTTAAAATAAAAACAAAATTAACAAAATGTATTAAAAAACAGCGGAGATACTTGAATCGAAACCCAGCAGTTATTTTGGAGTCAATTGAAATAGTGAACTAGTTCATTTCTAGCGCAGTTCGCAGTAGTTCTGAAAAAGTACAAAAGGCGTTCAGTGTAGAACAGTTATTTTTGTTTTTGTTTTCAAAAGTATTGCTGAAAAAAATAAACGCGTTCTGGCTACTTTTTAAAATTTGCTGCGCACAAGAAAAAATAATAAAAATAAGAAATGTTTATATACAAAAAGTTTTCTGGAATGTGGATGGAAAAGATGGTACAAATGAGATCTTTAGGACCTTTCCGTTGCACTAAATTTTTACACTTTTAATATGTTCACTTTAAAACTTGTCAAAAAAGAACTACTTTCAGGCTACTGCGAAAGCAACCAGTTTAAAAATGTTTTTAATGCAACTAGTTCAAATATAGGGAAAAAGGAGTGTTTCTGGGGACAATTGTCTTTTCCTATGACATCAACCTGCAAAAAGCGTCAGTTCGTTCAATGTTAAAGGGTATTGTAGTGGAACTAGTACTGGTCCTTTTTGGAACTAGTTCAGAACTATTTCAAATTTGGTCCACTTTTCTGCTGGGTATATCGTTGTAATAAGATTTTTCATAGTTTTCAAGATATGTTCATGTTTTTGATTTCAAAATAACGGAATTTTTTTTTAAGTTTTACTAAATTTAAAAAGTATTTTATATATTGTAAATATTTGCATATATAACCTAAAAAAACAAATAAAAATATGCGATTTTGTAAAAACTTTATACTACAGCGCCACCTGATGTCCAAGGTGGATCAAAGAAGATAGTGCTAAAAAACTCATCGTTCCTGAAAACCACTATATACCAATTTTCATTCCAATCTCATGAGCGGTTTGGGAGTTTTAGGTGGTTTTGCAAAAAATTTGTACTACAGCGCCCTCTGGTAGTCAAGATGTATCAAAGAAAACAGCGCCAAAACACTCGTTGTACCTGAAAACCACTATTTTCATTTTAATTACATGAGCAGTTTGTGAGTTTTAGGCGGTTTTGTAAAAAATTTGTACTACAGCACGCCTACCTCCCATATAACCGACATCGGCAATATGAAATAGTTCCCCAAGCTATTATCCTAGATCAGTAAAATTTGGTACACATAGTTGGTTTAGAGTTATAAACAGCTGGTGTAAAAATTAACTAAATCGGTTCACTAATATGATCACCTTCCTAATAACTGAAATCGGTAATCAGGTATATTTACACAAAAAATTTCCCCAGATCATTTAAATTTACTACACTTAGTTATTTTGTAGCTATAAATAACTGGTGTAAAAATTAACCAAATCTCCCATATAACTTATTTTCCAGTAAAAACGTGAAGGGCACTTTAGCGAAAACAAGATTCAGATAATTTGCCATTACTCCTCTTTTTTTGGCTTTTTTGTTGATAGCGTGTTTTATTTGAAAGTTTTATTAAGCAAACTAATTTTTTTTTTTAAGTTTGAGAAAAAATTTTTTTTTCATATAAAATTGCTTACTTTCGACAAAACATGCTTCAGAAAAGTGGGCGTAAAGTCTTTATTATTGAGTTTCGACAAACTAAGTTTTGGGAACATATTTAAGAAGTGTTGATATTACACATATTAAAGTTTAAAAAAAAGGCTTTTTTATTTTATTGCGTTTTGAACTTTTTGAAAAATTTGTTATTTTTCCATATAAAATTGCTCATTTTCGCTAGAACATGCTCCAGAAAAGTAAGCATAAAGTCCTTATTATTGAGTTTCGGCAAACCAAATTTTGGGAAAATGTTGAGAAAGTGTTGATATTCGACGTTCTAAAACTAAAAAAAACAAAAACAATGTTTTTTTTTTTTGTTATTGCTTTTCAAAGTTTTGGTTTTTTTAGATTTCTAGAACCTGTACTTAGTTACACAAAAATTTTTTTACGTTTGCTTTTAATTCAAAATTTTTGCTAAAACACATAAAACATATATAAATTAATTTGTTTTCATATTTTTTATACTAAAATTGACGCCTTATTAAGATATATGTATAGTGTCAAATTGTAAAAAGAAGATTTTCATCAACTTTTCAAGTCAACTTTCAAAGAGTCGCATGTCCGCAATTGAAAAGATATCACAAAGTTCTCTAACATGAAGAATATTTATACTATAAACTATTATTCTGCACATTTATATATATAAATTTATGACTTTTTTTTCGTAAGCTATTTTTGTCCGCACTCGTTACACTGTGCAGCGCCCTCTGGTGCTCAAGGTGGATCAAAATTAATAGCCCTATGACCCCCCCTCGTACCAAAAAACTTCCATACACAAAGTTTCATTGCGGTCGGATGAACGGTGTAGAAATGTATTCAGGACACACAAACGTACATTCATTTTTATTTATAAGATTACATTTCAAGTTCTTCTCGAAGCAAAAACACTACCATCTGCCTCTAGCACTTACTTCTTATGCCACGCTTCGTCAATTTCGTCCATTTTTTAC
This sequence comes from Pherbina coryleti, assembly GCA_943735915.1. NCBI lineage: Eukaryota > Metazoa > Arthropoda > Insecta > Diptera > Sciomyzidae > Pherbina > Pherbina coryleti. The sequence continues at coordinate 15,883,536 of OX030950.1, read as the reverse complement.
GTCCGTTAGTTCAGTCAGTGTTGTCCGCTTCTTGTCGTCCGTGTTGTCTGTTGTCCGTTGTCATTTTTACTTTCTTAGAACTTAAGTAAAACGTAAGGATTGAATAGGACACATGAAAAATAACCCATGAAGCTCTCATGAAGCTTCTGACAAAATTACCTAAAATTTTTATTTTTACCCTACAATTGTAAAAACCACTTACAGTTAATCAATTCAGCCAACTTTATGTACATGCGAATCATGTTATGTATAGTTGGGAATCACACATATGTGTTATACAAACGCATATGTATTGTAGTGTATAATATGTGTGGTAACGCCCAACTTTTGAGCCAACTTTTACGTATACAAACAAAGAGGGTTTACCTCTGCCTATGTATACCTAAAGTAAAGCTTGCCAATCAAAATTTGGAAATATTTGAAATAAAGTGTTTTACATAAATTTAAGTGTTTCTGATCTAGTTTGATCTAGTTTGACTTTTATTCACTGTTAAAATTCTTATAAAAGCCGAGAACCGTTACTTGAAGTTCACAGTTAGTTAAAAACGACATCAAAGTTATAACCAAAATGAGTTTAAAGCATCCCCAATCAATTCCAATGTGTTGGCTAGTCTAATTGGCTAAAAGGAGGTGAAGATGCAGATGCAGATGAAGACTACAAATATTTTAAGAATGTTAAAATCAAGATCAATGTTAAGAGCATTGTGAATAAAAAATTTTAAAAACATATTGAAGTATTTTAATTTTTATTTCGACGTCAAAATCCACATTAGAATACTTGGTTATTCACTCTCTTATTTATTGGTGTTTATTGTGCAGTGATGATAGGTAATATTTTCTATGGTTTTAAGTTCACTGAGTTCGATGACCAGGAGACAACAATTCAAGGAGGGACGGATTTCGTCTTCCAAAAGTGGACATACCAAAAAACCATCATCTACATAAAGAGCATCTGGAGCTTGAAGATACTAGCAACGTTAAGACGTTAGAGGTTAGGTGGAACGCGTGGTCCGGAATTAATATGTACCACCGACCCCCATTACTTATGCAAAAGGAACATTTTTGCCTTCAACACCTATTTCCTCCGACCACTCCTTAGGGGGCTCCCATACAAATTTTATGGTTTTTGTTTATTAATTCCATACACCTGAGCATATGACCTTTAAGAGAGTGCCGGAGAGGGTTTATGTATGACCGATCCCATTACTTTTGCAAAAGGAACAGTTTTGCCTTTGACACCTATTCCCTCCGACCACTCCTTAGGGGGGCTCCCATACAAATTTTATTGTGTTTGTGCCGGAAAGGGTTAATATGTACCACCGACCCCCATTACTTATGCAAAAGGAACATTTTTGCCTTTAACATCTATTTCCTCCGACCACTCCTTAGGGGGCTCCCATACAAATTGTATGGTTTTTGTTTATTTATTCCATACACCTGAGCATATGACCTTTAAGAGAGTGCCGGAGAGGGTTAACATGTATCACCGACTCCCATTACTTTTGCATAAGGAACATTTTTGCCTTTGACACCTATTTCCTCCGACCACTCCTTAGAGGGCTCCCATACAAATTTTATGGTTTTTGTTTATTTATTCCATACACCTGAACATATGACCTTTAAGAGAGTGCCGGAGTGGGTTAATATGTATCACCGACCCTCATTACTTTTGCAAAAGGAACCTTTTTGCCTTCGACACCTATTCCCTTCGACCACTCCTTAGGGGGGCTCCCATACAAATTTTATGGTTTTGTCGATAAAACCGGAAACTGTCGATAAATAGGTAGCAAGTTTAAGCAAACAAAAACATCAAATGTTGGCCTTTATTTCATGTAATTGTGTAAAATTTATATAAGTTAGAGAGTTCTAACATGAATTTTTGTCGCATTGAGAATCAAGCAGACCAACAAGTGCTATCAACATTGTACGATCAGTACTTTAGGCCCACCAAAGGCTCAAAAAGCGATATAAATACCGACACCTGATCACTATCAACCACCCTACTTACCGCCGAGAATAACGTATTCTACGTTAAAAAAATATTTTAAGGGGACATATAGGCTGTAAATAAATAAATCACTGGCCATTTCAGCCCTTGAAAGGACTTTGACCTAGCTTCTTATGATCAATTGTTTTGTGCGTGTTATTTAGTTTGTACACAGTTGATCGAGAACCGGACCTATATGTTTAACGCCGACTCCGAACGGCGATGAACGGAATGTTCTCGTTCTCAAGAAGCTTTACATGGCATTTTGATTACTCTCTGAGGTTTGCCATTGTCTGCAGAGAGGTGGCGGCCGTACAGAAAAATTATTTTAATTCAAATAATTTTTTGTCGCTGCTAGGGTTCAAACCTGGGTTTCGACCAACTACGACTTCGACTTTAACCAACTACGCAACGGACGCGGACATATAGGTTACAAATTTAAAAAAAAAAAATTGTTCGGGAATTTTGTTTTCATATTGTTTTCAAATTTTGCACATATATTTATTAACATTTAAAAAATACAAACAAAATTTTTTCAGAATTGTTGAAGCGGTTTGTGACGTTATTTGATTTTTTTAAAAAAATGCCAAAAAATTGACAATGCGTAGGACATCATCAGTCGGTAACATCTGAGGAAAAAATAAAAAAAAACGAATAAATCCTTGTTTAAGTGGCCAGCGACTGAACTAAGATAATTTTTATCCGCCGAAAAAAAAAAAAATGGCGGCCATTTGAAAAAAAAATCGATTTTCGGTGTTACAAAATCGGTCCATTTCATTTGGTGTTAATTTTTCCCTTATCATGTTTTAAAAAGAGTATTTTAAGGAAACATAACCTTTATTTTAATTTTTTTTTTTTTTTTGTCTAAAATAACATCAGAATTTTATTTTATTTGTTAAGAAACATATATTTTTAAAAAATTCTTTAAAAATTATAAACAAACTCCGGTAGAGTGTAAGAAATATGGTAACAAAATAAAGAATAATTTTTGAGAAAACATCAATTTAAGACTATTTTTCGAAACGCGATTACTCAAAGAATCGGAAAAAGTCAGATTAAGTGAAAACAGTTTCTGAAAGACTAAAAACCAACAAAAAAATAAAATATAAAAATGAAACTGGAGGTATGTGGAGCTTTTTCTTTCTTGTCTGCTAAAAATAGAACATTTTTCAAAATATTTTTGAAATTTTTTTAATAAATTTAAGTAGTTTTTTCAAAATAATTTCCAACAACATAATTTCCAAATAATTTTAACAAAATATAAAAACCAAAACTCGTTCATGGATTTTTGGAAAATTAAAAAAAAACAAACACTCGAATTGTTTAAAAAATGTGCTCACAACCTTTTTTTCTTTGAATGATGCGCAAAATAGAAATTTCCATTAATTAGAGGAAAATATGATTTTTAGACCATTTTTCAAAATGCAATAACTCCAAAAAACGGTTGAAAACGGTTATAAAATTTTGGAATCTGAAAGATAAATACATGTTTAACAATATGTTAGAAAATGGAAGAGACGTTTTTTTATATTTTTTTTTAATTTGCTCTCAAAAATTGCAAAATTTTGGAAAATATTTAAAATAATTTTAATTTTTTTGGAAATTTTTCAATTTATTTTCTTAAGCTAAATTGAAAACATATTAAAACTTATTTATTTATACAATATTTTTCTTGAAATAAAATTAAAAATCAAATGAATTCGGCTGAAATTGCGCTTACAGTAATTTTTTCCTTGCAAGATGTGCAAAATCAAATATTCAACAACAATAAAAATACATAAAAATAGTTGACTTCAAAGAGGTATAGTGGCTACAAAAATTGTTCAATTGCAATAAAAATTTTTATTTTTCTTAGTGAAAGTATTATCTAAAAAACGGTCGGATTGTCTTTGCTCCGTATACTCCAATTTTGGTTATTACACAATTCTTTGGTAAAAATGCTCATCTTCGAGCTGCGAGATGTTGGCACCCCATTTGTTTAATTTTAACTGACCAATTACATCATCTAAAAGGTCAGCAAAAGGTCAGTAAAGGTCAGTTAGTTTCAGTAATAGGTCAGCGATAGAAAATTTTTTATTTGCGGTTTAAATTTTTCAAGGTCACATTGAGATGTTGGCACCCCATCATCAATAGAATACAAAAAAAAAATACATGGAATCAATAGAAAATTGTCTGCTGATAATAGGTCAGCATAATAAATAATAGGTCAGTCTTATTTCTTAACTAAATTAATTAATTATGTTGCGTTTTCGAGATCGCCCATGGCGTATGAATGATTTTTAATTATTAGTATATCTAGGCTTGCCATAATTTTTTGAAAACAATTCCGGACACTTTTTGAGTTTTTTTTTGTGGAGGGGGGGGGGGGGATGGTATGAGTAGATGACATCCACAATTTTGCTTCACTTGTACAATTCATGTTTTTTACGATAAAGCTTGCAGCAAGAATTCTTAACATAATTATGTAAGAAGCTGTTGATTTTTTCTTATCTTCTTTGATACCTTTGATGCTTTCAAATTGTAATTCAGGAAGTATGTAATTCATTTATATTTAACGAAATATTTAAAAAATAAACAAGTTCTTTAAAAAATAATAAACTTAGAATGAATATAAAAACGTAACTATAACTCCACAGTAAATAATTATATGAAAATAAAAATAAAATAAAAACTAAAATGAATTTTGCACTAAATATGTATCAAATGGGGCAATATGGGGCTACTTAGTACAAAGTAGTGCTAAAACACCTACAAACACAATTCGCAACATTTCGCAAATCAAGAAGGGTCAAAACAAATTAATACTAACTGTAAACAACAATCGTAAATATAAAAACGATATGATTAACAGTTCATTAAATTATTTTATTAGTTTCTTACACAGGGTGTTTCAGCTACTTTCTTAAAAATCACTTTGTGTTCACACGAGAACTTTTTTCTAGGAAAGAGATATTATAATTATTTTTTCAATATGTTGGGTCCAAGTCCGGACAAAATCACAAGTCCGGACAAAGTCCGCACATTGTTGAAAAGTCCGGACAATCCGGACTAAATCCTGACGTATGGCAAGCCTAAGTATATCCCATTAATGTTGCGCATACGCTATGGTGACAAGATTTCATCAAACAAAATACGGTTTATGGAAAAATTATATAAGATATAAATTTTAAAAATTTAATAATATTTATAATTAATTAATTAATCTTGGTTATTAATGTAAATTACATATATAAATATTCAAATTCAAAATTAAACAAATGGGGTGCCATTTCACAACATCTCGCAGCTCATCTTCGGACAGTTTCAAATTAGTCCAATATTGTTTGAAAATGCGACGTAAAGGATGGTCATTTAATTTTTGCACGACCTGTATTTTATAGGCACGTAAGCCAATATCCTTATGTAAAATATCCTTGCGTTAGGTGCTGCTGCTCTCTCACATTCTAAAAATAATTTGTCACGACAGAATAAATCTTTAAATAGAAATGCTATGATCGTTGGTCAAAGTGTAAACTCTGAGCTTGCTGTGGCTGATAATTTGAGATGGTTCATGCCATCAGTCTCTGAGGAAAACATTTAAATTATGTTGTTAAACACTCGAAAGCTGAGATGACAAATCTGCGTTGCTATAAGCTCGTTAGGCAAAATGTACCAAAAGAATTGATTAAAAGAGTCAGTTTTAAGTTGGGAGTTTCTGCTTCTCTCCATTATGATGTTTTTAATGCATCTCTGTGGCCGTCGTCAAGGTAAGCTCTTTTAAGGTTTTTCAAAGAGTAAGGATCCAGCGGCGAAAGTTATAAATAAAGGAGATAGCAACAAAATAAAAGTATACTATCAAAATGTATCTGGCATGCGTACAAAATCAAACACCATATACTTGGCAACTGCCCAACAGGAATATGATGTTTATGTGATTACAGAGACGTGGCTAAACTCTGACTTTTTTGTGGAAGAGTTTTTTGATCGAAATATTTACAATGTCTTTCGGAAAGACAGAGACGCTGATAAAACTGGTTGCAGTCGTGGTGGAGGAGTCTTCATAGCTGTAAATTCTAGATTTCAAGCATCAACCTGTATTTCAAAAAACGTAGGCTCTTTGCTTGATCAACTGTGCATTGCTGTTCAAGGTTCATCTGATGTGTTGCTCATTTGTGCCTCCTACATTCCTCCTACCAGTGCGTTCGAATTATATAAAGCACATGTGGAAAATATTGATTATCTTGTACGTAATTTAAAAAGTAACTACCAACTGTGTATTCTTGGAGATTTTAACTTGGGTAAAAGAAGGTGGTCTCAATCTTCGGCAGGTGAAGGATAAGTGTCAACGAATGTTAACAGCGACCTAGATTTATTTCTTGTAGACAGTTTTCTGGAATTTTACCTATTACAAATTAATAGTTGCAGAAACAAACTTAATAAAATTTTAGATCTTGTTCTTGTAAGTAAAGATATTAATTTCACATTGTGCGAGTCAATTTTTCCTAAATCTCCTTCTAATATACATCACATTCCATTATGTATAGAATTGGAATTTTATAATTTTTTTTGTTTTAATTCAAAAAATAAAACTGAATTTAATTTTAATTTTAATAAATGCAATTTTGATCTTTTGAATGACATATTGTTAAGCATAAATTAGTATAATGAGCTGGCTAATTGTGATGTTCAGAACTCTTTTATCTTATTCAAATCAATTGTTTTAAAAATTCTTTGTGAGCACGTTCCTAAAAAACGCACAAAAAGTTATAAACTGCCTTGGTATACCCCAGGTTTATTGAAGTTAAAGAATCTTCGAAATAAATTTTATTAAAATATTTTTTGCGGCTAAAAATAAAGATTATTTTTCTAAATATAAACAATACATGAGAGAATTCAATTTTCTTGATAGCTTTTTATACAAACAGTATATTCATAATTTTGAAACAAACATAAAATCGAATCCCAAAGCTTTTTGGAGTTTTGTTAACTCAAAGAAAAAAAGCTCTAGCATTCCTGTAAGCATGTTTTTTAAAGATAAAGTCTCAAAAAATGTCCTTGAAAGCGCTAATCTTTTTGCGGACTTCTTTGAAGCGAATTTTGAACCAACAACTACTTTTTCGGATGTTATTTCTGAGGACGTTATCTCATCGTTTGATATGGGTTCTTTGTATATATCAGAAGACGACATTGAAAAGGGTATTTCAAATCTTAAAATAACAACTACACCTGATGCTGATGGTTTTTCTAGTATCATGTTAAAAATGTGTTGTAGATCACTAACAAAACCACTTCAACTAATTTTCAACAAATCTCTTTCTTCTGGGTTATTCATTGCATATTGGAAAGTATCGTTTATTCCACTGATTTTCAAATCCGGTAACAAAAACAACATTGAAAACTATAGATAGATATCGAAACTTACCTCCAACGTATCCAAGCTATTTGAATCAATTGTAAAGGAAAAAATTTATTTTGCGGTAAAGTGTAATAATTTCTCCTTCCCAGCACGGTTTTGTATTAGGTCGATCAACTGTTACAAACCTCACACTATTTTCTGAATTTTGTATTTCTGCCTTTCAACAGGGATATCAAGTTGGCTCAATCTACACAGATTTTACAAAAGCTTTTGACAAACTTTCACATAACATCTTAATAAAGAAATTAGCTAAACTGGGTTTTCACTCTAGCTTGCTTAAATGGCTTCGTTCATATTTGAGTGATAGAACTTGCCATGTATATGTATATTGAAAATGAAATTTCAAGGCAGTTTGTTGCCTCTTCGGGTGTTCCTCAGGGAAGCATTTTAGGTCCCCTTCTCTTTATTTTATTTATCAATGATATAACGTTGAAAGTAAAAAATGCCCAGTGTCTTCTATATGCAGAAAATTTAAAAATTTTTCTAAAAATTAAATCCTTGTCTGATATTGCTCTATTGCAATCCGACTTAAATGCCATTCTTGCTTGGAGCTCTAACAATTCTCTCTTTCTTAATCACGAAAAATGTATGTTTTCTACTTATACAAAGTCATTGGTTCCATTAAAAACATCATACCATTTGGATAAATATGTTAGTAAAGTTAAATATCTGGGAGTTATTTTTGATTCTAGATTCACTTTCATTTCCCATCTTAATAGTATTATTCCTAATGCATATTCTCTACTTGCGTTAGTTAGACGGAATGCTTCAAATTTCAATGACTTTCTAACTTTGAAGTGTCTTTATACCTCTATCGTGAGATCTCTATCGTGAGGCCTCTTTTGTATGGAATCCTTTCTATGCGACTCACACACTGCGCCTCGAACGAGTGCAAAAAGCTTTTACTCGGTTTGTTTTTAAAGCCAATAATTCTGGAGATCTGATTCCATCATATATTGATCGTTGTCGTCAACTAAAACTAAAAACTCTTCAAAATAGAAGAACTATTTTATCACTTTTGTTTGTTTATGATATTGTAGTTGGTACGGTTGATTGCCCTGATCTGCTTGAAATAATAAATTTTAATGTACCACAAAGAACTTTACGACACTTTGACGTGTTTTATTTAGGAACGTGCAGAACCAATTATGCTTTGAACTCGCCAATGTGTAGATCTATGCTTGAGTTTAATAATTGTAGGCTATACTGCAATCTAGATTTTGCTAATTCGGAGGATTCTCTCAAGACTTCCTTAAATAATTATTATTGAAATACGAAAATAATAATGCTTTTTTATTTTGTAATAAATAACTAATTGTATTTATATATTTTAGTGCAAATACATATGTCTATAATATATAAAATATTTTTTGTAGTCTATAAGAACTTCTGTTCATTGACGAATAATAAAAAAAAAAATTTTTTAATTTTTTCACGTAGTCAAAGGCCAAAAAATTGAGAACGGCGATGAATCGACATTTCGGAGTCTTCTTCAACACTTCGCGCTACAGCAGCAATATTCTCTTCGGTGCGCACATTTCTTTGTCTTGTTGATGGTTTTGAATCGAGAAGATTAAAATTAGTGCGAAAACGATCAATGACTTCACGAATTTCTTGCTCACTAGGTCGATTATGTTGACCGTAAAATGGACGAAGTGCTCTACGAACTTCGCGAACAGATTTATTTTGTTCTAAGTAAATTATCCCAATTTGGAAACGTTGTTCTGTCGTTAAACGATTCATGATGAATTGCAAAACCTTACTGAACAGAATATCAACATAGTTTTACATTCTCAACTGTCAAACCATTGACAACAAACCATCGACACTTCTCAGCAGGTTAAAAAAACACCCTGTATTATTAAAAAAATAATATGGTTCAATTTGTTGTGTGCATTTAGGCATGCACCTTTTTACATTTCATATAATCGTTCTTTGACTTATATGAGCGATCTTTTTTTATTAAAATAATAAATTAATCCCTAAAAGTATGCAATGCTATATTAATATGATAGTTTTAGTATAGTATCGCTCGAAACGTAGCTTTTTGCGTATTGGAAAATAAAATTTAATATTTATAACAATTGTGGAAACATGAGTAATTTTTTTTTTCATAAATGAAAAGTAGACTTTCAAATCTTTCAGTTGACTCGAATAATTCTGGAGAACCATATTCCACGCCAGTTTAATTTTTTATTACTTTAAGTATGCCAATGATTTGTTAATATTATAATATATGTTCATATTAGGCGCGTTTTATTCGTTCTGGTTTAATCTGATGGATTAGTTGGGCATGTGGTTTGGGGCATTGACCGATTGGGGCATCGATTTTTATTTATTTATTGCAAAGAAATAAGCATAGCTGTTTCCTTTAACAGCAAAGGGTGACTATAAATCAATGAAAAAAAGATACAGTAGTTTCGACTATGTCGTAACACAAGACGTAGCATTAATTATTCAATTCGCTTTTGATGACATATTTTTTGAAAAATATTTAGCAAAATATTTATTCCATACACCTGAGCATATGACCTTTAAAATAGTGCCGGAAAGGGTTAATATATATCACCGACCCCCATTACTTTTACAAAAGGAACATTTTTGCCTTTGACACCTTTTCCGACCACTCCTTAGGGGGCTCCCATACAAATTTTATGGTTTTTGTATATTTATTCCATACACCTGAGCATATAACCTTTAAAAGAGTGCCGGAAAGGGTTAATACATATGTATCATCGACCCCCATTACTTTTGCAAAAGGAACATTTTTGCCTTTGGCACCTATTCCGAGCACTCCTTAGGGGGGCTTCCATACAAATTTTATTGTTTTTGTATATTTTTTGTATATGGTTTTTGCAAAATATTTATTCCATACACATGGGCATATGACCTTTAAGAGAGTGCCGGAGAGGGTTAATATGTATTACCGACCTCCATTATTTTTGCAAAAGGAACATTTTTTCCTTTGACACCTATTCCCTCCGATCACTCCTTAGGGGGGCTCCAATACAAATTTTATGGTTTTGTCAATAAAACCGGAAACTGTCGATAAATAGGTAGCAAACTTAAAGAAGCAAACAAAATTTGTTTAATGCTACCAAGTTCAACAACCCATGTGGAGAGTCGAAATGTCAAAATTTTACTGTCGATAACACTGTGCAACAATTTGAGGTTCATGCAATCTAACGGTGAAGCGACTAACGCAGATCGATAGTGCTGGTCTAGACCAACGAAACCCCAAAATGGCTTTGCAAAGTTAGCTCGCTTTTAATTGTTATAGCCTTTGAAAGTAGAGGTGTTTTACTGTATTTTTCAATTAAATTTTTTATATAAAACTGGAAAAATATATACATAAATATACTTGTTGTTTTTTATCTTTTAATTACATAACGGGAGATTGCTTACAAAGCGTAGAATGCGTAAAAAGTCATTTTCTGTTATTAATTTAAGTGCATCGGATTAAGTATTCAGTTTGTAAAAATGAAGTGCAAAGGAAATATCAACAATTTTTGTTTTTGTGGTTAATTTAAGCCCGTAAAAAAATATAGTTGCATTAGACCATTTACAAAAGATTTCATACAAGCGTATGATTTTAATCAAAAAGTTATTTGTAGTATACCGTGGTCTCCGAAAAGTGGTGTTGCACACACTTTTGCTATGCTAACATTTTAAATTGGAAAGCAAAAAAGTTACTTCACTACGTTTTGGTGTACCTTTGATATGGTTCGATCCGGGAATTCACAATTCTAAAAATTGTTAGGTTTACGAAAATTATGCAAATGGAATGAATAAAAAATTTTTTTGAATAGTATTGCTTATTTTATAAAAAACATTATGAAATGGATAGTTTAAAATTCTTAATATGGAAAACTCATATAATGTTGAAATTGGTTGACATTTTATCCTTATTTCTCTGAAGAAAGAAGTAAAAAATATTAAATATCATTCGAGTAATTAGCACTTAATTTTTTTAAAATACGCTGCAAGAGGCAAACCTTCAATGCCTGTATCTCTCAAAAGTGAGCTAACTTTGCAAAACCCTTTTAGGGTTTTTTTACTATAGGCTAGTACTACCAACCTGTGTTGGCCGATTCTCCGTTAGAAAATTGTGTTGCACAGTGTAATATGCCCGGATATTTAATTGGCTGCGGAATTTTGACATTTCAATAACAGATTCTCTTAAAAGAGCATCCCCCTCAAAATTACTCAGAATTACTGGGCTACGCGATTCTATTAAAAACAACATGCCCCAAAAGTATGCCTTTTGTTTTTTTAATTATAAAGGTTATGTCTTCATGCTAGATGGCGCTGTCTTCACCGTCGAAAAAACCTGAAAACCGTCGATAAATAGGTAGCAAACTAAAGCAAACAAAAACATCAAATGTTGGCTTTATATTTCATGTAATTGTGTAAAATTTATATAAGTTAGAGAGTTCAAACATGAATTTTTCTCCCAGTGAGGATCAAGCAGACCAACAAGTGCTAACATCAACATTGTACGATCAATACTTTAGGCACACCAAAGGCTCAAATTGTGATATAAATACCGACACCTGATCACTATCAACCACCCTACTTACCTCCGAGAATGACGTATTCTACGTCAAAAAAATCAAGATAAGTAGGGTGGTTGATCCGAGAATGACGTATTCTACCTCTAAGAAGAGGTAGCGGAGGGTAGATTTGAGGGTAAAATTGAACAATTTTAAAATGAAAAAAATGCATGAATTTGGTAAATTTTTAAAAAAAAACTGCAAATATTTTTTTCTATTCTGGAAGCGGTTTTTGAATTATTGGACAATTCTTTAAGGTTTAGCTTTCTTAGATGTTTACATTTTTCAAGTTGAAAAACAGATTTTTTTCCAAAAAATAAACCATAATGAGATTTTAAAAATTCAACTTATTTAATTATTTATTTCGCGTTTCTATTTTGACGTGACGAAGTTACGTTTTACCCTGCAGGTTTCCAAAAAAGTTGAAAATTCATCGGCGTTGCATTGTATTGTTACTCGCTGACTATAAGAGCTATGACTAAAAAAATGATACTCGCGGTCGGTAGGTTCATTCTTTCATTTCATTACAAAATCAAAACAAAAATTAAATATGTCATCGGGACGGGGTGGGAGCTGCTTAAGCAACGCAACTGAAAATTTGTTACATGGAATTATTACTCGTTGAGTATAAGTGCTATTATGTAAAATATGATACTCCAATAAAGACCTGTTCTAAGCCCTCACAACAGAATTAGACAAAAAATTTCCGACGTCATGGTGACACAGAGAGAGCCGCTCAAAGATCGACAATGCAACATTCATGCAGCGGCGTTGCATTGACTTTTTACTCGGTGAGTATATAAGCTACGATAAATAATTAAAAAAGAAAATCAAGGATTTATACTTGACCTTATGAAAAAAATAAAAAAAAAAATTTAACGTTACCAGGTCGTGAATATAGCACCTTATGTAACATAAATGTAATATTGTTGCATGGAATTATTACGCACTAAATTTTGTTTTACGACCACATAGATGTGTTATTACACCTCACAACTAAATTAAAAAAAAATTCTTATTGTCATGATTTCA